>JAWWQZ010000222.1:1200000-2400000 GCA_033815515.1 Cryptocheilus praepositus | reverse complement strand
ATTGTATTTACAAAATTATAAATGCTATCGATTGGGCATTTTTTTAATTTTTCGTGAGACTTTTTGCGCCGGTCACCGACGACCAACACGGCAGTCAAAATGTTAAGGGCCGCATTAGGATTTTTCAAGTTAGTTAAGTTCAGAAAAGACCAGAATTACTTTTGTATATTCAGTTTTGTGCAGTTAATCAGTTAAACGCGTTTGACGCGTATATGTTACGGTGAAACACCGAAATCTGGAGAATGTCAACTTTCACCGGTGAATGTCAACATTCACATAGACACTTGGTGTATGTCCGAAATATTTGCTAAATACCCTTATTTCTGACTTACACCGGTAAATGTTGACATTCACCATGCACTAATTGTCGGCACACACCGGAGAGGGTCCGAATGTACAACAATGTAATAAAATATTCGATCTTTTACCGACGTATTTGGTATCTGTTGACATTCACCGATGAAAGTCGACATTCTCCAATTTCGGTCATTCACGGTAACATATGCATGTCAAACCAAATACTCAATTGCGGTGCGTATGACGTGAATACTCGTCGTGTAAAATAAAAAATTATCATTGGTTATCAAAACTCGAAACTTCAATCAAATTTCATAAAAATTTGCACGTCGCGAATGTGTTAACACGTTGACTGCCGTGCGTATTTTACTATATTAACACCGCAACCTGGTGAAGTACTACAGAATATGATTGAATTGTGCAAAATGAAAATAATGCGAAGGTATCAGAGACGAAAAAATTTCATCACTATTTAATATTAACACTTCGCCGTCCGGTGACGCCACATTGGTGTTATGCGCAAAATATCACTTGACAGCCGGTGACACCACATTGGTGTAATTTTGTTACAATTGAAAAGTAACAGATGAACCAAATCTGTTCTGTCTTTAAGTCCAAAACCCCATAAAAAAGACCTTTTGTGCCTTTCGTTTTTGTAATAATATAAAACTTGGGTGTTTAAATGTTTCTTCATTATACTTAGAAGCTATATTACATCTGATTTCTAAAAAACGTCTATGAAAACAAAAAATTTCGTGGCAATTTCGCCGGCGCCAAGCATAAAAATTTAGCTGAAATATGCGGACGTCAAAGTATTAATTGCATTTACAAAATTATAAATGCTACCGATTGGGCATTGTCAACGTGTTAACACCCGTAAATACAATCTTGCAAATGTTCGCTTATTTAATTAATTTAATTAAGCAGCAGTACTTTACATTGCGACTCTACTTCATATTATTGAGTATCCCCTGCGATTGTCCTAAATGCTGAATACAAACGTTAACAGGTACATCGGAGTAAACGAAATAGAAGCTTTGAGAAAGCAAACTAACATGTTAATTGGATTTACAAAATTATAACTGCTGACGATTGGGCATTGTCAATGTGTTAATACCCGTAAACACGATCTTGCAAATGTTTGCTTATTTAATTTATTTAATTAAGCAGCGGTATTTTCTGTTGTGACTCTACTTCATATTTCTGACTATCCTCTGCGATTGTCCTAAGTGCTGAATACAAACGTTAACAGGTACATCGGAGTAAACGAAATAGAAGCTTTGAGAAAGCAAACTAACATGTTAATTGGATTTACAAAATTATAAATGCTACCGATTGGGCATTGCCAACATGTTAATACCCACAAACACGATCTTGCAAATGTTTGCTTATTTAATTAATTTAATTCAGCAGCAGTACTTTACATTGTGACTTTACTTCATATTATCGAGTATCCTCTACGATTGTCTTAAGTGCTCAATACAAACGTTAACAGGTACATCGGAATAAACGAAATAGAAGCTTTGAGAAAGCAAACTAACATGTTAATTGGAGTTACAAAATTATAACTGCTGACGATTGGGCATTGTCAACGTGTTAATACCCGTAAACACGATCTTGCAAATGTTTGTTTATTTAATTAATTTAATTAATCGGCGGTATTTTATATTATGATTCTACTTCATATTCGTGACTATCCTCTGCGATTGTCCTAAGTGCTCAATACAAACGTTAACAGGTACATCGGAGTAAACGAAATAGAAGCTTTGAGAAAGCAAACTAACGCAACAGAAGTGGATAGTCCGAAAACCTGGGCAGCACACAGTCTGTTGCGTGTTCGTGGCCAACGTGAGAATCACGGTCTACCGATTCGATGCATCACATTGCATCCATCAAGTCCAGTACCGGCCACCGCTGAAACTCGTTTGGATGTCCATTGTACGTATTCTTTTCAACCCTTCACAATATAAAGAACAAAAGGAATCTGATTAGTTGTGAAACAGTTAAATTATTTGTAGCCTTTGTCGAAAATGTTATCTGTTTATCTTTATACCAAGTTAGTTCATAGATTTTCAATATTCTCAACTTAGTATGTGCATGAGGGTAATATAGTTTATAACAGTTTGAGTAGTCTGGCATGAACAAAGTTGATTGTATAAAATCAGGAAGACAAAAACGACTGCAGCTAATGTAACTGAAAATTCACAATACAAAAAATAAACGTAGTTTGTGAATAATAATAATTACATGATAAATGACGTAATAAATTGTGAATTAGTTACGTTGTTTATAATCTTTGCTAAAATATGTTTACTGGCTATATGTACAACAACATTAGTTCACAGTTTTTCAAAATTGTCAATTGTTAGTATGGCAATCAGTTTAACACAGTTTACAGTAATTTTAGTAGTGTGATAAGTGCAAAGATGGTTACATAAAACTAGGAAGACAAAAACGACTGCAGCAAATGTAAATGGAAATTCATAATACAAAAAATAAACGGAGTTTGTGAATAATAATAATTACATGATAAATGACGTAATAAATTGTGAATTAATTACGTTGTTTATAATCTTTGTTAAAATATGTTTACTGGTCATATGTACAACAACGTTAGTTCATAGTTTTTCAAAATTCTCAATTGTTAGTATCTTAATCAGTTCAATACAGTTTACAGTAATTTTAGTTGTGTGATGCAAAGATGGTTACATAAAATCAGGAAGACTAAAACGACTGCAGCAAATGTAAATGGAAATTTAGAATACAAAACATAAACGGGATTTGTGAATAATAACAATTGCATAATAAACGACGTAATAAATTGTGAATAAATTACGTTGTTTATAATCTTTGTTAAAATATGTTTACTGGCTATATGTATAACAACGTTAGTTCGCAGTTTTTCAAAATCGTCAATTGTTAGTATGTCAATTAATTTAACACAGTTTACAGTAATTTTAGTAGTGTGATATGTGCAAAGATAGTTGTTACATAAAACGAGGAAAGTAAAAATGACTGCAGTATTTCTTAATAAAAATTCATAATGCAGTGTACTCTGTATTTTTATTAAACTTGGGCTACATATTTTTGTTGCATATCTAGAGTGCCTTATTTAACTGCCTAATGCATATACATGCCAACTACCTAATACATACTTTCCTAGAATATTATAAATAATGTCTGTCTACTAAATTATAGTGACACACTTCTAATTTTTTGGTAGGCATTTGACAAACTTAACGTATAAGATAACTTAATCCTATTCTAGAAAATATTGGACTACTTAAAATAAGTAACTGAATATTTCAATTTTACTCGCCCAATGTCCACACTTGTTTCAGATTTACCTGAAGTGAAGCTTGAAATAAGCCCTTTACACCAGTCCAATGCCCTAGAAGATTCAATAAGTTTTGTCAGTCTAAGATGTCTAGCTGATGCTAATCCTCCTGCTACAGTAAAATGGTTTAAGGATACTGTCACTGTTCCTGATGCTGCATCAAACAATGTACTGACATTAATGCAAAACAGAAGTCAACTAAATGGAACCACAGCAATTTCGGAATTACGGTTTCAACCTATCAAAAGGGATGATACTGGGTTGTATTCTTGCAAGGCAGTCAATGTTATTGGAGAAAGTGAAGCTTCTACCTACAACCTTGATGTGCAGTGTATGTAATTTACCAACGTTTTATATCAAAATAATTTTAAATATTTACTATTTTAATTTAAGAAGTGATAATGGAACGGAGCAGATTTTGTAGAAGTATGCACGCATGTAGTAACTTCTTAACACTGGAATAGTTTCTCTCATGACATAGATATTTCAAATATAAAACAGGTAACCAGGACACCAAGAATAACAGTAATTCTAATAACATTCCCTGTAATAATATGCTAAATCATTACAAAATCATTGTTGTTATGTTTTGTATCAAAGTACTTTTAAATATTTACTATTCTCATTTGAAAAGTGATAATGGAACAGGGCAGATTTTATAGATATATATATGCTAATAATATGCTAAATCATTACAAAATCATTGTTGCCGTGTTTTGTATCAAAGTACTCTTAAATATTTACTATTCTTATTTAAGAACTCATAATGGAACAGGGCAGATTTTGTAGAAGTATGCAAGCATGTAGTAACTTTTTGACACTGGAATAGTTTCTATCATGACATAGATGTTTCAAATATAAAATAGGTAACCAGTCCACCAAGAATAACAGCAATTCTGATAACGTTACCTGTAATAATATGCTAAATCATTACAAAATCATTGTTGTCGTGTTTTGTATCAAAGTACTTTAAAATATTTACTATTTTAATTTAAAATCTCATAATGGAACAGGGCAGATTTTGTAGAAGTATGCAAGCATGTAATAACTTCTTGACACTGGAATAGTTTCTCTCATGACATAGATATTTCAAATTTAAAACAGGTAACCAGTCCACCAAGAATAACAGTAATTCTAATAACATTACCTGTAATAATATGCTAAATCATTACAAAATCATTGTTGTCGTGTTTTGTATCAAAGTACTTTTAAATATTTACTATTCTTATTTAAAAACTCATAATGGAACAGGGCAGATTTTGTAAAAATATGCAAGCATGTAGTAACTTCTTGACACTGGAATAGTTCCTATCATGACATAGATATTTCAAATTTAAAACAGGTAATCAGTCCACCAAGAATAACAGTAATTCCAATAACGTGACCTGTAATAATATGCTAAATCATTACAAAATCATTGTTGTCATGTTTTGTATCAAAGTACTTTTAAATATTTACTATTCTAATTTGAAAACTCATAATGGAACAGGGCAGATTTTGTAGAAGTATGCAAGCATGTAATAACTTCTTGACCCTGGAATAGTTTCTGCCATGATATAGATATTTCAAATTTAAAACAGGTAACCAGTACACCAAGAATAACAGTAATTCTAATAACGTTACCTGTAATAATATGCTAAATCATTACAAAATCATTGTTGCCGTGTTTTGTATCAAAGTACTTTTAAATATTTACTATTCTAATTTAAAAACTCATAATGGAACAGGGCAGATTTTGTAGAAGTATGCAAGCATGTAATAACTTCTTGACACTGGAATAGTTTCTCTCATGACATAGATATTTCAAATTTAAAACAGGTAACCAGTACACCAAGAATAACAGTAATTCTAATAACATTACCTGTAATAATATGCTAAATCATTACAAAAACATTGTTGTCATGTTTTGTATCAAAGTACTTTTAAATATTTACTATTCTAATTTGAAAACTCATAATGGAACAGGGCAGATTTTGTAGAAGTATGCAAGCATGTAATAACTTCTTGACATTGGAATAGTTTCTGTCATGACATAGATATTTCAAATTTAAAACAGGTAACCAGTCCACCAAGAATAACAGTAATTCTAATAACATTACCTGTAATAATACGCTAAATCATTATAAAATCATTGTTGTCGTGGCAGTTAAATTATAATATCATTGAACTAGACCATATTCTCTACCATAAATTCTTGATTCATTAACCAGTTGTTTGCATTGTGTCCCATTACAAATGTGCATATTTGGCTCTGTTTACAGTTAGCCCAATATTGAAGGACACATTAAACAAAACTGAGACAGACATCGAAGAAACAACTTTATTGGGTCTTGACGTAGACCTCTTCGAATGTCCGGTGTTTGAAGCCAATCCCCCTGCGCAATACAGATGGATCCATCTTCGTGGAGGTATCGTGGAAACAGTCGAAAATCGGGCACAAGATGTGAATTTCGGAAATCGCCTGCGTTTGGAGAACGTCATGTGGTCTGACGAAGGCGACTATCGTTGCGTTGCTTTTAACGTGATCAACGGAGTGCGCCGAGAAACGCCCAACGAAGTTCGCTATGTTCTTCACGTGACCGGTCCGCCGGAAATACAGACGAGGCCGTCATCCGATGAGAACGGTTTTTATGAGTCCGTGGGCTGGACTGGAGAACCCGTTCACAGGCTTAAATCTAGGTTTTGTTCACGACCACCTCCTAGACTTGTCGCTTGGCAGTGGGGAAGTTCTCATATCAGAGCCGGTGTGTAATTTATCAGGTCTTGGCGGGTTTCAATGTTAACCCTGTGCGGTCGTACGTCTACTCTCAGCCACCAAAGCTTTTTTACCATTCAGGTCATATGTCTGCTCTTAACCAAGACAGCAAAGAACCATAATCTTATACTGTATTTCAAAACTAAAACTTTTAGAAACTAAAACTAAAACTAAAACTAAAACTTTTAAAACTAAGCTGCTATTTAACTCTTTGCACTCCGCTGTCCCCTCTCAGGGGACATTAAAGTTTATTAGGGATTACAGGGAATTAACTTATTTCAGCGCAACCTTTTGAGATGTGCATGTTTGCCTGAAGTTTTCTCTTGAATTGGCACAAGAAATCAAATCAAAATATAGCAAAATTATTAAGATATATAAAAAAAATATCAGCCGGTTTTGTTATGACTTATCAACCACTCTATCTTGAAAATTGTAATCTCCATAGGCCATAAAACCGATGTGGGACAAAGAAAACAGGATTGCATTGTTTGTTGTGATAGAAAAATACCTGATGGCAGGCATCAAACAACTTGTTATTGTCAAAGTACATAAATTAGCATGAAATGCATGCTGGGGAGTGTTTTAAAGTTAATCACACCGTACAAAATTATAAAAAATAGAATAGTGATTTTTTTGCAAATATATATTTCTCATAGAACCCGTTCACAGGCTTAAATCTAGATTTTGTTCACGACCACCTCCTAGACTTGTCGCTTGGCAGTGGGGAAGTTCTCATATCAGAGCCAGTGTGTAATTTATCAGGCCTTGGCGACTTTCAATGTTAACCCTTTGTGGTCGTATGTCTACTCTCAGCCACCAAAGCATTTTTACCATTCAGGTCATATGTCTGCTCTCAACCAAGACAGCAAAGAACCATAATAATCTTATATTGTATTTCAAAACTAAAACTAAAACTTTTAAAACTAAGCTGCTATTTAACCCTTTGCACTCCGCTGTCCTCTCTCAGGGGACATTAAAGTTTATTAGGGATTACAGGGAATTAACTTATTTCAGTGCAACCTTTTTGAGACATGCATGTTTGCCTGAAGTTTTCTCTTGAATTGGCATGAAAAACCAAATCAAAATATAGTAAAATTATTAAGATATAGAAAAAAAATAACGGTTTTGTTACAACTCATCAACCACTGGACCTTGAAAATTTTAATCTCCATAGGCCATAAAACCGATGTGAGACAAAGAAAACGGGATTGCATTGTTTGTTCTGACAGAAAAACACTTGATGGCAGGTGTCAAACAATTGGATAGTGTCAAAGTACATAAATTAGCTTGAAATGCATATTGGGGAGTGTTTTAAAGTTAATCGCACTGTACAAAATTATGAAAAATAGAATATTGATATTTTTGCAAATATATATTTGTCAATGTCAACCAATTCATATAAGTTTAATATCATTATAATATGTTACTTGGTTCTAAAACTATACTAAATAAATGAGGGTCCGTAAATGCACGTTTCTGCCACAAAGTGACACTGAGTAGCTGGTAGCTAACGTCCAGAATGGTTCAGAGTGCAAAGGGTTAACTAGTACCCTTAGGTCAAACACAAATATATATCAGCTGTGATTAAAAAACCAGCTGTAACAAAAAATAATACTGTTGCTACCTATCCATTAGGTAATATTCTATTATTAGCGTGGAAAGACAAGAAAATTGTCACCATACTAAGCAGGTACGATACCTCGGGCACAAAAAGTATAAAAAGGAGGACGAAGGAAGGTGGCAACGTCAGCATTAACAAATCAAATGTTATTATAAATTATAATATGAATATGGGAGGTGTCGATAAGACTGACCAGTTAGCAAACTCATATTGTTTTACGAGAAAATCTTGCAAATGATGGAGAACATTTTTTTATGGGGGACAGAGGTTTGCACTGTCAATAGCTACATCTTATGTAAGGTGTCAACAAAAAGAGAAAACAAGACGCTTATGTCACATTTAATGTTTGTCAGAAAATTGGTGGAACAACTTGTAGATGATTTTCATGAAGGAGGCTCTTCAAAACAACATATGGTTACTTAATGGTAAACTATATATATTGCCGCACTGTCAAAACGTAAAGAGTAAAGATTGTTCTGTATATTCAAACAGAAAAATCCAGGGCGGAAGACACCAAATTAATGATTTTTGCGACACATGTAATCAAAAAGCAGGACTTCATGTTGGATACTGCTTTGAAAGATACCACACGATGAAGAACTATAAAGTATAATTTTCACATAAAAACATTACATTAAAACACTATTGTGTAAACATATATCCAAAGATCACAACAGAATTAATAAACCATGCTCATCCTTCATAATCTTGCGTATTATGTATCACTCCTCGTTCAACAGAAATTAATTCTGACCAGTACGACACCCATCTCTAAATTTAATACGACCGCAAAGGGTTAATAGTGGAATGCAGACGAGATATAAACTTACGTGTTTGTTGATTATAGAGCTGCCTGACCCTGAGCCTTTTTCTTTAGACGTATCTATACAATTACTACATGAAACTTTTGCTTCTGCAGGTGAGAGCATTCAGCCAAAGTACGAAGCGCTACCATTGGAACCAATTATTGAAAATAATATTGTGACTAACTGTTACTGGGCGAAGTTCGAGATCAAGAATTTGCAGAAAGAGGACGCAAGGGTCTATACTCTTATAGTGGAAAGTGAAAAAGGAAGGGACTCGACTAATCTGAAATTAATTGTTCGCAATCCAACAGAACTGCGAGTGATCGCAGCTGTAGCAGCTGTTGGTTCTTTACTTTTTCTTCTGCTGATTTCCATTGGGGTTTATTCGATACTCAGGGCGAAACATCGAAGGTATCGACAGGAGGAAGAAGAAGGCAGCATTGCAGCTGATGCCTTCTATAGTAGCAGTGCAACTACCGATCGTCAGAAATCTGTTACCTCATCACCCAACAAGACTGTGTTCACCAAAAAAACTGAAAATTCTGATGATGGTTTGGCTGCTATCTATGATTATGATCGTACAACAAGGGAAACACGTGCTATGAGCCCAGAAGCGTTGAAAGTCAGAAGAGCGCCAGCAGTTCTTCAACCCCCTACTATAGTTTGATATAATTTCACACTATTTCTTAGCAGATGATTTAATCTTAATTACAAAGCAAAGACTAATGTTTGCATGTACAATATATATTTAATTAGATAAGGAATTAGTAGTAAACTGTGGAAGTATCAAGACTTTAACGTTAAAAAAATGTTATGCACCTTTAATACTCAATCTTGAAAAACTCTAAAGTTTATTAATATACTGTAGAACTTCAGGCACCAGGTTTTATCGCCTCAAAAATATCATGCGTTAAAACTTTTACCAAGGATACTGTGTAATATCTTATCTTATGTTGTCATTGTCATTTGTCAAAATAAAAAATATATAATAGAAATATGGTAAGTCTGGTAACATTATTATACCTTCAGCGTGCATGTAATTTTACAGTACACATTTTATCAGTAGCAACTCCACATTTTTAAGGTGTTTCAAATATTTAATTATGTCTTTTAAAATCTGTCATTATCTACGGATTATAATAATATTAAATTACTCTCATGTCATAATAATTCAGTTTTCTCTAATATATAAATGTTATAACTAAAAGGAATTTTTGGTGATTAACATATATACATATACAAACATTTGCAAAGATACTAAATATGACAACGTATATAACATAGATGTAGTCAGTTTAAATACTTGCACCATATATTTTTTGGCGCAATTTATAATGCATGGTTTGTTTGTAATTATGACATCTATTTAGAAATGCTATTACATATGAATACCATATACATATATGGTTTCTTTAAAATAATGTAATGAAATATGCTTTTATTTGCAATACTATTCATTCCTATAACCAGATAATAGTCCAGCAGCACACAATGTTCACTTCTGTATAATTTTTAATTATGTTTGATACTGCTCCGTTATAATTTATTACTCTTGCAAAGCATATTCCTGTCCCAATTATTCAAAGTCTTTGGTAATGCAATTAGTAGTATTCTTTATTTTTTAGTAAGGTTTACAAAAGAATGTAAATAAATAAAAGTACCTTCAGTAAGAATATTCTTGTCTTCTCCTTTTTTTAACTTGTAAACAAAAATTACAGAAATAGAAAATTACATATAACGTAATCTCTATTTCAAACAGTGAGTTATTGAATTACGTGCTACTGATATTAATTCATGATGAAAATAAATAAAAGTACCTTCAGTAAGAATATTCTTGTCTTCTCCTTTTTTAACTTGTAAACAAAAATTACAGAAACAGAAAATTACATATAATGTAATCTTTATTTTAAACAGTGAATTATTGAATTACATACTACTGACATTAATTCATGATGTAAATAAATAAAAGTACCATCAGTAAGAATATCCTTGTCTTCTCCTTTTTTTAACTTGTAAACAGAAATTACAGAAACAGAAAATGGCATATAATGTAATCTTTATTTTAAACAGTGAGTTATTGAATTACGTACTACTGATATTAATTCATGATGTAAATAAAGTATCTTCAGTAAGAATATTCTTGTCTTCTCCTTTTTTTAACTTGTAAACAGAAATTACAAAAACAGAAAATTACATATAACGTAATCTTTATTTTAAACAGTGAGTTACTGAATTTCACGCTACTGATATTAATTCATGATGTAAATAAATAAAAGTACCTTCAGTAAGAATATTCTTGTCTTCTCCTTTTTTTTTAAGTTGTAAACAGAAATTACAGAAACAGAAAATGGTATATAACGTAATCTTTATTTTAAACAGTAAGTTATTGAATTACGTGCTACCGATATTAATCATGATGTAAATAAATAAAAGTACCTTCAGTAAGAATATTCTTGTCTTCTCCGTTTTTTAACTTGTAAACGGAACTTACAGAAACAGAAAATTATGTATAACGTAATCTTTATTTTAAACAGTGAGTTATTGAATTACATACTACTGATATTAATTCATCATGAAAATAAATAAAAGTATCTTCAGTAAAAATATTCTTGTCTTCTCCTCTTTTTAATTTGTAAACAGAAATTACAGAAACAAAAAATGGCGTATAATGTAATCTTTATTTTAAACAGTGAGTTACTGAACTACATACTACTGATATTAATTCATGATGCAACTAATTAAAAGTACCTTCAGTAAGAATATTCTTGTCATCTCTTTTTTTAACTTGTAAACAGAAATTACATAAACAGAAAATGGCATATAATGTAATCTTTATTTTGAACAGTGACGTATTGAATTACGTGCTACCGATATTAATTCATGATGTCAATAAATTAAAGTACCTTCAGTAAGAATATTCTTGCCTTCTCCTTTTTTTAACTTGTAAACAGAAATTACAGAAATAGAAAATTACATATAATGTAATCTTTATTTTAAACCGTGAGTTATTGAATTACGTACTACTGATATTAATTCATCATGTAAATAAATAAAAGCACCTTCAGTAAGAACATTCTTGTCTTCTCCTTTTTTAACTTGTAAACAAAAATTACAGAAACAGAAAATGGCATATAATGTAATCTTTATTTTGAACAGTGACGTATTGAATTACGTGCTACTGATATTAATCCATGATGTAAATAAATAAAAGTACCTTCAGTAAGAATATTCTTGTCTTCTCCTTTTTTTAACTTGTAAACATAAATTACAAAAACAGAAAGTGGTATATAATGTAATTTTTATTTTAAACAGTGAGTTATTGAATTACATACTACTGATATTAATTCAAGATGTAAATAAATATATCTACCTTCAGTAAGAATATTCTTGTCTTCTCCTTTTCTTAACTTGTAAACATAAATTACAAAAACAGAAAATGGTATATAACGTAATCTCTATTTTAAACAGTGAGTTATTGGATTACATACTACTGATATTAATTCATGACGTAAATAAATAAAAGAACCTTCAGTAAGAATATTCTTGTCTTCTCCTTTTTTTAACTTGTAAACAGAAATTACAGAAACTGAAACTTACGTATAATATAATCTTTATTTTCGACAGTGAGTTATTGAATTACGTGCTACTGATATTAATTCATGATGTAAATAAATAAAAGTACCTTCAGTAAGAATATTCTTGTCTTCTCCTTTTTTTAACTTGTAAACAGAAATTACAGAAACAGAAAATGGCATATAATGTAATCTTTATTTTAAACAGTGAGTTATTGAATTACGTGCTACTGATATTAATTCATGATGAAAATAAATAAAAGTACCTTCAGTAAGAATATTCTTGTCTTCTCCTTTTTTTAACTTGTAAACAGAAATTACAGAAACGGAAAATGGCATATAATGTAATCTTTATTTTAAACAGTGAGTGATTGAATTATGTGCTACTGATATTAATTCATGATGAAAATAAATAAAAGTACCTTCAGTAAGAATATTATTGTCTTCTCCTTTTTTTAACTAGTAAACAGAAATTACAGAAACAGAAAATGACATATAAGGTAATCTTTATTTTGAACAGTGAATTATTGAATTACATACTACTGATATTAATTCATGATGTAAATAAATAAAAGTACCTTCAGTAAGAATATTCTTGTCTTCTCCTTTTTTTAACTTGTAAACAGAAATTACAGAAACAGAAAATGGTATGTAACGTAATCTTTATTTTAAACTATGAGTTATTGAATTACATACTACCGATATTAATTCATGATGTAAATAAATAAATGTACCTTCAGTAAGAATATTCTTGTCTTCTTTTTTTAACTTGTAAACATAAATTACAGAAACGGAAAATGGCATATAATGTAATCTTTATTTTAAACAGTGAGTTATTGAATTACGTGCTACTGATATTAATTCATGATGCAACTAATTAAAAGTACCTTCAGTAAGAATATTCTTGTCTTCTCCTTTTTTTAACTTGTAAACAGAAATTACAGAAACAGAAAATGACATATAATGTAATCCTTATTTTAAACAGTGAGTTATTGAATTAATTCATGATGTAAATAAATAAAAGTACCTTTAGTAAGGAAATTCTTGTCTTTTTCTTTTTTTTACTTGTAAACAGAAAATACAGAAACAGAAACTGACATGTAATCTAATCTTTATTTTAAATAGTCAGTTATTGAATTACATACTACTGATATTAATTCATCATGTAAATAAATAAAAGTACCTTCAGTAAGAATATTCTTGTCTTCTCCTTTTTTTAACTTGTAAACAGAAATTACATATACAGAAAATGGCATACAACGTAATCTTTATTTTCAACAGTGAGTTATTGAATTACGTGGTACTGATATTAATTCATGATGTAAACGAATAAAGATACCTTCAGTAAGAATATTCTTCTCTTCTTCCTTTTTTTATTTTAAACAATGAGTTATTGAATTAGGTGCTACTGATATTAATTCATGATGTACATAAATAAAAGTACTTTCAGTAAGAATATTCATGTCTTCTCCTTTTTTTAACTTGTAAATGGAAATTACAGAAACAGAAACTTATGTATAATATAATCTTTATTTTAAACAGTGAGTTATTGAATTACGTGCTACTGATACTAATTCATGATGTAAATAAATAAAAGTACCTTCAGTAAGAATATTCTTGTCTTCTCCTCTTTTTAACTTGTAAACAGAAATTACATAAACAGAAAATGGCATATAACGTAATCTTTATTTTAAACAGTGAGTTATTGAATTACGTGCTACTGATATTAATTCATGATGTAAACAAATAAAAGTACCTTCAGTAAGAATATTCTTCTCTTCTTCTTTTTTTATTTTAAACAATGAGTTATTGAATTAGGTGCTACTGATATTAATTCATGATGTACATAAATAAAAGTACTTTCAGTAAGAATATTCTTGTCTTCTCTTTTTTTACCTTGTAAACAGAAATTACAGAAACAGAAAATGGCATATAACGTAATCTTTATTTTAAACAGTGAGTTATTGGATTACATACTACTGATATTAATTCATGATTCACCTGACACATTCACTTTCATGCATCCATAATTGTAGCATATTACTCAGTCATCCTTTTCTTTTATTCGATGTTTGACGTGCGCATCTATAGAAATTCTTCGCTAGATGTCTCGTTAGCCCACTTCTATATTATTAGCGGAACTACAGTTTTCGTTACCAACAATATAGAGAATTTTACTTGCGTGTTCCGTGTACACACCATCTGTTTCCATTGCGGCTGCATGTTATGATTTAATAGTATTATTCCGTTATGTGTTAAGAAGTCTTTAAACGACATATGAACTTTTTGCGTCGATCAAATACTTTCTAATAACAGAATATTCAGTAGTGAAAATGACGTACTTAAACTCCTGGGAGGAATTTGAAAAGGTCGCCGAGAGGTTATACCTTCAGGATCCGATGAAAGTAAGTTCATAGTTTTTCTGTTCCCAATTGTTATAGAAAATATCTCATATTCCATTGACGATAAATAAAAATGGCCGGTCAATAAAGATAAAAAAATATAGTGTCACAAATGTAAAAATATTGATAAGATTTAGGTTATGGAGAATGTCATATGTGTCGTGTCATGAACATTTGTAGACGAAATTTGTGTTGCTTTACTTTCCTTAAAAGGTAGACAATAATAATTGAACAAATATAGATTGATATACTTTATTCTTTTACAGTGTCCATTATTTAATCGATTTTCTTCCGTTATAGGTTGCAATGTGTCAAACAATACTGTATATGTAGCGAGTCGTACTGTCAATAAGTTTGAGACCGATATCATAACAATAATTTATTTTTTTCTGTTATAGGCTCGATATACAATGAAATATTGTCATAATAAAGGTGTTTTATGTCTCAAACTCACAGACAATCGTACAGTAAGTTCAACAGTGGCGCTTTAATAAATACACAGGCATCCTTTAATTTTTCGGTATAATATAATGATCATGTTTATTTACAGTGCTTACAGTATAAAACAGAGATTGCACAGGATTTGAAGAAGATGGAGAAGTTCATAGGAAATCTTATGAGGCATATGGCGTCAAAAGATAGTTGAAGACAATTTCATATAACATTGCACATATGTTTTAAATAAGGAGTTCAGTGATACGGTCAGACTTCGGAAAAAGGTTCATGTTTTCTTTGATTTAGTGACCAACAGGATGTTATCAGATTAAAACTTAATTTCATTGAGGTATAAAAATTTTCTTAAATATACAGTATGTGCATAAAGATTTGTTACATTTTTATTTTAAAGCTTCACTTTTACTTCAGGTAGCTCCTTTGCCTCCTTGTTAATGTTCTGTAACAATTTGAAAATCGCAATAAATCATAATGTACAATTTGGTGGGTTTTGTAACCAGAAATGTATGATGTGATTATATGAAAAATAGAATTGCGCTATGCACATTTGATAAAACCGATAGCTAATTTCCTCTAGTTTCATTTCGCGCGTGTTGCTACAGTTCAGTCATAATACAGTGCACAATGCGTTAGATATTACTGAAGCGTAGTAAATTTTATGTAACTAAGGCTTTCGTTAGAGAAAAGCGCAAAGCAATAATGACAAGCACTTACGATATAATGGGCTGAAGAACAGCATCCAGAGTAGTGTCAACAGGAGGGTAGGTTTCTTGATTTGAAGACAGTTCATAGCGCACCTCGCCCCCTAATTGCAATTGCGTCTATACCAAACAAAACTAGTTTTACTAATCTACCACTCGAAATAATTGGCTGTAAATGCGACTACGCTGTAATTCGAACATCTTATTCAACTATATATTGAGCAATACAATGAAATAATTTCCAGAAGTTTCTAAGAAGCCTAAGCCATGTTTATTCGTAAGAACCCCTTAGTGATTTTAAGTAGTTTAAGTTGCCATTAATCGAAAAGTCATTTAGCAATTCAATACCGTATAGAAATTATTTCTGTTCGTATAAAAGCATTCAAGCTTAGACTACATTAAGCACAGAGCGCTACCCATCGGTGCTTGCACAGTACGATAATAAATATCCTTGTAGTTTTAACACATTGACTGCCAACTACAAGATATCTCGTAGTAAGCGTCTGTAGTAAAACTGCCAGTTACGAGTTATCTCGTAGTGTTTTGTTTTTCAATAAAAATACTGTAAATGCGATTACAATATTGTATCAGTAACTTAATATTATTATATTTTGTAAAACTTTATGTCTTCTTTAAAATAAACCTGTGGCACCCAGCGCAAGACGCGCTAAATTTGCGTGGCAGTCAATGGGTTAAGGAGCTCCTCAACGAGTAACTGTGCTTTACATCGATAAGTAACATATATTTATGTACCGATGTACATACGTATGCATATGGCGTTATTAATGAATCGCATACTATTACAGGTATCGCGCAAGAATCAATGGGTTGAACTCAAACTCTCTGTACCCCAAGACGATCGCATGTAGGTGGATCGTCGAATGAACAAGTGTGTAAAGTATGAAATACGTACTACACGAGTAGGCTTAGTGCTGTCTGCGGAGCTTGAACAGCAACTGGAAAATTCCTGGGCCGTGCTCTCGCCTAGCCCACTGTCCACATTATTGCCTATTAATATTTTGTTGTTACGTGTACAATAAAAGTCCTTCCTCATGTTACACTCGTTCCTAGCGTCGGGCAGATACTTTGCCTCAATGCGACCGCATCTTGCCGACAGAAAATTATACGATCCCTCGCGACTATGCTGAGTTCTTCGGTCTCTTTTGCCAACGGATCCGATCATTCTGAAAGTGAATCCTTCACAGTCTCGTATGCGTTCGGTCAAGTTATTTGGAGGTGAGAACGGCCTCGCATTAAGGCGTAGTTATCATTTGGTGGCTTCGGAAATGTTTAATAACTTTACGTACCAAAGATATCAATACAGTAAAACCTGTTTTTGTGCGGTCCTTTTCTATGCGATTTTGTTTTTGTGCGATTGGTTCTGTGCGATTATATTTTTATGCGGTATATGAATCATAGCGGCGTTAGCACCAGTTTAATGTTTCCTATCAATGTACATATGTGCCCATAATTATGAAAGTGGTCTAAAAAAATATATTCCTTGTTTCGAGATATTTAATGAATTGCATTTGAATAAATTAAAAAATATTTTTACATTATGCGACATTTTAATTTATAATTTTATTAGTCTTAATTAATGGAAATTTACTATGAATATGAAATTTTGTGTGAATTTTATACGATAATATTATTTTTAAAGATTGAATTGCTTAGACCATTTTCAAAATTAACTGAATGTCCTATAAATGACTTAAAGCAATAAAGAACTTTGAGTTTTATTTGAAACAATAATTTGATTGAAATAATTCGTGAACATTTATTACATTTATTAATTATTTTTAAACAGTAATCCATTTTTATCATTATTTCGAGTATTTATGATTCTTAAAATGTTCCTGAAAAACTGGAGGGATGTACGGTAGTAAACTCATAATATCTTTATGTTTTTCTTCCGATACTGGTCTAATGGTGGTGTATAATGGAAGTAATTTAATATTTCCGTATATTTTTGGTCTTCCTTTTTTAGGTGAAAGATCCAAAAAAGACGCTTAAAATTAGAATCATCTAAAGATGTTTTATAGAACATTTTATAAGGTTCATTTTTCAAGAATCTCATCCATTGAATGTGTAGCCAAGAGACAGATTCACCCGCGGTATTTTTTACTCTTCTTGTTATTGATTCTTCTAGTAATGAAGTTGTCGTTATTATTAAAATTTGATTGTCATTTATTTTATTATGTAGTTCAGAAACGCGTCAAAGAAGGCCACGTGCCATTTTCAAGTTGTTTATATAATTTATTTAAATTTTTACTTAGACCACTTTCATAATTAAAACTAAATGAATTCCATATAATGTTGAAATTACAACCACTATCTAATGGTTCATTTTTGACAATTTCGTAAAAATTACATTGCATAAATTTAGTTAAAAATAATGTATATGAAATAACTGATAAACTCATTTTTTTTAAATTTTGACTTAGACCACTTTCATAATTATGGGCACATATACATGTTGTGGACGAAATGTATGAATGTGTAATTAATCGAAACGTTACCAAAAACGCGTCAACGTTATTATCTGAAATTAGTGCGCTCGCACATAAAATCGGCGGAGAAGGCTTTGATTCTTTCGGCGATAATGACCTGGACGAGATAATTGAGGACCAAACTGTCGATGATAGTGACATTATCAATAGTTTGATAGATTATGAAAATACACAAGAAGAACCGGAATCTATTACAGCAGATAAAATATATGCAGGGATCCAGATTTCGAAAAAATTGGAAACGCATTTTCTTAAAATAGATACCAACGCGGAAAGACGCTTAAAATTCCAAAAAGAGCTGAGATCATGCATGTCTGACTATCGTGACGTTTACAAGCAATTGACCAGTCGACTGTCGTCACAAAAACTGATCACTGAGTTTATGGTACAAAAAAACAAATCAATTGAAATCCTATCTTCAAGCGACGAAAGCGATTTTCAACCAATTCATCACAAGAGGATGCGCGTTTTGGATTACGACGAGTAGCAGCAAACTATTTAACACGTTGACTGCCAAGTGTATTTTACTATATTAGAACAGCGATTCTATGAAATATTACAGCGTTCGACTGAATTATGCAAAATGTAAATAATGTGCAGGTATTGAAAAAGCATAAAGTATCACTATTCTAACAACAACTGCATTTATAAAATAATAAATATTTCACCGATTGCGAATATTTTGGAACTTCGGTAAACTATCAAATCATCACTAATTTAAAAATTAATGTACGAAAAACTTCTCCATGTATATGTACAATGAAGAATTAAATATTTTTACAATTTCTTTAGGTGTAATTTAATTATTTGATTTAATTGAAAGCATTCTCTCACCTATTTCATAAATCATTGATGTATTTTCTAAGTCCGACTTTTTTTATGCGGTCCCTATCCACCGCATAAAAAAGATTTTAGGTAGTATATCGTAAAAAATTGTTTATTATATGTAAGAATTTATAAAATTTTCGAATATTTTTTTGTACGATTTCTTTTATTCGGTCCCTATCCACCGCACAAAAATAGGTTTTACTGTACTATTTCTCGACGATGCTAGTCGCCTCCACTGATAAGAAATATCAAAACTCAGAATGTCGAACTGACCTATGCTTTACTTTAATTGCCCGCTTGCACCTTCCTTGCGAGAAATATAGACTGGTAACCGATCGCGCACATCCGTATTCTGGTTCAACAAACGTCTCAACAATTCGCAACTTTCTGTCATTTCTCTATAATATTAACACATTGCGGACGGATGACGAGATATCTCGTCATTCTTATTTCGCCGTTCGGGGCCGTTGACGAGATATATCGTCTTGCGTATTTCGTCATTCTAGAACACTGGCGAGATATATCGTCTTGCATATTTTGTCGTTCGGGACAGGTGACGAGATATCACATTGCTACGTGATTGTTAGCGGTAGTTTTTCATAATTTGTATTGCAAATGAATTATTTGAAACCCTGAAACATGAATAGCGACAAAACGATTAGCAATAATACAGAAATATTTGCGGACACTTTATCGGAGAGTTTATCGCTTTTTGTGGTGGTCCACTTCACTTAGTGTCATGTTTTACGAAATATCATACTTTGAAAAATGTTTAATTAATACAAATTTTTACTTATTGAAAACTAGTAAAGAATCATTCATTTTTAAAGTTGTTACAAAATAAATATTTCACGCGACAATGAGTTTTAACTACTCAACTATCAAATCATCACTAATTTAAAAATATTTGACGCAAAAAAGTACCCGACCACTGGATACGCTTAGCAATAGAATGCCCGGTCCGTAATGTGTTAACAGACGCGCCGCGGAAGGTCGCCAGAATATATCTTGCAAAAAAAATGAAAAAACACAATACTTGGACAATTTAGCAATCGTCCCCTTTGGCATGACATTCGGTCAATTAAAAAACATCCGCGCAATAGCAAAAGCATCAGTGGGTGCCAGCCAAGGAGAATCAAATAAAACAGGTGCGACAAGCTGTTAATCATCTCACATGATTTATTAAGGGTTTTGTCATGCTTCAAAAAAATAAATAATAGAGGGCATGCTTAAAAATAGATAATGTACATGCTCACAAAAATAAATTAAAAAAAAAACATGCAGACGAGTATTTTCAGGGGTAGGGTTTGGGGGGCATTAAGGAGATGCTCGGTCGTATCTAAACAATGACTACGGATCCTGTCTCATCCTCCATTTGTGGAGGATGGCTGTGGAGGCTGCAGGCTGTCTTGAGATCATCGTACCTAGGAAGGGACGACGTATCGGCATCATTTAATCGAGGGTTACTAGATTGTAGAGAACACTGCTGTACAGATTGCGATTGAACTACCGTATAGGGTATTTCTCGTCGCTGCTGCTCGCTCATTCCAGCTGTGTCGATTAGGCCAAACTCCAAATGTCTGAAATATATACCGTTCCATTCAATTTTCTCAACGAAATTCGTGACTGTACGTGTGTAGAAAAGTTTTCATTCCTTTCGTCATAACCGAAGGTTTCTAAGAAAATTAACTGATCAAAACTTAGAGTGCTTATGTAAATAACGCGTATGCACATTGCTTTATGAGTCAATCTAGTGTTTTTAGATCAATGAAGATGATAATTGAAGTGTACATTGTTTGAGTGCTAGATACGCTAATTACGTTTCGGAAAAAATGACATGACGTACTTTCTCAATTCATCTGGCAATGGCTGTTTCTGTGAAGGACTTCGGTGCCTACTCCTGTGTCTTCTTCTGGGCTCCGTGTGGCTGACCTAAGCAATAATAACGATAAATATTTGATTTTTTTTCATAACGTAATGCGATAAACCTGACATATCTATACTTACAACAGCTCTTTGCACCCCTTCGCCCTTCCGTTTCTGAGCTTCCTTCCATTGTGGTTCAGAGTCTACCAGTTCGTGTCTTAAAATCAAACGAAGAAATCAATGAAACAATAGTATTCAATATTTTTTATAATTTCTAACATAGTGGATGATTGTATTTTAACGACTTGGGAATTTCTAATTTTATACATTATTGTCAGAAGAATCATGTAAAGCTTCCGAATCCTTGAATAGTGTCGGGTTGTCTTTTTTTAAACATTGCAGTTAATATCCGCCGGGCCGAACATTTAGGCGATACTAATATTACGCATATATTTTGAACATGGCAATGTTAAATATTTTCTTTTTCCGTTTTATTGTATATTAATTTTATAGTATATATTGTATATATTTTATTATAATTTATTATATATAAATAACACATATATAATTTTATTGTACATATTTTATTTAAATTAAGAAATAATTCCTGGTAACCAAATGGTTTCGGAACATGTTGAGCCTGTATATTAATTTTGGCAACAATAGATCTTTCAACAACGAAGAAGAACATTATTCCTTCTTTATTATTACCTAAGATCCAACAACTTTTATTTTAACACATTGTTGACCGGTCACGAGTTAACTCGTGTTTTCATGGCCAAACGTTGTTGACCGGTCACGAGTTAACTCGTGTTTGCATTTGCGTCGGCTATTTTAATTTTTGAAACGCAGGGCAATATAGAATATAGCAAAATTTTGTTCATTGTGGTCAATACCGTCTGCTTTATTATAAAAAAGTATACTTTTCTTGGCACTGACGCTTTTATTACAATTCTAGTATTAGAAAGTGTCAAGAACGACAGAACGTGACGGTGAAGCATTTTTCAATCAATTATACGTGAATGCTTTAAATAGTTGCCCGAGTGATTTTTAAATAAGTTATAGTCAATTTGGAAAATGATTATTGAAAATGAAATAACAAGGGCATAATCTAGCTCTTTAAAAGGAAAGCTCAACGAAACAAGATATATGGGTAAAACCTCTTGTCTACATCTACGCGTAAATGATTGATGTACAGTTAATCGTTTTGAAAAAATATTAGAAGTTACAAAAAATGTATGTCCAAAGTTCAATTTGAATTCATTATGCACGAACAAACTTTATTGAAGGTTATTTATATCGTTTCACTTCCATGTTCACTTACAAAATAATAGCCGGTGACTTGAGATAGCTTTTGCCGAAAATTGCCGGTCAACAATGTGTTAATAGCATATTTTAAATACGTGCCATTTTAATGTCACTTATCATGTTTTAATCAATATTTCAGTTCCATTTGCGTTCTGTGCTGTGTTTGTTATTTTTATCGAATATTTTTCTATTTAATTACGTCATTATTAACCGACAACTGCATATATGTACTTGTACATATTTACTCTCGTCTACTGCTGGTAGAGACATGACCGTAGGAGAGGATATTGTTACTAGCTTTGCATAGCGTTGTCCGTACACCGACACGACGTAAAAACTTTCCAGGGTCCTATCGTCATTAAAGTAATTATCACCTGATGCATTTTATGCATTATGCCGTGAGAGTATAACGAAGGAAGGGGATCTTTTTCCTGCCTTCCAAGCGGTCAATGACCTTTGCGCTTTAAAACGCGTTACTAGCTGCAGTGGTTCTGTTTCCACAATGTCGTTTTTCACACGAATACTATTCATGGTTACTCGGGGGAGAAGGAAATCTTATGCAGACGGCGAGCGTAAAAAGTCTACCCACATAAAAAGTCAATAGCTCTGCATTTCATAAGACGAAACAACATTGTTTCCTATTAAGGCATTAATCATGGCACAAAGCTGATAACAATTTTTTTCTCATTTATTGATCTGCACGCGTATTCCGTAAATTCGCACATAACTTCAAACCTAATTTGTTATTTACCATTTTTGTTATGAGTTTTAAAAAAATGTAGTATTTAACAACATGCTATCCTAAACATATTTATCAACCTCATTTTAGATATGTAATGTACATTTATGTATGATACAAAATATGTGAGTCTTGGACGTTGTTAAATATATTAACATTCGAAAGACTAATTCCATATTTATGCCTGTTTCGCAGTGTATCTGCGTAGTTTTTATTAGTATTATTATTAGTATTATTGTTTATAGTTTTTATTATTTTCTGTATAGGCAGAACATTAAACGATTGGCACACTTCAAAATTGACGGTTCGAAAATAAAGAAGATCGCGCGACATGTGGATTATTTAATTTATGGTATAAATGATTTATTATACTTTTCAGTTACCATTCGTACCTAGATGATCGCGAGCTTCTATGTTTTCTGCGATGCTTTCGATGACCAGACCTTGTGTCGGAACCTCTCGATAGTTCGGATTCACAATCAGAATGTCGACTATGTCGTCGATGACTGTGACTGTGACTATGACTCCGACGACGATGACCACCTCTGCTGTGGCTGTCACCAGAACTTTGACTCTCTACAGAGCTGCTCCTGCGTTGGAGTCTGCTTAAGAGCTATAAATAAAGTAAAAATTATATTTGCTCAAACTAACGTATGCATAGAATAATGTCTACTTGTAATATAAGGAAGATTTCAGCGTTTTATTACAAATTGTACCTTACAATATAAAACTCATATTAACATTTTACCGACCGCTACTGACTGAAGATGCCACTCACTGACTCTGTTTTGAATATCGCGCAGGAATTGTGTATGTGCCTTTTTGTAAAGCTTTATAACTGAAAAATACTGAATGTGTTGTTGAGAATCCTTTAGTTTCAAAGCAGTATAATTTTATTGTCATTTAGAATTATCATAATATCATCTGATATTTATTTTATCTAATATAACCGTTGACCACTGAAAAGCCGATTAATCGGCTACCGGTAAATTGCAGTTGGAACCGAAAAGTCGATTAATCGGCTAGCGGTCGTTAAAGTGTTAATGTATGATTTCCACTGTAATCTAAAATGCAGAAAAGGGATAAATCGCCTTTGACATGGACGAAAACAAAGTAAACCGGTGATATTTCCATTGTGTAGGATTTGAACGCGTGAAACTAGAGAGTATAATATTTATAAATAATAACAACACAATCAAGACACTTTGGCTTTATTTTCTAATCTTTCGTCGTTTTGTCGTTTCGCCATTTTGTTTTCATGCCGTTTCGTCTTTACGTTTTATCGTCTTTACATTTCGTCGTCAACTGACTACTAAGCAACCAAATAACACGATTCAACAAACTCGTCACCTATGATACATCAAAATAACAATTGAGGATGACAGGTGACCTTATCTCGCCAACTAGAGTCGCCTATATTTGAGATCCCACAATTGTAATGAACACAAATTGTATATTGAATTTCTAAATTATGTTCGTGATTCAATTTATTTCATTGATATAATTCAATATTCATAAAACCTGTAAATTAGTATTCTGTACCTTTATTTGAGTATATAAATATATAGACATGTAAATAATTTTACAGAATCCTAATCTTCAAGCATCACGAGTATTGGATTTATGAGTAGGAATTAAAAAATGGGTACGACTTGAACGATCCGGAACTGTTATAAATAATACTAGTTACAGTATTACACCACTCAGCCGAAAAAGTATATTTTAAAATTCAATATAAGTTAGCGCCGTACCAAATATGCTTTGAACAGACACTCATCTTTCTAAACAGCGAATAATGCTAGTAACCAAACATTAGAAGTGTCTATTAACCCGCGACACTCACTACGGGTCTCAAAGAGCCCAGCATCAACTTCAGAGTAAAATTTAAATAAGACCGCGTAGGGATTAGAACTTGTGCTGCTACGTAGAGGTAGTTCCAGGTCCGAACAATACACTAAAACAATTGTGGTTAAGCCGGAACGTCTGTGCGGCACGTGAAAAATTAATAAAGTGATATTAATTTACTTTTGGGCTCTAAAATCCGCCATGTGAGTGTAGTCTCTGAAAGTGTTACGACGCCCAAACCACCGGACCTTGAAAGTTTTAATTTTCATAGGCCATAAAACCGACACAACATTCTAAACAACACATGCATGGTTTCATACACCATTTTGATCAATTATGTCACTCTCGTTCGACCGCACGGAAAACGAATCGCTGGTCGATGCGAGTGTTTTTAGGTATGCTTGATCAAGCTGCCGTTAATGCCAGGATTTTATTGGCATGTAAACTAGAAATGTTTAACAGAAAAAATGAATTAGGAGTTGAAAATTGCTTAAAACAATTATACATGCATTTAGTAACTCTATATCAGAAAGAAAGGCTTTCAAACACATGCCTCAGAAGGTCCATCAGAGTCGGCATAAATTCGATTTTGGGCGTTAATGAACCTGTTTCGAATGAACACAATGAAATAGTGGTTTTTAAAAAAAGAGCTCGATGTGCTCTCTGCGATCGCCAAAAAGATCGCAAAACAAAAGAGGCATATCCATCCTGCATCCGACAGATTTGCTTAGACCATTATGCCAGGAATATACGGGTATATAAGTAAAAGTCTATTTGTTTATAGACTTTTATATAGGACGAATAAAAGTTGATTCGAACATTAAAATTGGTCCTGAATTGTGTATTTATTAGTTTTAAATATCCCTGCCATACGATGTTCAAGATAATTATACTTTTTGAATCGTCTTAGAGCGGACTATTTTTTTTCTTGATATATCTTATCTTAAGATTATAATAACCAAATTTTGGGCAATAATAATCGAAATGAAAGAAGCTATGAATTTTTGACTGAAAAAGTGTTTTTTCCCGGAATTTTAAATTTTCAGAATTTTTTAGATCCCCAAATGAATTTCACACGTCAAAACCATTTGCGTCCCATTTTCTTTATATTAATTATTGACTCAGAATTGTTCTAAGTCAAAATCGTGTACGAATCGGACGTGTGACCATAAGACACACACTGGCGAAAGGGCATTTGAGCTGTGTTGCGCATTCCGAAGGAAACAAAGCAGTTCAGGCCACGTCGTGAAAGACGAAAGACGTGCGAAGTGTGGGTCGTGGTCACTTTTATTATACGACGCAATTGTTATCCCAAGCTAATTGTAACACCGGTAAAATATATTTTCATTAAATTAGAAAATCCGAGTTATTCCCTGTGTCTTCCCTCCTACAATCATGCATACAATCAGTTCCAGAACGTTTGAAAGTTGCCTGAGGTCTATACGACCCCATGTAATAAGGAATGTGCGACTTTTCAGAGGTGTGAATGACTAGGGTTAAGGGGACCAAAAAGATTTGAAATTTCAAACATCTCGATTTTTGGTTTTTTACATAATCGATTAATACATTTTTTTAAGAACGTATTGGTGCAAGAAAAACTTCGATATTCGCAAAATTGAGTTGAGGAATGCCAAAAATGTGAGGTCATGCACGGTCACCAGAGCCTCCTGCGATCAAGTAACCGTAATCCTGTTCCCAAACTTTAATCGCATTTTTCTCAAAACAATCGTGACGTTTTGTCACAGAATTTAGGTTGAGTCTATAGAGAAAAATCTCACCAACCAAATGGCGCTAAGAAAATCGGAAAATTCCAACTCGTTCACCCGGAATCCCGGCAAGAAGAAAACAGCGCAGGACTCACGCGGTCACCTTCAGATATAAATATTTCCTTTAATTATCAAGATTTAAAACATTTTTAAAGCTTGATTTGTTTGTTAAGAATGCACAAGAAACGTTCAAGAAAGAAAATTTGTGTATGTTTATTTGTTCGTCCAAAATCGTTATTCGAATTTCACTCAGTTTTCGGTCGTTGAATGCTTTCTGGTCTCCTTAACACGTTGACTGCCACGCAAGTTTATAACAAAATCTCCATCAGGCCATTCACGCTGCTATGCCATGCACGAATTGTTTCTTATCGTAGTCGAAGATTATTACATTTTGAACAAAATGCGTAGCGATTTCCATCGAGTTGAAAATCTATATTGGAGAATCGTACTCGACCTATTGTTTCTTGTAGCGGAAGATAAGCAAGTTTGCATCGAAACGTTTCGAGAAATGCATTCAGTGGAAATCTTTCCTCAAGAACCAAGTATCTAAGAAAACGTGTATGCGCCGAAAACTATTTCTGCCTTTTCAAATATGTTTCCTGTAGTGACGCATGGTAAAGTTACTTTTATAACAATTTAATACTGTTATTATATCCTGTAAAAGATCTTTCCAAATACCTACTAACTTATCTCGTAAGTACTCAAACGCGCGTCACCCCAATACGGGTGACACGGCTCGATCAGATTTTTGCCATCGCTAGAATACGGGTGACACGGCCCGATCATGTTTTTGCAGCCACCCGAATACGGGTGACATAGCCCGACTAAGTTTTTGGAGTCACCCGAATACGGGTGACATGGTCCGACCAAGCTTTTGTCGTCACCCGAATACGGGCGACACGGCGGTCAACGTGTCAACACTTTACCGACCGCTATTAACTGAAGATGCCACTCACTAATGACCGACTCTGTTTTGGATATCGCGCAGGAGTTGTGTATGTGCCTATTTGTAAAGGTTTATAACTGAAAAATATTGAATGTGTTGTTGAGAATCCTTTGGTTTCAAAGCAGTGTAATTTTATTATCATTTAGAATTGTCGTAATATCATCTGATATTTATTTTATCTAATATAACCGTTGACCACCGATAAGCCGATTAATCGGCTACCGGTAAATAGCAGTTGGAACCGAAAAATCGATTAATCGTCTAGCGGTCTTTAAAGTGTTAATAGTATTATTATATCCTGTAAAATATCTTTCCAAATACCTACTAACTTACCTCGTAAGTACTCAGACGCGTGTCACCCGAATACGGGTGACATGGCTCGATCAGTTTTTTGCCGTCACTAGAATACGGGTGACACAGCCCGATTAAGTTTCTGCAGTCACCCGAATACGGGTGGCGCGGCTCTATCAAGTTTTGCCGTCACCCGAATACGGATGACACGGCAGTCAACGTGTTAACACCTTGCGGACCGGGCATTCTATTGCTAATCGTACCCAGTAGCCGGGTATTTTTTTGCGTCAAATATTTTTAAATTAGTGATGATTTGTTAGTAGTTAAACTGTCCACAAATATTTCTGTAATATTGCTAATCGTTTTGTCGCTATCCATATTTCAGAGCTTCAAATAATTAATTCGCAACACAAATTACGAAAAACTGCGGCTGACAATCACGTAGCAACTGTGTGATACCTTGGCACCTGTCTCGAACGACAGAACATGCAAGACGATATATCTCAGTGGCCCAGAATGACGAAATACGCAAGACGATATATCTCGTCAATGGCCCCGAACGACGAAGTAGCAATGACGAGATATCTCGTCATCCGTCCGCAATGTGTTAAAAGAGTGTACGTGGGAAATACTCACAGCCGGTGCTGTTCCTGCTGATCGAACCGATCGTGGACTTGACGA
This sequence comes from Cryptocheilus praepositus, assembly GCA_033815515.1. Lineage (NCBI taxonomy): Eukaryota > Metazoa > Arthropoda > Insecta > Hymenoptera > Pompilidae > Cryptocheilus > Cryptocheilus praepositus. Next base: position 2,371,276 of record JAWWQZ010000222.1, on the reverse strand, counting down.
CGTATACAATCCACGTGGTTGACTTTGCGTCCACGGTGCACTCCTGGTACTTCTCGGACTAGAAGTATTCAGTTGTCTCGTGTTCGGTGTGTTCACGTTACACACGGTATTCGGAGTCACCGGATTGGTGCTATTGCAGGGAGTACTAGATACAGCAACGGTCACTGGTGTTTCTATGAAGGGTCCGACCATTTCTTGACCCTCCACGACTCTTCTTTGAGCTCTTCTGCTGGGTGTGCGCTGAAAAATTGGCGGGGGGTTTCTTCTGATAGCCGTGTGCTTTTCTGTACCAGATGGTGGGCTGTAAGACCGGAACCGAGAATATGGACTGAGTGGAGGTGGACCTGTTGCCATTAGGCGGAAAAATGCTTGATGCTCGTGACAACACTTCCACAAATGGCGGCAGGCACCTTTTGACGGCGTTTCGAAGCCATGCGTCCGTTCCTCGGAGTTTTTCTCGCTCACTCGTAGCATAAAGTAACGACCCTGGCAATGTAATCGTTTCTAATTACATGTGATCTTGGTCATTCTTTCTTTTCTTACGACATATAAGCTTGCGGTGTTTTCATTCATGGTTAATATAGCGGAGCTTTGTGTCAAACAACAGAAGCACTGTTATGCACAAAAATTGTTCTGCTTTTCCTTAGTCGTTAAGTGTTATATTTTTCTGTTTGTTTCAACTTATTATGTTTGCAAATTCAATAAAAGTGTTAAACGTTTGTGCAACATTCTCTTGTTTGCACGGCAGAATTTATGCTTACAATAACTTTGTCTCACACGAGAAAACCGCATCGCGTAAAATTAGTTTTACTTATTTTGAATCGCTGTTTTTCAGTAAGTTTTTCTTTTGTTTTAAGTTATTATGGTATACAACTTGATAAAAATGCTTATGGTCCGTATAACTTCTGTTTTGCATAGCATAATGTAACATGCATGCACATCTGTTTCCAAAATGATATACTTTATGCGTTTGTAGATGTACTATTACTCACCTTGTAATAGATCTTATTTATCCGAGGCCAATAGTAGTTTCCGACTTTAGTCTTGTTGCGTAAAAGAATAATTCCGCTCGGCGTCAAGCCCAAGAAATATTCAACACTGTCTTCACCCTGCGGAATCGGGAATGATTACAATCTCCCTGGCACGCTTGTTTTCACTGCTTTGTTTGGCTAATGATCATTGTTAAACGAAAATGCAAGAATACTCACTAACACTGGATGTAAATCGACCCCATACATTTCAAGCCACTTTACTTTGTCAAGATAATTCAATTCCGCCGCCGATGGTAATTGCCCCCTGTAGACAATCGATATTCGTCAACCTTTGATTTAACTCATTCAATTGTGCAGATTATATTCGTTATCACAGCATAAATAGACAGAGAGCTCTTCGCCGAATGTAATCTTTTAAACTTAAACTCTGAGCCATGATGAATGATTACATTTCATAAAATGTATGCTAATCAACCGATGCAATTAATTGTGAAAGTATATAACACGGCATTCATTTAATATTCCGCTCGCTTTTACAGAGCTACGGCGTGAAAATATATTTTGTGCATGCTTCATGTTGGCATTAATTTATTCTATACTTCCATGAATACCGCAAATTCAAAGTAGTAAAAGAAGCTCAACGAAGACAAAATGAAAATATTATGTACAGTAACAAAATCGTGCTTTTTATGGTGCAGTTTTCTCTTAAATTATAATATATTAACCCTTTGACTGCTGAATACTTCCGGCCGACGCGCTGAGGACGAAATACTTTTCTCTAATGTGAATATTAATTGATTATGTAAGATGCAACTAAGTTCTACTGGTAATTCTTTATTTATACCAAATAAAATATTGCGGGAAAATGATTTGATAAAGAAAGCATCTGTATTCATCTTGTACATTGATAATCGTGGCTGCAATAGCTAAGAAATCGGAACGATCGGAAACGCATATATGCGCCTGGAGTCTACACTGACAGAATTTCGCAGATGCACATATGCGTCCATAGCACTCAAAGAGTTAATAGCAAATTTAACACGTTGGCTGCCACGGTGGTCACCGGTAACCGGTGCAAAAGATTTTACCAAAAATGCAAAAAATTCGCAATCAAGCCTATTTGCAATCTTGTAAAATCAACTGATGTTGGAATGGTGCTTCAATACTTTGGCTTCTAACAATGCTGCATTAATTTATTTTACACGATTTAATTATACTTTGCAGTATTTCATTGCATCGCGGTTCTAACATAGCAAAATATACGGTGACCGGCGCAGAGGATTTTACTAGAAATATAAAAAATTCACAATGAAGCCTATTTGCAATCTTGTAAAAACAATTGATATTGGAACGATGCTTCAATACTTTGGCTTCTAACAACTCTGCGTTAGCTTTATTTTGCACGATTTAATTATATTCTGCAGTATTTCATCGCATCGCAGTTTTAACATGTAAAAGATTTTACTAAAAACGCAAAAAATTCGCCATGAAGTCTATTTGCAATATTGTAAAAGCAATTGATAATGGAACGGTGCTTCAATACTTTAGCATCTAACAACGCTGCGTTACCTTTATTTTGCACGATTTAATTATATTCATCAGTTTTTCATCGCATCGCGGTTCTAACATAGCAAAATACGCGCTGACCGGCGCAAAAGATTTTATTACAAATGCAAAAAATTCGCCATGAAGCCTATTTGCAATCTTGTAAAAACAATTGATATTGGAAAGGTGCTTCTATACTTTGGCTTCTAACAACTCTGCGTTACCTTAATTTTGCACGATTTAATGATATTCTGCAGTATTTCATCCCATCGCAGTTCTAACATAGCAAAATATGCACTTACCGGTGCAAAAGATTTTACTAAAAATGCAAAAAATTCGCAATGAAGTCTGTTTGCAATCTTGTAAAAGCAATTGATATTGGAATGGTGTTTCCATACTTTGGCTTCTAATAACTCTGCGTTACCTTCATTTTGCATGATTTAATCATACTCTGTAGTTATTCATCGCATCAAAGTTCTAACATATCAAGATACGCTTGGCAGTCAACGTGTTAAAGGAGAAAGAGGAACGTCAGCAGAGGCAAAAGGTGAATGTACTGTATAACAAAAAAAGACTTCCTTACACGAGAGTTTTGTGCAGTTCGACTATTCTGTTTTCCAGTTCCGTGGTTTGGTTGGCAAGGAACCGAAATTCAGTGACGTATCCGAGTGAATGCCGCCTGGGATCATAATCGCCGAGTTCCGCTGAAAACGATCGTATTATTACTGGTACTAGACTGTTACATATACATCGACGCTTGATCGTGCTTGCGCAGGCATCTACCCTAAGAAATTGTTGAAAGCGGTGCGTGCATTCGTCATTTATTATTTGCATGTTATTATGCTGATCGCTACATGCCGCTTCATTACAGCACCGGCGTACGCACTTCAGAAGTCAAAACCGGATGTGCCCTAGGCGCCATTATCGTCACTACAAGGATGACATAGAGAAAAATGCTTCCATCCTGCAATTTTCCTCTACGTCATCGGACTTGTCCGTCATTGCGAGTTTAGTTACCCACGGTCATGGGGTAATCGACTTCTCTCTGAATTCATTTATTGTGTGAAGAGCACACGTCTAGTAACTAAAAACTGGAGAAATACTAGGCGGGAAGTTATACTTTTTTTTCACTAATGATTGGGCGTGATAAGTTATAATATCGACAGGTTTATTCCATCTTTCGGTATATCGATTGTAAATAGGATTTTGGGTCGGTGCAAACGATATAATATGCAATAAATGTCATTTTTGTTTTACAGTTATAATTACATGTGACTGATTTATTTTTTTATGATATTTTAGAAGGAATGGGGAATATTTCATGCTTTTATGGTATCATATTTTTTTGTTAAATAATATGTGTATTGTATATATATATAATGTATGTACATAACATATTGTATGTAAGATAGATATTTTACGTATTAACGTGATTAGTCATAGAAAATGTATTTAACTGATGGTAAAATATGTAAAAAAATTTAGAAAATACGGTTTATGTGAACAATTTAGTTTGAAAACCATTTGGAACAAAGAACATATTCACGGAATCTTTAGTTTTGAGTCGATGCTATAATTTTCCGTAATATTGCCTCTCCCTCATGGTGAGATGCATGTAGTGAAGTAGAATAATGCCACATTCTGTTGTCGACACTTTTCTTACGTGCTTTATTTGTTTACCTGCCTCAATTACGTAAAGTTTATACCACTCACATTGAACAAAAATGCAGAAATCTTTTTCGCTCAGTCACATTTTATTGGCTTTCGAAAATGTAATCATGAGAGAAAACAATTGGAACCCCGACATTATTTATGTAAATTAAAGCATTGTGCAAAATATTTGTTTTTTATAGACACAAAAAAGAACTTCAATATTCACCGCGTATTACGTACCAAGTGACATCAATGCTATTTCAATCTTTATCAGATAAAAGGAAAATAAGGGAAAAATTAATGAGTTGAATGAAAGAGTTAACCAAATCTGTATAATTAAGTTAAATGTAACGCAAGTCCAAATTTCATGGCAGTGGTACTAAAATAATGAATACCTGTGTGACTCTATGACATAAAAGTCGATACTTTGAAATGTTTGCAAAGCAGTGAAATAACATTTTTCCAATCTCCATAAGATAAAAGCAGGGATGCAATGTGTTAAACGAAAGTTAGGTTAATTCGTGTAATTAGGGATGCTGAAGTAAAGAATATCTATCTGCTTCTATGAGATGAAATTCAATACCTTAGAATTCATTTTTTCAATACACTAAATAGACATTTATCTATGAAAAATCCATATAGTGTTAAAAACTTGTATTCAATTTACAGTATTTTCCATTAAAATCTCCCTTAAAATCTCCTATCCATATTTTCAGTATTAAAGAATCATGATTGATGAAATGCAAAGCGAGAATCTTTAATTTCTATTTCTTCAATTCGAGTATTTAATTCTTTATATGTACGCTACATATTCAATGTTTCCTATCTTTATTTACTTTTCCGTACTTCAGAACATTCATTCAATGTTCTTCATTCAATACTGCATATAACGCGAACCACGTTTTTTTCTGAGACTTTATTAAAGATCGGACTTCTTCAAAAAAGTTTATGATGATTTTCGCCAAAAGTACACTGACAGTCTTTTTCACTTGCACGTCTACTTTCACTTTCCCCATCGCTTTCCTGTTTGTTCAACATAAACGCCAACTTGCGCGAAGAAAAGACATTCATTTCGTCCCTTTTGATGTGCCAGCCAATGCAAACAAGATGCGTATCTCGTTCCGTTTCGCTATTTGCACGTCTCTTTGCATCTGCCAACACGATAACTAACATATCGCAGATCATTTCTCTACCCCTGCTTATGTTTCGTCGCCGCTTTTATCCCTGTCTTCCGCTTCAGAGAAGAAGTCCTACAATTAGCTGTCTCGACATCTGTTTTAAGCGAAATCGCGCGCTATTGCTTATTTTCTTATTCAATCTAGATGCATTATATGATATCTGTAGAATGAGATTACAGCTATGCGCTTGAAAAAAATTAATTAATTGTTACGTCTGCTGATTACGCAAAACTTATTAACACAAGATTTCGACACTTTTATCGTGCAAACATCAAGACGTAATGTTTTTAATTATAAAGTCAAATTACAAGGGAAACGGAGAAACTTGTAATGAAGGTGATTCGAAGAGTAAAAGGATATTAGTTTTGTTAAAAGCCGAGAATATTATGTTTTAAGTTACTTAAAGTGTTTTAAAGTTACAAGTTTTAAGTTACTTAAATCATAATTTGCAACATTCACGATTATTAAGAAAAAAAATATCGTTTTGTTCTTTCAATAAAACTTATTTCTATTTTTTCATTTTATTTTTAATTTAACTTAATAATTAAAAAAAGAACATCTCCCGATTATGACATAATTAAAACATCGAAATGTTGAGTTACGAGGTTATGCGTATTTAGTCCACTAATGATTAATTCATTTTTTGCCCGAAATATAGCCTCAATTTAATTTGCGTAATAATAAATAATAATAGATGCAACAAACTAGAGTAAAATTCATTCTTTTATACAGGTTACACTTTCTTAATTTCAGCCAACTGTTCTTACCGGCAAAATAGTTGTTTATTATAAAGATGGTTTAAAATGACATTATGCTTACATTGTACGACGTATGCCCCTAATTCTGCGGCCAAATCAAAGGAAACTGGTAACCTTCCTTGAAGGATGTCTTGCTTAACTTGCAGGAAGAATTGGTACCTGAAACACAAACAATTCCATTATTATCAGTTCGCGAAGTATAGTCATATTCACGTTACATAAAGCAGGTCATCCATCAATGCTCAAATGGAATGGAAATTATTTCACCATTCGAAAAATAATGTTTGAACGTTATATCACTAGATTATTTATCAAAAGAAACAACAAATATTGAAAGCGTAGGAAATTGAACATACACAGCAGAAAGGAAAAATAAAAAAGAAGTGTCAAAGTTCTATTGTTGTAATTAACATGGTAATGTCCTATTTTGTTCCTTATGCAGAAGAGACCAGCAACTGTAAGTCTTGTAATAAAATTTGCACGTACAGAAGGCGATACGGTATAGTAAAACGATGTTTGTTATCATAAGTGGAAAGACAATTATTTACTATAATATTCGGGAGTATAAAACAGATTTTCTTTTAAAATGCGTTCGTTAGAAGACATAAAAGAAGTCTTGAGAGAATTAGAATTCATAGGAATGACAAAAAAAAATAATGGGGTACGTTCTTTATAACTTTTTTTATCTGAGTATGTAATTAAAACTTAATAGGTTTTGTAGATTTAGGCAAATTATATGCGTGTTAAGCAATTTTATTGAAACAAAAAAACGCTGTTATGAGTTACAAAGAATGAAGCATAATAACGATCGCAGATTCTTAGAACTCCCGGCCTATAAATGTAATAAGTCCAGCAAGTATTACATTTTTCAATGTCTGTCACTTATTTCTGCATTAATCGGTTTCGACAAAATTTTCGGCATATAATCCGTGGCTACAAAATATATTCTTTAACACTAAACGTACCGGTACTTTATACCTACCTATTCTTACCATGAGGGATCACTTGACTGTTAATGAAGTAAACGTTAATTTTCAGAAATAAATTCCTAATTTATTAAAATGAGAAATTAAATAATCAGATAATATAAGAATTTACACAAAGATAAATGAGCGAAAGAAATAGCAATGAATGTACGATTTTAAAGTAAATTTTGAAAGGGCTTATTTGATGCCGCTTGGTACGTTTAGTGTTAAATCTTCGTTGTTCACAAAATATTTTTGCATGTATCATGAAAACACACATTTTTAACATCCCGAGACAACAAATCACCCTGTCCAATTAAAACAATTATTCTGCTTTAAAACGTGCCTGCGTATTAATGTGAATAAATGTACCCACTTAAAAGGTATAAATAGCGCTTTCGTTTTCTTACCAGTGAAACGATATGTGTTTGCAGTAGTTGCGTTATTTTCTCCACAATATGCTAGCGATTTTTCACTGTTATGATGTACCGTTACGGAATTCAAGGTCGCATATCTCTAATGCCACGATCTTCACCATTCATCAATCAGTTGTACGTTTTATTGTAAAGCAAACTTTATATTCAGGGCAAAACGTTGGCCAATAGCTTAAATCATTCTGTCAAGAGACTTTTAACAAACATGGTAAATTACTAAAAATGTCCGCAAAACTTTACTGTCTAAAAGGGCCTGAACGTGTTTGGCTTATGTATTTGTAATAACAAGGTTTCCTATTTTGATGCAAGCGATTTTATAAAAACTTTGATATTATCGCATATATAACAAATATGACAAAACCTCAAATTCAAAATTGCTCCAAATTTAAATGTGTAAATCAATTTGTGGCTAATATTCCAGTTAAAAAATACGCATATATATATTCCCATATCATATAGCAGGTAATAATAATATTCTAATAATGCAAATATCATAACGTATACAGACATAAATGGCAATACAATGAATATGAATAAACATTTGAAAAGACGTAAAGTTTGCATGCGATTCAGCTGAGCAATTTGTACTAAAATCGTTGGGCAAAAAATCTTCGCGTGGCACTGTAATCGTTGAAGTTGAATGCCAGGAATTCAAGGAGTGCAGAAAGTCTCGTAACGGCGATGTTTCACGGTGTTAAACGTACCACCGAATGTTCTCTATCATTTTCATTTTCGGTAAGATAATTGGTGCGCGCAGCTTAATTGCTAGGGTCTGTAATCTTCGTTCGTTGCCTAAGGCGAAATGCAGGCTAATCTATGGCCGGGGAGTCCGAATTTACTTGTTAAAAAAGAGCGTGAGCAAAGGAGGCCCTCCGTTTCGATTATAGGGGAAACAAAGCCGATATTCTCCTCTGGCGGGCCGCATCTCTCTGGCGTAGTCTATCCTCCGCGGGATATTCTGCCTCGGGACAAATTCTACATTCAAGATACTTCGGGCTCAGCCAATTCTCTTTCAACGAACACCTAAACAATCCGACCGTTATGCTGAATATTTCGCCTATCGATGCTCCTATCCATTCATAGACCTACAGTTCGCCGGAAAATTGCTACTGCTTCATCAACTACTGGTGCTGGAATAGATACGTCGATGATCTGATGCGGAAATGTTGAGTTACAGAAAAATACTCTTTCAAAATCTGTAACCGTTTCAATATGTTGAGTTACAGAAAAATGCTACTATTCTTTGTTGTTCAGATTCATTGCAAAATCTGTAACGTGGTATAAGTTATAAAATGTACATATATTTCGTTTGAAAACTTCTAATGCTCGAATAGATATGTTAACGATCTTATGCGGAAATAACATAAATCTTTCGACCCATTTTAATATATTGACTTACAGAAAAATGCTTCTATTTTGATTTATTTCGTTTAAAAACCTCTAATGCTTCATCAACTACTGGTGCTGGAATAGATATGTCGATGATCTGATGCGGAAATGACAGAAGTCTTTCGACCCATTTCAATATGTTGAGTTACAGAAAAATGCTTTTATTACTTGTTCTTCATATTTATTGCAAAATCTGCAACGTGGTATAAGTTATAAAATGTACATATATTTCGTTTGAAAACTTCTAATGCTTGATCAACTACTGGTGCTTGAATAAATATTTTAATGATCTGATGCGGAAATAACATAGGTCTTTCGATCCATTTTAATACGTTGACTTACAGAAAAATGCTTCTGTTACTTGTTGTTCATATCAATTGTAAAATCTGCAACATGGTATAAATTGAAAAATGTACATATATTTCATTTGAAAACTTCTAATGCTTAATCAACTACTGGTACACTAATAAATATGTCAATGATCTGATGCGGAAATTACATAAATCTTTCGAACCATTTCAATACGTTGAGTTACCGAAAAATGCTTCTATTACTTGGTGTTCATATTCATTGCAAAATTTGCAACGTGGTATAAATTGAAAAGTGTACATATATTTCGTTTGAAAACTTCTAATGCATTATCAACTACTGGTGCTAGACTGATGTACGTGTAGTCTAATGATTACACTGCATGTATAAAAGAATATTTCAATTGTACGCGTATTTTAATGGAAAACTTTTAGAGCTCAATGTTGATTCGCAAAGTTTCAAACGATGCAAAAAGCAAAAAATATTCATATTTTTGATTCTGATTAGATGTTGTATAACAAAGTTTATGGTGTGTTTATGAGTAACAAACGTGTAGTAGAATATCTGTAGATGATACGCCACTGTGTCTTCAAGCAAAACAACAGGCACCTTTTTCAACAAGTACTCCACCCACAAAAGGTAATGAAGATTTTAAATATGGTATGAAGTATTTGTACAAAATAAAAAGTGCTTGAAACTACCTGGAATTATAAGAGATGTCACATTGCATTGCGTATTTTATATTCTGTTAAAGTAATTTTATTTCAGCATATTGTTATTTTTTGTCTATGCTTTTATGAATCCTTGTCTGATACGCTTATCTAATTAGTTTGCATTTATTCTATGTGAGATTATGTAAAAGTTCTATAAAAACGATGTCAAGCAACAGTACGCTTCATCAAAATTTAATGTTTTTCAACAACACGTTTTTCTTTTTATATCTGCTATAGGCAATACTGAAAGAAAGAAATTTTGTTGCAACAAATTATCAACCTATAATTTAACGTCTTGCTTATATATTACAATCGCCTTAAAATATCTTCGAACATTTAATAAGACTGTCTTTGACAATGACGCACTACTAATAGTCGAAACGTTTCAGACATTTCTGCAAACATGTTTTTAGTATATTTAAATGCTCACATCACAATTATTAATAGTACTTTTATATCAGTTTACTAAAACATTATACAAGGTGTCTCATAGCAAGTGCCGTTTGGTATAACTACTATACGGCAAATGTTAAGAAAAAACGTTACAACATTTTTATCATCATTTTTTATGCGGAACATTATTGCAACAAAAACATTTTATATCTTCAGTTCTACAAGGTTATTACAAAGTCATCTTGTGTTTTCTAATTGGAATATACCAAATTCGCATAAGCGAGAGAGTTTTCAAATAGACGACAATCGATACCTTTAATTACTTTATCTGTCTCTTTTACATTCGATGTTTAAAATATCTGCCATCAGCTGTTAATCATAGCTGCAATATATTGCGAAATAAACGATTGATCACAAGTTCAATGTCTTATCGGAAAGTTGATTGCGTTTCATAAATCATTTTATTGAGTTTATTGGCCAATTTATTAATTACCACGTTCAATGCATTGAATTGGAAATATGTCATTTAGACGTTGTCTAGCATTGGTTTTACAATAGAATACAGTGTATCCTGCATCTGCTACAGTAATGCTTATAAGAAATAGGGATATTCATTCTCGTCTGTTCTCAGACTTCTTTGTTTTTATTTTCAAAATTTTCCAATGCAAAAGCTTATGCAGAAATTCTCTGTTTCTGCACCTTAATAATATGCAAACGAAATAAATAACATTGTGCTAAAAAAAATCACCTTGGGGTATGACCTTGAAAAAAGTAAAATTAAATATTTCTCTTATCACAGTGACATTCTACATAAAAATATTGAAAAAGGTGTTCCAACGTTTTTGTGTTACTTTATTACAAGAAATGAATAAAAAAGTGTTCGTTGTCCGCTTTAGCGAGAATTAATTCTTATGTCGAGACTTTTCAGCTTATGCATTCTGCAATGAAACTTTAGTTGTATTTTTGTCTAAATATTCGAACTGCATTATGTGATACACCATAGGTTTGTTGGCTGCTTGCATGCATCGTAAAGGAACGGTGCATTAACATATAGATTGAGTTTGCACAATTTTCCCATTTCCTTTTCATCTCTTCGTGAAACACAGTACATATGAGATTGCTAATTTAGTTTAAGCATATTTACCATACATGGAATCTTTTTTTAATGCGTGGTAAAACAAATAATGGACGCGTCTGCTTAAGGGAACATATACAATGAATTTTCAGTAGTTCTGAAACCGACCGAATTATAATAGACTGAAAAATAATATTTTATAATTGTTGGCATAATTCTTAGGAAAATCCTACTCTTTAAATTTATATACACTCAATAGTTAATAATCATCTCCGAAATAATAATATTATAATGACACTACATAATAAAAGACCTTATAGTACAATCAATCAAGGTTGGTTTCTTAATAAATTAAAACTTAACTTTGTCTCCATAATAAATAAAAAATGAGCTAAACATTATTTGCTACAGGGCAAATCTGCTCGAAACACCGTAACACGGAATTAATAAAGGTTGATTCCCTATTCAAATTAAATTTAAACATTTCATGTGTCAAATAATAAAAAACGAACTAAATATTATTTGCCATACGATAAATGTGATAACGACCCTTACTAAATTGTCTGCATATATAAAACTGTGGCTAACATTTCGCTTAAAGATGATAAATGATAAAGGTGAAAAATATGATAAAAATTATAAAAACAGTAAAGATAATAATGATAATAAATAAAAAATGTCTGCCATAAATCATAACCCGACATTTTGACACCGACATACCAGCTAAAATTTTATATATACAGTCATTATTTTGTATAAATCAAATCTGCTTGTTTTTTTTGTAACAGTCACAATCTACCGATTCAACTGACATACCTGGTAATTTCTTCTGTTAATTTACACGGATCCGCTGCATAAAACTTTACACCAAAATAGAGCGTGTGGACGTCTGCTCCAGGGTCGCTCTTCTGTATTTTCAGCTGCTTGCTGATCTTCTTGCTGGGGTCCAGCCATTGCTGCAAATGCGATAAGTACTTACGAATAACGCGGGAAAGTGGTCACAACAATAATTAATTGCTTTCCGTCTTCGCCCTGTCAATCTGCACGGCAGGCGAGAGAAACGCATTAACTATCGACGAAACCAGAAATTGCAACTGGTTCCTATTTCCTGCTGATAATCATCTCCGCCCCTTTGGAATCACGAGAGAATCCGATTATTTCACGTTGGGCGATGATTATCAATCGAGTCATTAGCGATGACCAATCTGAATACTGGCCTTACTAGATGTGAGGAAAATTTTGAAACCGTAGTGTTCGTAACACTAGTAGGAAACAAAAAACGATCTTTCAATCCGTTTCTTTGAGATTGTTACCTTGCGATCGTCGAAACTATTATCTCGTGGATGATTTGAAATTGATTCGTGTGCGAATACTTTTTAAACTTATTATACTTAAAATAACCTGTCAATGAAAGACTTAATTTACCGTTTGATTTTCGTGGTCGAGATAACGTAATCCAAAGTAAGCAGTTTCCACTAAGTTTAGGTGCCGAAATACTCTGTCCAGCAGCTCTTGTCCTAGATTCGAACTCTACAACATATAAAAATGGAAAAACATGAAGACGGATGGATAAGTAAATTTGTATCAATATTTTGTTTCTAAATTGATTAGTTTCGATATTAGTGGTCCTGTGTAATGCATACATATATTGGGATGTACCTTGATCAGCGTATTTGCCTCCGTCTCTACACTGATGTGGATTAATTTAGAAACAAATTGTTCTTTTTTATATTACTCAAATTTAACATACATTCGCATAATTGGTTATTATTACGTTTAAAGCAACCTTTCAACTATTTGATTTATTATTGTATAGATCCCTGAAGAGAGAACTCATGGTTTCGAAACACGTAAAGCGCTGACGTTACTTGGTTAAAAAATAAAATAAAACCTCAATCAAGAAGAAGGGCAATCGTTTATACCAAAATATTAAATAATTGTAGTCCTTAACTGAAGGACGTTTGACTCATCGTCCCATCGCGAAATTCTTTTGAACCAACGTTGAACTGTACATTCACTAATTGACCCTTCACAAAAATAAATTTGATGTTCCAATCGGTTTTCTGTTGCTTTTCCATTATAATTTAATCTGATACACCAAAATTATACGACTTTGCTTTGTTTTCTGTGACTAAATTAGGATGTTATATCCAACAATTTCACAGAATGGAAAACAATACAGATAAGATTAAACCAGCAATGACAATTTCACTATTTACACTGACGTATCATGTTACCATCGCAAAAGGTAACGATAAGTTGAAAAATCGGCGTCAAACATTAAATTACGAAAACCGCAATTATTTTCACACTCACTTAATTATCTATTCCTGGATACTTTGTTTAAAATGCATACGAAATTTAGAACAGCACAAAAGAAAAATAAATAAGATACAATAAAAAAGATCTTAATAAAAAAGAAAGTTCTTGTTCATGACATTAAACTAAATATGGCATTAAACTTCTTAAGAAAGGGCTCTAAGGGCTTAACATGTGTAACGATTCACCAAATTTTCTTCTTCTTTATCAACCTTATTTCATTGCATTAAGCATCGTGTGCATAAACGAACATCTTATTCTGGTTGATGTATTTTTATCACTTTCAGTTCACATTTCAAAATTGATTTCTGCCACGAAAAAATAGGGTAAAAACACACACTTATACAACTTCGTATTATTATTAACGCGCATTCCTGAAGAATAAGCCCGAGTATTTGAAAAAATACCCAAGATGTTATAAAGGAACAAAAGTACATCATTCAACGTAACGCGTTCGCCTGAATAAACGAACACCTTATTCTGGTTGATGTATCCTTATTACGTTTTGTTAATATTTCAAAATTCAATTTTTACCGCGTAAAAATAATGCAAAGACACTCACTTATACAATTTCGTATTATCATTAACGCATTTTTTCTGAAAAAAAAGCCCGAGTACTTCAAAAAATATCCGGCTTATTATAAAGGAATAAAAGCACATCATTCAAAATAACGCGTTCGCCTGAATAAACAATCTTATTTTGGTTGATGTATCCTTATTACTTTCAGTTCATATTTCAAAATTCAATTTATGCCGTGTACAAATAAGGCAAAGACACACACTTGTACAATTTCGTATTATCATTAACGCACATCTCTGAAAAATAATCCCGAGTACTTCAAAAATTATCCGAGATGTTATAAAGGAATAAAAGCACATCATTCAATGTAACACGTTCATCTGAATAAACGAACATCTTATTCTGGTTGATGTATCTTTATTACTTTCAGTTCACATTTGATAATTAAATTTCTGCCATGTAAAAATAAAGGCAAAAACACATATTTATACTACTTCGTATTATCATTAACGCATATTTCTGAAAAATAAGCCCGAGTACTTCAAAAATTACCCGAGATATTATAAAGGAATAAAAGTACATCATTCAAAGTAACACCTTATTCTGGTTGATGCATCCTTATTACTTTCAGTTCATATTTCAAAATTCAATTTATGCCGTGTAAAAATAAAGCAAAAACACACACTTATAGAATTTCGTTATCGTTAACACACATTTCTGAAAAATGTGTACTTCGAGTATTTCAAAAATTACCCAAGATATTAAAAAGGAATAAAAGCACATCATTCAAAGTAACGCGTTCGCCTGAAAAGAAAAGAAAAAAAAACAACGTCGAGATTTGATGCAAAAAAAATGCATTAATATTAATAAATAAATGTCGCTGGGAACATAAGGAATTCCTTGCGTCCGATTCTTAAGAGCATGAAAGGCATAGGCGAGTCGTAATCAGCGAAACGGCGCAACTTAATGCTTTCTGGAATAGTTATTTGTGATCGACATTTTAGCGCAATTGCTCGTGACGTGGACAGTGATTAAGGTTATATATGTCGCTGGCATTAGTATTATCCGTCGTTGTTCATTGATATTATTATATATGCGCGTGACACGTTCTCATTCTATAACGGTTCTCGCGGCCGCAACAGATATGTATCTCTTTTCCACGTAAACGCGGCTTAACGTGCGGTCATTACCGCCCGGAAACTCGTGCTTGTATCCACGTGTAACGCTCATTAATATTAATAAATAAATGTCGCTGGATTTATTATCCGTTCGGTTGTTCTCGTATAGCATACCTTTGCATTACATATGGTCGTACAGGAAATACTAAACGTTCAATAGTAGAGGTTGTTATCAGTACAGGTATGCGGATAAATTGTAATATGTGTCAAAAATTATAATTAATGTTTTGACTCAATTGCTACGTCGCCTTTAATATTTAATGCTGGTGTTAAATGCAATAAAAAATGGATCGTAGATTTATTGCGAAGAAATACTGAAGTATAGACGTTTAGAATTAATATTCAATATTTGTGGATTTATTATCCGTTCGGTTGTTCTCGTATAGCATACCTTTGCATTATATATGGTCGTACAGGAAATACTAAACGTTCAATAGTAGAGGTTGTTATAGTACAGGTATGCGGATAAATTGTAATATGTGTCAAAAATTATAATTAATGTTTTGACTCAATTGCTACGTCGCCTTTAATATTTAATGCTGGTGTTAAATGCAATAAAAAATGGATCGTAGATTTATTGCGAAGAAA
This sequence comes from Cryptocheilus praepositus, assembly GCA_033815515.1. NCBI lineage: Eukaryota > Metazoa > Arthropoda > Insecta > Hymenoptera > Pompilidae > Cryptocheilus > Cryptocheilus praepositus. Next base: position 2,355,267 of record JAWWQZ010000222.1, on the reverse strand, counting down.
TACTGAAGTATAGACGTTTAGAATTAATATTCAATATTTGTGGATTTATTGTAGAATATTGCTGTATTCTCATAATAAATTATTAAAATTATTATAGAATATTGCTGTTCATACAAAGTTGTAGAAAGATATTTTCACATATAAATGACTTCAATATTATTGAAAAACATTAAGGATTGTAAAGATAAAAATGCTGAATGTGCGATTGATTTTATATTGAACTGCATTTATACACGCATAGAGAAATACGGGCAGAAAACAAATAATGAAAAAAAACAATAGAAAGAACATATATAGAAAATACTCTTATTGTAGCGTGACAGATATAAACAAGTCTCAACTATATAATTTTGTGGATACGAAGCATTCCTTCATTATGAACTGCTGTGTAGTCAATTGCCATTGTTAATGTGAAAATTAATTTTAACATTATATTAACAAATATTATATTTAACCGTACTCTTATGCTTTGCTGTAAATATTTTTATATTTTTTTGCTATCGCTTTGGATATTTCTATTGAGCTAATAAATGCCACCGCAATAATTATGCAATATTTTTTTTCAGAAATTTTCTATCTTTGAACTATTGTAAAAAGCAAAGTAGCAAAGTAAAATTGACGTATTTAAGTCCTAAATTACTGTGATCTTTTCATAACTTGAGAATATTTCGCGCGCTTGGTTAATTCCCGTACGCACAAGCGGACAAATAAAAACATGCGTTATTGAGTTGTGAGAGTATCAATATTCTCCAAAACCATGAAATAAGATGTATGCTTTTAAAAAACTTGAAAACTAAAAAGAAACAATGATCCGGTATACAGTTCACACCAAATCGTTTGCTATGGCTTTGTATTCGGATTTGTCAATTTATTTATGCTCAAAAGAATTTGCAGGTGTTAATTTTACGAAGCGACTTATCTAAACAAGAATACAAAAAAAATGCCACCAGACCAAGTCTAATACTGCACTGCAGGGATGCCCTTTACGAAAATAAATATTTATGTTCTTGGTAAAAAGCAATTGTTACTGGAAAATGTGTACGTCGAGTACTAGATGAATATTGCATGAAAACGTATCCAATTTGCTGTTCACTATCATTTAAGCGAAAACGGAGGATCAATAGAGTGGATGTTCACGTTTCTGACTCGCCTTCTTTCCTTTATCTTTTCTCTAGCTCTTCCTCCTTCGGCAGAGGAGTTTATCCGGCTTCCACCGTGCATTGTTTTCGCTTTTTTTGCACTCTTTCCACCATTCCCCTCTCAGACATTCACGGTTTGTCTTTACGCCTATACCCCGTGAACGCTGATATTGCCACTGATGTATGTATTTGTACGTACATACCGTGTATTTCATCGGAACTTGACTGTAAATTTTAGTAGTAACAAATGTACATTATTGTGTTATGATGAAAAGTCATTTTTTAAATACGTGTATTGGAATTCTCAGAAATAACTATTCATTATAAATAGAAAAAGCGTTCAGAATTCGTTATTTATAGAAAAATACTTGAACGTGGAATAAATTTGTATATATTTCTACGTATATACAGTGCATTTCATATAAAGTTAATTGGAGTCTGAAGCAGTAGTGAATGTGTAAACATTGTTGCGTGTTTTTTTCATGTTTGCGTCAATTTGCTATTTATACCATAATAGTTGAATGTTTGAACTCGATGTTAATGTGAGAACGTAAAATAAACTTGCAAATATTTCTACGTATACATATACAGTGCATTTTGTATAAAGTTAATTGGAGTCTGAAATAGTAATGAATGCGTACAGATCGTTGCGTTTTTTTTTCATGTTTGCGTCAATTCGCTATTTATACAAAAATAGTTGAATGTTTGAACTTTGAAATTGATGTTAATGTGAGAATGTAAAATAAACATGTGCATATTTCTACGTATACATAGTGCATTTTGTATAAAGTTAATTCGAGTCTGAAGCAGTAGTGAATGCGTAAACATCGTTTTTTTTTCTCATGTTTGCGTCAATTCGCTATTTATACAAAAATAGTTGAATGTTTGAACTTTGAAATTGATGTTAATGTAAGGAAATAAAATAAACTTGTACATATTTCTACGTATATACCGTATATTTCGCATAAAGTTAATTGGAATCTGAAGTAGTAGTGAATGGGTACACGTCGTTGCGTTTTTTTTTCATGTTTGCGTCAATTCGCTATTTATACAAAAAAAGTTGAATGTTTGAACTTTGAAATTGATGTTAATGTGAGAATGTAAAATAAATATGTGCATATTTCTACGTATACATAGTGCATTTTGCATAAAGTTAATTCGAGTCTGAAGCAGTAGTGAATGCGTACACATCGTTGCTTTTTTTTACATGTTTGCGTCAATTCGCTATTTATACAAAAGTGATTGAATATTTGAACGTTCGTAATTTATTTTAATATGTGAACGTGCAATAAATTTGTATATATTTCTACGTATATACAGAACATTTTGCATAAAGTTAATTCGAGTCTGAAGCAGTAGTGAATACGTACACATCGTTGCTTTTTTTTCATATTTGCGTAAATTCGCTGTTTATACAAAAATTATTGCACATTCGAACGTTCGAAATTGATCATAATAGGTGAATGTGGAATAAATTTGTATGTATTTCTACGTATATACAGTGTATTTCACAGAAACTTAACTGGAGTCTAAAGTAGTACTAAATATATATCGTTGCGTTACGATGATAAGTACTTATATGGCGGATAAATGTTTATTGTTAAGTATACAACCTTCTAAAACCTCTCTCAACATCACAGCACTTCAACGTTTCAGTGCTGAACTCGCTGGTCTTAACACGCGACCGCACAATAGATTTGTCCCACATATTGCATCCCATTGACAAGCAATTTTGAAAGTCCGCGTACTTAGATTCCGAGAAAAGTTTGTCCGCCATAGAGACAAAACCGTCTTCGAGCCCGCCAACATCAGAACGTTTTAACGTTTCAACGCTGAAACCCGCTCGGCTTAACACGTGAACGTAAAATACTTTTGTTGCACACACTGGCAGCGCATTGTATATACCTACATACATGTAACAGAAAGGGGGTCTATGCCCTGCTGCTCCCACCTTGATGCTCGATGTCGTGGAATACGTCTCGATAAAGACAGTGCGAGGAGAGGATATAAGAAGAGGGCGGGTGGATACACTGAATTCTTTTTACACTTTTTCTTTACATAACGCATCCTCAAACGCATATACTCCTCTGGCTACCAGTACTCTCTATACTTATAGCACGCGCACAAGAATTTACTCGCGCATTCGTGTGCTCCGCATCAGTATTGGTAAGTATGTTGACATTGATGCCCGTGTGTCGAGACACTTATCTCGACTATCTTTGTTTCTCCCCTTTCATTCTTTGCTGGCTCTCTTTCTTGCCTCTCTCTTTCTCTCTTTCTCACTCCCTCTCTGTACCCCCATGCACGCATCTATCTCTTCTGTGGCCGTTTCCCCTTCGTTTCTTTCGTCTTTCGTTTTATCCTTGTCGTTCTCGACGTTGTACGCCCGCAAACGTGACGGAGGCGTGTCACATCGGAATACAAAAGGTATAATACCCACATACCAATGCCGCTAACTCATACCTACCGGGGAATACCAATTTTCGAAGTCGAGTTATTCGAAGGATTCTCGAACAGGAGAGGTAGGAAGAGTGTGGAAAGATGGGACGAATAACTATGAGTGAGGTAGGAAAGAGGCAAGGCGGCAAAATGTGCGGGCATTATACGTTTATACGGATACGGTTAATTTAACGAATGTTCGTCTGTCATGGCGCCGCCAACCCTGCTTTACGCCTTTAACACGTTCACTGCCAAGCATATTTTGCCATCTTAGAATCACGATGCGATGAAATACTGCAGAGAATGATTAAATCGTGAAAAATAAAGGTAACGCACCGTTGTTAGAAGCCAAAGCATTGAAGCACCATTCGTTTATCAATTGCTTTTACAAAATTGTAAATAGGCTTCGTTGTGAATTTTTTGCCTTTCTAGTAAAATCTTTTTCACCGGTCACCGCATATTTTGTTATGTTAGAACTGCGATGCGATAAAATAATGCAGACTATAATTAAATGGTGCAAAATAAAGATAACGCAGCATTGTTAGAAGCCAAAGTATTGAAGCACCGTTCTAATATCAATTACTTTTACAAGATTGCAAACAGGCTTTATTGCAAATTTTTTGGATTATTAGTAAAATCTTTTGCACCGGTCAGCGCATATTTTGCTATGTTGGAACAGCGATGCGATGAAATACTGTAGAGAATGATTAAACCGTGCAAAATAAAGGTAACGCAGCGTTGTTAGAAGCCATAGTATTGAAGCACCGTTCCATTATTAATTACTTTTACAAGATTGCAAATAAGCTTCATGGCGAATTTTTTGCATGAAATCTTTTGCACCGCAAATTTTTGCTATGGATTATTAAATCGTAAAATAAAGGTAACTTTTGCACAGCGTTTCTACAAGATCAAATAGACTTCATTGCATATTTCACCGCATACTGCTATGTTAGAACCGCGATGCGATGAAATAATGCAGAGTATAATTAAATCGTGCAAAATAAAGGTAACGCAGCGATGTTAGAAGCCAAAGTATTGAAGCACCGTTCTAATATCAATTGCTTTTACAAGATTGCAAATAGGCATTCATTGCAAATTTTTTGGTTTTTTAATAAAATCGTTTGCACCGGTCACCGCATATTTTGCTATAATAGAACCGCGATGCGATGAAATACTGCAGCGTATAATTAAATCGTGCAAAATAAAGGTAACGTGGAGTTGTTAGAAACCAAAGTATTGAAGCACCATTTCAGTATCAATTGCTTTTACAAGATTGCAAATACGCTTTATTCCGAATTTTTTGCATTTTTAGTAAAATCTTCTGCACCGATCACCGCATATTTTGCTATGTTAGAACTGCGATGTGATGGAATACTGCAGAGTATGATTAAATCGTGCAAAATAAAGATAACGCAGAGTTGTTAGAAGCCAAAATATTGAAGCACCGTTCCAATATCAATTGCTATTACAAGATTGCAAATAGGCTTCATGGCGAATTTTTTGCATTTTTAGCAAAATCTTTTGCGCCGGTCACCGCATATTTTGCTATATTAGAACCGCGATGCGATGAAATACTGCAGAATATAATTAAATCGTGCAAAATAAAGGTAACGCAGAGTTGTTAGAAGCGAAAGTATTGAAGCACCGTTCCAATGTCAATTGCTTTTACAAGATTGCAAATAGGCTTCATAGCGAGTTTTTTACATTTTTAGTAAAACCTTCTGCACCGATCACCGCATATTTTGATATGTTCGAACCGCGATGCGATGAAATACTGCAGAATATAATTAAATTGTGCAAAATAAAGGTAACTTAGAGTTGTTAGAAGCCAAAGTATTTAAGCACCGTTCCAATATCAATTGCTTTTACAAAATTGCGAATAGGTTTCATTCCGAATTTTTTTTATTTTTCATAAAATCTTTTGCACCGGTCACCGATGACCACCGTGGCGTCAATGTTTTAAACATTTGTAAACAGGTTTGTTCGTAACTTCGCACAGCGATATCTAATTTATACCACTGAATAACGTTTTCTTGTTTGAATACGAAAGGTACAATAGCCACATACCAATGCCGCTAACTCATACCTACGAGGGAATACCAATTTTTGAAGTCAAGTTAGTTGAAGGATTCTTGAATAGGAGAGGTAGAAGAGTGTGGAAAGATGAGACGAATAATTATGAGTGAGGTCGGAAAGAAATAAGGTGGCAATATGCGCGGCCATTATACGTTTCTATGGATTTTCTTTGTGTAACTAATGTTTCTGTGTCATGGCGCTGACAGACTGTGCCATATGCGTTTGAGAATTGGTGAATAGTATAGTTAGTGCAGAGAGTAATCGTGCACCGATCAGTTTCGGACAATATTTCATGAGATTGTAGTTTATTAAATAATTCTTATAAGCTATCAGTTTGTTGGTATTTTCAGAAACTTCTCTAATAGATGCATTTTAAAAAAGTGTTTTAGTTTCGGTTTTTAGTGTGAAACGTATTCGTACACGCAACAATTTTAAACAATACTTCGAAAAATTGTAATTTATTAACTAATATTTTATATGCAATATTTGTTTTATATATAACAGATACAATGCCGAAAAAATTAGTTGCTCAAATACTTTGCGCAGGTAACAAGAAAAAAGAATAATGGATCGAAATTCTTCTTATTCTTCTTCTTCTTATTTCCAAGCATTTATAGAAGATAAATGGACGACGGAAACAGATCACTTTGTTGTTTTGTAATTATGATTAATGTTGTCAGGATGTTTAGAGACATTATAACTGTACCATCAGTAGAATTTGAAACTTTGTACTATGAAATATACTATGAGATACATTGAAAACCATCGTTGATAAACGGAGCGAAAACGTGAGATATCATAAATAGATGTTATTAATTTGTAAACAATTTGTTTAACATTGTACGTGTTATAAAGATTTCCGAGAATATATACAAACTTATTGTTTATAAAATATTAATTAACAAACTATAATTTCACAAAGTATGTATTGTTCAAAATTTAATGGTATGCGAATACTTTTTACACTAATTTTATGTTAGCAGCTTCGCACAATGTTACCCTACTCATATCATTGAACAAAATTCTATTGTCGTTTTGATAAAATATTAATGTATTCTGTAAAAGTGAATGCTTTGCTAACATTTAATGTATTCCTTCAACTATTCATCTCAATAAAATAACAAGCCAAAAAATATTATTGCTTCCGAAAGTTAAATTTACCTTTATTTGACACGGTAAGTTAAATTTCACTGTAAAAGAGTATGGAGAATGTCATAATTGAAACATGTATAGTCATTACACGAAATAATAAATAAAAATATGCAACCAAGAAAAGGCTACATTAAAATAAAATTGAGAAACACGTTAAAAGAACATAATTTTTTATTTATGTAGTATCATCTCTTCAAATCAACTACCGTCTGAACTAATTTTACCACGTTGATAAGTAGTACAGCATAAATTTCAATATGTTTCTTGCATTAGCCAATCGTCAACATTCCGACACATAAGTTGTTGACAGCGATTTCTTTGTTTTTCACATTATCGGAGCTGTTCGAAAACAAATTGAGATCAAAAGATTTGGGAAACATTTGGATACAAAATTATCCTACTGTCAATACACAAAGAGGGTGACTGAAGGATAATTACACGAACCGTTTTCTTTTTTACTGCTAGACAAGTAGACAAATTCCATATCGACAATTCGTTAGAATAAATCTAAAAAAACTGTGGGTCAATCTCTCAGCTGCCTTGAAGGGCAAGAACTTCCTGTACATTTTAAGTGTAAAATATTTAGATGTCCTTGTACACTCATAAGCATTATCACCACTAAATACGTTCTACTAAATACCTAAAATATTCATTTGTCCGTGTATACACTCATAAGCATTATCACAAATAAATACCTTCTACTAAATGCCTAAAATATTTAGATGTCCTTGTATACACTCATAAGCATTATCACAACTAAATACCTTCTACTAAATACCTAAAATATTTACATGTTCTCGTATAAACTCATAAGCATTGTCACAACTAAATATCTTCTACCAAATACCTAAAATATTTAGATGTCCTTGTGCATTCATAAGCATTATCACAACTAAATACCTTCTACTGAATACCTAAAATATTTAGATGTTCTTGTATAAACTCATAAGCATTGTCACAACTAAATACCTTCTACTGAATACCTAAAATATTTAGATGTTCTTGTATAAACTCATAAGCATTACCACAACTAAATACCTTCTACTAAATACCTAAGATATTTAGATGTCCTCGTATAAACTCATTAGGATTGTCACAACTAAATACCTTCTACTAAATACCTAAAATATTTAGATGTCCGCGTATAAACTCATTAGGATTGTCACAACTAAATACCTTCTACTGAATACCTAAAATATTTAGATGTTCTTGTATAAACTCAGAAGCATTGTAACAACTAAATAACTTCTACTAAATACCTAACATTTTTAGATGTTCTTGTATACATTCATAAGCATTGTCAAAACTAAATACCTACAATATTTAGATGTTTTTGTACACTCGTAAGCATTATCACAACTAAATACCTTCTACTGAATACCTACAAAATTTAGATGTCCTTCTACACTCATAAGTATTGTCACAACTAGATACCTTCTACTAAATACCTAAAATATTTAGATGTCCTTGTACACTCATAAGCATTATTATAATTAAATACCTTCTACTGAATACCTACAAAATTTAGATGTCCTTCTACACTCATAAGTATTGTCACAACTAGAATACCTTATTTAGATGCTCTTGTACTAAATACCTAAAATATTTTTTAGATGTCCATTCATAAGTTGTCAAAACTAAATACCTACAATATTTAGATGTTTTTGTACATTATTATAATTAAATACCTTCTACTTAATACCTACAAAATTTAGATGTCTTTATATACACTCATAAGCATTATCACAACTAAATACCTAAAATATTTAGATGGACTTGTATACGCTCATAAGCATTGTCACAACAAAATACGTTGATTACTGTTAAAAACTGTCGGAAATATACGGTATTTGTCCGTCACCCATATGTAAGTGACGTGGCGCTGAACGAGTTAACTTCGTACTCGAGAGGCTTGTATCCGAAGCGCGCAAGTAAGAATAGCCGACGTACGACAGTCGCAAGGTCGCTTGCAAAACATAACGGCAGACGCGAATATAGTATGCGCTTGATTTTCATGGTGGAAGGTGACTGAGCAAAGAGCGATCCGTGCGTTGTCGGTAAAAAGCGGCGGACGTCGAATAAACGCGGACGTTACTTCTGCGAAATACGCGCCATGATACATTTTAGCTAGCGGCGATTTCTTGTTTGCCCGAGGCTTTCAATGAAAAGTGCACAACATTGCGCAGGATGCCATCTCGTCAGGCAACTTATATCCCTCCTTTGCCGTTTCCTCATTCACCCTTTTTGCCGCTGCACTCTCTTCTTCCTTTCATTAGCCTTTCCTTGAGCAGTCAGTCGCTCTCTGTCCAATCATATCTCATTCTTTTCAAAATCCCTTTCGCCGCACACATTTTCCTTTCTGTGGCGCTCTTTCACGCACGAATAATTGTATTGAAACGTTTGCGTCCGCAAGTATAGTGCCTGGATACGCCTAAGATGATGTGCATAATAATATACGGAACGGCGTCTTTACGTACGAACGTTAGAAACTTATTGTAAAAATGATCGTAAAGTTCAGTTGTGGCGTAAAAAGGGCTTAACTATATAGAGAGTTCGTTTTACGGTTAGTAACCGTAAGCTTTGCGTTTGAAGACGCTTAAGGTGTAATATTCGTAATAATATGCAAACCCGCATCTTCATGTTTATTAGCGAGGAAATAGTCGTAACAATGATCGTAAAGGTGAGATGTAGCACAAAAAGAACTTAAATATACAAAAAGTTAAAATTATGGTCAGTATCTGTAAGTTCAGCGGTTAGAAACGCTTCTAATACCCTTAATAACATAAGAACCCACGTACTTATATTTGTAGGCGAGAAAATTGTCGTAAAAATAATCAGAAAGTTGGATTTTAGCGTACTATCCACAAAAAGCTTAAATATACAGAGAGATAGTATTATAGTCAGCAAGCATAAACCTTAACCTGACATAATGTTAATAATTATACAGAACACCACATCATACTTGTAATACAATGATTTTCTGCAAGATTTAATCTTTCAAACAAAAAAGAATTTCAAATTTAATCAGCATCCCTGTTCCGTTTAAGAAACAAGACATCAATTTCAACAAAATCAATTTAAGCAATAGCAGAAATAATCATTCACAAAGTAACGGGTTCCTGCAGGTTGAACTCTTAACCTTGCAGACCCCGGAACGCATTCCAGAACCTTACTTTTTTTCTTGCTGGTATAATATTTTTATGGCTTTATTTTTTCTGTATTCTATTTATACCCGTGCTTGAAGATTGTGCTTTATATAATTAACTGAATATTATTTTGGCTTATTATCAAAGGTGAAAATTAATACAAATTCGATATATCACATTTATTAGATATTCTGAAACATTAGTATTCGTATAAATTCATTCGCATAAATTAATTTCTATCAGACACTGTACCTTGTCAACTATTTTTGTAAAATCTTTAACCCTTCTTTACATGATGGTGGAAATTTCCATCATAACATTGAATGCCCAAAAATTATATAAAAGATCAAGTTCACTTTAATCTAACTTTGCATGATGATGGAAATTTCCATCATATTGTTTTTTGCTAAATTTATACTATAAATATATACTAAGATTTTTTTAACCATTTTCCTTTAATTTTTAACATGAATTATATCACCTTGATTTATTTCACCAACAACGAAAAAATCATGCAAAGAAGGGTTAAAACCAGACACGTTTCTTTTTGATCAGACATCTTTTTTCCTTCATATAAAGCATGCTACTTTCTAGTATTTTTTATACATTTTAGTTTTAGTTTTATATTTCTACGCATTTATATAGGATTGTAATTTTCAAGCAGGCGATAAATACCATAGCTATTAAGTATAAGAAACCTCTGCACCTTTAAAATCTGTAAAAAGCGTTAGAAGTATCTTCTCAAAGTCAGAATTATTAAAAAAAATATGTTCTGTAAAATATCAGAAGCTTTACAAAAATAATTCATACGTAATGAATATTTCAAAGAAACCAATTCATGTAAATATTTATGTTTTAGATTACGTAATAAATTTGACGTACCAAGTTCCTGTTAATAAAACTAATGTTTGTTAATAAGTGGCAAATATCATTGATTAAATCAAATGACTCTCTTATTCGCTACTATAAGGAGGATGTGCTGGGCGTCGGTCAGAAACTGCAAAATTATGAGTCCAACTGGTTTTGATGCGGAAACTGGTAATCTTGTGAGTGTAAAAAACGAGTCGTGGGAAACTGTATATAGATGATTTCAACGTGATATTTTACGGTTAAAAAAAAATTGAACAAATAAAAGTGCAGAAGCGTAGAGTCGAATTTTAATTTTTTTTATCATAAAATAAAACGCGATAGTGTTTCCTTATTTTGCATTAAAAGAAGCATATACGTGGATGTGTCAAAATGCTGGATCGAAATTTAGTTTCGTTTCTTCAATTTTTTTTTCACTGTAAAATGGAACATGATGGCAATCCATCATCTTCCCTTGAACTTATATTTTTTGTATCGTAAAATATGATGATATAGTTTACCAACATTTTCCTTTGACAAGAACGCGTAGAAGTGTTGAAATAAAGGGTTGAGTTAAATTTTTTATTTAATTTTTTTGCCATTATATAGAACGTTTTATCGTATTATAATTTGTACTCGAACAGGGCACACGGAAGTATCGAAACGTAAAGTTCCATTTTATTTTTGTTTTACAACTTCTCTCGACTATCAAATAGCATGACAGAATTTTCCATATAATTAACATTTGTCAGGTGTTCAAGTTTAATCGAAATCAATGTTGAATCGACCACAACGCTCCTTACTCGACTATTTTCTCTTTTCTCCACAAGACGTCCGAAGCGCGCAAAAAGAAATTGGCAGGAAAGCAGAAGTGCACATTCGTAGACTTCAATGAGCATAGACTTCGCCATGCAGAGTACATGGAGGATACTAACAGTTAGTAATAAACGCAGCAAGTGATTGAGAGTAGCGGGAGAAAAAAAAAGAAGAGAAGGAACCGTGAAGAAAAAGAAGAATGAAGAGTAGAAGAATCCTTCTTCTTGGCCTGAGGGTCGCCGGTTCGGTATAGGTCCAGGAGGTAGGTAATCATCTTTAGGTTGCGTGCTTCGAACGATCCTCTCCCTTTCGCGCTACCTTCTTTCTCTCAGCCATACTCGAGAGCTCCGATGATTTCTTTCATTTTTTATACATGTGGTGCAGGCAAACCGTTTATTTAGGTATTTCTGTCTCCCTCTCTCTCGCTTCCTCTGCTGTTGCCTGTCTCGCCTCACTTTCTTCCTTTCCTTCTTTCTTTCTTCCTTATACCTTCTCTTTCCGCTGTTTTCAGCCCTCGGCTAGAGTTTGTCGTGGGAATCGGAACACCATGTAACAGACAGATTCTCTGGCGTAAACCGCGGGTCCAGTAGTGATGGCATTCAAGACGTATCAGGACCACTTCAGTTATATCCCTAAATTCAAGGAATCACGAACTATTTCAGAAGGTACGTGCGATTGAAAACCTTGAAAGTGGTGAACGAGATTGGAGGTGTTAAATTGGCTGAAAGTCGAGGTAAATTCAAAAGATCACGAACTATTTTGGAAGGTACGTGCGATTGAAAACCTTGAAAGAGGTGGACGAGTTTGGAGGTGTTGAATTGGCTGAAAGTCAAGGTAAATTCAAGGAATCACGAACTATTTCGGAAGGTATGTGCGATTGAGAACCTTGAAAGAGGTGGACGGGTTTGGAGGTCGTGAATTGGCTAAAAGTCGAGGTAAATTCAAGAGATCACGAACTATTTTGGAAGGTACGTGCGATTGAAAACCTTGAAAGAGGTGGATGAGATTGGAGGTGTTGAATTGGCTGAAAGTCGAGGTAAATTCAAGAGATCACGAACTATTTTGGAAGGTACGTGCGATTGAAAACCTTGAAAGAGGTGGACGAGTTTGGAGGTGTTGAATAGGCTGAAAGTCAAGATAAATTCAAGAGATCACGAAATATTTTGGAAGACACGTGCGGTTCAAAACCTTGAAAGAGGTAGACCAGTTTGGAGGTGTTGAATTATCAAAGTCAAGAGATCACGAACTATTTCGGAAGGTACGTGCGATTGAAAACCTTGAAAGAGGTGGACGAGATTGGAGGTGTTAAATTGGCTGAAAGTCTAGGTAAATTCAAGGAATCACGAACTATTTTGGAAGATACGCGCGATTGAAAACCTTGAAAGAGGTGGACGAGTTTGAAGGTGTTGAATTGCCTGAAAGAAGAGATTACGAACTATTTTGGAAGGACTGAAAACCTTCAAAGAGGTAGACGGATTTGGAGGCGTTGAATTAACGGAAAGTCGAGATAAATTCAAGAGATCATGAACTATTTCGGAAGGTACGTACAATTGAAAACCTAAGAGGTTGACGAGTTTGGAGGTACGAAAGTACAATTGAGATCAAACCTTTCGAAATAGCGATTGACCTTGGAAGTGGTGAACGAGATTGGAGGTGTTGAATTGGCTGAAAGTCGAGGTAAATTCAAGAGATCACGAACTATTTCGGAAGGTACGTGCGATTGAAAACCTTGAAAGAGGTGGACGAGTTTGGAGGTGTTGAATTGGCTGAAAGTCAAGGTAAATTCAAGAGACCACGAACTATTTTGGAAGGTCCGTGCGATTGTAAACCTTGAAAGACGTAAACGGGATTGGAGGTGTTAAATTGGCTGAAAGTCGAGATAAATTCAAGAGATCACGAACTATTTTGGAAGGTACATACGATTGAAAACCTTGAAAGAGGTGGACGGGTTTGGAGGTGTTGAATTCGCTGAAAGTCAAGGTAAATTCAAGAGATCACGAACTATTTCGGAAGGTACGTGGGATTGAAAACCTTGAAAGAGGTGGACGAGTTTGGAGGTGTTGAATTGGCTGAAAGTCGTGTTAAATTCTAGAAATCAGGAATTATTTCGGAAGGTACGTGCGATTGAAAACCTTGAAAGAGGTGGCTGAGATTGGAGATGTTGAATTGGCTAAAAGTCAAGGTAAATTTAAGGAATCACGAACTATTTCGGAAGGTACATGCGATTGAAAACCTTGAAAGTGGTGAACGAGATTGGGGGTGTTAAATTGGCTCAAAGTCGAGGTAAATTCAAAAGATCACGAACTATTTTGGAAGGTACGTGCGATTGAAAACCTTGAAAGAGGTAAATGAGTTTGGAGATGTGGAATTGGCTGAAAGTCGAGGTAAATTCAAGAGATCACGAACTATTTTGGAAGGGCGATTGAAAACCTTGAAAGAGGTGGACGAGTTTGGAGGTGTTGAATTGGCTGAAAGTCAAGGTAAATTCAAGATATCACGAACTATTTTGGAAGGTACGTGCGATTAAAAAGCTGGAAAGAGGTGGATGGGTTTGGAGCTGTTGAATTGGCTGAAAGTCGAGGTGTTATGGAGTAAGGCGGAATGGAATTAGATTACACGCGATATGCACGTATGCGTGACCATCATCAGAATGACAAACTGGTACGCGCCAAGGGCTATAATTTGCTGAGAAATTGCTCATGAAACTCTTAGGTCTTTTAAAAACTTTAAGACAGTCAAGTAATTTCTGTCTACTCTAGTTTCAAGACATGCTCAAATTGATTGAAACTTTTGAGTACATAATTTGCTTTGAACTGTATAAGTATGCGTTTTCAAGTTGTATGCTATTTGTGTTGTTAATATACAGGGTGTTAAAAACGAACCATTAAATACTTACAAAGTACATAAAAAACACTGTGTTGAGTAAAAAAAAAACGTTAGTAAAGAGGTCGGAAGGTCAACCTTTTTCGAGATATAAATATTTCTTTATGCTAGAAAAATGTTTTGTATAGATGTTTACTGTAGTATTTATAAACTGTATTCTGAATGTCTCCGTTCAATGGTCAAGTTTTCACTGTCAATTAGTTGGTTGCCATTAATAAGCAGTAGCAACACGCTGAAAATGTCAACGAATCACTCTAACGAAGAAGTGGCGGATACGCATTTTACGTACGGTTGTGCCACTGATGGTTCGAAATCAAAACCTCAGATGTGAAATCTACGGATTTCTTTTTACGGGGAGATTTAAAAAGCAAAGTTTATACTTGACTGATAAATTACTCAGAAGAATTAGAAAACACAAATATGACATTTTTTAGAGTATTCGTGACATATAAGAAGACATCAAGTGGAAGGAAAATATGTAGAATGCCTTCTGCAAATCAACAATATTTATATCTCAGAAACTGTTCACCTTTCGAACTATGTTTACTAAGATCTTATTACTCCGTATACTATGTATGTTCCGTACACTGTATAAGTATTGAATGGATTTTTTTAACACGCTGTACAATTGCTCACATATAGGCACTTGATTATCACTTTTTGGCCACTTCAAAAGATACTCAAACGTGTTCCACGTATTATAACATTTTACTTAATTAGCGTAAAATGACACAAATCATATCTGCCTAGCATCGTACTATCCTCTAAGGGGTATCACCTGTTGGTAACTTGGTTATAAAATTCCAGCAACTCTGAAGACCTCAGAGTCTCTATCCCGATCTCCATACATGCCCAAACTTTCTGTAATCCCTGCATCCATCAATTGTTCAAAACTTTTCGAGCAAGCATCTTGAAGCCCCAACGTCACTAAACATCCTGCTTCTAAGATAATGTGAAATTTACCAACGTAACACACAATTGTGAATGTTGTATTTTTCTTTGTGGTCTACCACTTGTTCATATCTCGATTATAAAACAGTCAACACCCCCGAGACCTTGCTCCAGTCCCAAGACATATTGAAACTGTGTGAAACCTCCGCGTGTTAGACTTATTCGGGACTTTCTATAGATGCGTTTCAGTATCCATACTGGCAATCATCATACTTCTTACGTAGTACGAAATGATACCAGTTTAGCATGAAAATACGTATTTTACATTCGCTTGCAAGGGTCTATCACTTCTTCAGAAGATCATCATGAAATCCTTAACACTAAACGTAGCAAGTGGAGTCAAATGACCCCTTTCAAAATTTACATTAAAATCGTGCATTTATTGTTACTCCTTTCGCTGATTTGACTTTCTATAAATTCTTATATCATCCGATTATTCAATTTCTCGCTTTAATAAATTAGGATTTTTTTTTCCTGAAAATCGACAATTAAATACGATAAATTTAAGTACTGTCAATTTTTAAACGAGAATTTTCTATTTTTGTAAATGGATGTTTATACCTTTAGGCATTGTCGATTATCAAGCGACAATTTTAACGCTAAACATACCAAGCGGGGTCAAATCACCCCTTTCAAAATTTACTTTAAAATCGTATTCATGGGATTGTTTATATTAAGTTTATACCTTTTTTTCAATTGACTACCTGTAAATTCTTATATTATCGATTATTCAAATTCTCGCTTTAATAAATTAGGAATTTCTTTCTGAAAATCAACGTTTATTTCATAAGGGGTCAAATGACCCCTTTCAAAATTTACTTTAAAATCATACATTCATTGTTATTTCTTTCGCTCATTTGACTTTCTGTAAATTCGCATATCATCCGATTATTAAATTTCTTCCTTTAATAAATGAAGAATTTATTTCTGAAAATCAACATTTATTTCATAAGTGGTATGAATACGTAGGTGTAAAGTACCGGTACGTTTAGTGTTAAGACTAGCAAAACTTCGGAAGGATCCGCATGCGTGGCTTGTTCGAGAGTTTGCGAGCAAGCGTCTTAAAGTCCCATCACTGTGGCTCAGAGTTGAAGAGCGAGGATCGGGAAGAAGAGGAACGGAGAGGAAGAGGATGAGTCGAATCGGACGCCCGCTTCGCGGTATGTTCTGACCGAGAGTCAGCCACAAAGCGACGCCGCGGGGTCGGAAGGCCCCCACGATAGTAATGGTTGTTGCTTGCGCCCGCTGATTATGGGCGGTTGCTCGTAGCGGTGGCAAATAAGGCCCCTCCAGGCAAAATGGGGGTTGAGGAAGAATTTACAGACAGGGCGATACCTTTCCGAGACAATTACAAGTTTCGGCAGTGAATTCCTGCTTCGTCAGAATTGGTGCAGTGCAAAAATATTGTGAAGGAATGAGAGGAGCTTCGACTGGGCGATATGGTCTTGTGTCGGGGCGTCGATCGGGTTTTTGACTTTTGGGTGTGTGCGACCTTAAAGACCTTTGAAGTAACGAAACGCCAAATGGGTTATCGTGTATTTGTTGCCATGGCGCCAGGAATATGTAGCCGAGAAAGTCGAGTTTAGTTGATTTGCGAGAGCTCACGGTGGCACAGGTGCAATGAATAGAGCACGCTTAATTCAATCCATAGATCACGCAGATTTTTATTCGTTCCTTCATCCTTAGTATTAACACCTTGGGTGCCACAGATTTTACTTACTTACAGGGGAACAATGTTTGTGTTTGTTTGTATACATGCTAAAGACGATAATAAAATAACTAATTCAAGAGCTAACAATTCTCTGAAAGATGTAATTTTTATATTTTGTTTCACCGCATTTTTATAAAATATGAAGGCGCTTATAACTGACAGATCTACAGTTAAATGTACACCCAATTTTCGGCACCATCTTATATCCTTTCTCAATCAATGCCATAGTTTCCTATATTGTAACCTACCACAGCCAATGATTTTAATTTCTGTAAACTGAAACAACCTCTACTGTAGATAATACAATATGAGGTATGATTTAAGCACGAGCGGAAAGATTTGCTAAGTCTGGGCTCAGCAGAAAGCAAAGGCAAAGTATGCTTGGCACTCGAAGTGTTAATAAATTGTTACGAATTTGTTACTTCGAAAACAGTGTTATTATCTCCATCGCAACATGATAGTACGTTGTTAGCATAATGTAGTATGAATTATTAACTCAAAAACAGTGGAATAATCTCTACCGCATTAATATAGACACCCACATACAGAAGCGCAATGACCCGTGCTTACACAGTGTAAAACCTGTTTGTACGATGTTACTACATCATTTAATTATTGTCAACATAATATGATGCATGCAACGTAACAGAACAATACTTGTAAGGTCAATGGGTCTTACATACATACATGTTTACTTATAGACAATAAGGGTCACCACACTTAAGGATCACTTTACAGATAAAAGAAATCTTAGATTATCTCTAGAGACAAATATGAAAATAACATTGTTCTGACGTGCTTGTTTTCAACTATTTTTGTAGAACGTTTTCCAATTATACAGAATATATCGCTTCTCTATTTCTGCATTCTACCGAATTCTTTCAATTTCAATGCTCTTTTACAACGTTCATTTGAATCTTCTACAAGATTATGCCATTTTGAAGTTACACATTCCCTGGTACATAATTGTTCAAGTAATTAACAAATTAACCTTTTGACTCCTATGGACGCATATATACGTCCGCCGAAATATATCGACGTAGACTATAGGCGCATATATGCGTTTCCCAATCGTTTCGATTTCTTACCCACTGCAGCCACATTAATTAGCCCACATAATTTATAATTTATATTTTTATATTATTAATAGCCCACATAAACAGCCCAAATAATTTTCTTGCATTATTGAATTTGGCGTAAATGAAGAATTACCACTAGAACTTATTTGCGCCTCACACACCCAATCAAAAGAGTTCACACTAGCGAACAATGTTACGTTCTCAGCGGGAGCTTTGGCCGGAAGTATTCAACAGTCGAAGGGTTAACACATTGATTACCAAGCATATTTTGCTATGTTAGGATTGCGATGCGATGAAATACTGCAAAGCATAATTAAATCATGCAAAATGAAGGTAACGCAGAGTTATTAGAAGCCAAAGTATGGAAACACCATTCCAATATCAATTGCTTTTACAAGATTGCAAACAGACTTCATTGCGAATTTTTTACATTTTTAGTAAAATCTTTTGCACCGGTTAGTGCATATTTTGCTATGTTAGAACTGCGATGCGATGAAATACTGCAGAATATCATTAAATCGTGCAAAATGAAGGTAACGCAGAGTTGTTAGCAGCCAAAGTATTGAAGCACCATTCCAATATCAACTGCTTTTACAATATTGCAAATAGGCTTCATTCCGAATTTTTTACATTTTTAGTAAAATCGTTTGCATGTTAGAATCGCGATGCGATGAAATACTGCAGAGCATAATTAAATCGTGCAAAATGATCGAAACGCAGAGTTGTTAGAAGCCAAAGTATTGAAGCACCGTTCCAATATCAATTGCTTTTACAAGATTGCAAATAGGCTTCATTCCGAATTTTTTACATTTCTAGTAAAATCTTTTGCATCGCTCAGCGCGTATTTTGCTATGTTAAAACCGCAATGCGGTGAAATACTGCAGAGCATAATTAATCGGGCAAAATAAAGGTAACGCAGAGTTGTTAGAAGCCAAAATATTGTAGCACCGTTCCGATATCAATTGCTTTTACAAGATTGCAAGTAGGCTTCATTGCGAATTTTTTGCATTTCTGGTAAAATCGTTTGCATGTTAGAATCGCGATGCGATGAAATACTGCAGAGCAGAATTAAATCGTGTAAAATAAAGGTAACGTAGAGTTGTTAGCAGCCAAAGTATTGAAGCACCATTCCAATATGAATTGCTTTTCTAGGATTACAAATAGGTTTCATTGCGAATTTTTTGCATTTTTAGTAAAATCTTTTGCACCGGTTAGTGCATATTTTGCTATGTTAGAACTGCGATGCGATGAAATACTGCAGAATATCATTAAATCGTGCAAAATGAAGGTAACGCAGAGTTGGTAGAAGCCAAAGTATTGAAGCACCGTTCCAATATCAATTGCTTTTACAAGATTGCAAATAGGCCTCATTGCGAATTTTTTGCATTTTTAGTAAAATCGTTTGCATGTTAGAATCGCGATGCGATGAAGTACTGCAGAATATCATTAAATCGTGTAAAATAAAGGTAACGTAGAGTTGTTAGAAGCCAAAGTATTGAAGCAACGTTCCAATATCAATTACTTTTACAAGATTGCAAATAGGCTTCATTGCGAATTTTTTGCTTTTTTAGTCAAATCTTTTGCACCGGTCAGCGCGTATTTTGCTATGTTAGAATCGCGATGCGATGAAATACTGCAGAGCAGAATTAAATCGTGTAAAATAAAGGTAACGTAGAGTTGTTAGCAGCCAAAGTATTGAAGCACCGTTCCAATATCAACTGCTTTTACAATATTACAAATAGGCTTCATTGCGAATTTTTTGCATTTTTAGTAAAATCGTTTGCATGTTAGAATCACGATGCGATGAAATACTGCAGAGTATAATTAAATCGTGTAAAATAAAGGTAACGTAGAGTTGTTAGAAGTCAGAGTATTGAAACAACGTTCCAATATCAATTACTTTTACAAGATTGCAAATAGGCTTCATAGCGAATTTTTTGCTTTTTTAGTCAAATCTTTTGCACCGGTCAGCGCGTATTTTGCTATATTAGAATCGCGATGCGATGAAATACTGCAGAGCAGAATTAAATCGTGTAAAATAAAGGTAACGTAGAGTTGTTAGCAGCCAAAGTATTGAAGCACCATTCCAATATGAATTGCTTTTCTAGGATTACAAATAGGTTTCATTGCGAATTTTTTGCATTTTTAGTAAAATCGTTTGCACCGGTTAGTGCATATTTTGCTATGTTAGAACTGCGATGCGATGAAATACTGCAGAATATCATTAAATCGTGCAAAACGAAGGTAACGCAGAGTTGGTAGAAGCCAAAATATTGAAGCACCGTTCCAATATCAACTGCTTTTACAATATTGCAAATAGGCTTCATTGCGAATTTTTTGCATTTTTAGTAAAATCGTTTGCATGTTAGAATCGCGATGCGATGAAATACTGCAGAATATCATTAAATCGTGCAAAATGAAGGTAACGCAGAGTTGGTAGAAGCCAAAGTATTGAAGCACCGTTCCAATATCAACTGCTTTTACAATATTGCAAATAGGCTTCATTGCGAATTTTTTGCATTTTTAGTAAAATCATTTGCATGTTAGAATCACAATGCGATTAAATACTGCAGAGTATAATTAAATCGTGTAAAATAAAGGTAACGTAGAGTTGTTAGAAGTCAAAGTATTGAAGAACCGTTCCAATATCAATTACTTTTACAAGATTGCAAACAGGCTTCATTGCAAATTTTTTGGATTATTAGTAAAATCTTTTGCACCGGTCAGCGCATATTTTGCTATGTTAGAACCGCGATGCGATGAAATACTGCAGAGCATAATTAAATCGTGTAAAATAAAGGTAACGTAGAGTTGTTAGAAGCCAAAGTATTGAAGCACCATTCCAATATCAATTGCTTTTCTAGGATTACAAATAGGTTTCATTGCGAATTTTTTGCATTTTTAGTAAAATCGTTTGTGCCGGTTACCGCATATTTTGCTATGTTAGAACCGCGATGCGATGAAATACTGCAGAATATCATTAAATCGTGCAAAATGAAGGTAACGCAGAGTTGGTAGAAGCCAAAATATTGAAGCACCGTTCCAATATCAACTGCTTTTACAATATTGCAAATAGGCTTCATTGCGAATTTTTTGCATTTTTAGTAAAATCGTTTGCATGTTAAAATCGCGATGCGATGAAATACTGCAGAATATCATTAAATCGTGCAAAATGAAGGTAACGCAGAGTTGGTAGAAGCCAAAGTATTGAAGCACCGTTCCAATATCAACTGCTTTTACAATATTGCAAATAGGCTTCATTGCGAATTTTTTGCATTTTTAGTAAAATCATTTGCATGTTAGAATCACAATGCGATTAAATACTGCAGAGCATAATTAAATCGTGTAAAATAAAGGTAACGTAGAGTTGTTAGAAGCCAAAGTATTGAAACAACGTTCCAATATCAATTACTTTTACAAGATTGCAAATAGGCTTCATTGCGAATTTTTTGCTTTTTTAGTCAAATCTTTTGCACCGGTCAGCGCGTATTTTGCTATGTTAGAATCGCGATGCGATGAAATACTGCAGAGCAGAATTAAATCGTGCAAAATAAAGGTAACGCAGAGTTGTTAGCAGCCAAAGTATTAAAGCACCACTCCAATATGAATTGCTTTTCTAGGATTACAAATAGGCTTCATTGCGAATTTTTTGCATTTTTAGTCAAATCTTTTGCACCGGTCACCGGTGACCATCGGTGGCAGGCAACATGTTAAAGAATCATTATCTTCAGTGGCTGATATGATTCCAAATTCAACTAAGCACTGCAGACAATTGAAGGACAGCACATGAAGCAATTCAATGCCATTCAAGAGCCTCACATTTACCGTTGTCTTACTTAATACTCACATAACTAACATATTTCTAGCTTCCGATGCTCTACGTACATGGTTATTGACTTTATCTCTTCCCGAACTTAGTCCTAAATGCAAATCGACCGAATACATAACCACATTCATAATTATTGACACACGTAGTTTTTTTTAAACGTTACTTTCAATTCACGGAAGCAGTAAGATGCTTCCATGTAAGTGTACGTAAATAGGATGTTAAATGTGTTCAGTGCGTGTTCAAGATGCAGCTCCATTAATTCGCATATTATACGGACGCGTAAATCGAAGACAAGTCGTTCACTTGCCGGAAACAGTTACGTTTATCTGCTTACATTAGCTTAACGCACGGCCATTTGACCAGCCAGCTCTCGGTATGTCCTTTGCACGACACGTAATTGCACTATTTCTACTGTTACTAGTGCTGCTTTATACGAAGAGTGTTTCTATGGTAGAATATGAAATCACAAGAGATATTGGCAGAAGAATGCAATTTTTCGTTTTTCTAAACGTATTAGCAATCAAAAATAGTAAAGTCACGTATTAAAACGAAGTTACGTGTTTACGTACCATTGCTCTGATATGTGAGGCATCGAAGAATACGAAACATTACTAAACGTATATTTCTAGACGTTTTCGGACAACATAACATATTAACCCTTTGCACTCCGAATTTTATTTCAATGTCGTTACCAGCAGCTCCCAACGCTTTTAAGTGTTTTATTTGAAATTTACTTTAACTAAAAAATAAGGTAATTTAAATAATTAAAGGAAGAAACAAATTCACCTAAATACCAGTTTTATTTACACTATTGTCGTATTTTTAAATTTTTACGCATATGATATCTTTTGAAACAACTTCCAAGATGCAACATTAGTTTTCTTTCGCACGTTTCACAAAAATAGGTGGTTTCTCTTCTTCCACCACGTGTTTTTCTATTTAAGCAAACTGCACAGTCTTTGTGTTTTTCTTCGGAATATACGAAGAAGAAATGAGGCTTTCCATCTAAGGGATCGTGTTTATCATGTGTTCCACTAGTAAGCATCGACAAAATCTATTCGCGAAATTTTTTGTGGGCCATAGGTTTTGTTCCTTGTTTTTTTTTGTATAAAATATATGCCTTTAATATGGAGATTTGTAATTCCCAAAAGAAATATTTCCTCCACCACTTGAGTGCTCGACGTAAAAAACAATAAGATGTCGAGTATTGATTCGCCACATCGACCCCACCCATATTTTTTTTGACATGAAAAAATGTCGAGTGGGACTCGACAAAGGAGCTCCTGAGATAAAAACTGATGTCGAGTCACACTCGACATAGGAGTGCAAAGGGTTAACACTTTGACTGCCGTGATGGTCACTGCTGACCGGCGCAAGAAGATTCAAAATATTGGCAATGGGCAGCAATAATTATTTTATAAATGTTCAATTATTGTTAGAATAGTGAGGCGATCCTTTGGTTGTCCAATACCTGTACATTATTTATATTTTGCATAATTTAGTCAAGTACTGTAGTATTTTATAGTATCGCCGTTCTAATACAGCAAAATACGCACGGTAGTCAACGTTTTAACAATCTGTACCGTTATTATATCAGTATTGTTAAAGAATGGAAACTGAATAAAAATATAATGGGTGCGATACCATTTTTTTATTTTATTAAAAGATCACAGTTTTCTTGTTCTTTGATATAAAAAAAAAAATCATATGTGCTTCTGTCATACTGCAATATTCTGAGTAACGAAAGAAAGTTATCCGTAAATATTTCTGATGTAGTTGCAAAATACAATAATTATGTGATGTATGATCCAAAAGATATTAAGGTGCATTTATTGAGATCATAAATTAATTAAATCGGGAAAATAACGTAATTACGGCGAGCAGCAAAAAAAATCAACTCGCTCGTACCAAGACTTTACTTTCTAACCCAAGTCCCACATCAACGTTCAGCATTTTTTATTCCAGAAACATTGAGACGAAAGGAAGAAGGTTGTAAGCGGAAGGATGCACGTTCCGTTAAATGCTATTGCATTGTCTCGCATAATTCAAACCGGGAAAATATAATTTTTCTACACGAACAATGAAAAGCTTATTTTGATTTCAAGTGCTGTACAGTTTTTGCTATTTTTACGGAATTGAAGAAATGGGTACAAAAACTGACATACGTGTTTCTTTATTTTTTTGTTACTAACTGACAAGTAGATTGCCATTAAATTTTCTCAATCGCTATGAAATTAGCAGACTGATATGCATTACTGCAAATTGGAGCTGCAAAACAAAAATGTCTCCAAACAAAGTAAAATTAAAAAACACGTTAAAACAAAAAAGATAAAAATGTGTATATTCTTGACTTAACAAAAATTTAGTGTACGGAGAAATACGTAATTTTTTCTACAATCATAAGCATTCATTTACTTTATACAACTATGCATATTATATGTAGTAAGAATAACATGTATCGTCCCGAATGTAACATATCAGATGTATAAAAAAACGCGTTCTTAAAAAATCTTCAACGTAACGCGCTAACAAAGCACTTCAAGACGAAAAAATATCATCCAAAACGTGTTACAATTGTGCCCATAATTATGAAAGTGGTCTAAGTCAAAATTTAAAAAAAAATGAGTTTATCAGTTATTTCATACCACATTATTTTTAACTAAATTTATTCAATGTAATTTTTACGAAATTGTCAAAAATGAACCATTAGATAGTGGTTGTAATTTCAACATTATATGGAATTCATTTAGTTTTAATTATGAAAGTGGTCTAAGTCAAAAATTTAAATAAATTATATAAACAACTTGAAAATGGCACGTGGCCTTCTTTGACGCGTTTCTGAACTACATAATAAAATAAATGACAATCAAATTTTAATAATAACGACAACTTCATTCCAAGAATCAATAACAAGAAGAGTAAAAAATACCGCGGGTGAATCTGTCTCTTGGCTACAAATTCAATGGATGAGATTCTTGAAAAATGAACCTTATAAAATGTTCTATAAAACATCTTTAGATGATTCTAAATTTCACGTTTTGGATCTTTCACCTAAAAAAGGAAGACCAAAAATATACGGAAATATTAAATTACTTCCATTATACACCACCATTAGACCAGTATCGGAAGAAAAACATAAAGATATTATGAGTTTACTACCGTACATCCCTCCAGTTTTTCAGGAACATTTTAAGAATCTTAAATACTCGAAATAATGATAAAAATGGATTACTGTTTAAAAATAATTAATAAATGTAATAAATGTTCACGAATTATTTCAATCAAATTATTGTTTCAAATAAAACTCAAAGTTCTTTATTGCTTTAAGTCATTTATAGGACATTCAGTTAATTTTGAAAATGGTCTAAGTCAATTCAATCTTTAAAAATAATATTATCGTATAAAATTCACACAAAATTTCATATTCATAGTAAATTTCCATTAATTAAGACTAATAAAATTATAAATTAAAATGTCGCATAATGTAAAAATATTTTTTAATTTATTCAAATGCAATTCATTAAATATCTCGAAACAAGAAATATATGACTTAGACCACTTTCATAATTATGGGCACAATTGTGTTTTATAAGTTTCGTGCATATAAACGAATGGTTTAAATTTTCTTCACAATTAATGGCCTCTCACGCATAGATACCTACATATTACTCTTGGCTAGATCATATTAGTGTATTATATTGCTTTAATCATTTAAACATAATATTCAAAATCTGCCTACATGAATCCCTTTTTAACAGATTGCGGACGGATGACGAGATATCTCGTCATTGCTATTTCGTCGCTCGGGGCCATTGACGAGATACATCGTCTTGCGTATTTCGTTATTCTGGGCCACTGAGGAGATCTATCGTCTTGCATATTCTGTCGTTTGAGGCAGGTGACGAGATATCACACAGTTGCTACGTGATTGTCAGCCGCAGTTTTTCGTAATTTGTGTTGCGAATTAATTATTTGAAGCTCTGAAATATGGACAGCGACAAAACGGTATTTGCGGACAGTTTAACGGATACATCAAGTGATGATGAGAATATGAATATTTGTGAGGACTTTGTCGTTTTCCACTTCACTTAGTGTCATGTTTTACGAAGTATCATACTTTAAAAAATGTTCAGTTTTTACACATTTTTACTTATTGAAAAATATGAAAAAAACATTCATTTTTAAAGTTGTTAAAAATAAATATTTCACGGGACAATGATTTTTAATACGTTGACTGCCAAACGTATTTTGCTCTATTAGAATGCACCGTTCCAATAGAAATTGCTTTTACAAGATTCCAAACAGGCTTCATTGCGAATTTTTTGCATTTTTAGTCAAATGTTTTGCACCGGTCACCGATGACCACAGTGGCAGTCAACGTGTTAACTACTAACAAATCATTACTAATTTAAAAATATTTGGCACAAAAAAATACCCGGCCACTGGGTACGATTAGCAATAGAATGCCCGGTCCGCAAAGTGTTAATATAGACATTAGTCACTACCTACATGGTGTCTCATGTTAAAAACCATTTTATATATTTACTGAACGGCAGAGGACAAGACAAAAGTGGTACAACAGTTTTTTCATTATCAATCACGAGAATGTCATTGAGAGAAAAACCTGTTTTGTCTCCAACTTTTTAAGGCCACACCAAAGTTATTTTGTGGTTTCTTGCATGGAATATTATGTTTATGTTTTGATATAAAAAAAGTACAGAAAATGGTATTTAGCATAGAAAAGTTTTGAAACAGATTAGAACCAACGTCCCCATTACTTATAATTATTACTGTAGCAGCTATGGGTTATAGTGATTCTTCTTATTGCAAAACGAACGGTAGAAGACGTATGCATTACATGTTACTGTATCGATGCATTGGATGTGGTGAATCAGTAAATTGACCGGGAAAGTCATTAGACATTTAATACTATTAGATCACTTCTTCTAATATTTTCTAAAAGCAATGGTTTTGAAAAACGCAGCCAATGAGACGAGCTGAGATGAAAATAAGAATAATTATTGAATATGTTGCTAGTCGAAGAAAAACGATTGATGTTGCGATTAACAGTTTATTTCAACATGATATTGGATATTCTTAAGAGCTGAGGGTGCATATTTTGAATACCTAATGTAAAAGAGATAGATAAAGAAATAAAGACTGTCGTCTGTTTACAAATGTTTATGTCTTTGCCATTTTTACGGGCATGGTCATTTCATGGGCACATGTGAACTTTCTTTTTTGTATTTTCATAGTGCCAAAATTAAACTATAACCTTTCCATCTAAAAAACACAAGATGACCTTAGTGACCTTGAAACATTTAATATAAACATTTTCTTATTACAGTGACATTCTGCATAAAAAATTATGATAAAAATGTAACTTTTCTGTGCTATCACTTGTCTGTTTAATAATTACATCGGATGACATTTACCGTGAGACACCTTGTATAAGTGAATTCTGTGTACAAACTGTAATATCTTAACAAATACATTTTGACAAAGATTTAAAGTTATACCGTAGTAAATTATTCGAATGCCAACTACTTGTCAAGAAAATTAATTTGACATATACGATAAGTGTCATAATTACACGAACATCCACTGACTCAAATCAAAGTAATCAATGGAACTGATGCATAGTTCCGGATTAATAAAAGAAGTACAGCCGTCTACGTAATATTTGTAATTACAACGTCCAATTACTTCGCAACGGACTGTGTCTGGCTCGTTCTGTGTTTGAAAAGTACGGGCGTAAAATACATAGTTTCAATAATGACAGGTAATTTAATTCACCTCATTTACCAGTCAATTACAACATTACGTCTTGTATATTACGTTCCTGCTCATTGGAAACATGAAAACTGTTGCCCTCGCAGAGTGGTTAGTGGAAACGTTTGTAAATATAAATTAACGTAAATACCATACAACACAAAAATGTATAGCGTATAATACGATATATATATAATAATAATAATAATAATAATAATAATAATAATAAATATATATATATATATACTATGGAGCGGTATAAGTATATCAATGCAAATATAATAAAACATAAATAGATATATGCTGGTTAATCCTAAAACTTTTATTGTGAAGGTATGGATACAAAGAAAGTAAAAGGAAGAATATATATTTGACCTTTTCGTGTATTTCCAACTAAAGTATTTGCCTATATACATATATATATTTTTTTTATATTTTTATTAAAAAATATATATATATACATACATAATAAAAATATTTAAAAAAATATATGTATATGTATTTAGGCAAACAATTTAGTTAAAAATGCATAAAAAGGCAGAATATATATTCTTCTTTTTACTTTCTTTGTTTCTATACCTTCACAATAAAAGTTTTTATATTAACCAGCATGCATCTATTTACGTTTTATTACATTTGCATTGATATACTCATACCGCTCTAACAGTATAGTATACATAGTACACATAGTATACATATACGTGCATCAATATATACATATAAGTAATATTTAACTACATAATTTTTCCGATTATTTTTTAAATTTCACCTGTCTACCCGGTTTCACCGGAGCTGCGCTTGCAAATGCATATGTAAATAACCATGAATAATCTTAAAGTACAAATGTGTACAGGGTGCTCAAAAGTTTGACGTCTAAATTTGCCTAGTATGTTCTATGGACAAAAGAAGCAAGAAACTTTGTATAAATACACGCGACAAAATACCTAATTCAGTTCATAATAACCTTGAATTATGTTATTTTGTGGATACAATCAGAAGAAACGTTTGAGATAAGCGATAAACAGTTTCTGGCAAGATTTAATTATTATTACTATTTTTAATTAATTTTATTGTTATATTTAATTATTTTTAAATATTTCTTATTACTTCTTTAATACGAAATTTAGAGTTTTGTGTAATAAAATAGACGGTCAAAGTCAGTTTAAAATATTCAACACCGTTAAGCTACCTGTAAGTTTCCACGTACGTTTACTTTTTGCGAAAATAAAAGCCGCCCAGTAAATTCTGAGCGTTCCGACGCTTCGCAGGCAAAAGTCTTGCCCATGAAAGTTAAACGGTCAACGTCATCTAAACACACTTTTCCTGTTTTCTTCGTAATCCTTACTTAACCCGAATCGCGCCGTTTCAAGGCCATAAACGGGGCATTATATATGTTAATTCAGGAAATGATAATGGCCGCCACATACGAACCATTTATATTACCCGTTCCGTCTGAAAGCTTTATGCACTTACTCTGTCGCGCAGCTTTATTATTTCTTTCCTAGCATTTCAGGTTATTGCTATTCGACCGTTGCACATTTATTTTTCACACATAGCCGTGTGACTTTACGCTAACGAACCGATATAATTAACCCTTTGCGCTCGACGCGCTTTTCTCTCGGGCTGACCAGCAACTCGACAGTAATCCGCCTATTTCATGAGTTCGTTTCTGTTAACTTAAAATAATTTTAGGCATAATAGGACACTTTAAACTCGTATATTTTAACATTACATACATTTATTTAACTTAATGAAGGATATTTATTAAGGATTACGTTCTATAATTTTTCTTCTTGTGGTATTTTGTAAAACAATCTCCAATGTGCATTCTTGGCTTGTCGAGGCATGTGTCACAATAGTACACAGTTTGTCGTCTTTGGCAACTTTCGTTAAACAACTTTGCAATCCTTTTTTTGTCCCATCAAAATAACATGCAGCTTCCCATTGAACGGATCATATATCAGAAGTGCTCTGTGAAATAGAAGCTGTGCTACGTTGGCTTTTGGCTTTTGGCCACTTTGGCTTTCAGATTCACTATCGATTATTCGGATTTTTCGTCTTCTTACACCTGTACCGCGTCACTATCTTCATCACCTCCGTCTTCATTCTCATGGGCAAGCTGTCTATATGTAGTGATGTAATTTCGTTCGTTATTGCCGAAAAATTGAACTCATCTTCACTAGAAGTAATTTCTTCGTCGTGTTCCATACTTATTGGGCTCACTAACTTTGAAAGAAGTATTGCGATTGCCAAGAAGGTTGAATTCGAACTAATGTCGAAGACAGAGTCCAACCCTTGCGTTGTGCAAATATTTTTGAGATAAGACATTTTATCTCAAAAACTGCGAAGACGGTGATTGGTTCTTTTTGTACCTTTTTTTTAAAGAAGCGAATTGAAAGAAGCGTTGCGACGTCTATCAGCGTTCTATTATTCTCAAGGCATAATGCACGCATTGAAATTCGTTTGTGTTTTTGAGATAAGACATCTTTATAGCTATGTAGACACCTCATAAAATGATCTACAAAAGGCCAGGTAGTCTTGTCAAGCGATAGTCGTTAGGCCAAACACAAATAAACACCGTTACCACTCAATTTACCGCATCGATGCGAATGGTGCCTGAGAGGCACCAGTCGAGTTGGCGCAGCACATGCCGTGGTGCCTGAGAGGTAACAAGGTTTAAAAGGTTTTCACTTTTTCTAAGCGATCCAAAGGGCTTGAAGAGACATATATTCAATTCACGGCATGATTATAGTATAATTAAACACAATGCGTATGTAATTGGTTTCACCTTACATAGTTCTCAGTGGTAAAGTAAACTTCCACGCGAATGGATCTGTCCCTGTACATTGTCCTGTGACATGCACATATTACCGCCATTTAATACATCACTTGTGTTAACCGTTTTCGCCAATAACATATAGGCCGTTTATAAACCAAAGCGATTAATCGTTGTTCAATGTTTTTTCTAGTATTTGTTAGAAATACTCATTTTTTTTAGAATTTTTTATATTTTTTAATACCTAATACAAATGTAACACTTTTGTTTTGTAGAGTTAATAGACCACATTGGACACGTATGTACGATTTAAACACGTGAAACTAGAGAATATAATATGTATAAACAATAACAATACAATCAAGACAGGGTAAAGTAGGCAGTGATTGACTGTTCTGCGTTCATGAACGAATATCTGAAGATCGCTATAGGTATATTTTCATTGTTTTGAATATCAGTCTAAAGCGCATTCTGTATGTGACCGTTTTGCAATACAGAATTCGTGTTTAGATTACCTGTGATTAATAACATGCTGTGAAAGAATTGTTACAGATTTCTTAAGAGAAAGAGGTAAGTGCTTAACGATATCTTTTAGAAAAGACTGGTGAATTTGCAATCATTTTGCAGTCTATACAGTGTTTCTGAAAAAAATATATGATTTGTATGTGATGGAATAATCTCACTAAAGGTTTTGTATGCGTCCTGGTTTCCTAATATCGTAATTATCCGATAGGGTGGTCAATCACCATATTCGTGGCAATGGATTTTCATTGTAATTGACTACTGATAGATTTAATCAGTTTAATTGCGTAAAAATTATTGTAATTCAATACCCGTATGCTGCATGGAAACCGTCTTATTTACGGGTTGTCATGATATACAGAGGCTTCTGTCTTTAGCGTTCCTTTGTTTTTTTTTATGAGCGTAACTGAAAGGCGCACCGTTTGATTTCAACATGCTGATACGTTTCAGCGTGGTGCTACCGTCGAAAATGATATCCGATAACATTTAAAGGTACAGTAAAACCTGTTTTTGTGCGGTCCTTTTTTGTGCGATTTTGTTTTTGTGCGATTGGTTTTGTGGGATTTTATTTTTGTGCGATTTTTTTTGTTTTTTTTTATGCGGTATATGAATCTAAGCGGCGTTAGCACCAGTTTAATGTTTCCTATCAATGTACATATACGTTGTGGACGAAATCTATGAATGTGTAATTAATCGGAACGTTACCGAAAACGCGTCAACGTTATTATCTGAAATTAGTGCGCTCGCACATAACATCGGCGGAGAAGGCTTTGATTCTTTTGGCGATAATGACCTGGACGAGATGATTGAGGACCAAACTGTCGATGATAGTGACATTATCAATAGTTTGATAGATTATGAAAATGGACAAGAAGAACCGGAATCTATTACAGCAGATAAAATATATGCAGGGATCCAAATCTCGAAAAAATTGGGAACGTATTTTCTGGAAATAGATACCAATGCGGAAAGACGCTTAAAATTCCAAAAAGAACTGAGATCATGCATGTCTCACTATCGTGGCGTTTACAAGCAACTGACCAGTCGACCGTCGTCACAAAAACTGATCACTGAGTTTATGGTACCAAAAAACAAATCAATTGAAATCCTATCTTTAAGCGACGAAAGCGATTTTCAACCAATCCATCACAAGAAGATGCGCGTTTTGGATTACGACGAGTAGCAGCAAACTATTTAATGTGTAATGTGAAAACTTCTCCATGTATATGTACAATGAAGAATTAAATATTTTTACAATTTCTTTAGGTCTAATTTAATTATTTAATTTAATTGAAAGTATTCTCTCATCTATTTCATAAATTATTGATGTATTTTCTAAGTCCGACTTTTTTTATGCGGTCCCTATCCACCGCATAAAAAAAATTTAGGTACTATATCGCACAAAATTGTTTATTATATGTAAGAATTTATAAAATTTTCGAATATTTTTTTGTACGATTTCTTTTATGCGGTCCCTATCCACCGCACAAAAACAGGTTTTACTGTAATACAGTCAAACTAACCGCTTAAATATTTTTCATTTCTCCCAAGTTTACAAGGTGGTCAATAACTGTAAATAACACGATCAATGACTGTGATTTCTGCGGTCAATCACTATTAATTGGCAATATTGAATTTATCGTTGTGTTATTAATAAATAAAATTTTGTTGCTGTTTCGTTGCAGGCTAAACATGTTCTGACAACATTTTTCTGTCCTACCATGCTAAAAAATAAAGAATGCAACACTACACATTAAAATGATAAATCTTTCATTCAAACACTGTTCTTAAGCGGTCAATCACTGTATACTTTACCTTAGTTTAGTCTTATTTCCTAATCTTTCGTCGTTTCGTCATTTCGCCTTTTCGTCTTATCGTCTTTACGTTTTGTCGTAAACTCACTGCTAAGCAACCAAATAACACAATTCAACAAACTCGTCACCTATGATACATCAACATAATAATTGAGGATCACAGGTGACCTTTCCTCGCCAATTAAAGGACCGTGTATTTGAGATCCTACACGTATAGCTGTCAATGTTGTGCAAATGTTTAGAGGTACCATTTCGTATACTTCGAATAAAATACTTTGGTTATGGTCTATCTAAGGTCTACACATTGTCTATCAAAGCTCCCATGGTCTAATTATCTCTTAGTTGTCAGCGGCCTATCTAATTAATTCGTGGGTTTAAAGTGTCGTGAGATTTTTACGCGCGCACAATCATGGGAAAAGACAACGGACTCGCGCCGTATCTGTAAGCCAATAACCTTGTCGTAATATTGCCCATCTCATCCACGTTGGGAACTATTTGACCGTGAGAAATTATTCGCGTTTCATCTATTACGATCTTCTAAGCAGTGGCGTTACCGTTCATTCAAGTACCATGTTCTAGCATGTTGAAAGTGTTCGTGTAAAATGGTAAGAAAACAGTTAGACGTGCGTACGTTAGAAGATCTGTGCAGAAAAACGGAAGTCGGCTGTTTTATTGAAAAACGATATGGTGTTAAATACAAAATAGGCTTCACACGCATTGCGTTTGCTTACTATGAATTGCAATCAATATTACATGTATTAGCGTGTGTATGCCTAAAAGTATGTAAATATTTTATGATTGTTTCATTCTTCTTCATGTACTCTTTCGTTATTAGAAGGGTATTCCAATGTGACAAGCCGAAAAAAATCGATTTTTTTTAATTTTCTGATACTTTATAATGATAGAATTAATATCCTATGATTTTAATATCCAATCATGTTAAAATTTTGATTATAACCCATAATTTTGCCTTATGTATAGCACAAAAAAATTGCTTTTTCTTACAATTTTTTACTTCACGCCGCCATTTTGTTAATTTTCATGGAAATTTGAAACCTAAGGTTCATGCGATAACCACATTCATAGAGATTAAGAATCTCTTTCGATTTTCTGTCTGCGATGTCGAGGAGGGCCGGAATTGTCTACGCCAGCACAACAAAGATGTTTTTGATGGGTGTACAACCACCAATATGATTAAATACAATAATATTTTTAAACAATAAAAAATTGTTCTCTGTTGTCCTAGGCCGTACCTTTTAAGGAAAAAAAGTTTGCTCAATTATATGCAACAGTTTCTAAGGAAAAGAAAAATGTTGAAAATTTGCTTTTTTTAAGCGTTCACATTGGAATACGCCCTTAATCGGTTTATACATAAATTCTCTAATGTATCGTCGCACGTAATGTACAGGGTATTAAGACATATAATTCATTGTTTTTGTAATACATAGGACACGCCATGTAAAGCAAAAGATCCCGCACTATTTTTTAGCAATGCGTTGCCTTTTATTTTCTTTACTTTCTCTTTTGTTATTCGTAATGTACCTCTTCTGTTTTTTTAAAACACAATTTTTAATCAAATCCTTTAAATAAGTTAAGCTAAGGATAATGAAAAAAGATACACCTCTCAATTTAAGCTTATCGAATAAAACATGTAATTCATTTTTATCGCGTGTTTAAATTATATAATTTTTCTTTAATTTTATATTTTTCATAAACTACAAACAATATTAAATGACGTTACTGATTTTTAATTTCATGTTTCGTACGAACTACGTGTAACGCAAGATCATTGTTACAGAATATAATTTATCCGTGAAAATCAGTTTTGTATGTTCTTTGTGTCTTTAGGTGGTGAAGATTAATCTGCATTACTTGGGAAAAATTCACAATGGAAAACGTACAGTTAGGTGTGGCATGCGGTTCACTATATGTTGAAATGCAATTATCCGTATTGGACCGTCGATATAAGTTTTGGTCTGTTAAAGTTTTGATAGCGAGTAAACGAGCCTGATTCACAAAGGTGTCGGTGAAGATGATTAAGGGGGTATTCCAATGTGAACGTCTAAAAAAAAGCAAATATTCAACATTTTTTCTCAGAAACTGTTGCATATAATTGAGCAAACTTTTTTTTCCTGAAAGGTAAATCAAGAAAACGTTTTGCCTTTCAGTGCCTAGGACAATAGAGAACATTTTTTTTATCGTTTAAAAATATTTGTGTATTTAATTATATCGGCGGTTTTACACCCATCAAAAAAATTCTTGTTGTGCTGCCGTAGATAATTCCGGCCCTCCTGGACATCTGACACAGAAAATCGAACGAGATTCTTAATCTGTATGAATGTGGTTATCGCATGAACCTCAGATTTCAAATTTCCATGAAAATTAACAAAATGGCGTCGTTTTGTAATAAATTGTAAGAAAAAGCAATTTTTTTGCGCTATAAATAAGGCAAAATTAGGGGTTATAATCAAAATTTTAACATGATTGAGCTTCATGCAGTAGCCACAAGGATGCTGAATATTGTGTTAAAATTTGAAGTCGATCTATAAAGCCGTTTTTGAGTAATCATCTACGCCACTTGCAAAAATCTCGTTGATGTGCGCGCAGTTTCAGCCTCTGCTTTGAAACGTTGTTACTAGTTAAAAAGGATGGAATCACCTGAACCGACTCTGGGATATTAATACAATGACTATACTATCAAAAAATGCAAAAAAAAAAATCGATTTTTTAGACCCGTCACATTGGAATAGCCCCATAAACAGCCTATGATAAGGAATTTTTCAATGAGGAAACTTTTCGATATAAATGCGTACAGTTAAAGCACTTTCATTGGTATGTCTATACATAAAATGCATTTCTTCCATTTCTTCATTAAACTAATACGCAGACATCTACAGTACGATGTAGGTTTCTAACTGTGTTATAGCAAATTCTAATGCAATTTCTTGCTGATGACAACCAACTAATGACCCAATGAGGCTGTTTAAAATGCGGCTAATAAACATTGAAGTAAACACGATGGAATTAATAGGCGATGATAGAAACCAGTAAGCCAATCAGGGTACCACCGTATAAAAACGTTTATATCTCAGAAACGGGTTTTAGTATGTATCATATGTCCTATATATCACAAAAATATTTAATGATGCTTTTTATACCTCGTAGGTTTAATTTATGACATGCATTAATCCGCATTTCTTCAGATCGGCTACACGTAATTCTAACCCATCTGACGATCTGTTTCGCTATATCTGCATAATAACAATTCTGTGGTTGTATTAATCTAATCGTTGAAACGTGATCGCGTGCGCCAAAGACTCTTTTTGCATGGTTTTCCGCAAAAAAAGTCATGGGACAATTAATTGCGAAGGAAGTGTGTAACAGCAGTAACGCTTATTAACACTTTACCGACCGCTATTGGCTGAAGATACCACTAACTAACGACCGACTCTGTTTTGGATATCGCGCAAGAATTGGGTATGTGCCTATTTGTAAAGCTTTATAACTAAAAAATACTGAATGTGTTGTTGAGAATCCTTTGGTTTCAAACCAGTGTAATTTTATTGTCATTTATAATTGTCATAATATCATCTGGTATTTATTTTATCTAATATAACCGTGGACTATTGAAAAGCCGATTAATCGGCTACCGATAAATAGCAGTTGGAACCGAAAAGTCGATTAATTGGCTAGTGGTCGTTAAAGTGTTAAGCAAATAGACAATTCTAATGATAACAAAATACAATTTATGTCTTGATCAAATCATTCTTTGAACGTTTGTCGGTGTCCCCGATTTGTAGATAAAAATAAGTAAAATGTATGAAAATATCATTTAAAAGTAAATAAAATGTACCAAAAAACCATGCAAATGTGAATAAAACGTGTTAACAAAATTGCATAACTATAACTAAGACGTGTTAATAAAACTGCATAACTATAAATAAAACGTGTTAAATAACTGTGTGAAAATAAATCGTGTACGAAAAGAACATTATCAAAAGAGACCCTGATGCATTAACCCTTTGCACTCCGAATTTTATTTCAATTTCGTTACCAGCAGCTCCCAACGCTTTTAAGTGTTTTATTTGAAATTTACTTTAACTAAAAATATAAAGCAATTTAAATAAATAAAGGAAGAAACAAATTCACTTAAATACCAATTTTATTTACAGTATTGTCGTATATTGAAATTTTCAAGGGTATGATATCTTTTGAAAGAACTTGCAAGATGTAACCCTGATTTTCTTTCACACGTTTCACAAAAATAGGTGGTTTCTCTTTTTCCTCCAGATGTTTTTCTATTTGAGTAAACTGCACAGTCCTTGTGTTTTCCTTCGGGATGTAGGAAGATTAAATGAGGCTTTCCATCTAAGCGATCGTGTTTATCATGTGTTCCAGGCCTCCCCAATTTCATATTTGGATGACGACAATCACGAATTAGCATTGACAAAATCTTTCCGCGAAATTTTTTGTGGGCTATAGATTCTGTTCCTTGGTTTTTTGTTTTTTCTTTGTATAAAATATACGCATTTACCATGGAGATTTCTAATCCCCAAAAGAAATATTCCCTCCACCACTTGAGTGCTCGACGTAAAAAACAGTAAAATGTCGCGTATTGGTTCGCCATATCGACACCATCTATATTTTTATTATAATCTGTCATCACATCCAGTTCTTTTATTTCTCTTCGATTACCTGAATGTCTAACCCTTCTAGTGACATTGCGAGAGCGTCGATAACGTGTGCACGATATCTATTTATTTAGACATGAAAAAATGTCGAGTGGAGCTCGACAAAGGAGCTCCTGCCAAAAAAACTGATGTCGAGTCACACTCGACATAAAAACATTTTCTCTATAATGTCGAGTTCACAATATGTATATTTTACGACAACACTTCTCTAAATCGTACAAAATCTTTGATAATGAATTTGTTAGATAAATATTAACTGACAATGCGCGAATATTTGTGGATAAGGCAAGGGCAGAATTGAAATAATAAAATATATAAATATTACAATAACATTAAACCCTCCTACATTTACGAGATGTCGAGTCACACTCGACATAGGTTAACACTAGATTTACGGGCGTTTTTTATATACCTATCTCTACGAGCACCCGTCAAATTGACGCGTAGATGAAAATACGTATTTACATTAAAAAATCAATTTATTCAAATTAAGTCTGAGTTGAACAATATAAGGCTTCACGTAAAAATAAAATATTAATAAGTCAAGATTTTTTTTCCAAATATCTTTTCGATACGACATTTAGCCTGCTGCATGCTTTGAGTTTCGAATGACGCGAGGATCACTCTGGTAAGCAAGTTCGTTCAATACAAAGTAACATAACACCCGGGCCACATAATTCGCTTTGTGTCACATTATCAAGGCGCTATTGATATAATGAGTTGGGCAAATCTTAGACTTTTCTTTCACTCTTATATTTACTATTGGAGGAATAATTTTACAAACGAAGCAAATATATAAGGATTGTTTACGTGATCAGCTAACCCGTCAATTTAATGGGTTTCGTAAAGATAAGTATACCACATACAAATTTCAAAATTTAGAAACCTTAAGGAAATAATATTTGTGTGTATAAACTCTTTTAATGAAATTATGAATTTACGATGCAAAGTAGTTAAGATTATTGCTAAGGTTTTTTGCGAGTTTCATTTCAAAGTTTGAAATCCGTCAAATTGACGGGTCCCGTAAACCTAGTGTTAAAATAAAGATAAAATTAACGACCCTAACGACCCTTTTCGAAAGGATGAATTTAATATATAAATTTATGCTGTTTCCTTCATAGATAAACAAATCAAAGATGTAGTGTCATATTTAATTAAATGAATAAAAAATAAATTTAATGCCGTCCAGTATACCAATAAATCAGTTTTCTAAACACTAACGTCAATCGTAATTATTTATGTGAAATAGTTAACTGGTTTTAACGTGTAAATATATCCTATTCTATTTTCTTTAATCTTCGCAATGCCAGAATATGAATAATTGCGAACGACCACAAAGAAACCGCAGTACACGTGTTGGAACTTATCCATGCCACCATCCTTTTCAAGAGAAAGGCAATTAACAAGATGTTCGTTAGGTGATTTGCCTTTGTAAAGTAGTGTGCACGAGTAGCTATTATCAAATCGGAACGAAAGTCATCCATCACCGGTAATAATTGTGCACCCTTAATTAGCCGTAGAGTGTTGCACTTATGTGTTTGTACACAATTCAGAGAATAATTGCTTTTGAAATTGTTTAATGACGTGCTGAACATACCATTAATAACTACTTTTTTCGGTTTTCAATATTGCGTAAATATACTACAATAATATACTTATATTTAAAGAGAGAATAAGCAATATATTAAATTAAGCTGCTACGGAGTATATATTAATTGTATGGTAGAGCTGTTTTTTAATAATTCGAAATAACAAAAACCATAAGTACTGTAAAAAAAACAGAAAAACAAGTTCAAATTGCAATAATGCAATAAATTGCAAAAAAACAAGTTAAAATTACAAACTTCTAATGGCGTCCGCCTAAAAGCAGTCATTTCATCATTTATAATTTAAACACACGCATATAAAAACCCCGCATTGTATGCTTCAAAAAATACTAAAA
Organism: Cryptocheilus praepositus; assembly: GCA_033815515.1. NCBI lineage: Eukaryota > Metazoa > Arthropoda > Insecta > Hymenoptera > Pompilidae > Cryptocheilus > Cryptocheilus praepositus. The sequence goes on along the minus strand of JAWWQZ010000222.1, from coordinate 2,315,683 downwards.
CAATTTTCACTTATTCTAAGTCTTTTGACTCTATGAAACAAACATTTCTTGATAAAAATATTCAACAATCTTGAAGACATTAGTCATACTCAATCTCAATATCAAACACCTAAATGCCCATTATCTAAAGAATAATGGCTGACATATATTTTCCATCCAGATAGGATCAGTCGACAACAAATTTAAACAATATCATTCTCATACTATAATTAAACTGTTCGAAGAAAACCGGTGTTTAAACATTGTTCCTTATCAGAAAAATTACTCGCTTATCTGTCTGGTAGCAGAATTAACCTATTAAACCTTTGCACTCAGAGGCTTTATCGAGAATGTTTCTTTGCGCAGTAAAAAACAGCGTCGAAAATATTTACTCCGTTTAAGTGATATGGTATTTCGTATAAAACTTCATTGGTACAGCTTTGTAAAATAAAAATATTATTTTATAACTCATACTTTGCGCAGGTGTGATAACGTTAAAAGCAATTGCCAATGCGCATTGCGAATTGATTAAACAGGTATTGCAATAATAATTTGAAGGGTGTCTCAAAATTACCTGACATTTTAAATTACGGGCCATTTTTTTATACCGAACATAGAGTACTAATCTTTGACAACCGGTATCAAGAAGTATTGAGGTTTAATCATGAACATGTACTTTATATTAAAATAAAAACATTTGTATTTTCTAAATAAATAATGCGAGTTATTCATGAATAAAAATGTGTGTCCATTTTGAGACACCCTTTATTTATCATCATTAATTTGTAACTTTTCTTTTCGAACACACGATACACTCACGAGTTTTGCCTGTCGCAGAAAATATTAATTTTTGGTTGCTGAAATTGATCTCGTAGTTAACTAGTTACGCGCGTTTGACGTGTACACACGTCGTCAAAAATAAAAAATTACCATTGACTATCAAAACTCGAAATTTCAATAAAATCTAATAAGAATATTACTTGGTGGTATGTTTTCTTTATATTACCAATAGAACTGCTAACTATTTTATATTGCAAAACCAATTACATACGTAAGCCGTGACTTGGACGGCAAGCGTTGATTTGCGGAGAAATTGCATAAACAATTAGCAGGGCCAATATTGGCCCTTTGCTCTACCAAGCGGAGTCCTAGATATTCTTGAATTGAATACAAAAATTTGAAACATATGATCCAGAAGCTCTCTCTTCCTCGCTTTTGAAGTATCTAAACCTGTGTATATTCACAGTTATTATCAAAATAAAGCGTAAGGTATGAAAAATAGCTAAATATGTATAATATAATAATAATAATGATGATATAATAAATTGCTAAATATAGCCTCCAGATGGATGATTCAGACAGCAGTAGTAACGAAATTTATAATAGGACCATTTGTCCTGCGTTCGACGTGTATACACGTCATTATTTTATTTTAATTCCTCACCCTGTGGGAGATTTCTAAAAATTAAATTCCGCGCTTAACCGGTTAAGGCAGAATTAGTAACGTTTATGTCGTTTATTTCATGCACAAGTTACGGCTTTTGAATACACAGGTCCAAATGCAAAAAGTGTTATGCGTTCGATTTAAATCGTAATGCACAATGAATGAAATTTACGTCGCTACGAAATATTATTCACTAGCGATATTTAATCGGAATGCGCATACTTAGACGTGTCAAATATTATGAGTGCAATTTTAATTGTAGCACTGAATGAATTAAGTTTGCGATTAAGAAATTTATACACGTCATTGCTTCATTTTAATTCCGCACCCTGTGGGGGATTTCGAAAATTACATTCCGCGCTTAACTGATTAATCTTTTAGATACGACGTGCCACTATAGTGTTTTTCGCGGATATCATTTTTTAGGACGACGCGCCATTATAGTGATTTTCGTGGATGTCATCTTTTATATTAGCTGCAGCAAATATATCGTTGATCAGCCGTTCAGACTAACCACAAAACATTTTCAATCGTATTGTAAATCCAAAAAATCTAAAATAGCGTTACGAAATTGTATGGTGTGTTAAAAAAAACGATATAAGACAAAGATGAAGCTATATGTGTGAAGATTGTGACGTGGGTCTATGTGTCGTACTATGTTTTAAAATATATAATACCTAATTGTATTATTAATTATTAAAGGGAATTGTTAAAATTAGAGTACCTGCAATATATTTTTAATAAAAATAATAATTGAATCATCAAATACTTATTTCCAATGTATTTATACAAAAAATTTTATAAAAATTATTAAAAAAAAATTATTATTAAATTATTAAAAATTATTAAAAAATTTTATAAAAATTATATAAAAAAATTTTTTTTTCTAAACTTAGTTCACGTTAGACTCTGCCGTCCAGGGAAATAGCCACACACAGAATTCAGCCGTATCTAAAAGGTTAAATAATCGAAAGCTTCAAACATTTTAACCCTTTGCCGACCGCTATTGACTGAAAATTCCACTCACTAACGAGCGACTCTGTTTTGGATATCGCGCAGGAATTGTGTATGTGCCTTTTTGTAAATCTTTTTCACTGAAAAATACTGAATGTGTTGTTGAGAATCCTTTGGTTTCAAAGCAGTGTAATTTTATTTTCATTTAGAATTGTCATAATATCATCTGATATTTATTTTATCTAATATAACCGTTGACCACTGAAAAGCCGATTAATTATCTACCGGTAAATAGCAGTTGGAACCGAAAGTCAATTAATCGGCTAGCGGTCGTTAAAGTGTTAAATGGGCACCCGTTTTTTACGTTTTTTTTCGTTGCTTTTGCAACGTCGTTTTTCGTAACGTGAAGCCTTTGATGTCCCCTTAGAGGGGACAGTTGACCAAGGGTTGAAAGGAAAGATGTAGAATTTGGCGAGTCTTACCAGGACGTCCTGAAGCAGCTCGTGTTCATCGAGCAGTATCACTTTGCAATGGAGCAGACGTGGCCTACGGCTTCCGGTAGGCCTGAGTCCCGGACAGAGCCACTCCACCACCATGACAACTTCCTTTCGTTTGCGTTCCTCGACTCCTTCCTCCGATCACTCGTTCATTCGTGTACCGTTACCTCCGTTCATCCTGCAAGCCAACAACAAAACGATCATTCAGACTCGACGCCGGCATAATCTGATTAAGTCAGATGCTAATTTGAACACGCATTTTCTCCGAGCGTACAGTCATTTTACGTTCAGCGATTCAACACTCTCGCCACTAATCATTTGAACACGCATTTTCTCTCATTATACAGTAATATTACGTTCAACACGTCAACACTTCCGCCGCTGAACGTTTGAACACCTATTTTTTCTGGTTATTTAACAATGTCACTCTTAATCATGGAACTCTGGCGTTGTTAATTTGAGAACGGATATTTTCACTCGTCGGTTAGCAACTTTATTGTCAAGAATTTAACATTCTCGTCGGTAGCGATTTGAAAACTGATATTTCCTCTGATTAGCCAGTGACGTCACTCTTAGTAATTTAACACTTTGACTGCCACGGTGGTCACCGGTGACCGGCGTAAAAGATTTTACTATACATGCAAAACAATTCGCCATAAAGCCTATTTGCAATTTTATAAAAGGAATTGATATTGGAACGGTGTTTCAATACTCTGGCTTCTAAAAACTCTGCGGTACCTTTATTTTGCACAATTTAATCGTACTCTGCAATATTTCATCGCATCGCGGTTCTAACATAGCAAAAGATTTTACTAAAAATGCAAAAAATTCGCAATAAAGCCTATTTTCAATCTTGTAAAAGCAATTGATATTGGAACGGTGCTTCAATACTTTGACTTCTAATAACTCTGCGTTACCTTTATTTTACACGATTTAATCATTCTCTGCAATATTTCATCGCATCGCGGTTATAACATGCAAAAAATTTTACTAAAAATGCAAAAAATTCCCAATGAAGCCTATTTGCAATCTTTTAAAAGCAATTGATTTTGGAATGGTGCTTCAATAGTTTGGCTTCTAACAACTCTGCGGTACCTTTATTTTGCATGATTTAATCATATTCGGCAGTATTTCATCGCATCGCGTTTCTAACATGCAAAAGATTTTACTAAAAATGCAAAAAATTCGCAATGAAGCCTATTTGCAATCTTGTAAAAGCAATTGATATTGGAATGGTGCTTCAATATTTTGTCTTCTAACTACTCTGCATTATATTTAATTTGCACGATTTAATTATACTCTGCAGTATTTTATCGCATCGCGGTTCTAACATGCAAAAATTTTACTAAAAATGCAAAAAATTCGCAATGAAGCCTATTTGCAATCTTGTAAAAGCATTTGATATTGGAACGGTGCTTCAATACTTCTAACAACTCTGCGTTACCTTTATTTTGCACGATTTAATTATACTCTGCAGTATTTCATCGCATCGCGGTTCTAATATCCAAAACATTTGACTAAAAATGCAAAAAATTCGCAATGAAGCCTATTTGCAATCTTGTAAAAGCAATTAATATTGGAACGGGGCTTCAATACGTTGGCTTCTAACAACTCAACGTTACCTTTATTTTGCACGATTTAATCATACTCTGCAGTATTCCATCGCATCGTGGTTTTAACATAGCAAAAGATTTTACTAAAAATGCAAAAAATTCGCAATGAAGCCTATTTGCAATTTTGTAAAAGCAATTAATATTGGAACGGTGCTTCAATACTAAAAAATACTGAATGTGTTCTGAACAACTCTAAAGCAGTGTATCTTTATTTTACAAATATAATTATCATCTGACATTTATTTTATCGCATATAACCGTTGAACATAGCAAAATACGCTTGACAGTCAACGTGTTAGCATAGTCGTTGGCGATAATCCGAACACATATTCTTGCTGTTATTCTCAACAATATAACACTATCATCACTGATCATTTAAACACATATTTTCTTTGATCATCCAAGAATATTGACTTTGACAAACTGGACACTATCGTCATCTAAGTAATACGCTATTATTTTGACAATGTTCTTCCTAATTATTCTCGCTTAAAAATAGCATTTTATGTACAGGTAAAGAAGATTGAAGTATAAGAAAAAACGCCAAAAACGTGTAGACTAACAATCAACAAAAAACTAATTACAGCGATCAACGACTAACCGAAGGATAAGAATTCGATGTAATAATTTCTACGACAGTTTGCCAATGTCTGCAATTTTGTGGTATATGGGTGGTCCGGTGGCCATAACGACCCAAATTGTCTGGGAAACTGTGATAGTCACAAATATTATGTAGCTTTACTGGTTATTCTGTTGACCTCAATAATTAAGACTTAAATCGAAGAAACAGCAGCTTTCTGTTTGACTTTCTTTCTAATTATTTATTGCGTAAAATACAATCCATATTTGTTTTTAATTCGTGAGCAAACGCTGATTCCTCCTCTTTTCGACTATAACCGTCTACTAGTTACTTATTGGTTATTTTACACAATAATGTATACACAAAAGTGTACAATAGAAAATATACAACTGTATAATATATAATTATTTAATATGTAATAATACTGTATAATAAATAACTGCCCTGACTACAAATAGAGAATTGATAACTATAAAGTAAGTCACGAAGTATAATATATATTATAATTATTTGTAAATATGTAATAATATTGTATAATAAATAGCTACCTGTAACTATAAATACACAATTGGTAACTATAAAGTTAGTCAACCAGAATCTGGCTGTTTTCCCATTTAATTCATAAAATGTGATGTAAAGAAAGTGACAGAAGAATTATTTTTTGCCACAGGAGGTCATCGCCTTTCTTGCAATGGTGTAACACGCTTTTTTGTTCGTAGCGCGGCTGTAGCTCTTGAGTTAAGTGCAGTAATGTGGGATGTACGGTAGTTTACGGTCTTTGGAATGGCCACTAATTTTCGCGGCGTGAATGGAAAGTTACCAAAAATTGGTTTGGAGGACGTGTTAATGATCTTAACACATTGACTGCCACGCAAGATTTGTATGCTTTCGCCTTGGCGGCCAAAGTACAACTCAATACAGCACAATGTGCTACTTAGTTTGTGTAAAATGCATTTACTCGCTATAAGTAAGCTAGAAGAAAAATGAAACGTGATTTATCAATGCTTGCTTACTTAATGTAATCAAGTTATTCCTTCGAAAGTACAAATATAATATACAGGATGGCCAATTAACACCGTTCGCTTTAAATACATCCGTTATTATAATTAATGGGGACCAGTATAGTAACTACATAATAGTATAAATAAAAACTAATAAAAAGTAATATATATAATAATTATTAATAGTTATTAATAAAAATAAATGATACTAATAAAAGTTTCCCAGTGGTAAAAGAACGATTACATGATAAAAATAATTTCAAATTATTTCAACATCAACTTTACTCTTTTTTTAATCGAAAACGCAGTTTTAATAGTATAATTCAAACGACCAGTAAACTCTGAGAATAAAAACGTCCTAAGTACATATTCAAATTTGTATTTTCCAAAATCTACGATACACAAAACACTACAGCAATAATATTTGGATTATATTTCATCAAAATCGTTACCTGTCTCACTATCCTCATTACTTTCTATTAATTACAATATAGAGATACTTATGGTGAACAAAATGAGTTGACCACCATGCACATCGCTGACTAATGTAATTCGACATTAAATTATGAAACATACTATTACTCTGCGTATCCTGTTATTTGTGATTACTTTTATGATCACTACAAAACTATGTTTAATTAACGCAAAGCACTTAAAAGTTAATAACCGATAGAATATAGGTGAACCGGTACATTTATTAGAAGGATGTTCGTTAGCACAGTTATACCGGGTGTCTTCTGACATACAGCGATCACTTAGAAATCGATTTAGCACTTAAAAATACCATAAGCAAATATTCACACAAATGCATGTCCCACTTGAGATTATTTTTTAATTCTGGTGAGTTTTTTGTCATAACTCTTCAACTTTACAATAAAAGCTTTACGGTGAAGTCTTCAAAATGCACGCAATTTAACGAAATCAACAAGACTTATTATTTAAAAGTTTATTATAGACTCAGATAAAAAGAAAATAATAATCCTACTTTGTGGATGATTACACACATACCTATTATTTATTTTTAGCCAGTAGTAGTATAGACTCGTATAAAAAGGAAATAATAATCCTACTTTGTGAATGATTACACACATACCTATTATTTATTTTTAACCAGTAGTAGTATAGACTCGGATAAAAAGGAAATAATAATCCTACTGTGTGGATGATTACACGCATACCTATTATTTATTTTTAGTCAGTAGTAGTATATACTCGTATAAAAAGGAAATAATAATCAAAAAATGATCACACATACGTGTTATAGGAAGGAAATAATAATCACTAACACACGTAACATTATTTATTTTTAGTCAGTGAAAACAGACGCAATTTGCTTATGCGTGCAACCTTGCTCGTAACTGATGGTACCAGTCTAGAAACAAGCAGCGAGTAAATCTCATGACAAGTCTGACCATATCGGGCACGTTTTCAAGCCGTGTACGCTCATGGGCATCACACTTATACAAGCCAGAGAGAGACTGAATGCGAAGTCAAATTCTCTTTCACTGCGCAAGAGAGTACAACGTTCCGAACGATTCCGAACGAGTAATGCTACAATTATCTTGTTTAAGTAAGTTTTTCAATAACTATATACCGTTACGATAATAAAAAAATACTTAATAAAGATTTCATTTATTTGTTATTATTACTTATAAAAATTTGTAAAGATAATAAAAAAATATAGTCTTTAGAATAGTTTTTAGATTTTGCCCCATTTAAACATACTAATTCTAATGTGTGAAAATTGAAAGGCCGATTTTCCGTATTTGAGTTCTTTTAAGTCGTGTGTCCACTTATGTCAATATTTCGGAAAAAATGTATATTTGGGGAGAAACAAACGATTCGCCAAAAATAACCTTTAACACGTTGACTGGCAAACGGATTTTGTTACGTTAGAACCGTGTTGCGACGAAATACTGCAGAGTAGAATTAAATCGTGTAAAGTGAAGGTAACGCAAAGTTGTTAGAAGCCAAAGTATTGAAGCACCGTTACAATATCAATGGCTTTTACAAGATTACAAATAGGTTTTATGCGAATTTTTTGCATTCGTAGTAAAGTCGTTTGCATGTTAGGACTGCGATGCGATGAAATACTGCCGAGTATGATTAAATCGTGCAAAATGAAGGTGACGCAGAGTTGTTAGAAGCCAAACTATTGAAACACCGTTCCAATACCAATTGCTTTTATAAGATTGCAAATAGGCTTCATTGCGAATTTTTGGCATTCTTAGTAAAGTCTTTTGCATGTTAGGACCGCGATGCGATTAAATACTGCCGAGAATAAATAAATCGTGCAAAATGAAGATAACACGGAGTTGTTAGAAACCGAAGTATTGAAGCATCGTTGCAATATCAATTGCTTTTACAAGATTGCAAATAGGTTTCATTGCGAATTTTTTTGCATTTATAGTAAAATCTTTTGCATCGGTCACTGCGTATTTTGCTATATTAAAACCGCGATGCGATGAAATACTGCAGAGCAGGATTAAATCGTGCAAAATAAAGGTAACGTAGAGTTGTTGAAAGCCAAAGTATTGAAGTACTATTTCAATACAAAATGCTTTTACAAGATTCCAAATAGGCTTCATTGCGAATTTTTTGTATTTTTGGCAGTCAACGTGTTAATCATGAAACTAAAAGATGAAATATAGAACGGCCAGTACACTATATATACAGCGCACTATATATAATTAAATAGATATATAATTAAATATACGCGTACGGTTTCCAATTACGTCATAGCCGAACTGCCGTCATTGGGCTCTTCTTTCAAATACGCATGTGGAGCGTGTAACGAAATTCTACTACCGGCACTGTAGAAACGGTAAACGCGGGGAAAAAGAATAAGCGAAGAGAAAAAGGAAGAGACGAAGAAAGAAAGAGAGAAAGTGCCATTGAACCTTCAACGCGTTTTGCGCTCGCGCAACCATTGGGGAAAACAGGTTTTGAATCCACTGAATCCCTGAATCTGTCGCCCAGGATATCAGAAAGCGACAGAGCTTAGCGAATTACAAGCACGGTTAAACCAAGTTGCTGAGTTAATTGCATGCGGATCCGTCTCTGTGTTGATCGAAGTTGCAGCCCAGTGATCCCAGAGTAAAATGCATAATGACTCAGTTTCTTGGCACGCACATTTTTCCTTTCAGTTCTACTAGCTTGGCACACGGCAACGGGAGCGTGGACGTTCAAGCGCGAAAGAAAAAAGAAACGGTGACGTCGGCAGACAGACATGAGGAACTGTCCAATTTCAAAATGCCGCTTTCGCGCAGGAGTAATAGTTTCTGGCCTATTGCTGATTATTGTGTCAAATGACCACACGGAATTAATACTTTAACACATTGACTGTCAAGCGTATTTTGTTATATTAGAACCGCGATGCGATGAAATACTGCAGAGTACGATTAAATCGTGCAAAATGAAGGTAGCGCAGAGTTAGAAGCCAAAGTATTGAAGTACCGTTCCAATATCAATTGCTTTTACAAGATTGCAAATAGGCTTCATGGCGAATTTTTTGCATTTTTAGTCAAATCGTTTGCACTGATCAGTGCGTATTTTGCTATGTTAGAACCGCGATGCGATGAAATACTGCAGAGAATGATTAAATCGTGCAAAATTAAAGTAACGCTGAGTTGTTCGAAGCCAAATTATTGAAGCACCGTTCCAATATCAATTGCTTTTACAAGATTGTAAATCAGCTTTATGGCGAATTTTTTGCATTTTTAGTAAAATCTTTTGCATGTTAGAACCGCGATGCGATGAAATACTGCAGAGTATGATTAAATCGTGCAAAATGAAGGTCACGTACAGTTGTTAGAAGCCAAAGTATTGAAGCACCGTTCCAATGTCAATTGCTTTTACAAGATCCAAAATATTCGCAATGGGTGGCAATAATTATTTTATAAATGCGTATTTTGTTACTGTTAGAATTGTGATGTGATCCTATGGTCTTCAATACCTGCACATTATATACAATTTGCATAATTTAGTCAAACGCTGTAGTATTTCATAGCATCACCGTTCTAATATAGTAAAATACGCTTGGCAGTCAACGTGTTAAATCGTGCAAAATGAAGGTAACGTAGAGTTGTTAGAAGCCAAAGTATTGAAGCACCGTTCCAATATCAATTGCTTTTACAAGATTGCAAATAGGCTTCATTGCGAATTTTTTGCATTTTTAGTACAATTTCTTGTATGTTAGAACCGCGATGCGATGAAATATTGCAGAGAATGATTAAATCGTGCAAAATGAAGGTGACGCAGAGTTGTTAGAAGTCAAAGTATTGAAGCACCGTTCTAATATCAATTGCTTTTACAAGATTGCAAATCGGCTTCATGGCGAATTTTTTGCATTTTTAGTAAAATCTTTTGCATGTTAGAATCGCGATGCGATGAAATATTGCAGAGTATGATTAACACTTTGACTGCCATGATGGTCACTGGTGACCGACGCAAGAGATTTTACTGAAGATCCAAAATATTCGCAATGGGTGGCAATAATTATTTTATAAATGCAGTTACTGTTAGAATTGTGATGCGATTCTTTGGTCTTCAATACCTGCACATTATTTACATTTTGCATAATTTAGTCAATCGCTGTAGTGTTTCACAGCATCGCCGTTCTAATATAGTAATATACGCTTGGCAGTCAACGTGTTTAATCGTGCAAAATGAAGGAAACCCAGAGTTGTTAGAAGCCAAAGTATTGAAACACCGTTCCAATATCAATTCCTTTTACAAGATTGCAAATAGACATCACGGTAAATTTTTTGCATTTGTAGTAAAATCTTTTACATGTTAGAACCGCGATGCGATCAAATACTGCAGAATATAATTAAATCGTACAAAATGAAGGTAACGCAGAAATGTTAGAAGTCAAAGTATTGAAGCATCGTTCCAACATCAATTCCTTTTACAAGACTGCAAATAGGCGTCATAGCGAATTTTTTGCATTTTTAGTAACACCTTTGGCGTCGGTCACCGGTGCCGTGCAAATTTTGCTATATTAACATTTTAAGGACCGTTCACGAGTTTTCTCGTGTTTTCTACACGCTGTCTTTAGATGTCACTTATTTTGATACATTGTATCTATTTTGTCTATTTAAGTATTTACATCAATATTCAATGCATTAAACTCGATTGCCTTCATGTTTTTTTCGTAAACAAAAAACATAATTTTTTTTAATAATACCTAAAATACTTCCAATTATACAATTTCTGAAAGTTTCACAAAAATTGCTTCATAAATAACAAAGTTATGATTTTTTGTAACGTGCAAGTTTCCCAAAAACATGCCGTCCAACGCTTATTTCTTACGGATTTCTTAGTGGTCCTTAAAGTGTTAACCTCTTTGCGTTGTGGCGCCAGAATGACGCGATCACGAGTGTACTCGCCATTACAGAGAAAAAAGCGATTTCTGCGTGATGAATGTATTCATTGTTACGTAAAAATGTTAATTTCTTCATGACGAATTCTCTCATGATTACTCAGAAAAAAAATGTCATATTTTCATGAGGACTATACTGTGGATTGAATAGTAAAAAATTATGCAAAGGCAGCAATATCTAACGAAATTCCTCCATTGTAGAACTATGTGTTACTTGTAAATGCATTCACTCCCATGAAATTAATATTAACAGGAAAAATATTTCTAATACTAGCCGGGAAAAAGCGGTAAATTCACGCGATTATGTTTAATTGGTCAAGATACGTTAATATGTTCGAAATGTAAGACATTGAAATTCAACAGAAAAATCATTTATATGCGCTGGGAAATTAATTCATTTTGATGCAACTAATTAATGGTTAGAAAGTATTTTTCCTTCTTATATTAATTTTCCTGATCTTAGTAGTTTTATAATTAATATTTATGTCTTCCAGAGTTCAAAACAATTCTTGGATATACAATATTATTTAATCAGTTCCAATAAGTAGTAATTGAAGCAGGAAACAAATTCTAAAATGAATACTAAAAAATTACTGAACAAATGGCAACGTTAAAAAATTACAAAACGTAAAAGAAAAATTATTTTGATAAATTGAAAAAATACCTACTTTACTTAAACCCCCTATCACATACATTCAAATAACCTGACTCTTTTCAATATAAATGCAAAACGATATACAATAACAGCTACAAAAAGTATGTATGAGTGTCCATTGCCTACCATGCAGCATTGAAATAAATATATTTTATCGTTTTTACATTAAAGAATTCATGTGATTGTTCATCTCAATATTTAATGATCTGTCAACATATACATTAAAAGGCAATGCTGTTACTAGTGTATACAAATTATAATACATACTATACTAAAAAGTTCAAGACATAATAAGAAAAAATAAAAAATGAATGCGTGATGTATAATACTAATTTATATTAACAATATATCAATATTCAGTATCAGGCTTCTTTCAACATAAATAATTATTAGCACTGATGATGTTCACATAGTATTGTTTTAGTTATTTAATAGAGATGCACACAAAATCAGAAGAAGCAATGGGAATATAACAGGCCATATCTTACACATCTCTCGCAGGAAAAAAAGTAAGTACAGTCTTTACTGTAACCATAAAAGACAAAGGAAGCAATTTTCTTCTGTGGCATTAAGAGCACAATAAGACTTATAGCATGTATGCATCAAATAAATTAAATAATTACAGTAAGGAATAAATCTGTCATTCAGACAATTTGCATATAAATCAATCTTGTGGAAATAATTGTTTGCTCCGTTGTTATTAAAACAGCCATTCATTATAAATCGTACATTTAAATCAGAACTCAAATATTTTCTTATAAAAATAATTCTAAATACCTACTATACAATTATTAACCCGAATATTCGTCATAACTTGAACATTTGAAACATAGCTCAAGTATTTTTTCTTCCAAAAATGTTTATAACTAATTACTGCATTATTATTAATCCACCTATTCATTATATATCGGTCATTCGAACCACAGTTCAAAAATTTCCTCAGGAAAATAATTAAATCTATCGCACTGTCCTTAAAACTTCGCCATAACCTGTACATTTAAATCACAACTGAAAGATTTCCTTACGAAAAGACTTTTCCCAGTCATAAAAATTGCCAATCAACCCGTCTAACTGGCTAACACATTCTTTAAAAAAAATAATTATAAGTATCTACTACATTATTATTAACATAGATATTCGTCACAAACACAGTATTCGTGCCACAGCTCAAATATTTCCTTATAAAAATAATTACATCCGCCGCCTCGTACTTAAAATCGCTATTTGAACTACATAATAAAATAAATGAACATCAAATGTTAATAATAACGAAAGACTTCATTACGAAAAACTTTAACAAGAAGAAACAAATGCGAATCAATCTTCTAACTGGTTAACAAATTCAATGGATAAAAAAATCATATGTATAACATTATTATTAACATAGCTATTTGTTATAAATAGAATATTCATTCCCCAGCGTAAATATTTCGTAATAAAAACAATTATATCTGCCGCCTTGTGATTAAAACCGCTTTTTCCCGTAAACTGAACATTCAAATCCCAACTGAAAGATTTCCTTACGAAAGGACTTTCCCACCCTAAACATTGTTTAAAAAAATAATTATAAGTATCTACTACATTATTATTATTAACATATCTATTCATTGTAAACCGAACATTCGTGCCACAGCCCAAATATTTCTTAATAAAAACAATTATATTCGCCGCCTCGTACTTAAAACCGCTATTTCCACAAGTTGAACATCCAAATCCCAACTGAAAAATAATATTATCGATAAAACTTTCACACAAACATTTCCAATCATTCTAACTGGTTAACACATTTCTTAAAAAAGAATCATAATAAAATTATTATTAAAATGTCGCTATTTGTTAAAATATTTTATTTATTCAAATGCGTAAATATTTCGTAATAAAAATATATCTGCCGCCTTGTGATTAAAACCGCTTTTTCCCGTAAACTGAACATTCAAATCCCAACTGAAATATTTCCTTACGAAAGGACTTTCCCACCCTAAACATTCCTTAAAAAAATAATCATATGTATCTACCACATTATTATTAACATAGCTATTTGTTATAAACAGAATATTCGTACCCCACCCCAAATATTTCCTTATAAAAATAATTATATCCGCCGCCTCGTAATTAAAACTGCTATTTGCCATAATCTAAACATTTACATCACAACTAAAATATTTCCTTACGAAAAGACTTTCCCAAATGAAACATTACCAATCAACCCCTCTAACTGATCCAACATTTCTTAAAAAAATATTTGTCAATATCCAGTACATATTATAGTCAATATATCTATATCTACTATATCTAGAACATATTATTAACAAAGCCATTCGTCATAAACAGAACACTCATGCCCCAGCCCAAATATTTCCTTATAAAAACAATTATATCCGCCGCCTTGTACTTAAAACCTCTATTTCCATAACCTGAAGATTCAAATCCCAACTGAAAGATTTCCTTACGAAAAGACGTTCCCACTCGAAACACTGCTTAAAAAAATAATTATAAGTATTTACTATATTATTATTAACATAGTTATTCATCACAAACACAGCATTCGTGCCACAACCTAAATATTTCCCTATAAAAATAATTACATCCGCCGCCTGGTACTTAAAATCGCTATTTCCACAACCTGAACATTCAAATCCCAACTGAAAGATTTCCTTACGAAAAGACTTTCCCACTCGAAGCATTACCAGTCAACCCTTCTAACTGGTTAACACATTCTTAAAAAAAATAATTATATGTATATACCACATTATTATTAACATAGCTATTTATTATAAACAGAATATTCATGTCCCAGCGTAAATATTTCATAATAAAAACAATTATATCTGCCGCCTTATGATTAAAACCGCTTTTTTCCCGTAAACTGAACATTCAAATCCCAACTGAAAGATTTCCTTACGAAAAGACTTCCCACTCGAAATATTGTTTAAAAAAATAATTATAAGTATCTACTACATTATTATTAACATAGCTATTCATCACAAACAGAACATTTGTGCTACAGCGTAAATATTTCCTTATAAAAACAATTATATCCGCCGCCACGTAATTAAAGCCTCTATTTCCACACCTAAACATTCAAATCCCAACTGAAAGATTTCCTTACGAAAAGACTTTCCCACTCGAAACATTACCAATCAACCCTTCTAACTGGTTAACACATTCCTTAAAAAAATAATTATATGTATATACCACATTATTATTAACATAGCTATTTGTTATAAATAGAATATTCATTCCCCAGCGTAAATATTTCGTAATAAAAACAATTATATCTGCCACCTCCTGATTAACACCGCTATTTCCCACAACCTGAAAATTCAAATCCCAACCGAAAACTTTCCTTACGAAAAGACTTTCCCACTCGAAACATTACCAATCAACCCTTCTAACTGGTTAACACATTCCTTAAAAAAATAATCATATGTATCTACCACATTATTATTAACATAGCTATTTGTTATAAATAGAATATTCATTCCCCAGCGTAAATATTTCGTAATAAAAACAATTATATCTGCCGCCTCCTGATTAAAACCGCTATTTCCCACAACCTGAAAATTCAAATCCCAACTGAAAGATTTCCTTACGAAAAGATTTTCCCACTCGAAACATTTCCAACCAACTTCTCGAACTGGTTAACACATTCCTTAAAAAAATAATCATAAATATCTACTACATTATTAGTAACATATCTATTTGTCGTAAACAATTTGTGTCACAACCCAAATATTTCCTTATAAAAACAATTATATCCGCCGCATCGTCCTTAAAACCGCTATTTCCACAACCTAAACATTCAAATCCCAACTAAAACATTTCCTTACGAAAAGATTTTCCCACTCGAAACATTCCCAACCAATTTCTCGAACTGGTTAATAAATTTCTTAAACAAATAATTATAAGTATCTATTACATCTTTATTAACATAGCTATTCGTCATAAACCGAACATTTGTATCAGAAACCAAATATTTCTTTATAAAAACAATTATATCCGCCGCCTCGTACTTAAAACAGCTATTTCCACAACCTAAACATTCAAATCCCAACTGAAAGATTTCCTTACGAAAAGACTTTCCCACTCGAAACATTTCCAACGAACCCCTCTAACTGATCCTCATTCAAGCACCAAGAATATTTCCTATCACCGGCCGTACTCACATTGTCGCACACCTCTGCTACAGTTGTAAAGTCGTCGCCTGGAAACATGTTGGCCCAGTGTATCGCGCGTAGTTAGAAATTCGACAAAGTCATCCCAGTAGCGCCTATCCAGAGTTTCTCGTCGTTAGAAGCCCACGCCGCGCATGCCGTTCTCCAGAAACGTGTACACAGGAGGTATTTTTGACAATGCCGTGCCCTGGCGTTTATTACTACCGAAGCTACCTTCGCGAAGGAGCAAACGAGGACGTCTGCCTCGCTTCCGCTTTTCAGTCAGCGCACTCGTCCGCTCAAGAGCACGCGACCTCGTGTCTAGAGTACAACGGCGTGTCAGAGGGCGCGAGCAAACTTTGACTGCCTGTCGTGGGTGGGCGTGATGCAAAAAAATGTGAAGCCAGTAAGTTCGACGCGGCGCGACGCGGTTCCGTTTCGGCACCGGCAGAGACGGAGGAAAGCGAGGAAAGCGAAGAAAGCGCACAAGTAGATCACAACACGCGCTGCACTCGTATCGGACTGAACTGACAAGCGAACCGAGGGATTCAGATATGCCTTTACCTTGTCCGCCTGCCGTTCCTTTCCTTTGCCTTTCCATCGCCCATCCCTCCTCCGGGCTCCTCCTTTCTGTCTTTCTCGCCCTTTCGCGGCTCCACCTCGCTCTTGCCGCTTCCCATCGCCTATCTTTCTTCCTCCTGCCCAGACGGATGGTCTAAGTTCACTCTGTTAATCGTGATAGCGTCACGCAACAACGTATGTACCTTCAGAACCCACGAAGGGGAGCGTGGCATGGCCTTACACCTGAATTCCTCTGCAGTTTCGATGGAATGGAGCAAGGATTAACGCGGAAAATGCAGAGTTATCTTCTGGCAGAACTGCCGGATGTTTGTTAGCGTTAAATGAGGAATTGGTGCACGCAGAAATGTGTAAGATGATCTTTGAAGGGCACGTCTAGGTATTTGGCATTCGGGTGCTTAAGGATGGGTGGCGGCGATAGTTTGGTGATGAGTAAGTGACTAGGCTGGAAAGCGGGAGAAATTGGGAAATAAATGTTGCTGAGGAATTGGTGCACGCAGAAATATGCAAGATGATGTTTGCAGGGCACGTCTAGGTACTTGGCATTCGGGTGCTTAAGGATGTGGAGCGTCGATAGTTTGGTGATGAGTAAGTGACTAGGCTGGAAAGCGGGAGAATTTTGAAAATAAATGTTGCTGAGGAATGTCGGGCTTTGTGGTTCCGAGGAAGCGTCGAAGATATGGAACCAAGATGCATTGGTACGATACTGCGTATGAGCGCAACATAGCAAAACGTCTGCCCCTCTCTTAACCGCTACTCACCATCCTGCGCTAAAGATCTCGACTTGGTACCAGACGCGCTTCCTAATATTTTGATTTGTACGAGAGAGAAAACAGCATTGCGAGAAGCTTCTGACGCAAGGACTTAAGGAATTTTCTCAGAAAATTATGAAGATGACGAGCGGCATGAATGAGTTGAGCAGAGATGCGATAATATGTTTGAACTATTTTTCATATTTGCGGGATAGGATTGTGCGAATGATAAAACTACATTCCGTCGTTTGCATATACAGGAAATCGATACGGTGTATTGACGAACTGCGATGGCATTCAAGTATTCGATGCGACCACCTGGATTGTATGCAAGGTTTATTTGAGTCTTATTCGTTGAGACACTCCGGACAAATCGTGTGGCACGTGGAAAAATGCCAGTATTGTGAACTTGAATTCCTGCGTGATTTTGAATGCGCAGGTCTAAAAATAGTATTAGACTTATTTAGCCAATTTGCTGCATTCATTGTCCGTATATATAATCACAAATATGTTATTAAACCTTGAATACGGCAGAACATATTTTAGGAGAAATATTTTGTTTATTACTCGAAAAAAATAAAGTGGTTGCATCGTTATTAAGAAATATGTTATTAAACCTTTAATACGACAGAACATATTTTAGAAGAAATATTTTGTTTATCACTCGAAAAAAATAAAGTGGTTGCATCGTTATTAAGAAATATATTATTAAACCTTTAATACGACAGAACATATTTTAGGAGAAATATTTTGTTTATCACTCGAAAAAAATAAAGTGGTTGCATCGTTATTAAGAAATATGTTATTAAACCTTTAATACGACAGAACATATTTTAGGAGAAATATTTTGTTTATCACTCGAAAAAAATAAAGTGGTTGCATCGTTATTAAGAAATATGTTATTAAACCTTTAATACGACAGAACATATTTTAGGAGAAATATTTTGTTTATCACTTAAAAAAAATAAAGTGGTTGCATCGTTATTAAGAAATATGTTATTAAACCTTTAATACGACAGAACATATTTTAGAAGAAATATTTTGTTTATTACTCGAAAAAAATAAAGTGGTTGCATCGTTATTAAGAAATATGTTATTAAACCTTTAATACGACAGAACATATTTTAGGAGAAATATTTTGTTTATCACTCGAAAAAAATAAAGTGGTTGCATCGTTATTAAGAAATATGTTATTAAACCTTTAATACGACAGAACATATTTTAGGAGAAATATTTTGTTTATCACTCGAAAAAAATAAAGTGGTTGCATCGTTATTAAGAAATATGTTATTAAACCTTCAATACGACAGAACATATTTTAGAAGAAATATTTTGTTTATCACTTAAAAAACAATAAAATGGTTGCATCGTCATTAAGAAATATGTTATTAAACCTTTAATACGACAGAACATATTTTAGGAGAAATATTTTGTTTATCACTCGAAAAAAATAAAGTGGTTGCATCGTTATTAAGAAATATGTTATTAAACCTTTAATACGACAGAACATATTTTAGGAGAAATATTTTGTTTATCACTCGAAAAAAATAAAGTGGTTGCATCGTTATTAAGAAATATATTATTAAACCTTTAATACGACAGAACATATTTTAGGAGAAATATTTTGTTTATCACTTAAAAAAATAAAGTGGTTGCATCGTTATTAAGAAATATGTTATTAAACCTTTAATACGACAGAACATATTTTAGGTGAAATATTTTGTTTATCACTTAAAAAAATAAAGTGGTTGCATCGTTATTAAGAAATATGTTATTAAACCTTTAATACGACAGAACATATTTTAGGTGAAATATTTTGTTTATCACTTAAAAAAATAAAGTGGTTGCATCGTTATTAAGAAATATGTTATTAAACCTTTAATACGACAGAACATATTTTAGAAGAAATATTTTGTTTATCACTCGAAAAAAATAAAGTGGTTGCATCGTTATTAAGAAATATGTTATTAAACCTTTAATACGACAGAACATATTTTAGGAGAAATATTTTGTTTATCACTCGAAAAAAATAAAGTGGTTGCATCGTTATTAAGAAATATGTTATTAAACCTTTAATACGACAGAACATATTTTAGGAGAAATATTTTGTTTATCACTCGAAAAAAATAAAGTGGTTGCATCGTTATTAAGAAATATGTTATTAAACCTTTAATACGACAGAACATATTTTAGGAGAAATATTTTGTTTATTATTCGAAAAAAATAAAGTGGTTGCATTGTTATTAAGAAATATGTTATTAAACCTTTAATACGACAGAACATATTTTAGGAGAAATATTTTGTTTATCACTCGAAAAAAATTAAGTGGTTGCATCGTTATTAAGAAATATGTTATTAAACCTTTAATACGACAGAACATATTTTAGGAGAAATATTTTGTTTATCACTTAAAAAAATAAAGTGGTTGCATCGTTATTAAGAAATATGTTATTAAACCTTTAATACGACAGAACATATTTTAGAAAAAATATTTTGTTTATCACTTAAAAAAATAAAGTGGTTGCATCGTTATTAAGAAATATGTTATTAAACCTTTAATACGACAGAACATATTTTAGGAGAAATATTTTGTTTATCACTCGAAAAAAATAAAGTGGTTGCATCGTTATTAAGAAATATATTATTAAACCTTTAATACGACAGAACATATTTTAGGAGAAATATTTTGTTTATCACTCGAAAAAAATAAAGTGGTTGCATCGTTATTAAGAAATATGTTATTAAACCTTTAATACGACAGAACATATTTTAGGAGAAATATTTTGTTTATCACTTAAAAAACAATAAAATGGTTGCATCGTCATTAAGAAATATGTTATTAAACCTTTAATACGACAGAACATATTTTAGAAGAAATATTTTGTTTATCACTCGAAAAAAATAAAGTGGTTGCATCGTTATTAAGAAATATGTTATTAAACCTTTAATACGACAGAACATATTTTAGAAGAAATATTTTGTTTATCACTCGAAAAAAATAAAGTGGTTCCATCGTTATTAAGAAATATGTTATTAAACCTTTAATACGACAGAACATATTTTAGGAGAAATATTTTGTTTATCACTTAAAAAAAAATAAATTGGTTGCATCGTCATTAAGAAATATGTTATTAAACCTTTAATACGACAGAACATATTTTAGGTGAAATATTTTGTTTATCACTCGAAAAAAATAAAGTGGTTGCATCGTTATTAAGAAATATGTTATTAAACCTTTAATACGACAGAACATATTTTAGGACAAATATGTTGTTTATCACTCGAAAAAAATAAAGTGGTTGCATCGTTATTAAGAAATATGTTATTAAACCTTTAATACGACAGAACATACTTTAAGAGAAATATTTTGTTTGTCACTTAAAAAAAATAAAGTGGTTGCATCGTTATTAAGAAATATGTTATTAAACCTTTAATACGACAGAACATATTTTATGAGAAATATTTTGTTTATCACTCTAAAAAAATAAAGTGGTTGCATCGTTATTAAGAAATATGTTATTAAACCTTTAATACGACAGAACATATTTTAGAAGAAATATTTTGTTTATCACTCGAAAAAAATAAAGTGGTTGCATCGTTATTAAGAAATATGTTATTAAACCTTTAATACGACAGAACATATTTTAGGAGAAATATTTTGTTTATCACTCAAAAAAATAAAGTGGTTGCATCGTTATTAAGAAATATGTTATTAAACCTTTAATACGACAGAACATATTTTAGAAGAAATATTTTGTTTATCACTCGAAAAAAATAAAGTGGTTGCATCGTTATTAAGAAATATGTTATTAAACCTTTAATACGACAGAACATATTTTAGGAGAAATATTTTGTTTATCACTCGAAAAAAATAAAGTGGTTGCATCGTTATTAAGAAATATGTTATTAAACCTTTAATACGACAGAACATATTTTAGGAGAAATATTTTGTTTATCACTTAAAAAAATAAAGTGGTTGCATCGTTATTAAGAAATATGTTATTAAACCTTTAATACGACAGAACATATTTTAGAACAAATATTTTGTTTATCACTTAAAAAAATAAAGTGGTTGCATCGTTATTAAGAAATATGTTATTAAACCTTTAATACGACAGAACATATTTTAGAAGAAATATTTTGTTTATCACTCGAAAAAAATAAAGTGGTTGCATCGTTATTAAGAAATATATTATTAAACCTTTAATACGACAGAACATATTTTAGGAGAAATATTTTGTTTATCACTCGAAAAAAATAAAGTGGTTGCATCGTTATTAAGAAATATGTTATTAAACCTTTAATACGACAGAATATATTTTAGGAGAAATATTTTGTTTATCACTCGAAAAAAATAAAGTGGTTGCATCGTTATTAAGAAATATGTTATTAAACCTTTAATACGACAGAACATATTTTAGAAGAAATATTTTGTTTATCACTTAAAAAAATAAAGTGGTTGCATCGTTATTAAGAAATATGTTATTAAACCTTTAATACGACAGAACATATTTTAGGAGAAATATTTTGTTTATCACTCGAAAAAAATAAAGTGGTTACATCGTTATTAAGAAATATATTATTAAACCTTTAATACGGCAGAATATATTTTAGGAGAAATATGTTGTTTATCACTCGAAAAAAATAAAGTGGTTGCATCGTTATTAAGAAATATATTATTAAACCTTTAATACGACAGAACATATTTTAGAAGAAATATTTTGTTTATCACTTAAAAAAATAAAGTGGTTGCATCGTTATTAAGAAATATGTTATTAAACCTTTAATACGACAGAACATATTTTAGAAGAAATATTTTGTTTATCACTCGAAAAAAATAAAGTGGTTGCATCGTTATTAAGAAATATGTTATTAAACCTTTAATACGACAGAACATATTTTAGGCGAAATATTTTGTTTATCACTCGAAAAAAATAAAGTGGTTGCATCGTTATTAAGAAATATATTATTAAACCTTTAATACGGCAGAATATATTTTAGGAGAAATATTTTGTTTATCACTTAAAAAAAATAAAGTGGTTCCATCATTAGTCAAATAATATAATGGATAATGGCAGGTAATTGATGCCGGCTAAATCTGGTGAAGTAACAAAAGTGCTTGAAAGACGATACGAGTACCGTTATGAATCAAACAAAAATGACTTCAAACATTCCACTGTTCTTCATTCGATTCGCATACTTGCTCATTCACATGAAATATATTTTAGGAGAAATATTTTGTTTATCACTAAAAATAAAGTGGTTGCATCGTTAGTGAAATAACATAATAGATAATAGCAGGTAATTGATGCCGGCTATATCTGGTAAAGTAACAAAAGTGCTTGAAAGACGATACGAGTACCGTTATGAATCAAACAAAAATGACTTCAAACATTCCACTGTTCTTCATTCGATTCGCATACTTGCTCATTCACATGAGATTCTCGCTATCGATCTTGAATCCTTAACGATATTCTACATTGCCGTTCAGAGACCAGCAATTGCGCTTATGCCGCCCTCTATGGTGAAACATAATCCACAACTTGTGCATCTTATTTGCCGATAAAAGTGACTAGCGCAGGCAACGAATATTCTATCCCGTTCATAAATCACATATTTAGCTATTGCGACAAAAATTTAACGAAACACAGATGCAATGACGCTGCCACACAATACATCGGCACAATGTGAAAAATAGAAATTTCGTTACCCTTGTACGGTACAAAATGTTACCCTTGGAAGGGGCATCTGATCCGTCTAGTAATTTATTAGCGAATGTTGCCAGACGTGCTTAACTGGCCTTGTGTATGCTACGAAGGTTATTACGTGGTTCCTGGTGGCATGTTTTCATAAATTGTGTGCTGTCAACGAGTGAATTTTTAGCACAATACGTTTTACATGTGACGCTTAAGAATCGCAGTTCAATACATTTTAACACGTGCGCTGAATAAAATCTGTCGTCGTGTAAAATGGCGTGGTTTGGCGAGGGACTCTCTAGTTTGTCAAATTTGAAGGGACAAATTACGAGCTTTACCAAAGATGTGCTTTCTGAGGGCATCGTCGAGGAAATAGGTACGTTTACGCTTTTCTTCCGTCTTCGTTTACGCTTGAGAATCAATCAAAACGAAGTGTTAGCCGACAGGATTACTGACGACTGTCAAAATAAAGATCTGTTTTACCGATTGAGCTAAAGCTGAATGTCAAAGCGGGAAATTGGAAGGAACTGAATGAATAAGGAAAAATGTTAAAACAATTAAGTGTTGTTTCCATAAATTTTATTTGCAGATGAACGTTCTCGAAGCTTACATGAGGCGAAGGAAAAATGTGTACAGCTACAGGAATTACTTACTACTAAGGATGCAGAAGTAAGTACACGCATAAGTATTTAACGGTTCCTGTCTTTGTTATTGCGTTGCTATTATGCTTTGTCATTTACCAAATCACTGTGAAAATGAAAATAATTGAGTTAGTATATCATGTAAGTCTTTGAAAACGTATTTTATGCTCTAAATGTTTATCATTCCAAATCTTTATGTACAAAATGTCCAGATGTTGAACGGGTAGATAAGAAGGGTTACATTGTGATTAGAAATTATTGTAACAGATGTTACTTTCCCTAATAATCGTGACTGAGTGTAAAGCTAACACATTTGTTATATCGATCTGAACGCTAGATTCAAATCAACTATTGTGATAGAGGATAGTTGAGTGGTAGATTTTTAAATTGCAAATTAACTGGATATTTATAATTTGATCAATTAAAATTCTTTCCATTGCTGCGTAGTTTTATTGAGGTTATATGTTATGAAATTTCTGCATCTTTAACCTTTTGCAGTTGACTTTTTCCAAACAATGCGATGCAACAAACTTATCTAATTTAGTATGCAAGACAATGTATTTAAATTTATACTTACGATACACATTGAAATTGACATATGGTGCTATTTATATATATGAGCAGTTTATTTTGAATGTAGCCTAGCTCTGTTTTTCAATATTTTCCGGTTACCATGGTTACATGTACAAATTCATGTTGTTTATCAGTAAATGATAAAAATGTGATGCGACAAATTTATCTAATTTAGTATGCAAAACAATGTATTTAGATTTATACTTACGATACACATTGAAATTGACATATGATGCTATTTACATATGTGAGCCGTTTATTTTGAATGTGGCCTAACTCTGTTTTTGAATGTTTTCCGGTTACCATGGTTACATGTACAAATTCATGTTATTTTATATACAACATTAACATATTAAATTATCAGTAAATGATATTTATCTCGATTTGAAGATAAATGGTGTTAGGCCACTTTCAAAATAAACGGCTCATATAATACATTTTATTTTACTTCTGTATTACTTATTTCTATGATCAATGGACGTTATAGCATAGAATTACAATCCATAGTTTGCAAATATAATTCTAAGAGACACAGTTGGATTGCGGTGCTATATCCTTCATGTAGGTTTAAGTGTATTAGTTTTCTTAATCAAGTTCACATCGAGCAGTACCAAACGATATAATAATACATTAAATTGACATAAAATTCAACCTTAAAACCTATATGTAAAATGAACACCCAAACTTAAATTAATTTTAACTAGTTTTTAAATAGTTTTTTTAATCACGTTCACATTGAGCAGTACCGCACAACATAATAACGTATTAAATTGACATAAAATTCAACTTTAAAACCTATACGTAAAATGGAGACCCAAACTTAAATTAATTTTAACTAGTTTTTAAATAGTTTTTTTAATCACGTTCACATTGAGCAGTACTGCACAACATAATAACATATTAAATTGACATAAAATTCAACCTTAAAACCTATACGTAAAATGGACACCCAAACTTAAATTAATTTTAACTAGTTTTTAAATAGTTTTTTTAATCACGTTCACATTGAGCAGTACCAAACAACATAATAACGTATTAAATTGACATAAAATTCAACCTTAAAACCTATACGTAAAATGAACACCCAAACTTAAATTAATTTTAACTAGTTTTTAAATAGTTTTTTTAATCACGTTCACATTGAGCAGTACCGCACAACATAATAACGTATTAAATTGACATAAAATTCAACCTTAAAACCTATACATAAAATGGACACCCAAACTTAAATTAATTTTAACTAGTTTTTAAATAGTTTTTTTAATCACGTTCACATTGAGCAGTACCACACAACATAATAACGTATTAAATTGACATAAAATTCAACCTTAAAACCTATACGTAAAATGGACACCCAAACTTAAATTAATTTTAACTAGTTTTTAAATAGTTTTTTTAATCACGTTCACATTGAGCAGTACCGCACAACATAATAACATATTAAATTGACATAAAATTCAACCTTAAAACCTATACGTAAAATGGACACCCAAACTTAAATTAATTTTAACTAGTTTTTAAATAGTTTTTTTAATCACGTTCACATTGAGCAGTACCACACAACATAATAACGTATTAAATTGATATAACATTCAACCTTAAAACCTATACGTAAAATGGACACCCAAACTTAAATTAATTTTAACTAGTTTTTAAATAGTTTTTTTAATCCCGTTCACATTGAGCAGTACCACACAACATAATAACGTATTAAATTGACATAAAATTCAGCCTTAAAACCTATACGTAAAATGGACACCCAAACTTAAATTAATTTTAACTAGTTTTTAAATAGTTTTTTTAATCACGTTCACATTGAGCAGTACCGCACAACATAATAACGTATTAAATTGACATAAAATTCAACCTTAAAACCTATACGTAAAATGGACACCCAAACTTAAATTAATTTTAACTAGTTTTTAAATAGTTTTCTTAATCAAGTTCACATTGAGCAGTACCAAACGATATAATAATACATTAAATTGACATAAAATTCAACCTTAAAACCTATACGTAAAATGGACACCCAAACTTAAATTAATTTTAACTAGTTTTTAAATAGTTTTTTTAATCACGTTCACATTGAGCAGTACCACACAACATAATAACGTATTAAATTGACATAAAATTCAACCTTAAAACCTATACATAAAATGGACACCCAAACTTAAATTAATTTTAAGAACATCCCTGCTACCTCTACCTGGAAAATTACCCTGGCATTTAAAGACATCAGTAATACATATGTATCCAGGTACATTTGTAAGATTCAATAACGACATTTGTTCATTACCTGCTAACTATCGCCGTTTAGCTTCTTATCGCTGAACTTTTATTTTTTTTTGCGTTAAAGCTACGTTCTATCAAAGGAGCATAGCGACGGCACAACCTTCGAGTTCGCAATTGTTCCAGCGCATAAAAATAGTTCGAGGGAGGTCATTGAAGTCCACGCGTACATATCGTTCCGGTTTGTTATCGCGAACAATTTATGTAGAAACGTAAGAGACCTGAATAGGCGCACAACGCAAAACAATCGTTCGTGCTTTTGCGGTAAGCCTTCGAGGTACTGTGAACGTTCCTGTTGTTCGGTCCGCCGATAGATAGCGATATCAAAGGCTTTGGTCTCTATTTGACAATGGCCTTGTGCACCTTCTGCGTCCCTTAGAAACACGTGCGGCTTTCAAATTAACACGCCGACTGCGACACGCATGTTGGATATTTCATCCTAGGGTTACAATTTCTATGCACACGACAATATCCGAAGAAATATATATTCGTATCACTCTATTGTTAAAATACAGGAAGAGTTGGAAGAAAATAATAGTAACGGTTTCTGGCATTTTGCTTGTGAAACGTAATTTGAATATATAATTGCGTGAAATCGACGGATTCCGTAAAGCTAGTATTAATAAGAGAGAAATAATTTTCGGGCACAAGTTATAAACATTTTTTTTTCATCTATTTGACCGCGGTAGTACGCAGTATAAGTTTGGACCCAACCTTTTTGGACGATCTGTCTACACGAAAATATCCCATCACTCTATTGTTAACCCTTTGCACTGCTATGTCGAGTGTGACTCGACATCAGTTTTTATGGCAGGAGCTCCTTTGTCGAGCTCCACTCGACATTTTTTCATGTCTAAATAAATAGATATCGTGCACACGTTATCGACGCTCTCGCAATGTCACTAGAAGGGTTAGACATTCAGGTAATCGGCGAGAAATAAAAGAACTGGATGTGATCACAGATTATAATAAAAATATAGATGGTGTCGATATGGCGAACCAATACGCGACATCTTACTGTTTTTTACGCCGAGCACTCAAGTGGTGGAGGGAATATTTCTTTTGGGGATTAGAAATCTCCATGGTAAATGCGTATATTTTGTACAAAGAAAAAACAAAAAACCAAGGAACATTTTTGAACCTATAGCCCACAAAAAATTTCGCGAAAAGATTTTGTCAATGCTAATTCGTGATTGTCGTCATCCAAATATGAAATTATTCCTGGAACACATGATAAACACGATCGCTTAGATGGAAAGCCTCATTTAATCTTCCTACATCCCGAATATATAACACAAAGACTGTGCAGTTTACTCAAATAGAAAAACATCTGAGGAAAAAGAGAAACCACCTATTTTTGTGAAACGTGTGAAAGAAAATCAGGGTTACATCTTGCAAGTTCTTTCAAAAGATATCATACCCTTGAAAATTTCAATATATGACAATACTGTAAATAAAATTGGTATTTAAGTGAATTTGTTTCTTCCTTTATTTATTTAAATTGCTTTATATTTTTAGTTAAGAGTAAATTTCAAATAAAACACTTAAAAGCGTTGGGAGCTGCTGGTAACGAAATTGAAATAAAATTCGAAGTGCAAAGGGTTAAAACGCAGTAAGAGTTGGAAGAAAATAATAGTCACAGTTTCCGGCATTTTGCTTGTAAAACTTAATTTGAATATATAATTGCGTGAAATCGACGGATTCCGTAAAGCTATTGGGTTGGAGGGAAAGTTCTGTCGTATTTTAAAGAAAATATTTGAATTAATTTATAAAAATATGTGTTTAATATTAATCGTAATACATTTAATGTGTTGTATGATGAATGCCAAACTCTTCTGCAATTTCTCGACTTGTTAAATGTGGATTATTTTCCAACATGAGTCGCAAAGCATCATTATCGATCTTGGATGGTCGTCCAGATCGATCACTTTCTTGGAGGCTCAGATCCCCGGAACGAAATTTGCTAAACCATCTTTGACAAGGACGAACATTTACAATATCTTTTCCAAATACCGCACATAAATTTTTACATGCAACCGACGCGTTGCTTCCTTTTTGGAATTCATACAAAATGTAGTGTCGTAAATGCACTTTATCTACTGACATGTTTTTAACCTTAAATATCACAAGTAAATGATGAACGGTAAAAAAGGACTCCTTATATATTGTACAGCAGCTATAAAAAAAAAACAAAACAAAAATCCGAATGACTCACTAGCCAGATGTTTTTTTTATTTATAAGAAAAATTACCTGCCTATTAATAATACGACAGAACTTTCCCTCCAACCTAATAGTATTAATAAGAGAGAAATAATTTTCGGGCACAAGTTATAAACATTTTTTTTTTCATCTATTTGACCGCGGTAATACGCAGTGTAAGTTTGGACCCAACCTTTTTGGACGATCTGTGTACACGAAAATATCCCATCACTCTATTGTTAAAACGCAGTAAGAGTTGGAAAAAAATAATAGTAACAGTTTCTGGTATTTTGCTTGTGAAACATAATTTGGATATATAATTGCGTGAAATCGACGGATTCCGTAAAGCTAGTATTAATAAGAGAGAAATAATTTTCGGGAACAAGTTATAAACATTTTTTTTTCATCTGTTTGACCGCGGTAGTACGCAGTATAAGTTTGGAGCCAACCTTTTTGGACGATCTGTCAACACGAAAATATCCCATCACTCTGTTGTTA
The DNA here is from genome assembly GCA_033815515.1 of Cryptocheilus praepositus. Taxonomy (NCBI): domain Eukaryota; kingdom Metazoa; phylum Arthropoda; class Insecta; order Hymenoptera; family Pompilidae; genus Cryptocheilus; species Cryptocheilus praepositus. Next base: position 2,286,195 of record JAWWQZ010000222.1, on the reverse strand, counting down.
AAATACAGAAAGAGTTGGAAGAAAATAATAGGAACAATTTCTAGCATTTTGCTTGTGAAACGTAATTTGAATGTATAATTGCATGAAATCAACGGATTCCGTAAAGGTAGTATTAATAAAAGTGAATTAATATTGTAGAAAATAATGGTAATAGCTTCCGCAATTTTGCTAAAAATTTGCCCATGAAATCTAAAATTAAATGTCGTAAATCTATTGTTAACACATTGACTGCCATGGTGGTTATCGGTGACCGGTGCAAAAAAAACTCACGGGAAATTCAAAAACTACCCAATCGGTAGTATTTATGATTCTGTAAATGCAATTAATATTAAACAGTGATTCAATTCTTTGGTCTCCGATATTTTCGCATTATTTTCATTTTGCACATTGGTTTTAACCAGTTAACTGTTTATGATGCATATATTCGTCATGAAAAAATTGTAAAATTTTGTGTTCTGACGAATATATTCGTCATGCGTCTTCAGTGGTGACCATTGGCGGATAATTTTGCAATTTTAGTTAAAACTAAAATATATTCCTAAACTGCAAGAACTTTGGAATATTTTGAGGCCATGTCGAAAAAAAATGTATAAATAATTATTATAGAAAATAAAACAGTAAATTAATTATTGTAACAAATATTAAAGTCATTTCATTGTAACCTAATTTCATATCAAACATACTCTGTGTTTGACGACTATATTCGTCGTCGCTTAATTTGTACGACGCACGTAAGGGACACATTTTCCAACGAGGTCGAAACAGTTAACTGGTTAATATTTAAATATTGATTAAAGAATAACAACTTTTTAAAATTCGACAAAACGAGTTAAATTCTTTCGGACGTTAAAAGAATGAAAAAGGGAATTTTTTTCATCTGAGGTACTAATGTAAATTTCAACAAAACGTTTTGCGGACCTGAGTTAGTCATATACGTACCGAAAATTTCATAAAAATTCGTTAATGCGGAAATAAACGACTGGTATTGAATGATGTTAACATTTTTAAACTAATTAGATACGTAGACCGAAAGTTGTAGATCCCTGTAATTTTTATTACTTTTTATTTTTTGAACTTAGAGACGCTTTGTGAATGCTAACTGATTTTGATCAAAATTTAATCTTTAATAATAATTTAATTAAATTATGAATTATTTGTTAGAATTGATGGATATTTCCACTAAATCGGAGGCTAACGTGGAAGTTTAAATATAGCACAATCTCATTCAAACGCTGATTTGAATAATTTTTAATTTACTTATACCCAGAAACATAGTTTTACCAAGAAAGGACGAATTTAGAAAATATAATAAATTAACCCGTATTCCTATTTTACTACTCCCGAATTTGTCATACGATGGTGCTTATTTAACTAATCTTCAATTCGCTTCGTATCCAGAATTGTATGTTACTACTGAATAAAAAAATTAAAAGAGAAGAAGCATAACCGTTAATACGTACACCATAAACTCATTTAATTAATATTTAATTCACTTTCTATCCAGAATTGTATCTTCCTTCTGAATGCATATGAAGAAATGAAAAAGAAAACAAGCATAACACTTAATACGTACACCGTAAACCCTTACATATACCTAAATTTTATTAGACGTAAAATTGTCGGTGTGCCGTGGGACTTAGACTCATTTACTTAATGTTTAGTTCCCTTCCTATGCAGAATTGTATCTTCCTTCCAAATATATATGAATAAATCAAAAGAGAAGAAACATAACAGTTAATACGTACACCATAAACTAATTTAATTAATATTTAATTCACTTTCTATCCAGAATTGTATCTTCTTACTGAATGCATATGAAAAGATACGAAGCATAACAGTTAATACGTACGCCATAAACCCGTACATATACCTAAATTTTATTAGACGTAAAATTGTCCGTGTGCCGTTGGGCTTAGACTCTTTTAATTAATATTTAATCCACTTCCTATCCAGAATTGTATCTTCCTACCGTATGCATACGAATAAATGAAAATAGAAGAAGCATAACAGTTAATACGTACACCATAAACTAATTTAATTAATATTTAATTCACTTTCTATCCAGAATTGTGTCTTCCTACTGAATGCATATGAATAGAGACGAAGCATAACAGTTAATACGTACGCCATAAACCCGTAAATATACCTAAATTTTATTAGAAGTAAAATCGTCCGTGTGCCGTTGGGCTGTGATTCGTTTAATTAATATTTAATTCACTTCCTATCCAGAATTGTATCTTCCTTCTGAATGCATATGAAGAAATAAAAAAGAAAACAAGCAGAACACTTAATACGTACACCGTAAACCCTTACATATACCTAAATTTTATTAGACGTAAAATCGTCCGTGTGCCGTTGAGCTTAGACTCATTTAATTAATATTTAATCCACTTCCTACCCAGAATTGTATCTTCCTACCGTATGCATACGAATAAATGAAAATAGAAGAAGCATAACAGTTAATACGTACACCAGAAACTCATTTAATTAATATTTAATTCACTTTCTATCCAGAATTGTGTCTTCCTACTGTATGCATATGAATAGAGACGAAGCATAACAGTTAATGCGTACGCCATAAACCCGTAAATATACCTACATTTTATTAGAAGTAAAATCGTCCGTGTGCCGTTGGGCTTAGATTCTTTTAATTAATATTTAATCCACTTCCTATCCAGAATTGTATCTTCCTTCTGAGTGCATATGAAAAAAATGAAAAAGAAAATAAGCATAACAGTTAATACGTACACCATAAACTCATTTAATTAATATTTAATTCACGTTCTATCCAGAATTGTATGTTCCTACTGAATGCATATGAAAAGAGACGAAGCATAACGGTTAATACGTACGCCATAAACCCGTACATATACCTAAATTTTATTAGACGTAAAATCGTCCGTGTGCCGTTGGGCTTAGACTCTTTTAATTAATATTTAATCCACTTCGTATCCAGAATTGTGTCTTCCTACTGAATACATATGAAAAGATACGAAACATAACAGTTAATACGTACGCCATAAACCCGTACATATACCTAAATTTTATTAGACGTAAAATCGTCCGTGTGCCGTTGGGCTTCGGCTATACGTAGTTGCCGTTGTACACTCGGAAATTCACCACAGCACCTTTATCGATGAATTGCAGTATGTAGGAGGTTTGCTAAGAGACGATCGGTGGGGAAGGCGAGTGAGGGGGGTTCGTTGTGGTGGAGGGATGGTTGGGTCGTCAACTTAGGGCGACCAGGGGTAGGGAAGAGAGCGATGGGTGGTTATCGCAACGCAAACCTGAGATAAGAAAAGCAAACAGAACATGCATTGCTCTCGGGTCTCCGTGCCTACACGACGCAACGCCGGACTTCCTGCTGGTTAGAAATATTCGTCCCGGCAATTACCATGTGCGAATCTCGCCAATTCAGTCTTTGTTTCGTCCCATACGGCGCTCCGCATGTTTCGCATGTCGGAATGAAATCGTTTATTGCCAAACGATACCATTGCGCATGCGCCTTTCATATTAACAGGGCGTGCTTTATGTTTTATAATTTTATGTTAAGGAAAACGGGCAATAATCGTTTCGTTACTTCAATATAAGTGTAAATCTACTTAGATACTAGAATTAAGAGACTTGGCATTTTGACGGATTGCGGATTTCATGAGCAAAACTCTAGAAGTTATAACTATTATTTTCTGGCAACTTTACGTGGCTTCTATTAACAAAAAATGTACCGGTATTTTACACGTACCTATTCTTACCATGAGGGGTCGTTTGACCCTCATGAAATAAACGTTGATTTTCATAAAGGAATTCTTAATTTATTAAAGCGAGAAATTGAATAATTAGATGATATGCGAATTTACAGAATGCCAAATAAGCGAAAGAAATAACAATGACTATACGATTTTAAAGTAAATTTTGAAAAGGCTCATTTGACCCTTATGAAACAAACGTTAATTTTCAGAAAGAAATTCCTAATTTATTAAAGCGAAAAATCTAATAATCAGATGATATGCGAATTTACAGAAAGTCAAATGAGGGAAAGAAATAATGATGAACGTACGATTTTAAAATAAATTTTGAAAAGGGTCATTTGACCCTATATGAAATGAACGTTGATTTTCAGAAAGAAATTCCTAATTTATTAAAGCGAGAAATTGAATAATCAGATGATATAAGAATTTACAGAAAGTCAAATGAGCGAAAGAAATAACAATGAGTGTACGATTTTAAAGTAAATATTGAAAGGGCTCATTTAACCCCTTATGAAATAAACGTTGATTTTCAGAAAGAAATTCCTAATTTATTAAAGCGAGAAATTGAATAATCAGATGATATAAGAATTTACAGAAAGTCAAATGAGCGAAAGAAATAACAATGAATGTACGATTTTAAAGTAAATTTTGAAAAGGGTCATTTGACCGCTTATGAAATAAACGTTGACTTTTCAGAAAGAAATTCCTAATTTATTAAAGCGAGAAATTGAATAATCAGATGATATGCGAAATTTCAAAAAGTCAAATGTGCGAAAGAAATAACAATGAATGTACGATTTTAAAGTCAATTTTGATAAGGGTCATTTGACCCCTTATGAAATAAACGTTAATTTTCAGAAAGAAATTCCGAATTTATTAAAGCGAGAAATTGAATAATCAGATGATATGCGAATTTACAGAAAGTCAAATTAGCGAAAGAAAAAACAATGAATGTACGATTTTAAAGTAAATTTTGAAAAGAGTAATTCGATCCCTTATGAAATAAACACTGATATTCAGAAAGAAATTCCTAATTTATTTAAGCGAGATATTGAATAATCAGATGACATAAGAATTTACACAAAGGCAAAAGAGCGAAAGAAATAACAATGAATGTATGATTTTAAAGTACATTTTGAAAGGGCTCATTTGACCCCTTATAAAATAAAGGTTGATTTTCAGAAAGAAATTCCTAATTTATTAAAGCGAGAAATTGAATAATCAGATGATATAATATGACTTTATTGAAAGTCAAATGAGCGAAAGAAATAATAATGAATGTACGATTTTAAAATAAATGTTGAAAAGGGTCATATGACCCTTGACGAAATAAACGCTGATTTTCAGAATGAACTTCCTAATTTATTAAAGCGAAAAATTTAATAATCAGATGATATAAAAATTGACAGAAAGTCTAATGAGTAAAAGAAATAACAATGACTGTACGATTTTAAAGAAAACTTTGAAAAGGGTCATTTGACGCCTTATGAAATAAACGTTGATTTTCAGAAAGAAATTCCGTATTTATTGAATAATTAGATGATATGTGAATTTACAGAAAGTCAAATGGGCGAAAGAAATAACAATAAATATACAATTTTAAAGTAAATTTTAAAAGGGATCATTTGACCCTTATGAAATAAACATTGATTTTCAGAAAGAAATTCCTAATTTATTTAAGCGAGACATTGAATAATCAGATGACATAAGAATTTACAGAAACTCAAATGAGCGGAAGAATAACAATGAATGTACGATTTTAAAGAAAATTTTGAAAAGTGTCATTTAACCCCGCTTGATACGTTTAGTGTTAATGGATTAATGTGAAAATATAGGTGATTAATTTCAGGTGATTTTCCTGCTTCCAATTTTGAAATTCTACATATTGTATAACTAGACATTTTTCCACATAATGTCGCACAGTTGCGTATTTCTCCGTAAATTGATTGTTAACAGTACATTCTTTATGCATGATACTGAGCGACACTAGCGCGGTATAACCTAGCTCAAACAAATATGTTCCGTTATTTCACTACTGCGTTGTAAGAGCATGCACGTCATCTGATATTACAGGTTAATTGCAGTACGGTTACAAACGTACTTTTAGCAGTGAATGCTTTATGTATGATACTGAGCAACACTGAGGATTATTGTTTTGTTATTCCGATACCGTTTTGTAGGATCATAAACGTAATTTGGTATTACAGGTTAATTGCTGTGCGTTCTTAACATTCATTACATTATTTCAGTAATATTTTGAGCCCATTACGCTGTCTGATATTACAGGTTAATCATGGTATGATTACAAATGTAATATGGTACTGGATACTATTAAATTGAATACTTTTGTCATTTTTTTAAGGCCATAAGGAATATTTTAATTTTTTATAATTACACATGACTCATAACACGACAATATATAGGCAAATATTGGGTTGGAGGGAAAGTTCTGTCGTATTTTAAAGAAAATATTTGAATTAATTTATAAAAATATGTGTTTAATGTTAATCATAATACATTTAATGTGTTGTATGATGAATGCTAAACTCTTCTGCAATTTCTCGACTTGTTAAATGTGGATTATTTTCCAACATGGATTGCAAAACATAATTTTCGATCTTGGATGGTCGTCCAGATCGATCACTTTCTTGGAGGCTCAGATTCCCGGAACGAAATTTGCTAAACCACCTTTGACAAGTACGAACATTGACAATATCTTTTCCAAATACCGCACATAAATTTTTACATGCAACCGATGCGTTGCTTCCTTTTTGGAATTCATACAAATGCAGTGTCGTAAATGCACTTAATCTACTGACATGTTTTTCACTTTAAATATCACAAGTAAATGATGAACGGTAAAAAAGGACTCCTTTTATATTATACAGCAGCTATAAAAAACAAACAAAAAATTCGAATGACTCACTAGCCAGATGTTTTTTTTTATTTACAAAAAAATTACCTGCCTATTAAAAATACGACAGAACTTTCCCTCCAACCCAATAGTAATGGAATTTTATGTTATTATGTTGTGAAGCTCGTTCTTTCTAATATAAAATAAGTTCCAGTATAAAAATACGACATTGCATTTAGGCTGATCTAGCATCTAGCCGACTTTGTTATTGTATATTGCAAAAGCTGCAGCTATGTTCATGATTTCAGTACATTAGTGATGGGTAATTTAAACGATTATTCAACCGTGCTGAAAGTCGGCTGTTTTATCTGTGAGAATAAAAGCTCCATAGAGTCTTTACAATATTTTCGGCTGCATTGTACTTAGCACTTGTACTGTTAATTCAGCACATCTCTCAACATTCAATTGCAAAGATGCAAGAGACACGTTACCCGTTAAAAATCGATTCATATATTCTTGTCACTGATACTATAAAACGTCCTTTTGTCTGTACAGATCTCACTTTTGCGCCGGCAGAATTGTGAACTGCAGAAAACAGTCGTCGAATTAAATGCGAAGCCAAAGGAGTCGGTAAGTTTTTAAAATCTGTAAACTCGTATTACGTCATATTTGTGATTCTTTATGCGTTTAAATAACTGAATACGATTTGATGTTGAAAAAAACATGTTTTTAGACTAGTTGTGTTCCGGACTTTGTGAATATATGGTTGAACATGCATAAATGGTTTATTCATATGTGCCCATAATTATGAAAGTGGTCTAAGTCAAAATTAAAAAAAAATGAGTTTATCAGTTATTTCATACCACATTATTTTTAACTAAATTTATTCAATGTAATTTTTACGAAATTGTCAAAAATGAACCATTAGATAGTGGTTGTAATTTCAACATTATATGGAATTCATTATTTTAATTATGAAAGTGGTCTAAGTCAAAAATTTAAATACATTATATAAACAACTTGAAAATGGCACGTGGCCTTCTCGAATGTTGCAGCTGGATTTTATTTTAACGAAATCACTAGAAGAATCAATAACAAGAAGAGTAAAAAATACCGCGGGTGAATCTGTCTCTTGGCTACAAATTCAATGGATGAGATTCTTGAAAAATGAACCTTATAAAATGTTCTATAAAACATCTTTAGATGATTCTAAATTTCACGTTTTGGATCTTTCACCTAAAAAAGGAAGACCAAAAATATACGGAAATATTAAATTACTTCCATTATACACCACCATTAGACCAGTATCGGAAGAAAAACATAAAGATATTATGAGTTTACTACCGTACATCCCTCCAGTTTTTCAGGAACATTTTAAGAATCTTAAATACTCGAAATAATGATAAAAATGGATTACTGTTTAAAAATAATTAATAAATGTAATAAATGTTCACGAATTATTTCAATCAAATTATTGTTTCAAATAAAACTCAAAGTTCTTTATTGCTTTAAGTCATTTATAGGACATGCAGTTAATTTTGAAAATGGTCTAAGTCAATTCAATCTTTAAAAATAATATTATCGTATAAAATTCACACAAAATTTCATATTCATAGTAAATTTCCATTAATTAAGACTAATAAAATTATAAATTAAAATGTCGCATAATGTAAAAATATTTTTTAATTTATTCAAATGCAATTCATTAAATATCTCGAAACAAGAAATATATGACTTAGACCACTTTCATAATTATGGGCACATATGCCCTCTGCAAAAATAAAATAATAACAGACATGAATAATTGTATAGTAATGTACAATGTCGGTCACTGTACCAATACTTTGATACACTTTTATGATTTCTGACAAATCGTAACTTTATTGTTCTTCACACGAGGAATATAACTAAAGAATCAAATTAGTGAAAGTTATAATGTAATACTACACGTAAAGTGATTGTGATTCTGCGACAAAATCGTCGTTTACTTCAATCTTTATCGGATTGTTCAAAAAGGATATTTTATCAACATTGTTAGTCGTGTATTTCTCTTTGGCGATAGCAATTATTAGCAAATTATTGCATTTCATATCTCTGATGTATCTTCTAAATTGAATACATACCTCGTTCATGAACGACATGTTCTTACGTCAAACCTAAGCAATTTAGAGAGTTATAGCTGATACGGAATTCATGGAAAATGACTCAGTTCTGGTAGAGAAAACGGCTTTGAAATTTCGAATAATCGGGACAATCGCACTGAACGGTTAAACCTAAGAAATCGTACAATATTTTAATACAAGAGTAATAGTTTGAGTTTTCAATTTGTGAACCGAATGTAATCAATATTAAAAATTCTCCTTTCGTATCTTTCACAAGAAATATATTTGCTGTTCACTTATTTTAACGAAAGAAATATGTCGAATTTGTGAAGCCGTGTATTTTGAGTATTAAATTCGTCTGCCGAATGTAAATAATTTGAATAATTTTTTCTTTTGTATCGGCAACACGAAATATATTTACTGTTGGAATATTTTAACAAATACATATACAGAATTTATGAAGCGGTATATTTTCTGTATTAAGTTCCCATGACTAATGCAAATAATTTCAATAATTCCTCCATTTCCAACGTCAATAAGAAATATATTTACTATTGAGATATATTATCAGTGAAACTGTATCAAAATTGTGAAGAAGTATATTTTGTCCCAATTCAAAAAAGTTATTTCGGTTTAAAGAGTGTTCTAATATTAATCTGAGTTACCAAACACGCCAGACAAGTTGAGTTAAGTCAATATTTTTCGAAAACTGCATCAATACACGGTATAAAGTCATAAACTGTGCTAAAAATCGAAATGACTAAAAAACAATTCTTTATAAAAGTAAAGGTTATAGAGTAATAAAAAATGTAATGTAGATTATTTAATTTATCTATCATTTTTACACATCACGAAAAGCCGTTTTGTCCAATTTTTCAAAAGTTACCCTGCTTTGTTGCTGGAATTTTAATGAGAGACACTGCTTTTCGTCATACACAAAAGATTCGATCGGTAGATAAAGAGGAAATGTGTTTGTGTCTTCCGGTCGTAATCGATTTTCGTCGGAAGTTTGCTTGAAACGTTATTCAACATTTAACGAGGTATTAAGTGAAACTCAGTTACGCTGAAGCCGTAGCTATAACTTTTCACAAAATGGCGCACCTTCAACGTTTTGGTTTGAAGAATCAATACAACAAAAAGTTATAATAATTACGCAGTTAACAAGTTTACGTTGCACCCGCACAATGCATAATCAATAAAAATAGGCGCTTAATTGCTTGTTTTGAAAAAAAACTTGGAGTTTATTGTAAGCTGATTTATTGTATTAGTTTAAACATTTTTTACTGATTTTTCTGTTATACATCCTTAGTTTTATAAATATTTTCAAAACATTTACAGGTTAGGATATTTCTATGAGGTTATTAAAATGTGTATATAGGTATTGTCTTACAAAATATTTAAAACATGCTTGTTATTAATACGTTAAAGGGTAACTTCATGCAGTAAAATATTCATATTCGAAGCAAACGTAATAAATGCTGCACAAGCATTTATTGGAGTCAATTAAAAATCCTTCTAAAAGATAGTTATAATAACTACGAGCAACAACACGTACAAAGCAACAACTTTATCTACTGTAAAAAAGAAGTGAATTGTATCAATACAACCTTTTATATCGAGTGTATTATGAACCCTTTTTTATGATTTATTTAATTTATTTGCTAAAAACGATTTTTGCTCTACAGGTATAGAAACCACATATGGCTTCCTCTTCAGGAGCTAATTTGTTTCTTAATGCCTATTATTGCTGCTTTCCCAGTTTAACCGTAGTGGCAATATTACAACTTTTTTACTGATTTTTCTGTTATACATCCTTAGCTTTATAAATATTTTCAAAACATTTACAGGTTAGGATATTTCTATGAGATTATTAAAATGTGTATATAGGTATTGTCTTACAAAATATTTAAAACATGCTTCTTATTAATACATTAAAAGGTAACTTCATGCAGTAAAATATTCATATTCGAAGCAAACGTAATAAATGCTGCACAAGCATTTATTGGAGTCAATTAAAAATCCTTCTAAAAGATAGTTATAATAACTACGAGCAACAACACGTACAAAGCAACAACTTTATCTACTGTAAAAAAGAAGTGAATTGTATCAATACAACCTTTTATATCGAGTGTATTATGAACCCTTTTTTATGATTTATTTAATTTATTTACCAAAAACGATTTTTGCTCTACAGGTAAAGAAACCACATATGGCTTCCTCTTCAGGAGCTAATTTGTTTCTTAATGCCTATTATTGCTGCTTTCCCAGTTTAACCGTAGTGGCAATATTATAACTTTTTTACTGATTTTTCTGTTATACATCCTTAGTTTTATAAATATTTTCAAAACATTTACAGGTTAGGATATTTCTATGAGGTTATTAAAATGTGTATATAGGTATTGTCTTACAAAATATTTAAAACATGCTTGTTATTAATACGTTAAAAGGTAACTTCGTGCAGTAAAATATTCATATTCGAAGCAAACGTAATAAATGCTGCACAAGCATTTATTGGAGTCAATTAAAAATCCTTCTAAAAGATAGTTATAATAACTACGGACAACAACACGTACAAAGCAACAACTTTGTCTACTGCAAAAAATAAGTAAATTGTTTCAATACAACATTTTATATCGAGTGTATTATGAACCCTTTTTTATGATTTATTTAATTTATTTACCAAAAACGATTTTTGCTCTACAGGTATAGAAACCACATATGGCTTCCTCTTCAGGAGCTAATTTGTTTCTTAATGCCTATTATTGCTGCTTTCCCAGTTTAACCGTAGTGGCAATATTACAACTTTTTTACTGATTTTTCTGTTATACATCCTTAGTTTTATAAATATTTTTAAAACATTTACAGGTTAGGATATTTGTATGAGGTTATTAAAATGTGTATATGGGTATTTTCTTACAAAACATTTAAAACATGCTTGTTATTAATACGTTAAAAGGTAACTTCATGCAGTAAAATATTCATATTCGAAGCAAACGTAATAAATGCTGCACAAACATTTATTGGAGTCAATTAAAAATCCTTCTAAAAGATAGTTATAATAACTACGAGCAACAACACGTACAAAGCAACAACTTTATCTACTGTAAAAAAGAAGTGAATTGTATCAATACAACCTTTTATATCGAGTGTATTATGAACCCTTTTTTATGATTTATTTAATTTATTTACCAAAAACAATTTTTGCTCTACAGGTATAGAAACCACATTTGGCTTCCTCTTCAGGAGCTAATTTGTTTCGTAATGCCTATTATTGCTGCTTTCCCAGTTTAACCGTAGTGGCAATATTACAACTTTTTTACTGATTTTTCTATTATACATCCTTAGCTTTATAAATATTTTCAAAACATTTACAGGTTAGAATATTTCTATGTGGTTATTAAAATGTGTATATAGATATTGTCTTACAAAATATTTAAAACATGCTTGTTATTAATACGTTAAAGGGTAACTTCATGCAGTAAAATATTCATATTCGAAGCAAACGTAAGAAATGCTGCACAAGCATTTATTGGAGTCAATTAAAAATCTTTCTAAAAGATAGTTATAATAACTACGAGCAACAACACGTACAAAGTAACAACTTTTTCTACTGTAAAAAAGAAGTGAATTGTATCAATACAACCTTTTATATCGAGTGTATTATGAACCCTTTTTTATGATTTATTTAATTTATTTACCAAAAACGATTTTTGCTCTACAGGTATAGAAACCACATATGGCTTCCTCTTCAGGAGCTAATTTGTTTCTCAATGCCTATTATTGCTGTTTTCCCAATTTAACTGTAGTGGCAATATTACAACAGTTTTTATAACATTGTGGAACAACGTTGTAATATTGTTATAACATCGTCACTGCGGTCAATATAGGAGAGCACCGATATTAGGCATCCAGAAACAAATTATCCCATGAAGAGGAAACCCTATGTGGTTCCGAAGCAAATAGAGCAAAAACTGTTTTTTAAAGAAAAGTGTAGAAGGCTGCCACGCGGGTCGGAAATAAAACCACAAATATACCGGAATAGTAAATTTGTAGGATGAAAGAATATTTGAAACGTATGTAATTATGCGTTGAGAATATATCTTTATTTACTAGTGTCCATGCCTACAGTGGAATCTAAAAGTAAAATAATAGATTTGCGATAGTTGAAATATGAGAAGTAAATTCGGAATTGGAATTTATCTAAATATCTGCAAAACTCTGCGTCGATATCTTTCTATTCAATTATTTTATTCACAGTCCAAAAAATTGCAATACTTCAATAATACACTTAAATAATAAAACAAGCAAAAAGATGAGTTCAATAAAGTCTTGTTATGTTCGAGTTCGACACATAGGTTTATATTCAACTGCCAATATTTCGCCGTTACTGCAAAAATAGACTTTAAAATGTTTACATTTAATCTGTTATTAAACTGTGATTAAATTGAATATATATATATATATATATATATCATGTCCCCGTTATTGCAAAAATAGGGTTTAAAATGTGTACATTTAATCTATGATTAAAGTGTGATTAAATTGAAGATATATTAATTTATACATTAATATATACATTAATTTTATTTAATTTAGTTTAAATATAATTTCTTATTTGTTGCCATAATTATTTGTTCATTCCACGTTATTAGCCTCGCCCAATGAAATAAGCTTTATACTTTTATTAGGCTTTTTGACTCAATGTGTCGATTTACTCTATTGCGAAATAAGAAGTCTCACTTCGAAAATAAACTAAACAACTAACAAAAACAGGGATTTCGTTTACACTAAAAAAATAAGCGTACGAAAACCGATGATCACATGGCGATGCATTTTATAAGTTATTACTATAAAAAGTGTAAGAACTATCTCCGACCTCACACTTCAATAATTTTCGTAACGTCATTCCTTTTCCGGTTCCTGTTTTCTTTGTATCTATAGCCTCTGATGTATGCTTCATTGGTCGAAAAATGAGAGCACTGCGCCGAGTCATCAAAGTACCATTTGATTAAGTGTCACCAGAATATGCGATCGTTAAAGGATTCAACACACGTTGCATGCTAATATTTGCATGCCTCAATTCATTAATAAAACCGATGATACATGACAAAATTCTGCGTAGATTGGATTGCACGATTTTTGAGGGAAATAAGGAACAAAAGTGGAAATAAAGAGAAATGTGAAAAAAAAGGAACAAAATGAAAAACAGAATGTGTTACCGCTGAAAGATTCCATGTATGATGTAATCTGATGATATGTCATGAAGTTTTATGCAAATTGTATTATGCGGTATTTTTCTTCTGAAAACAAACAAGGAACAAAATATGTTCCCTGCTCATTTAATATTCGTGTACCGCGGAGTACTTTACCAAATTGGCATTTATTCTACTGCTTCACTGTGAAAAATAGTTGTTTGTAACAAAAATAATTACAATTTCTTTAATTAGTTTGTGTCAATTTACGACGCAACTCTCTTGACTTGCATATATCGTGAAATATTTTTCCAAACTGACGCCTATTCTACCTACACAATTTAGGAAACCATTATCGACTAATCCATACATAATTGTCTTTTATAACAGAAATAATCCCGTTCAGTTCAATTACCAAGCTACGGAACAATAACAAAAGCTTGCGTATGAAAGGAAATAAATTAAATGTCTCTCCTGCTCACTTCATATTTGCATACCAAGAAATCGTTTACGTAATTCCTGTTTATTTTGCTTCTGTACCTTAGCAACAATTATCGCGCGACTACTCAATTGTTCTGTACAACAAGTTATCATCGAATATATATTTTGCTTCTGCTCTTCGGAATAGAATTGTTGAAGAAATAACTGATAATTTTTCTTCATGACAAAAATAATTTTAATCTGCTGATTCAGTTCGATTGGCAAGCTACGAGACGACAATAAAAGCTTGCATATGAAAGGAAATAAATGAAATGTCTCTCCTGCTCACTTCATATTCGCATACCATGAAATCGTTTACCTAATTTGTGTTTATTTTGTTTCTGTACCTTAGCAACAATTATCGCGCGACTACTCAATTGTTCTTTACAACAAGTTATCATCGGATATATATTTTGTATCTGTGCTTTGGAGCAAAATTGTCGCAGGAATAGGTGATAATTTTTCTTCATGACAAAAATAATCTTAATCTGCTGATTCAGTTTGATTGGCAAGCTACGAAACAATAAAAGCGTGCGTATGAAAGGAAATAATTGAAATGTCTCTCTTGCTCACTTCATATTTGCATACCATGAAATCGTTTACCTAATTCCTGTTTATTTTGTTTCTGTACCTTAGCGACAATTATCGCGCGACTAGTCAATTGTTCTTTATAACAAGTTATCATCGAATATATATTTTGCTTCTGCGCTTTGGAACGGAATTGTCGAAGGAATAGCTGATAATTTTTCTTCATGACAAAAATAATCTTAATCTGCTGATTCAGTTTGATTGGCAAGCTACGACACGACAATAAAAGCTTGCATATGAAAGGAAATAAATGAAATGTCTCTCCTGCTCATTTCATATTCGTATACCATGAAATCGTTTACCTAATTCTTGTTTATTTTGCTTCTGTACCTTAGCAACAATTATCGCGCGACTAGTCAATTGTCCTTTATAACAAGTTATCATCGAATATATATTTTGCTTCTGCGCTTTTGAATAGAATTGTCAAAGGAATAGCTGATAATTTTTCTTCATGACAAAAGTAATCTTAATCTGCTGATTCAGTTTGATTGGCAAGCAACGAGACGACAATAAAAGCTTGCGTGTGAAAGGAAATAAATGAAATGTCTCTCCTGCTCACTTCATCTTCGCATACAATAAAATCATTTACCTAATTTCTGTTTATTGCTTCTGTACCTTAGCAACAATTATAGCGCGACTAGTCAATTGTTCTTTACAACAAAATATCATCGAATATATACTTCGCTTCTGCGCTTCGGAATAGAATTGTCGCAGGACTAGCTGATAATTTTTCTTCATGACAAAAATAATCTTAATCTGCTGATTCAATTTGATTGGCAAGGTACGAGACGATAATAAAAACTTGCGTATGAAAGGAAATAAATGAAATGTCTCTCCTGCTCATTTCATATTCCTATACCATGAAATCGTTTACGTAATTCCTGTTTATTTTGATTCTGTACCTTAGTAACAATTATCACGCGACTAGTCAATTGTTCTTTATAACAAGTTGTCATCGAATATATATTTTGCTTCTGCGCTTTGGAACAGAATTGTCGAAGGACTAGCTGATAATTTTTCTTCATGACAAAAGTAATCTTAATCTGCTGATTCAGTTTGATTGGCAAGCAACGAGACGACAATAAAAGCTTGCGTATGAAAGGAAATAATTGAAATGTCTCTCTTGCTCACTTCATGTTTGCATACTATGAAATCGTTTACGTAATTCCTGTTTATTTTGCTTCTGTACCTCAGCAACATTTATCGCGCGACTAGTCAATTGTTCTTTACAAAAAGTTATCATCGAATATATATTTTGCTTCTGCGCTTTGGAATAGAATTGTCGCAGGATTAGCTGATAATTTTTCTTCATAACAAAAGTAATCTTAATCTGCCTATTCAATTTGATTGGCAAGGTACGAGGCCAATAAAAGCTTGCATATGAAAGGAAATAAATGAAATGTCTCTCCTGCTCACTTCATCTTCGCATACAATAAAATTATTTACCTAATTTCTGTTTATTGCTTCTGTACCTTAGCAACAATTATCGCGCGACTAGTCAATTGTTCTTTACAACAAAATATCATCGAATATATATTTTGCTTTTGCGCTTCGGAATAGAATTGTCGCAGGAATAGCTGATAATTTTTCTTCATCACAAAAATAATCTTAATCTGCCTATTCAGTTTGATTGGCAAGCAACGAGACGACAATAAAAGCTTGCGTACGGAAGGAAATAAGTTTGAGAAAGAATGTGTTAGAAAGATCCGAAGGTATGGGCAGGCAGGCAGGCCGTGCAGACCCTAGAAATGTCAGATAAGACGATAAAGATAGCCTTACACTCTATTCCATATCTTGGACTAACAAAGGATTGGTCGTACCCATTTCATTAACCGCGTTTTACTTCCGACGGATCTTTCAAAAACAGACGACGGCGCATAGCTTGCTTCGTCACTATTTCGGCTTGCCTTGCATCATTTTCGCTGACGCTCACGAAATTTAAAAACCGTTGCGTTAGTCATTTTTTTCAACTGACACACAGTCTGCCGTACTTCCTTTACATTATTCTTAACACATTGTGTACGGCGTTCTTGCTCACCCAACATGTTTTCAGACATCGTATAATTTTGAACGTCCTAAAACGTTGAGTACAATATGTACAGACTTTTTTATACTGACTGATTTATTTACACCTTTTTCGACATTTTAAGATTTACTTACTGACTCTTTCATTTACATTGTTTTCGACATTTTAAGAGTCACTTACTGACTGATTCATTTACACTTTTTTCGACATTCTAACATTCATTTACTGACTGATTCATTTACACTTTTTTCGACATTCTAAGATTTACTTACTGACTCTTTCATTTACATTGTTTTCGACATTTTAAGAGTCACTTACTGACTGATTCATTTACACTTTTTTCGACACTTTAAAATTTACTTACTGACTGATTCATTTACACTTTTTTCGAAATTTTAAGATTCACTTACTTAATCTTTCATTTACACTGTTTTCGACATTTTAAGATTCACTTACTGACTGGTTCGTTTACACTTTTTTCGGCATTCTAACATTCATCTACTTCGCAATTATACTATCACAAATTAACGCAAGGCTTCATTACTTTGGCAACGTACCGATCAACATTAAAACGAGATATATCGTGACCCATACGCAATGTGTTAAGAAAATGCTTGTCTGAATTATGTTGAAATGTGTTTCTAATGTACGATCAATTTGTCTAATAACAAAAATATGGGATACCATTACTCAGATTAATACTCAGACACTCTTTAAAATAGAATGGCTTTTTTCAAAAATAGACGAAACGACTTAAATTTGGTTGGAACCTTGGAAGAGTTAGTCTGCTAGATGACAAATAGAAAAGGTTTAAAAAATGCGGTTTATAGGAATTACGAAGAAAATGGCAAAAGCGTTTTGTGTCAATTTTCATCTAAGTCTGTAATAAAAATTTAATAATAGGTCTTGCAGATTTAGATCAATTATATACGTATCCGGGCAATTCCAAAATTATGGGACCACAAAAATTCCAGGTTTTTAATTACAGAATGTGATTAACATCTTTAACAATTTGTTAGGTAGAATGCATTTGTAATATTATTTTTAGTAATAAACAAATATTATTCAACAAACAAAGCAAAATCGTTGAACAGTAAATATATTTCTTATCGACATTGGGAAAGCAGAAATTGTTGAATATGATTTATATTCGACACACAAACTTATTACCAAAAACAGACCACTTCACAATTTGGATATGTATTCTTTGTTAAAATATCTGGGCAGTAAATATATTTCTTGTTAACGTTCGAAAATGAAAATTTTGAAATAACTGGCGTACCTCAACAAAATGTGTCGTTAAAATGTTCATTCAGGATTAACATAAAAAATTTGTAAAAATATCTACTATTTTACTCGTAAATCCTACCAATTGCCACTTTTCTAGGCTTTTTTCATATGTTATGTGAACTATCTTGTGCAACAGGTAGGGAATGGACATCATTTACGTGAATTTTTTTAAGTTATATTATCTTAAAAAGTGTCTGAATATTACTACAAATAAATGTACGCCGTTAAAACATGAAGCATTAGGTTGCACCTTCGCATCATAAAAACTGAAAATCTGGTCATCAAAATTATACAGAAAATTATTTTTGTAATGATTTTTATTTTACGATCGAATTTATATCAATATTAACAGTCAATTAAAAGATACAAACTAAACGAATCTTTCGTGTTCCATTATGAAACGACGTGCCTTCGTAAACAATACAGGGTTTTTACACCGAAAGAGGTCAATTCACCACGACTTTTTCTCTCGGCTTTAATACGCAATATAGCCTGAGCGTCTATATTTTTATATTTACTACATGCATCTGCATTTGTAAGCGGAAAATATGGACATAGGAAAACATGACGAATAGCCGAGACAACAAGAAGTAATAGAATCATTAAATTCGACACAATTACTGATTAACGTGCAAGCGTAAACACGACATTTTCACTCGATCAACCTGGTTAATCCTTTGACTGCTATGGATGCATACACATACATATATGCGTCCGCCAAAATTTCTCGGTGTATGAAATTTATCGACTGTATATATGCGTCCCCAAACGTTTCGATTTCTTACCTATTGCAGCTACAATTATCAATGTACGAGAAGAATACAGATGCGTTCTTTACCAACTAATTTTCTTGCAGTATGTCTTTTGGCATAAAAGAAAAATTATCATTAGAAGTTAGTTCCACCTTACATAATCAATCAATAAAGTTCGCACTAACGAAAAGTGTTTCGTCTTCAGCGAGTGCTTCGGCCGGAAGTATTCAGCAAGGGATTAAAATTATGGCATCTGTATTACGATTCATAACTTTTGAGACTTTTAACATATCGACGCTTGGGGTGTATTTTCAAATAAGTTAATGTCATCATTTTAAGCGTATGTATTAACGTACACGTTACTATTATATGTCAGTGTTATCAAATTAGTTGATATTATATAAAATATCGAAAATTGGAGTGCTTTATAACGAACAGAGAGGACAAGGATCGAAAAGGAATGAAAGAGATGCACGTGATGCGTAAGATCAATGCGTAATGAAGAGCATTAAAATAGAAAGCATCTGTGACACAGTCTCATATTGCTCTGATTTTTAGATCTTGCAATACATTATGTTTCTGCAAGTGTATTTTACGGAATAGCACATGTAGTTAGCATTAAATGAATAGTATACCCATAGTATATACATACTGGAGTGTATTCACAAGATAAATATTAATATAATTTAAAATACAATACATTTTTATAAGATCATATTGTGGAATAGTGACCGCCAGATAAATTTGAAATCCTGTGTACTGATTGTTGCGCTTAATATGAAACGTTTATTTGCTAGTACGACTTGTCCTATACAAGTAAAAATATTGCTACTATGCTTGGAGTGGTAATGCATCAAACATAGAAGACATACTTTTTTTTGTACAGGATTCTTGAGAAAAAAATGTGCTTTGGAAAGACGTAGAGCAAATAGATATTTCATATTAAGCACAGCAATCAGTAAAAGTGGCATTCAAATTTATCGGACAGCCACACTGAACATGTTTGTTGTTTTTAATAACTACACAGTTAATTATGAAACAGTGTATGCCGACAATTTTAAACGATTATGTTGACCTAAGTGGGGAATGTAGTGCGTCTGATAGTCAATCTATATGTTTTAGTATATTTATTGGGATACAAATTTCGGTACCAAGCGGAACCGGTTTGATCCTGTTTTACAAATATGGCCATTTAGAAAAATTAAGAACATCTTAAAACTAAATACACATTTATTAGTACCTTCCAATCTAATCTCAATATAACGTTTGTATAATTTTCGGTATTTTACTTTTAACAAATATATTAAATCACACGTTTGGACAATTTTTCAACACGCAACTCTTGAAAAATAAATCTAAGCGTATCAAAAAGGGTTTAATATGCATTTAATTTTGCATTCTATAATTTTTCTATCGCAAATGTTAGAGGTTTTACCAATACATATACATTGAATGCAATTGTTTTGAATAATGACGTTAACGTTGATTTGCATTTCAATGTATATGGGAGGGAAGAAAGAGGAGGAAAATTAATCAAAAGAGAAGTGTTGACAAATAAATAACGCACGTCTGGCAATAACATGAAATATGAAATATCATGAAGGTAGACTTTTATGCCACAATCATAGGACATTTGTGCACTTTATAGCAACGCACCATTTTAACAGCAAAACGCTCAATTCATGGTTTATGCGTTATGCGTGTTCCATGCAGCGTTGAAGGAAAAACACTGCTTTTTATCGTTTATCAGGGGGAAAGTAAATAACAAATAAATAACGCATGCATAGCAATGACATGAAATATGAAATATTATTAAGGTAGAATTTTATGCCACAAACATAGGACATTTGTGCACTTTATAGAAACGCACCATTCTAATAGCAAAACGCTCAATTCATTATTTATTGCTCTACGCATGTTTCACGCGGCGTTTAAACAAAAATGCTGTCTTTTACCGTTTATTAAGGGGGAAGTGTTAACAAATAAATAACGCACGCATAGCAATGACATGAAATATGAAATATTATAAAGGTAGACTTTTATGCCACAAACATAGGACATTTGTGTACTTTATAGAAACGCACCATTCTAACAGCAAAACTTTTTATCGTTTATCAGGGGGGAAGTGTTGACAAATAAATAACGCACGCATAGCAATGACATGAAATATGAAATATTATAAAGGTAGACTTTTATGCCACAAACATAGGACATTTATGCACTTTATAGAAACGCACAATTCTAACAGCAAAACGCTCAATTCATTATTTATGCACTACGAGTGTTTCATGCAGCGTTGAGACAAAAACGCTGCTTTTTATCGTTTATCAGAGCCAAAACTTTAACAAGCGCACGAAAATGGTGTGCAAAGAGGAGAAGTGAATCGATTCCCGCGTAACAGCTGCTGTTTCATTCGACAGTTTCACCCGCCGCGATAACTCGTGCAAACTCGATAGGTTGAAAAGTCGATGATGCTGCTTGTCAACCCCTTAGGACGAGATAGTGGCTATGACTACCCTTATGTAATAGCTATAAATGCAAGTGGAACGAACGACAGACGCGCTCATGTGTTTCTACCTCCCGGATCGTTCAATTAAGGATTTCGGAAACGTTGCAGACCAGGATTTGGCCACTTTACATAAGCTGTAAGTTGTATACTGTTATTCCGGAAGCAGACGTCACCGTCACTGAATTCATTTTAAATTGCGATGAGTATCAAAAAATGTTTAAATTTTTCGCGCAATATCTTTTGGATACGAATGTTTTATTGAGACAAAAATGCTTTGTGTAAATATTGATGAACTTTGTACAATAACCCTATCATGGCTAAAACAGGTGCCCGTAAATTGAATAAAAAGGAACTTATTCGAAAATGAAAAGCATTTCAAAACAGTAAAGTAAAAATTATGTATTGGAAACTATTTTAGTTTTTAACGCAATAGGTTTTGTAAGGTAACCTTTTAGTTAGACAAAAATGCTTCGCGTAAATATTGATGAACTTTGCCCAATAAATCAATCATGGTTAAAACAGTTAGCCGTAATTTGAATAGAAAGAAAGTTATTCGAAAATTAAAAGCACTTCGAAACAGTAAAGCAAAGTTTATGTACCGGAAACTATTTTAGTTTTTAACGCAATAGGTTTTGTAAGATGACCTTTTAGTTAGACAAAAATGCTTCGCGTAAATATTGATAAACTTTGCCCAATAAACCTATCATGGCTAAAACAGGTGCCCGTAAATTGAATAAAAAGGAAGTTATTCGAAAATGAAAAGCATTTCAAAACAGTAAAGCAAAAATTATGTACCGGAAACTATTTTAGTTTTTAACGCAATAGATTTTGTAAGATAACCTTTTAGTTAGACAAAAATGCTTCGCGTAAATATTGATGAACTTTGCCCAATAAATCAATCATGGTTAAAACAGGTGCCCGTAAATTGAATAAAAAGGAAGCTATTCGAAAATTAAAAGCATTTCGAAACAATAAAGCAAAAATTATGTACCGGAAACTGTTTTAGTTTTTAACGGAATAGATTTTGTAAGATAACCTTTTAGTTAGACAAAAATGCTTCGCGTAAATATTTATAAACTTTGCTCATTAAATCTATCATGGTTAAAACAGATGCCCGTAAATTGAATAAAAAGAAAGTTACTCGAAAATTACAAACATTTCGAAACAGTAAAGCAAAAATTATGTACCGGAAACTGTTTTAGTTTTTAACGCAATAGGTTTTGTAAGATAACCTTTTATTGAGACAAAAATGCTTCGCGTAAATATTGATGAACTTTGTACAATAAACCTACCATGGCTAAAACAGGTGCTCTTAAACTGAATAAAAAGAAAGTTATTCAAAAATTAAAAGCATTGGAAACAGTAAAGCAAAAATGAAGTACCGGAAACTATTTTAGTTTTTAACGCAATAGATTTTGTAAAATAACCTTTTAGTTAGACAAAAATGCTTCGCGTAAATATTGATGAACTTTGCCCAATAAACCTACCATGGCTAAAACAAGTACCCGTGAATGGAATAAAAAGAAAGTTATTCGGAAATGAAAAGCATTCGAAACAGTAAAGCAAAAATTATGTTCCCCGAAACTATTTTAGTTTTTAACGCAATAGATTTTGTAAGATAACCCTTTAGATAGACAAAAATGCTTCGCGTAAATATTGATGAACTTTGTCCATTAAATCAATCATGGTTAAAACAGCTGCCCATAAATTGAATAAAAAGGAAGTTATTCGAAAATGAAAAGCATTTCGAAACAGTAAAGCAAAAATGATGTACCGGAAACTATTTTAGTTATTAACGCAATAGATTTTGTAAGATAACCTTTTAGTTAGACAAAAATGCTTCGCGTAAATATATATGAACTTTGCCGAATAAATCAATCATGGTTAAAACAGTTACCCGTAAATTGAATATAAAGAAAGTTATTCGAAAATTAAAAGCACTTCGAAACAGTAAAGCAAAGTTTATGTACCGGAAACTATTTTAGTTTTTAACGCAATAGGTTTTGTAAGATAACCCTTTAGTTAGACAAAAATGCTTCGCGTATATATTGATGAACTTTGTCCAATAGATCAATGATGGTTGAAACAGGTGCCCGTAAATTTAATAAAAAGGAAGTTAATCGAAAATGAAAAGTATTTCGAAACAGTAAAGCAAACATTATGTACCGGAAACTATTGCAGTTTTTAACGCAATCGTTTTTGTAAGATGAACTTTTAGTTAGACAAAAGTGCTTTGAGTAAATATGGACGAATATTGCCTAATAAACCACCCATGGTTAAAACAAGTGCTCGTAAATTGAATAAAAACTAAGTTATTCGTAAGTTAAAAGGATTTTGATATAGTAAATAAAAAATGATTCACCGAGAACTATTTTAGTTTTTAACGCAGTATTTTTTGTAAGATAACGTTTTATTTAGACAAAAATGCTTTGAGTAATTATTGACGAATATTGACGACGAGTAAACCAATCTTGATTAAAAGTAGTGCCCGTGAACTAAATGAAAACTGCGTTATTCATAAATTAGGGTCAGTTCGGTAATGCTGCTCTAAATTATAAACGATTCAGAGCTTGATTTTATACATCTTTAAGTATGTCTGATTTAAATATAAACGTTTTAAATCAAAAATTGCGAACAGAATCCAGTAAACAGCTTCCGTTTGAAATAAACGTCTGAAAAATAAATAACTTAAAGTGAAGTTGCTCAATCGTGGTTAAGTTACTTTAATGTCGAACGAATGTAATTACACACTCAACATATGATTCGGCATCATTAAATTTCCTCTTCAGGAGTCTATATGATAGGATAAAAGTTTTTTTAATATTATAATAAATTAAATTATAATAAATTTAATGTATATTATTTAAATTTATTTAGTTTATCATAATGTTAAAAAAAACTTTTGACCCCACCATTATATCTCTCATCAACAACGCAGGCAATCATTTACACCAGCATAAAATAGACAACAACAAAGTCATTAAAAGTTAACAACACTCAAAACGCAGCGGGTCTAAAATTCTAAACACCGCAGTTCGAATGTCTGCATCCTGAAACCTCTTCCGTGAAAATCGTTTCAAATAAAAGTCTTCAAAGGACTCGAGTAGAAGGCAGCAAAAGGCCTTACACAAAAACGTCAGCAGCAGCCATCGATAAAAGTCAACCGCACGCATGCATAAAAATCGCCTCCGGCCGCGCGTCTAACGACGGATACAAAGTGTCTATACGTCATTAATAGCGCAAACAAACGTTTCTACCTTTGTGATTACTTAACGGCATAAAAACGGCGTGGGAGACGTGATGCACCAGTAGGGCAAAAGAAAAGAAAAAAGGAGGTTCGAGGGAGGGACAATCCAGCGATTAGCATAATGTAGCCAGTAAACGTACCTCTTCCCGGTCCCGTTTCCTTCAGCTGTGCCCGCAGCACCGGTTGACATGGGGGCCGATAAAATTGTGTCTTAGGCCGTTAACAGCTTACGCGCCGCACATTTGTACATTCGAAATATATCCGAAGCGAACGGAAAAGGCGACAGCGTCGGCTAGCCTAATTACATTATTCATGATTCGATGCTCGCAGTGTGCTCGTTGTCTAGACAGTCCACCAGTGTACTTTGTTCGCACGAATTCTTTTTATCCGCCCGATTCTTAGTGAAAACTTTCTGCCGCCGCGACGGGCGTCACTTCAAATACTGTCTTTGAACCCTTTAGAAAAAACACAGCATATGTACCGTCTAATACCATTTCTAAATGACCGATGACTCAGCGTATGGGTCATATATTACTATTAATATATAATAATTAATATATCACTATTAAGAGTCGATTGTTAAAGAGCCGTAGGAAAAATGATGCGATTAGAGGTGTCAAATTTAGATATAAGGTACAGACTAACATACATTTGAATTGTAAAATGCAGAAACTAAATTTCTTATTGATTTTATGTCCAAATCGCATCAAAGTATAAACGGTGACGAAAAATGTGAGTTGCCTAAACGGTACTGGTTGCTAAAGCTAAAAAAAAGGTTAAATAACGAATCTTTTCGGTGTTGTGTCTTGTATGTGACCCGCGGTCGAAATCGTCTAGAACGATGCAAGCGCAAAAAGTTCGTGTTTACGTAGAATGCCCACTTTGATCATACGAATTTTTTCTATCCGTCCGATTCTTAGTGAAAACTTTCTGCCGCGGCGACGAGCGTCACTTCAAATACTGTCTTTGGACCCTTTCGAAAAAACACAGCATATGTACCGTCTAATACCATTCCTAAATGACCGATGACTCAGCGTATGGGTCATGGATCACTATTAACAGTCGATTGAAAAGAACCATAAGAAATACAATTGGAGGTGTACAATTTCGATATAAGATACAGACTATTATACATTTAAATTATAAAATGCAGAAACTAAATTTGTTATTGATTTTATGTACAAGGTGCATTAAAGTATAAATGGCGACGAAAAATGTGAGTTGCCTAAACGTTACTGGTTGCTAAAGCTAAAGAAAGGGTTATATAACGAATCTTTTGGGGGTTGTGTTTTGTATGTGACCCGCGGTCGAAATTGTCTAAAACGATGCATGCGCAGAAAGTTCGTGTTTACGTAGAATGTCGACTTTGTTTATACGAATTTTTTCTATCCGCCCGATTCTTAGTGAAAACTTTCTGCCGCGGCGACGAGCGTCACTTCAAATACTGTCTTTGAACCCTTTCGAAAAAACACAGCATATGTACCGTCCAATACCATTTCCAAATGACCGATGACTCAGCGTATGGGTCATATATTACTATTAATATATAATAATTAATATATCACTATTAAGAGTCGATTGTTAAAGAGCCGTAGGAAAAGTGATACAATTAGAGGTGTCCAATTTAGATATAGACTAATATACATTTAAATTATAAAATGCAGAAACTAAATTTGTTATTGATTTTATGTACAAGTTGCATGAAAGTAAAAACGGTGACGAAAAATGTGAGTTGCCTAAACGTTGGTGGCTGCTAAGGCTAACGAAAGGGTTAAATAACGAATCTTTCTGGGGTTGTGTTTTGTATGTGACCTGCGGTCGAAATCGTCTGAAACGATGCAAGCGCAGAAAGTTCGTGTTTACGTAGAATGTCGACTTTGTTCATACGAATTTTTTCTATCAACGATTCTTAGTGAAAACTTTCTGCTACCGTGACGAGCGTCACTTCAAACTGTCTTTGAACCCTTTAGAAAAAACACAGCATATGTACCGTCTAATACCATTTCTAAATGACCGATGACTCAGCATATGGGTCATATGTCATTATTAACATATAATAATTAATATATCACTATTAACAGTCTACCGTCTAATATCATTCCTAAATGACCGATGACTCAGCGTATGGGTCATATATCACTATTAATATATAATAATTAATATATCACTATTAACAGTCGATTGTTAAAAAGCCGTAGGGAAAAATGATACGATTAGAGGTGTCAAATGTAGATATAAGGTATAGACTAATATACATTTAAATTATAAAATCCAGAAACTAAATTTGTTATTGATTTTATGTACAAGTTGCATTAAAGTATAAATGGGGACGAAAAATGTGAGTTGCCTAAAGGTTGCTGGCTGCTAAAGCTAAAAAAAGAGTTAAATAACGAATCTTTTCGGGGTTGTGTTTTGTATGTGACCCGCGGTCGAAATCGTCTGAAACGATGCAAGCGCAGAAAGTTCGTGTTTACGTAGAATGTCGACTTTGTTCATACGAATTTTTTCTATCAACGATTCTTAGTGAAAACTTTCTGCCGCGGCGACGAGCGTCACTTCAAATACTGTCTTTGGACCCTTTCGAAAAAATACAGCATATGTACCGTCTAATACCATTCCCAAATTACCGATGACTCAGCGTATGGATCATATAGAAATCACTATTAACAGTCGATTGAAAAGAGCCATAAGAAATACAATTAGAGGTGTCCAATTTAGATATAAAGTATAGACTAATATACATTTAGATTATAAAATGGAGAAACTAAATTTGTTATTGATTTTGTGTACAAGTCGTATCGAAGTATGAACAGTGACGAAAAATATGAGTTGCCTAAACATTGCTAGCTGCTAAAGCTAAAGAAAGAATTAAATAACCAATCTTTCTGGGGTTGTGTTTTCACATCGTGAAAAGTTAGCGCGCATTTATGACGTTAGAGATCGCGAACTTTCTTTGTATGTTGATCTGTGGGCGAAATCGTCTGAAACGATGCAAGCGCGGAAAGTTCTTGTTTACATAGAACGTCCACTTTGTTTATGCGAATTTTTTCTATCTGCCTCATTCTTACTGAAAATGTTCTCCCGCGAGAACGGGCGTCGGTGCCAGTTAAAATACAGTGTCTTCACCCTTTCGAGACGAAGAACACATGTGTAGTATGTTATATCTTCCTTGAATAGTCGATGACACAGCGTATGGATAATGTACAGTTCAGTATTAAAAAACCATTATAAGATAGCAATAAAGAAACAATTAAATACAATTAGGGGCACACAATTTCGAACAAAGTATATAGAAAATAAATTGGTCATTGGTTCTACATTGAAATCGTATCAAAACATAAATAATGACGACGAAAGTGAGCTGTGTAAATATTATCTCCCACCGTAGATGGATCTGTTATAAAAGATCGGTCATAGCCGTCTTTTTTTATGCGTCGGCCTGCGGTAAAAATCGTTTTAAACGATAGAAAGTTAGTGCTTAACACTTTGACTGCCAAGCGTATTTTGCTATATTAGAACCGCCATGCGATAAAATTCTGCAGAGTATGATTAAATCGTGCAAAACGAAGGTAACGCAGAGTTATTAGAAGCCAAAGTATTGAAGCATCATTCCAATATCAACGGCTTTTACTAGATTGCAAATAGGCTTCATGGCGAATTTTTTGCATTTATAGTAAAATCTTTGCGCCGGTCATCGGTGACCACCGTGGCGGTCAAAGTGTTAAGTAGTATGGGTCATGTTATTGTTTGTTGCACTAGGCAATTGGATGCCAGATTATAACTCAAAAGTTCACTGTTACTACATATTCTGTCTGCGGTATTTAAGTTAAGAAAATTTCGAATGTTACGACATGTTACAAAGAAGTACGCAAGTCACTCTTAGATGCAAAGTGTACTCACAGTCTATGTACATATTTAATGTCTTTTTTATATAATTTTTTCCTGTATACGTATCGTCGGGATAATTCGAGGCATTATTACGTGGGGTCTTACTGTTTCTTTGGTACCTTGTCCTGTGACAAACGGAACGACAGTTAAGCGACAGAACGTCTTTAACATTTTTAAGTAATTGGGACAAAAACTCTCTAGCTCTGGTGCGTCATAAAAATGTAATATCACTTTTCGGAATATTCGCCGCATTATGCGCGTTTAAAAACTGGTTTCATTTCTGTCTACCTGGTATGCTACAAAAAAAGTTAATATGTGCGTAGGAAAACATTATAACATCAAAGGTTAATATAAGCATGTTGCAGTTGAGCAATTTTGTTCTATTAGATGCACCAAAAGTTAGACGTTGATACAGTTTAACTACATGCAATCTCTTTATAACACGGTCCCTTTCTAACAATTATAACATTGAGAAATGAATTTGCCTTGTGAAGACGAAAGCGTTCGGTTGCCTTCGTTTGTCTGTATACGTTGATCGAATAAATTGGTATATTGTCATTCCTCCGATTTCGTATGCCTAAGCGTGTTGCAAGTAATTTGCATTTGTATTTGCATTGTAATTTGCATTGTAATTTTGCGAAAGCATTCAATATTTTTAAGCCTCGACATTGTTTCTTTTATGCCTCACGTCCTGAAAATGTCAGCGTATCTGTTAATCGATAGTTTTTGAAAAAAATCTTAATAACGTGAAGTTAGGGCATAGTCCAGTGAAGTTTTTACCAATATAGTATTATACGTACGTTTATTACTTTACTATTTTTTTACTTCTAACGCTTGGGTCAATGTATAATGGGAATAGCCACTCGCTGATACTTTTAATCCAATATATTTAAAACCTATTTCTGTATTTCTGGCAAGTCTGCAAGACACCATACTTTTATTACTTTTTGCAATCTAACTTCGCTTTGTATACTATATTTCAGTTTCGTATAATACGATTTTATATAATCCTGCAATTTTAGAAATCCGCCTACTATTATACATGAAGTTAAAGTATAGTCCAGTGAAATTTTTACCAATATAATATTATACGTTCGTTTATTACTTTACTATTTTTTACTTCTAACGCATTGGTCAATGGATCACTCATACTTCTAATCTAATATATTTGAAACCTATTTCTGTATTCCTGGCAATTCTGCAAGACACCGTTTTTGTATCACTTTTTGCAATATAAGCTCGTTTTTTATACTGCATTTCAGTTTCACATAATACGATTTTATATAATACTGCAATTTTAGAAATCCGTCTACTAGTATACGTGAAGTTAGGATACAGTTCAGTAAAGTTTTTATCAATATAGTATTATGCGTTCATTTATCACTTTACTATTTTTTACTTCTAACGCTTGGGTCAATGTATAATGGGAATGGCCACTCGCTGATACTTTTCATTTAATATATTTAAGACCTATTTCTGAATTTCTGGCAATTCTACAAGACACCATACTTTTGTCACTTTTTGCAATCTAACCTCGCTTTGTATACTATATTTCAGTTTCGTATAACACGATTTTGTATAATCCTGCAATTTTAGAAATCCGTCTACTATTATACATGAAGTTAAAGTATAGTCCAGTGAATTTTTTACCAATATAGTATTATATGTTCGTTTATTATTTTACTATTTTTTACTTCTAACGCATTGGTCAATCGGTCGCTGATACTTCTAATCTAATATATTTGAAACCTATTTCTGTATTCCTGGCAATTCTGCAAGACACCGTTTTTGTATCACTTTTTGCAATCTAACCTCGCTTTTTATACTGTATTTCAGTTTCACATAATACGATTTTATATAATACTGCAATTTTAGAAATCCGTCTACTGTTATACGTGAAGTTAGGGTATAGTCCAGTGAAATTTTTACCAATATAGTTTTATACATTCGTTTATTACTTTACTATTTTTTATATCTAACGCGTTGTCAGTATATAATGGGAATGGCCACTCGCTGATACTTTTAATCCAATATTAAGACCTGTTTCTGAATTTCTGGCAATTCTGCAAGACACTGTAATTTGTCATTTTTTGCAATCTAACCTCGCTTTGTATACTATATTTCAATTTCATATAATACGATTTTATACAATACTGCAATTTTAGAAAATCGTTTATTACTTTACTATTTTTTTACTTCTAATGGTCTACTGTTATACGTGAAGTTAGAGTTATAGTCCAGTAATCTACTGTTATACGTGGTATAGTATCTATAGTTACGGTTTGGTATCTAAAGTTAGGGTATAGTCCCGTGAATTTTTTACCAATATAGTGTTATACGCTCGTTTATTACTTTACTATTTTTTACTT
The DNA here is from genome assembly GCA_033815515.1 of Cryptocheilus praepositus. Classification (NCBI taxonomy): domain Eukaryota; kingdom Metazoa; phylum Arthropoda; class Insecta; order Hymenoptera; family Pompilidae; genus Cryptocheilus; species Cryptocheilus praepositus. The sequence goes on along the minus strand of JAWWQZ010000222.1, from coordinate 2,255,149 downwards.
CTAACGCTTGGATCAACGTATAATGGGAATCTCCATTCGTTGATACGTTTAATCTAATATACTTGAGACATATTCCTAAATTTTGCATCATTCCGTACTTTCGGTATTTTTGGCAATTAAAACCTCGCTTTGTATACTATATTTCAGTTTTGCATAATACAATTTTATATACATAATACTGCAACTTTAAAAATCTGTCTACTGTTATACGTGAAGTTATGGTATAATCCAGTAAAATTTTTACCAATATAGTATTATACGATTCGTTTATTACTTTACTATTTTTTACTTCTAACGCCTGAGTCAATGGGTCGCTGATACTTCTAATCTAATATATTTGAAACCTATTTTAAAATTTCTGACAATTCTGCAAGACATCATACTTTTGTCACTTTTTGCAATGTAACCCCGCTTTGTATACTATATTTGAATTCGATATAATACGATTTTATATAATACTGCAATTTTAGACGTTCGCTACTGTTATACATGGTATAGTATGTATAGTTAGGATATGGTATCTAAAGTTAGGATATAGTCCAGTGAAGTTTTCACCAATACAGTATTACACGTTTGTTTATTACTTTACTATTTTTTACTTCTAACGCTCGGGTCAACATATAATGGGAATGGCCGAATAGTGGAATAGTTGATACGTTTAATCTAATATATTTGAGACATATTTCTAAATTTTGCAATACTCCGTACTTTTGTCACTTTTTGCAATTAAAACCTCGCTTTGCATACTATTATATATTTCAATTTTGCATAACACAATGTTATATAATACTACAATCATAGAAATCGGTCTACTGTTATACGTAGATTACTTATTACTGTGATCAACTTGACGTTTCACACTTTTATCCCACCCATTTTTACCAGCGTCCCCAAACACTCCTCCCAACATTTCCAAATTTCTACAAATCACGACTGCAAAATATCCATATTACTTTCTGCATCGTAACCTCTTTTTGCGCTATAGCATAATTTCGTAGAACACGCATTCGCTCAACACGATCATTCTCAATAACGTAGCTCTCATGTCACAGACGGGACTAGCTATATAGCTCGGTTGTTTTACCTGGGCTAAGTGCAAGATGCTGATATGACACTGTTCGTTTGCGCTTGTGTTCCTATGCAGGAGCAAATGGCTAGGCCTTAGCGCGTATAAGTGTGTAGTAGAAGTTGGACTCTCCGTGCGTGTCCCTCCACTTACCCCTTCTTCAACACTCCTCTTGCCGGTACTCCGCTAGGTGGTAGAAGGAGGTGGAGGTGGAGTTACCAACGTACAGTCGTTCGGCGGCGGTTGTACAGGAAACGTGTCTTCAATTTGGCCTTTCTTTTTTCGGTGCCTCCGCATTAGGATTGTCCCCGCACTGCCCAACAGGAAATATCGCCGATTAATCACTTTAACGTAAGAAACTACTTTATTTTTATACACGCGCGTTTGTTTTGTTGCTTAGAAAAAATCGTTACGTGTTTACACCGGCGGGTCTCGATTTAGTCGTCACGGGACAAAGTGGAAACTTGAATATTTACGACGCAGTCATTTTGTCGGGTTCTGCTAATGGTTTTTTCGTATGGATGTTGCGGGTGCTGTTTTAGACGGTTTTGTTTTCGTGAACTTGCGAACGTGGCGGTCGTCGATGACATCGGTGTGGATGCGAATATTTTGTGGATTGCGTGTTTGTATTGACTGCGTACGGGTGTTAATGTTTCGTGGGGCAGTTTGGAAAAATTTGCTTTGGATATATGCGTGTGTACGTCAACGCGTTCTTATTGATGAAGATTAATAATTTTAGAAAATTATACGTTTCGACGTGAATAGATATAGTAGGATCCGTGTACGTGTGCATTTTTCACGATCGTTCCAAAGCGAATTGAATTGTTCATATCATCGCCACTGAGAAGTAAATGTGTGTTCGTTAGATGAAATAAAAGAAAAGAGTCGTTTCGGATAGTATATCGCAAAAATGCCGAACAAAAACATCCAGTTTTAATGCCTCCGTCTACGACACAAAATCCAACAAGTTTCCACGTGGCTAATACCAAACTTCGTCGAACGTTACTTAACAATTTTTGTCCGCGGTCAAAACTGAAAGATATTAAACGACACATGTGCAATATGTGATCGAAAAAATGCAGCAGAGATCATCAGACGAAACGGAAACGGCCAAGTTATGTTCTGGTTTCAAGATACGCGGTACGTGCCTTGGTTAAGTAAACATCGCATGCGGTTGAACACTGTCGGCCATTTTATACGGTTTACTAAAAATACAGTGTCATTCCGCAGCATCTAAAATTCAAAGCGCCGGGAACATTCATAATTCCACTTTTCACCCGACAAGTTGATACTGACAGCGAAACGTCCAACTGCGAGCGATATAATTAATGTATTAACAAGTTGACTGCCATGGTGGTCATCAGTGACCGGCGCAAAACGTGTCACGAAAAATTAAAAAAATACCTAAGTGGTAGCATTTATAATTTTGTAAATATAATTAATATTAAATAGTGATTCAATTCTTTGGACTTCGGTACCGTCGCATTATTTTCATTTTGCACAATTCGATCATATTCTGTAGTACTTCATCACGTTACTGTTTTAATATAGTAAAATACGCATGGCAGTCAAGGTACTAAATTTGATGATCAGCCAGCACGCGAGTCAATAATATCGTCGAACTTTTAACGCTGTTTTTCACGCACATTTTTACTGTTTTGCTGCAAAAGTTACACACTACAAGAAGTATAGACAGAGTTTTGTATACCCTTTTCGCCCGCTTGCACTCACATAATTTTGTACAATTCAGAATATTGTTGTTTTAAACATTCTTAAATATTGCGGTTTCGTTGCAGACTACCAACTGTACTTATTAGATAACTTTTGCAGCTGTTAAGACATTGACTGCCATGGTGGTCATCGGTGACCGGCGCAAAAGGTCTCACGAAAAATTAAAAAAATACCCAATCGGTAGCATTTATAATTTTGTAAATACAATTAATATTAAGTAGTGATTCAATTCTTTGGGCTTCGATACCTTCGCATTATTTTCATTTTGCCCACTTCGATCATATTCTGTAGTACTTCATTGCATCGCGGTTCTAACATAGCAAAATATGCGGTGACCGGTGCAAAAGATTTTATTACAAATGCAACAAATTCGCAATGACGCCTACTTATAATCTTGTAAAAGCAATTGATATTGAAACGGTGCTTCAATACTTTGGCTTCTAACAACTCTGCGTTACCTTTATTTCGCACGATTTAATTATCTTATGCTGTATTTCATCACATCACGTTTCTAACATAGCAAAATATGCGGTGACCGGTGCAAAAGATTTTTATTACAAATGCAACAAATTCGCAATGAAGTTTATTTGCAATCTTGTAAAAGCAATTGATATTGAAATGATGCTTCAATATTTTAACTTCTAACAACTCTGCGTTACCTTTATTTTGCACGATTTAATTATCTTCTGCTGTATTTCATCGCATCGCGGTTCTAATATAGCAAACTATGCGGTGACCGGTGCAAAAGATTTTATTACAAATGCAAAAAATTCGCAATGAAGCTTATTTAAAATCTTGTAAAAGCAATTGATATTGGAACGGTGCTTCAATACTTTAACTTCTAACAAATCTGCGTTACCTTTATTTTGCACGATTTAATTATACTCTGCTATATTTTATCGCGTCGCGGTTCTAACATAGCAAAATATGCGGTGACCGGTGTAAAAGATTTTATTACAAATGCAAAAAATGCGCAATGAAGCTTATTTGCAATCTTGTAAAAGCAATTGATATCGAAACAGTGCTTCAATACTTTAACTTCTAGCAACTCTGCGTTACCTTTATTTTGCACGATTTAATTATACTCTGCTGTATTTCATCGCATCGCGGTTCTAACATAGCAAAATATGCGGTGACCGGTGCAAAAGATTTTATTACAAATGCAAAAAATTCGCAATGAAGCTTATTTGCAATCTTGTAAAAGCAATTGATATTGAAACGGTGCTTCAATACTTTGGCTTGTAACAACTCTGCGTTACCTTTATTTTGCATGATTTAATTATACTCTGCTGTATTTCATCGCGTCGCAGCTCTAACATAGCAAAATTCGAACGGCAGTCAACGTGTTAAGAGTGAGAATTCAGCGATGCCAAATTGTAATGGAACGCATGTTTTTTAAGCCGTGCCTCCTGCGTCGCGGCTGTTATTTTAGCTGAGTTCTTTCAATGTTGCATCGAGAAAATGATTATCGCGACTATTCCGCTGACCACTTATCGTCGTACCGCACACGTCTGTTCCCACCGATGATGACAATGTTAGATGCTTCTTTGCGGCTGGCAGCGCATTCGTAACAAGTTACATATATTGTCACGGGAAACCGATGGAGGACGTAGATGCGAACGGAGAATTACATAAAAAATGCTACAAGGCAAAAACAGACGAGGGAACGCAGTTAAATTGTGCTGTAACAGGATGTTTGTAACCGTTATGAACCCTCGGGAGTCCAATTCCTCCGCGTTATTTTATGTTTTATTCGGAATGCGAATCAAAGGGCAGTTGCTTGCGTGGGAACAATATAAAACATTTTTATGCACGGTTTTAAAAATGGTATTGGAACTTATATGACAAATAATTTTTGCTGAAAACTAAGAAAGTTGTGATGGCCGAAGGGTTTATACACCTTTGCATTATTTTACGTGTATTGTGTAGAATTTAGTTCAAAGGGCAATTAATTGGGTGAAAGCAATATAAACTTTTTTTTATGCACCATACTAAAAGTAGAATGGAACTTCGATAAGAGTTGATTCGTATGGAATTTTTAAATATTTTTTTTACTGCAAATAGAGACTTTTTTTTATGGAAAAACACAAAACTAAAAACTAGTCGCGTTTGCTTTGAAGCATCTAGTGAGGATACATTTACATATGACACACTTATGTATGAACATCATAAAAATTGTCAAACACATAACATTGCTTATTCAAGTAAAAAACTGTTGCAAAACGTAGTACATATTTAAATGAGCAATTTACAAATATTTCCTTATCTCAGCGTAGGACTACGTGTAAATAAAATTTGTGTCAATTCAGACCCAATACAGAAGTGCAACGGATTGACATTTATCTGGTACATATTTGCAAATAATGTGCAGGGCGTGTCTTTTCGTCGAATACAAATACTGTACCTACATTATACGTACTAATTTATTGATTAAAAACGTTGCATTAGACGCTCTGACGAATTTGCCACAGATCTAAACATGAGTTGAACAAACGCTGTTACGCTTTGAAAATAAGTTCACGTGGTAATTCCCTAATGTATGATAGTTTTCCCATCTACCTGTGAAAGAAAACTGAATTGTCAAGCCATTGGTGAACCATTGAGTAGGACAGGAATATTTTGTTACGGTGTAGATATGCAAATTCACGCATTATCGACAGATATACGATCAACAACAAACTGCCATATTTGACCTGGCTAATGGTGCTAGCAGTTATATTCGCGTCTACCGACACTGAAAAACGCAATATATCGTACGACACGCATATTAATAAAAACCAGACTATTTTTTGCCTGATTTTATCGGCAGAAGGTTTTTACGCAGGAGATCTTCGGAAAAGTCGATTTTTTGTCGGTATCGTTGAGAGTTCAAGTCTAACAAGGCAATTGCTGGAAGTAGAGAGCGCGCAACAGGTAGTGCATTATTTTAAATGTAAAATGCTCATGAGTTATCGCGACATAATGCATGAAGGCCGAACTCACCTATGGTCATTTAAGTAACACGTGGCAAATATTATGCGCATCAACGCGCATACGCATGCGTCACTATAACTGGACTAAAATCATTTCTGTCCCAAAAGTCATTCGTACACAGTTCAATTGCGAACAGTACTTTCTAGAATCATTGTCATATATATATATATTATATTTATACTGAATATCTGAATATATATAATATTTATACCGAATAATATTTATACTGAAACCTCTATAATAGATGCGATACGAAATAGATTGGTTAAAAATGAATAATTACTTTGTTTGCTGTATTGTAGTTCCTGCATATTTTCGACTCGTTCTTCAATGATAATTCTCAATAATATAATATTTTGAAATTTCCAAATTAATTACCAGGGTTACAATTTTAGGCAGAAGGTATTTTTAATGTTTTCAGACATACTGACGATGTCGAGCACAATTAGGAAGTTTTAATGTAAAATATACATTGCTCTTATGTTTCCGTCGATTTTTTTGTTTTTATTGACTTCGTAAATTGGCTGAACAGCTTGTTCTTTATTTGCACTGCTTATATTATAAATATTTTCAAAAATATCTACAAACTCGCTGATTGCAATAAATGATCTAATAAATTACGATTTATTTATTTAAATTACGAATACTTTCTGCACTAACTGTGTATAGAGAAACTAGCAATTTTTGTTCACCGTATGAAAGTTCGCTGTTCTAAATTTGAAATATAGTGCCGTTTATATATTTGACGTTGCACGTATCTACTAGGAACATATATCTCGGATAATGTTTTATTTACGTAAATATGCATTACAGTGAGCGGTCTTTAAACTGTGCTTATCGCCAGGCAGCTATTCCTAACTCTCATGCACAAGACAAGAATCATTTAAAATATGTTAATGTTTCGTACTTTAAAGAAGAAATAATATTGCTACGTTGTCTGACCAGAAATAGATATGTAAATAGATCGAACGATTGGAAAAGAGTTACGATCAGAAATACTCAGAAAGGTTCCGATGTTGGATAAGTATTACATAATTCAGTAAATGCCAATGGGGCACATTATTATTTAATCATGTTATCGTTCTTTGTACTTAGAAGTTAATAATTGTATTAACTTATAAAGTAAAAGAACAATTCTGTTTTTGGAAGAATCAATAATGTTACGTCGTGCAAACAGAAATGTATTAGTAACTTAAGTATTATGTAATTTAATGACACTCTCCGACGAACATTACCATGTCCGTCTTCCTTTTTACTGTGGACTTTCCGGAAAACCGGAACAAAATGATCAGTCGATCGCCGTGCAACAATTCAGACCGCAAGAAGCCTCTAGAATACTACCGTCGACGAAATTACTACGAAACGATTAATTGTCACGTATGATTTTGCACAGGATACGTACGCGCGTTTGAAGACACGTCCCTCGACACCGGATAATTAAAACGATCCTTGTACTTTAACCTTAGTAGCAGTGGCTCTCAGTTTGTCGCAGTTGACACAGGAGAGACATGCATAAATTCATCTTATTGCTCTTTTTTTCGGAATCTAGGACAGACGGACTTTTTCTCGAAGATACGATGTAAAGAAAGGACCTTAGTGTTACACCAATTGTGGACCGTGGACGGACGTGACGAAGTATGTAAAATGCGGGGACGTCAGATATTCGTTACGCGGCTTAATGTTCTAAGATGCACGGAGGTGTAATTGTGATCAAGGTCTGACCGTGGCAAATGAGATTATACAACTTGCATGTGTACGTGCGTGTCACGTGAGAGTCGAGTAGAAGTGCGGTGCAATTTCGAGTTTGCACTGATCTAGAATGTGGCCAAGAATTGTTTAACACGTTGACTGCCAAGCGTATTTTACTATGGTAGAACCGCGATGCGATGAAATATTGCAGAGTATGATTAAATCCTGCAAAACGAAGGTAAGGCAGAGTCGTTAGAAGCCAAAGTATTGAAGCACGGTTCCAATATCACTTGCTTTCACCAGATTGCAAACAGGCTTCATGGCGAATCTTTTGCATTTTTAGTAAAATCTTTTGCTACGTTAGAACCGCGATGCGATGAAATATTGCAGAATATAATTAAATCGTGCAAAGTAAAGGTAACGCAGAGTACTTAGAAGCCAAAGTATTGAAGTACCGTTCCAATATCAATTGCTTTTACAAGATTGCAAATAGGCTTCATGGCAAATGTTTTGCATTTTTAGTACAATCTTTTGCTATGTTAGAACCGCGATGCGATGAAATATTGCAGAATATAATTAAATCGTGCAAAATAAAGGTAACGCAGAGTTGTTAGAAGCCAAAATATTGAAGCACCGTTCCAATATCAATTGCTTTTACAAGATTGCAAATAGGCTTCATTGCGAATTTTTTGCATTTTTAGTAAAATCTTTTGTGTGAGTCACCGCATATTTTGCTATATTAGAACCGCGATGTGATGAAATACTGCAGAGTATAATTCAATCGTGCAAAATAAAGGTAACGCAGAGTTTTTAGAAGCCAAAGTATTGAAGCACCGTTCCAATATCAATTGCTTTTACAAGATTGCAAATAGGCTTCATGGCGAATTTTTTGCATTTTTAGTAAAATCTTTTGCATGTTAGAACCGCGATGCGATAAAATACTGCAGACTATGATTAAATCGTGCAAAATAAAGGTAACGCAGAGTTGTTAGAAGTATTGAAGCACCATTCCAAAATCAATTGCTTTTACAAGATTGCAAATAGGCTTCATTGCGAATTTTTTGCATTTTTAGTAAAATCTTTTTCGCCGGTCACCGACGACCACCGTAGCAGTGTCAAAGTGTTAACTATACGCGCCAAAATATTTAACACGTTGACTCCAACGGTGGTCACCGGTGACCGGCGCAAGAGATTTTACTAAAAATTCAAAATATTTGCAATGGGTATTCCAATACCTGCACATTATTTACATTTTGCATAATTCAGTCAAACGCGTAGTATTTTATAGCATCGCCTTTTTAATACAGCAAAATACGCTCGGCAGTCAACGTGTTAAGGAATTGTAGTGTAGAAATAATTCATGTATCACAGGTGATCCGGTGGGTGAAATCCAATTTATTATGAAAGACTTTTCTACACTATAAAATAATAATAATCAAAATATGAGGAATGTTGATTTGCAAACACACGATTTTAGAAATCGTACTTTATGGCAATAGTAACGGTTTATGTCGGGTTCACAGTCCAGGTTTGTGTCGGGTGGCTGAAATCCATTATATTATGAAAGACTTTTCTACACTATAAAATAATAATAATCAAAAAATGATGAATGTTGATTTGCAAACAAACGATTTTAGAAATCGTACTTTATGGCGATAGTAAAGGTTTATGTCGGGTTCACAGTCCAGGTTTGTGTCGGCATCATAGTGATCAATAGTCCTAACAGCGGTTATTCCGAATATCGCATTCTATGTCATATGCGAATTTTACATTGGGACATAATGCAATTTTGACCTTGCAGCGATGTAAAATTTGACGAAAACCTGTTTGTCTGAACGCGCCAATGAATTTTAAGAAAATTCTTATTAAAAGATACCTATGACGAACTAATTCACATGTGTCACAGATCTTGCCACATATTTATTTTTATTTATAACGGTAACATTTCGAATCTACTAATCACATCTTTATCTCACACTCTAACCATACTGCCTTCAGACTTTTTCGATGCATAAATTCAATAAAATAGTAAATGTTTTGTTGTTGACAATTTCTTTGCAAATGTTTCTTTGCTTGTTTGTGGAATTTGGATAGAGAACCAACTCTTATAAGGATCAATGAATAGTTTTAATAGTAATAATGACGAGTCTACTTCCCATTTGTTTGATAAAGGAAATGTAGCTTAGTTTAAAAAAGAACGAAGTGACAATATGAAAATTTTCACTTAACACTAAAAATATACATGTCGGCTATCTGTCGCCATTTTCCACCGATGGAAATTTGACAGGTCCAGGCGAAAATTAGATGGTTTCAAAATAGACGAAATATTGACGGTTGACAAATGTCAAATTTATATCAGTGACAAATCCCATTTAATAATTGTCCCGTGAAATTTTCGCTGAAACTGAACATTTTCATACTTTTTGTAATTTTTGTAAATTATTCCTTTTAGAAGCAAGGTAAAAAAACCATTACGCCTACAGTCATTTGCTCAGCGTTCCGACGAAAATTTGACCTCCATAGCCGTCATTTGCGAGTATGTGTTAAGCGATAACGCACATTAATCCGAGCCGGTGACTTCTTTTTAACGAAACAGTGAGCAGGGGATTAGCGGAAAGCACTTTTTTCATACTCCTGACAATACTGGGGACGGCGTACACGTAGGCGTACCTTTCCTTTACGTAAGTCTCCGTAATATGCGGTGCGCGCGCTCGTGTATTACAGAAGCACGGACACGACTAAGAAAATGCGATCGGTCAACGAATAGAAAAAAGCTGACTCGGTGTAGTTCCATAAATTTCGCGAAACGCCGGCCTGTAATGTGAATGAATAACGAGCAGCTGGCAGCAACCGAGTCCATGCGCCATCAGTCAAATCTCATTGGTCACTCGATATTAAACACGCCCTGTTCAAATTTTACGTTTTCTCACATTTTAACATTTTAAGGACCACTAACAAATCTGTAAGAAATACGCCTGGGTCCGCACTTTTTTGGGAAACTTGTGCGTTACAAAAAAGCATAACTTTGTTATTTATGAACCAATTTTTGTGAAACTTTCAAAAATTGTATAATTGGAAGTATTTTAGGTATTATTATAAAAGATATGTTTTTTAACACGTTGACTGCCAAGCGTATTTTACTATGTTAAAACTGTGATGCGATGAAATATTGCAGAATATGATTAAATCGTGCAAAATGAAGGTAATACAGAGTTGTTAGAAACCAAAGTATTGAAGCACCGTTCCAATATCAATTGCTTTTGCAAGATTGCAAATAGGCTTCATTGCGAATTTTTTGTTTTTTTAATAAAATTTTTTGCACTGGTCAGCGCGTATTTTGCTATGTTAGAACCGTGATGCGATGAAATACTGCGGAGTATGATTAAATCGTGCAATATGAAGGTAACGCAGAGTTGTTAGAAGCCCAAGTATTGAAGCATCGTTCCAATATCAATTGCTTTCACAAGATTGCAAATAGGAATCATTGCGAATTTTTTGCTTTTTTTGTAAAATCTTTTGCACTACTCAGCGCGTATTTTGCTATGTTAGAACCCCGATGCGATGAAATACTACAGAATATAATCAAATTGTGCAAAATAAGGGTAACGCCGAGTTGTTAGAAGCCAAAGTATTGAAGCACCATTCCAATATCAATTGGTTTTGCAAGATTGCAAATAGGTTTCATTGCGAATTTTTTGCTTTTTTAGTAAAATTTTTTGCACTGGTCAGTGCGTATTTTGCTATGTTAGAACCGCGATGCAATGAAATACTACAGAATATGATTTAATCGCGCAAAATGAAGGTAACGCAGAATTGTTAGAAGCCAAAGTACCGTTCCAATATCAATTGCTTTTACAAGATTGCAAATAGGTTTCACTGCGAATTTTTTGCTTTTTTAGTAAAATCTTTTGTACTGGTCAGCGTGTATTTTGCTATATTAGAACCGCGATACGATGAAGTACTGCAGAGTATAATTCAATTGTGCAAAATAAAGGTAACACAGAGTTGTTAGAAACCAAAGTATTGAAGCACCGTTTCAATATCAATTGCTTTTACAAGATTGCAAATAGGTTTCACTGCGAATTTTTTGCCTCTTTAGTAAAATCTTTTGCACTGGTCAGTGCGTATTTTGCGATGTTAGAACCCCGATGCGATGAAATACTGCAGAATATAATTAAATTGTGCAAAATAAAGGTAACGCAGAGTTGTTAGAAACCAAAGTATTGAAGCAGCATTCCAATATCAATTGCTTTTACAAGATTGCAAATAGGTTTCATTGCGAATTTTTTGCTTTTTTTGTAAAATCTTTTGCACTGGTCAGCGCGTATTTTGCTATGTTAGAACCCCGATGCGATGAAATACTGCAGAATATAATTCAATTGTGTGAAATAAAGGTAACGCAGAGTTGTGTTAGAAACCAAAGTATTGAAGCACCGTTCCAATATCAATTGCTTTTACAAGATTGCAAATAGGCTTCATTGCGGTTCTTTTGCATTTTTAATAAAATCGTTTGTGCCAGTCACCGTATATTTTGCTATATTAGAACCGCGATGGGATTAAATAATGCAAAGTAGAATTCAATCGTGCAAAATAAAGGTAACGCACAGTTGTTAGAAGCTAAAGTATTGAAGCACTGTTCCAATATCAATTCCTTTTACAAGATTGCAAATAGGCTTCATTGCGAATTTTTTGCTTTTTTTGTAAAATCTTTTGCACTGGTCAGCGCGTATTTTGCTATGTTAGAACCACGATGCGATGAAATACTGCAGAGTATAATTCAATTGTGTAAAATAAAGGTAACGCAGAGTTGTTAGAAACCAAAGTATTGAAGCACCATTCCAATATCAATTGCTTTTGCAAGATTGCAAATAGGCTTCATTGCGAATTTTTTCTTTTTTTAGTAAAATTTTTTGCACTGGTCAGCGCGTATTTTGCTATGTTAGAACCGCGATGCAATGAAATACTACAGAATATGATTTAATCGCGCAAAATGAAGGTAACGCAGAGTTGTTAGAAACCAAGGTATTGAAGCACCATTCCAATATCAATTGCTTTTGCAAGATTGCAAATAGGCTTCATTGCGAATTTTTTGCTTTTTTTGTAAAATCTTTTGCACCAGTCAACGCGTATTTTGCTATGTTAGAACCCCGATGCGATGAAATACTGCAGAATATAATTAAATTGTGCAAAATAAAGGTAACGCCGAGTTGTTAGAAACCAAAGTATTGAAGCAGCATTCCAATATCAATTGCTTTTGCAAGATTGCAAATAGGCTTCATTGCGAATTTTTTGCATTTTTGGTCAAATCTTTTGTGCCAGCCACCGCATATTTTGCTATATTAGAACCGCGATGTGATTAAATACTGCAGAATATAATTCAATCGTGCAAAATAAAGGTAACGCAGAGTTGTTAGAAACCAAAGTATTGAAGCAGCATTTCAATATCAATTGCTTTTACAAGATTGCAAATAGGTTTCATGGTGAATTTTTTTGCATTTATGGTAAAATATTTTTTGCGCCCGTTACCGGTGACCGCCGTAATGTTCAACGTGTTAATAATTATCATAATTTTTTTATTAAAAAATGAAAATACGAAAAAAAAATGAAGGGAATCGAGTTTAATGCATTGAATTTTGATGTAAATACTTAAATGGACAAAACAGATACAATGTATCAAAAGAAGTGACATCTTAAGACAGCGTGTAGAAAACACGAGAAAACTCGTCAGCGGACCTTAAAGTATTAAGCGCTGTTATATCTTGCCTTTGCTGCATTTTTTATTGTGTGGTATTTTTGGTTGTAATGGCATAAGTCGTAAGGAAAGTGCAATTGTTGATGCGTTAGAATGTGAATTAGAGTTCAGTAAAGTTTTAATGATATTAAAATGAAGGATAAAATCTGTCACATTCTTATGAATTTCCAGTAGTTCGTAGTAAATATAACAAGTACCGGAAAGTTTTTTCCGTTTTTAACTTAAGAAAAAGTAATACATTTTTAGTGTATAATATTTAGACGATGAAACCATTGTTCCAATGTGTTTAGACGCACGTGTACGTAAAAACGCCATGGTAAACAGAGACAGGCATGTATGTTTCAAATGAATACATTCATATGTATTGACACTTGAAATTACTTAATATAAATTGACCGGCAAGAGTTATCTTTTATTTAAATATTATTAAAACTTTTCTGAAGTCCCTTCGTACCTCAGCGTATCAAGAATCATATTGTTTCTTTTTTAATATCAAGAATTATCTCTTTGGTCACTGTCTTTCTATAGGTACATAAAGAAAAGCAGATAAAAGATTACAATGAAAAAATAAAGATACGTAAGAATAGGTATATAACGGGCAGATGATTAAACAGTGTTGTATCTATAAGCAGAAAGACGTGTGTATAGGACACAATGCAAGGTGATAGAAGGAGATTGTAAATCAGCTGCCTTTTTTTTGACGGTAGACTAAAAACACATCTTTAACACCTGCATATGCGTTTTCATAGATTCTCTTCGACTCTCTGCGGATATTTGTTGCGTGTCAACGTGAAGCAACTGCGTGTTGGCAGATGATGCGATATAACAATGGCAATTTTGTTGAATGTACATGATAATTGGTTTGTGTCCGTGCATGCATGGCAATATGGCTGCGGATTATGGGATTTTCTACATTTCAATGAAAAATGTAAAAAAAAGCCCCTTGTGATTATTGCTACAGGTTAGTTACATTAATGTTCAGCGATTCTTTAACACAGAATAACTTTTCTAAAATTAGATGAAATCGCTTGAATTGTTTTGCAATATTAGAAAAGTGCGTTTATTAGATGCCTTGTAAAAGACTGTTGGATCAACTGCAGTTTGCAGAAATCACGATAAAAATCGTAAAGGTCTCTTCTCACATTAATTGATGTAAATATTGGATTGATTCTGTCGATTTTTAATGTTCAGCGATTAAATAAAAAAAAAACATCTGGCTAACACAGAATTAACTTCTCAAAAACTTAGATGAAACCGCTTGAATTATTTTGCGATATTAGAAGAGTGCGTTTACTAAATGCCTGGGAAAAGACTGTTGGATCAACTGCAGTTTACAGAAATCACGATAAAAATAGTAAAGGTCTCTTCTCACAGGTCCCTTTTGTCGGAGCCTGCCATTTAATTGGAACGATGTAAATATTGGGTTGGAGGGAAAGTTCTGTCGTATTTTAAAGAAAATATTTGAATTAATTTATAAAAATATGTGTTTAATATTAATCATAATACATTTAATGTGTTGTATGATGAATGCCAAACTCTTCTGCAATTTCTCGACTTGTTAAATGTGGATTATTTTCCAACATGGATCGTAAAACATCATTATCGATCTTGGATGGTCGTCCAGATCGATCACTTTCTTGGAAGCTCAGATCTCCGGAACGAAATTTGCTAAACCATCTTTGACAAATACGAACATTTACAATATCTTTTCCAAATACCGCACATAAATTTTTACATGCAACCGATGCGTTGCTTCCTTTTTTGAATTCACACAAAATGCAGTGTCGTAAACGCACTTTATTTACAGACATGTTTTTCACTTTAAATATCACAAGTAAATGATGAACGGTACAAAAGGACTCCTTTTATATTATACAGCAGCTATAAAAAACAAAAAAAATCCGAATGACTCACTAGCCAGATGTTTTTTTTATTTACAAGAAAAATTACCTGCCTATTAAAAATACGACAGAACTCGTAAATATCGAAATTTATTTGCCCTCAAGGCTTTATTAAGTCATATATTTCTTGTTTCGAGATATTTAATGAATTGCATTTGAATAAATTAAAAAATATTTTTACATTATGCGACATTTTAATTTATAATTTTATTAGTCTTAATTAATGGAAATTTACTATGAATATGAAATTTTGTGTGAATTTTATACGATAATATTATTTTTAAAGATTGAATTGACTTAGACCATTTTCAAAATTAACTGAATGTCCTATAAATGACTTAAAGCAATAAAGAACTTTGAGTTTTATTTGAAACAATAATTTGATTGAAATAATTCGTGAACATTTATTACATTTATTAATTATTTTTAAACAGTAATCCATTTTTATCATTATTTCGAGTATTTAAGATTCTTAAAATGTTCCTGAAAAACTGGCGGAATGTACGGTAGTAAACTCATAATATCTTTATGTTTTTCTTCCGATACTGGTCTAATGGTGGTGTATAATGGAAGTAATTTAATATTTCCGTATATTTTTGGTCTTCCTTTTTTAGGTGAAAGATCCAAAACGTGAAATTTAGAATCATCTAAAGATGTTTTATAGAACATTTTATAAGGTTCATTTTTCAAGAATCTCATCCATTGAATTTGTAGCCAAGAGACAGATTGACCCGCGGTATTTTTTTCTCTTCTTGTTATTGATTTTTCTAGTAATGAAGTTGTCGTTATTATTATAATTTGATTGTCATTTATTTTATTATGTAGTTCAGAAACGCGTCAAAGAAGGCCACGTGCCATTTTCAAGTTGTTTATATAATTTATTTAAATTTTTGACTTGGACCACTTTCATAATTAAAACTAAATGAATTCCATATAATGTTGAAATTACAACCACTATCTAATGGTTCATTTTTGACAATTTCGTAAAAATTACATTGAATAAATTTAGTTAAAAATAATGTTATGAAATAACTGATAAACTCATTTTTTTTTAATTTTGACTATATATTATGGGCACATATATCTCATACTGTATATTTCCCCGTAAATCTAATTTTGAATACTTCAACCTGAATTAAAAGTTGGCGTTCGTAGACACGTCATTGATTTCAATCATATTGCGTCATTCGAAGTAACGTTAGTTTTGTTAGAAAAATAAAAACTAGACCATGAATTTACTCGCTCGCCCACTTATTAATAATGAAAGTTATTAAAACGCCCATAATGGTAAACTGTGTGAAGCTGGCAGCCTTTAAAATGAATGTGTACAAATATCAGATAATTAGCGTTAATAGCTAGCGTTAATGGCGCCTATGCATAATCTTATCAATGGCAATAATTGCGTGCGGTGATGCAACAAGAACCTTTTAATTTCTTCGATACGCTTTTTCAGGTCTAACTCGCCATTTATGAGATCGTAATTGTGGATTGTACGAAACAGATAACGGTTATCACGTTTGACCGAATTTTGTCAATGTTTCCTTTCTATTTGGAAAGATAATTGGTCGATTTAGATAACGACAGACTGCCCGTCGCGTAATACTACAATTGCGTAGCAAAAGAATGCGTATGCCGTCAACCATTCTCTATCGCGTTGTAAAAAACCGTGTTATATGGAAACCGAGCTATAAGAGACTCAAAATTTATATAAATCAGATTAATTCGTGATGCGTCGTATAGAAACTATTAAGTGAAGTTCAGAAGTGAGTACGTATAAGTTAAAATGAAAACTGCATTCTTGGACCATCTTAAGTTGAAACGCGATTATAAAGTTAGCTTTTATGCATGCAAAAAGCAATAAATACACGTTTATGTATTTCAAAATATTTTTATTGACTCTAAGAGTTCGTATAAGAAAATTGAAAAACAAAGTTAAATATAAACTAGCAAACTATTTCCCAACGAAAGCAAAGAACTTAGGCTTGAAATGAAACTCTCTATTAATATTCATTATTATTACAAATATACTACTACATACACTTACACTACAAATATACTACTGTATACATATACTAATACAAATATTAGTGGTTTATTAATGCATAAAGAAAGTGAGGTTTTTACAGTTTTACAGTTTCACAATTTTTAAGCTGCAAAAGTTACACACTAGAAGTATAGACAAAGTTTTAATTATAATTTTTGCTCGTTTGCACTCACATAATTTTGCACAATTCAGAATGTTGTTGTTTTAAACATTCTTAAATATTGTGTTGAGTATTGTTAACACGTTGACTGCCATGGTGGTCACCGGTAACCGGCGCAAAAGGTCTCACAAAAAATTCCAAAAATATCCAATCGGTAGCATTTATAATTTTGTAAATGCAATTAATATTAAATAGTCATTCAATTCTTTGGACTTCGTTACCTTCACATTATTTTCATTTTGCACAATTCAATCATTTTGCATTTGTTAATATTTATTTAATATTTATTAAAATTTAAATTTTTTAAATTTTTAATATTTATTTAAATTTTTTTAATATAGTAAAATATGCGCGGCAGTCAACGTGTTAATAATATGAATTAACGTGAAAATCGTATATCTACTGATCAAAAGTACCTCAAACTTCACTCCCAGCTTATCCGTTCTTTTCGTCGAATTCTTGAGAAAGAGATCGGCGTCCTTAACGAATGTTTTCAACACCAGAGAAGTATACTAATGTTATGATTAGTGGTCTGCATTTTGTTAGCTTTGCCTTGTGCCATTTACCTTCTCATTTATGACTGAAGACAACGTACGTTCGTGTCCTTTTTTATGACAACGTTGACCAAAGATCAAGAACAACTAGTACGTTGCGCCAGTGTCTGACCTAGTGCGATCCTTTGCTATAAGCCGTTGCAGTCGATGCACCAAAGACCTCGTGCAAACGCACTTATGCACCTCCGATCACTGAAATCCAGTATATTGCGGAATATACATACATTTCTTTTATTCGCTACTGTGTGATGTGTGATTTTGTATGAATGAGCAATGAGAGAGTGTGCGTATGAGAGAGAGAGAGAGAGAGAGATAGAGAGAGAGAGAGAGAGAGAGAGAGAGAGAGAGAGAGAGAGAGATATATATATATAGAGAGAGAGAGAGAGAGAGAGAGAGAGAGAGAGAGATTTTTTGTTGAAAATATTAATTTGTTATTAAACGGTTCTTAACGGTATTTAACGGTCCTCGACAAATTCATTATCATGAAAACTAAACAGAATGAAAGAAAACTAGACAAAAAATTGAGATAAGTGAGTCTCTGTAAATCTTTCGAGAATACCAATGACTGTGTCTTAACGAATTTTCTAGCAAATCTTTAGAGAATACAAGCTGGTTGTTTAGAGAATATCAGCGAGTGTGTCCGCGAGTGAGTTTAGCGAGTTTTGGCGAATCTTTTGAGTGTCAGCGTTTAATATAGAGTATAGTGCGAGTAACATTATAGCTACGACTTTTGTGACCAAGGCCGTTTAATAATATCATTCCAATCCAAATCCTACACTACAATATGTCGATAATCACGAAATTAAGAAGCTGAATTTGCAAATAGATGACGAATGAATGTTGCTGTTTAGAATCTCATAAATAAACTTCATAGGAGCCCGTAAAGGAAACTTCGTGCAAACACACTTATGCCGGTTAAAATTCAGGGTGTTATAAAATATGTATTTTTTTATTTAGTACAAAATCATAACGAATCCGGATTCGCAAATGGATAATTTATTAATTATGCAATTTATAATGTTATTTGATTTTAACATCGAACGTATAAGGAAAACTTCGTACAAGCAGATCTATACAGCGACTTTGGTTGAAGTGCTGCGCACTGTAAAAAAATAACTTTATTTAACATGTTGACTGCCAGGCGTATTTTGCCATGTTAGAACCGCGATGCAATGAAATACCACAGAGTTGTTAGAAGCCAAAGTATTGAAAAACCGTTCCAATATCAACTGCTTTTACAAGATTGCAAATAGGCTTCATTGCGATTCTTTTGCATTTTTAATAAAATCTTTTGTGCTAGTCACCGCATATTTTGCTATATTAGAACCGCGATGCGATTAAATACTGCAAAGTATAATTCAATCGTGCAAAATAAAGGTAACGCAAAGTTGTTAGAAGCCAATGTATTGAAGCGCCGTTCCAATATCAATTACTTTTAAAGATTGCAAATAGGCTTTATTGCGAATTTTTTGCATTTCTAGTAAAATCTTTTGCACTGGTCACCGCATATTTTGCTATATTAGAACCGCGATGCAATAAAATACTGCAAAGTATGATTTAATCGTGCAAAATAAAGGTAACGCAGAGTTGTTAGAAGCCAATCTATTGAAGCAACGTTCCAATATCAATTGATTTTACAAGATTGCAAATAGACTTCATTGCGATTCTTTTGCATTTTTATTAAAATCTTTTGTGCCAGTCACCGCATATTTTGCTATATTAAAACCGCGATGCGATTAAATACTGCAAAGTATAATTCAATCGTGCAAAATAAAGGTAACGCAGAGTTGTTAGAAGCCAAAGTATTGAAGCAACGTTCCAATATCAATTGCTTTTACAAGATTGCAAATAGACTTCATTGCGATTTTTTTGCATTTTTATTAAAATCTTTTGTGCCAGTCACCGCATATTTTGCTATATTAGAACCGCGATGCGATTAAATGCTGCAAAGTATAATTCAATCGTGCAAAATAAAGGTAACGTAGAGTTGTTAAAAGCCAAAGTATTGAATTACTGTTCCAATATCAATTGCTTTTACAAGATTGCAAATAGGCTTCATTGCAAATTTTTTTGCATTTATAGTAAAATCTTTTGTGCTAGTCACCGCATATTTTGCTATATTAGAATCGTGATGTGATGAAATACTGCAGAGTATAATTAAATCGTGTAAAATGAAGGTAACGCAGATTTTTTAGAAGCCAAAGTATTGAAGCAACGTTCCAATATCCATTCCTTTTACAAGATTGTAAATAGGCTTCATTGTAAATTTTTTGCATTTTTAGTAAAATCTTTTGCGCTAGTCACTGCATATTTTGCTACATTAGAACCGCGATGCGATTAAATAATGCAAAGTATGATTTAATCGCGCAAAATGAAGGTAACGCAGAATTTTGGTATTGAAATTCCAATATCAATTCCTTTTACAAGATTGCTATTCACGATTCTTTTGCATTTTTAATAAAATCGTTTGTGCTATATTATTTTGCTATATTAGAACCGCGATGCAATGAAATACTGCAGAGTATGATTAAATCGTTCAAAATAAAGGTAACGCAGAGTTGTTAAAAGCCAAAGTATTGAAGCAACGTTCCAATATCAATTGCTTTTACAAGATTGCAAATAGGCTTCATTGCGAATTTTTTGCATTTTTATTAAAATCTTTTGTGCTAGTCACCGCATATTTTGCTATATTAGAACCGCGATGCGATTAAATAATGCAAAGTATAATTCAATATAAAGGTAACGCAAAGTTGTTAGAAGCCAAAGTATTGAAGCAACGTTCCAATATCAATTGCTTTTACAAGATTGCAAATAGGCTTCATTGCGAAATTTTTGCATTTTTAGTAAAATCTTTTGTGCTATTAACCGCACATTTTGCTATATTAGAACCGCGATGCGATTAAATACTGCAAAGTATAATTCAATCGTGCAAAATAAAGGTAACGCAGAGTTGCTAGAAGCCAAAGTATTAAAGCACCGTTCCAATATCAATTGCTTTTACAAGATTGCAAATAGACTTCATTGCAAATTTTTTTGCATTTTTAATAAAATCTTTTGTGCTAGTCACCGCATATTTTGCTATATTAGAACCGCGATGCAATAAAATACTGCAGAGTATGATTTAATCGTGCAAAATGAAGGTAACGCAGAGTTGTTAGAAGCGAAAGTATTGAAGCAACGTTCCAATATCAATTGCTTTTACAAGATTGCAAATAGGCTTCATTGCGATTCTTTTGCATTTTTAATAAAATCTTTTGTGCCAGTCACCGCATATTTTGCTATATTAGAACCGCGATGCGATTAAATACTGCAAAGTATAATTCAATCGTGCAAAATAAAGGTAACGCAAAGTTGTTAGAAGCCAAAGTATTGAAGCACCGTTCCAATATCAATTGCTTTTACAAGATTACAAATAGGCTTCATTGCGATTCTTTTGCATTTTTAATAAAATCGTTTGTGCCAGTCACTGTATATTTTGCTATATTAGAACCGCGATGCGATGAAATAATGCAGAGTATGATTAAATCGTGTAAAATAAAGGTAACGCAGAGTTGTTAGAAGCCAAAGTATTGAAGCAACGTTCCAATATCAATTGCTTTTACAAGATTGCAAATAGACTTCATTGCGAATTTTTTTGCATTTTTAGTAAAATCTTTTGTGCTATTCACCGTATATTTTGCTATATTAGAATCGCGATGCGATTAAATAATGCAAAGTATAATTCAATATAAAGGTAACGCAAAGTTGTTAGAAGCCAAAGTATTGAAGCAACGTTCCAATATCAATTGCTTTTACAAGATTGCAAATAGACTTCCTTGTGAATTTTTTACATTTTTAGTAAAAAAAGCTTTTGCGCTGGCCACCGGTGACCACCGTGGTAGTCAACGTGTTAATAAAAAACTATGAATTTGGATTTACAAATAAACGACTCAGAAACATTTCAATTAATAGTGCCATATGAAAATCTCATACCGAACATGTAATAAAAACCTCGTGTAAACGCACCTATCATGACAATATTGACGGCTGAAAATTAGTATACCATAAAAAATTGATATTTTTTTTATCCATTATGAAATTATGATAATCAGATAAAGTGAAATTTGGATTTGCAAATTAATGATTCGTAGATACGCTGCAATTCATAATGAAAACGGTACCTCATAAAAAAAATGAAACCCCGTGCGAACGTAAAACCACACTTTTAAAAAACATACTTTATGAATTTTTACGTGTACGGTTGCGTATTGTTCTTGTATGAATGTTCGTATTTGCCGAATGAATTGTGGCATGCATAAGGATGTGTACATGGCGTGAGAGTTTAGTGCCTTACGTCTAACCGCGCCAGCTTGAACAGGCAGACCATTTTAAATGACGTCGTCTAACTACTACGTCGACTACTAACTAACCCTGTAATACTCATTATCGTGAGCAAATTAGAATTCGTTAAACAATGTTTGTTTTAAACTTCCAATACACAATTTTTCAAATTCTGCTTAAACAACACAATATCTATCATAAAGTATATGTGACCACTTTACAAAAGAAAACGAAAAAATATTGGTAAGAAATATATACCCTTTCGGACGCAAAGTTTGAATTTTTATTATTACTAACATGTATCTTGCAATTTTAATTTACCATGACATTCATATTTTGCACTCATTTTTTAACAATTCTGCCTAAATAACAATATAACATGGACTATTGCAAAGTATGTAGACGCCTTACACTGGAAAATTAAGAAAGCATTAACATAAAATATTATTATAAATATAGCCCAGATATTGGCCAGTGAATAATTACATACGGGAAAACAATCAGATTTTGTTACAAGGATTAATAGCATGATCGCGTTGTTAGTGGTTTGAAGCATGTTTCGTTACCAAAGCAAAAATAATCTAAATGAAAGTGAAAATACGTGGAGGCACGAATAATGTCATAAACATTACATTATTTTTAACTAACACTTTTTTAGTACTTATTTTGACATATGGGAGTGTGCATGTAATCATACAAGTATGCCAAACATTTTTGTCAAGAAAAAAAAATATACCAGAATCTGCCGAAACCCGGGATTGAACCGGGGACATTTAGATCTTCAGTCTAACGCTCTCCCAACTGAGCTATTTCGGCTTGTTGGGATAGCATTGTTATTCCTTCGACTTGAACGGTAAATGACGTGTACCTGCGTTTTTCATTTGTGAACAATTGAAGATGAGAGACGTCATTAATGTTTTTTATTTGTAAAACATTGAAGACGAAAGACTCGAATCAGCGCTATTCAGTATTCAGACGTCGAAGACGTGAGACAGCAGTTTTCATCTCTTGTGCGTGCTCAACTGTAATTGAGTGAATAATCGTTATTAGATAATGTGTTTAATTTCAACCTTCGTGAGATTTTAATGGGATAACAAAGGAATATATATATAACGCTCTCTTATGGTTGGGAATGTTTGACCTTGTGAATTTTATTGTTAAATTCTTCTACCTGTTTTGATACCACTGATATCCTTTCTTTAGAAATTTATAAAAAGTGTACGTGTGTTACAAGATTTTTGTAAAGGATTATTTTATAAAGATTTTTTATAAAGGAAGAATCAGATAACACCATATATATCGTTCTTGAAACTGCTGGACGTAATGTGTAAAGTGCTGGGATGGAAAAATGATTAGCACAGTTATCCTCTGTGAGTCAAAGAAAAATGTTACATTGTACGAAACAAAAATCTTATAACACACGTGGCCTCGAAGCATGTCAAGAATGTTAACGGTCAAATTCACAAGGTCAAACATTTTCAACTATAAGAAAGCGTTATATATTCCTTCATTATTCCATTAAAATAGTGAACATTAATCTAATTATTTTATTCAGTGTTCGTAAGACAGTTTAATACACACATTAATACAGTTTTGAACGACTAATGGAAAATGGAGCTTCAATCTAACGAGTGCAGTGAATAATTATCATATAGAAGGTAGAATTACAATTGGCAAAGGAAACCAAAAATATCCATTGCAATGCAATATGTATTTGCATATGCAATATTTTCACCAAGCAATATTTAATAAGGATAGCCGTTTAACTTAATATTTACGGATATTAATGCGTGAATAATTATAGCAGTCTTTAATGTATATATAGTACATCCATGCATTCATTGCAAAATTTATCGGTACATATTATGATACCTATTTTTTCGAAACTGTTAGTACGTTTATACATATTTCATTTTACGGTACTTTCATTCTATGATTCGATTTTGTATTATACCAAATAACCTTGGTTAATTCATTACTATCTTTGTTGCACATTATAATATATTTCTGTACGAATTAGTCCGTTGAGCATACATATAGCGTAATTTATTATTTTCGTTATTTCATCGTTACTCTATTTGGGAAAAATTCTGGGATCATACACTTTCATATAACCAAAGTGATCGTTTTATTCACCTAATTATCATCAGCGTACAAATATTAGGTCTATCGGAAAGTTCTGTTCAATAATGTAATTTTTTTGCCATTAAAGACGAGGCATTTTTCAGAAAAAGAATTTTCTATCATCACGCTGGCCAGTGATCGTAAGTAACGGTGGAAATTATATTGTACAATAAATATTATTAAATGTATGAATAATGTATTATTTTCTTTCACTTGACAAAGGAACAAAACTTTCCGGTAGACCTAATAATTTGCATGAGTTCTTAACACTTTAAGGACGGCTCACAAGTTTTCTGGTGTTTTCTACACGCTGTCCTTAAATATCATTTACTTTGATACATTGTATCTATTTTGTCTATTTAAGTATTTACATCAATATTCAATGTATTAAACTAGATTGCCTTCATGTTTTTTTCGCTTATTTTGGATGGGTCCTCTTTGAGAAAAATGCTTCACGCAATATCATACTTTAAAAAGCTATTAGAAACTCTGATAAAATTGACTTCTAAATAAAATTTTATGATAATTTCTTTAAATAATATCTAAAATGCATTCTGTTTTACAATTTCTATAAATTTCATAAAAATTTATTTTTTACGTAGAAAAGTTATGATAATTACTAAAATAATAATTTTTTTAACAATACCTAAAATACTTCTAATTATACAATTTCTGAATGTTTCACAAAAATTGCTTCATAAATAACAAAGTTATGATTTTTTATAACGTACAAGTTTCCTAAAAACGTGCGGTTCCAGGCGTATTTCTTATAGATTTCTTGGCAGTCCTTAAAGTGTTAATAGGTACAAATGTACTTACCATCAGCAATCCATATATAGCAACATACCGGGTTTTATAAGTACATCGAAGTGTGTAATATTGCAAATGTTTTTTACAATAATCACAGAAATAATTGAAATACAGTTGCGGCTCCGTACGAAAAATATTCTTCACAAAAGTATAACATTTATTTTTTTTCCAATCTTTGTTGATAAGTTCGCTTTTTAATTGCATGAGTGCTGAGAAAAATGGACACATTCCCACGGGAGGATCAGTTCTCTCAAACCGTTTTGGTCCAAAACCGTTTTAACTCGCGTCTTCGATTCTGCATGACGACGAGACTCACTCGTCTTATCGGGTGGAACGCGCTGAATATTAACTTCTGAGTATCTAACACGATACACGGTGTACACTTTCCGTCGGACCCCATGCCAACATCCGACCGCTCTTTCAAAAGAAATAATCAGAGACACGTCGCAAGGAATATTCGCGACAATAAAATAAATTACTATAGTAGATAGGAAAAATTAAATAAAGAAAAATGAAAGGACATTTATATAAAAAAGGAAGAAACTTCATGTACCTCTTACAGGGGTATTCAAATGTGAACGCCTAAAAAAAAAAACAAATTTTCAACAGTTTTTTTCTCAGAAACTGTTGCATATAATTGAGCAAACTTTTTTTTCCTGAAAAGGCATCGCCTACAACAATAGCGGAAAATTTTTTTATCGTTTAAAAATATTTGTGTATTTAATTATATTGGTGGTTTTACACCCATCAAAAAATTTTTATTGTGCTGGCGTAGACAATTCCGGCCCTCCTGGACATCTGAGACAGAAAATCGAAAGAGATTTTGAATCTGTACGAATGTGGCAAAATGGCGGCATTTTCAAAAAAAGGGTAAAAAAAGCAATTTTTCGCGGTATAAATAAGGCAAAATTATGGGTTATAATCAAAATTTTAACATGATTGAGCTTCATGTGATAGCCATAAGTATGCTGAATATTGTGTTAAAAATTGAAGTTTATTTATAAAGCCGTTTTTGAGTAATTATCGACGCCACTTGCAAAATCTCGTTGATGCGCGCGCAGTTACAGTCTCTGCTTTGAAACGTTATTACTAGTCAAAAATGTCGAAATCACCTAAACCGACTCTAGAATATTAATTCTATAACTATAAACTATCAAAAAATGCAAAAACAAATCAAATTCTTCTACCTGTCACATTGGAATACCCTCATAATAGACCAGTAATAATTTTGTAAATACAACTTGGCAGTTGCAAATAATTGTTTCAACAATAACAGTTCCATGCAAAGATTATATTAAACCAAACAACCTTAAGTTGATCGAAGGTATTATAATGTTTACAAATTATTATTACATTTGAAAGCATTGTATACGTGAATATACTTTTATTGTAACTTTGATATAAGTTACTGAACTTTTATAGTATATTTGAAAGGTATTGTTATGTCCACGAAATATTATTATATGTGAAATATGTTAATTAGTGGAGACACATCACTTTTGTACGTGCAAGTCAAGTCTCGTAGACATAAGTGCAAAAGTAAAAGTTCCATAGGCTGGTTATATTTGGTTTAATTTCCTCGCACACGGTAACCTTCTTGCCATAGCATGAAGCAAGAAAAAGACGTATAGGTTGTCTTGGCAAACATGGATGTCGGCCGTTTTAACACTTAGCCAACCGTGCGCAACATCACTTTTCGCAAGAAGCATATACTTCACTATTTGAAAGACACAAAGAACATATCAAAATGGGTTTAACCTATGTTTTAAATAGGTTTTCAAAGAGGAAATTAAAGAAAACGAGACTGATTTACCGCCACGTGTGTTAGAAGTGAAGTTTTAAAGGAATAGGAAACTTGTAGGGTAAAAGAATATTTAAAACATATGTAATTATGCGTGGAAAATATATCTTTATTCATTAGTGTTCATGTCTTCGCTGAAATCTAAAATGGAAAAAATAGGTTTATGACAGTTAAAATATGATAAATAAGTCCGAGATTGGAGTTTATTTAAGTATTTACAAAAAGCGTCGATATTTTTTTATTCGATTATTTTATTCACTCCCAATAAAATGATAACACTTCAATAGCACCCTTAAACAATAAAACTAAAAAGATTAAATCTAATAAAATCGTACGTTCGGTTTTCGTACATAACTTTATATTCATTTGCCAAAATTCCTGCTTATCGAAAAAATAAAAGTTAGAATTTTTGTACACAATTTATGGCAGAAAAAAATGCTGATATTATTAGTAGACTGCGATTAAATTTGATATATGTTGAAGTGTAATTTCTTATTTGTTGCTATAGTCGCTTGTTTATTTTATTTCATTGATTTTGTCCAATTAAGTAAGAGTTGCACTTTTCGTTACGTTTCTATGACTCCTCAATATGTCGACTTACTCTACCGCGAAAAAGAAAGTTTTATTTCAATAAATGCCGTAATCTAGTATTATTTGTAGTCTATGCAAAAGGTAAAATTAATTCTTTGTCCTCGAGTATCCCCTTTAAGAGGAAAACACAAAATTTGCTCAAGATATTCCCGCTCCATTACAAGCGAAAGTAATGCAAAAAAAAGAGGAATTTCTGTCTCATTTAAAATTTAAAATTTTTACTCAATCAACTGAAAGGTGAATTTCACCAATTGCGGGAACATACTTCTACACATATTCTGACTATAGGCTGATTAAAAAACTACGTGTTATTTGTGTGCGTGAAAATAAACAAAACTGTATTTTACATTCTAAAAAAAAACCAAAATCCGCAATGCATATTGGTGATTGTTTTGAATATTATCACAACTTCGAAAAGTTTAAGTTATAAAATCTCAACTTTATGTTATAAAATATATGAATGAAGTCTTATGTAAAATATAATTTGAATAGAGTAATTCTTCCCCAAACTATACCATTTTATATGCATTCATGCGTTATTTGCTACTTCTTAAAAAACAGAAAAACATGTCCGTGTGTAACTGGTTAAATATAAATGACATAATTTAAATATGCAATTGGAAATTAATCACATATTTTAGCCAATTTTAGGGCGGTCATTGTCATATTTATCATCAATTTATCAGAATAATATATTTTATGATTCTTAAAGTGAGTTACCGATCAAGGCAGATAAGTTTCAATTGAAAACTATAACTTTTCATTTGCTCCAACGGAAGTTATTTAACAGATTTTATAAAAAAAAAAAATGTTTTCCAAAAACGGGAAAAATATTTCATGAATAGGAAACAACTCCATTTCAAGACTGACTAAATAACATATAAAAAGGAAATACAACGTAATAAGCAACACGGTACTAAATAAAACGTGGGTGGTCTTCCAATTCGCTTAGCTAACAAGTAGCCGATTGTTTTTTTTTTCTGAAAATTATATAAAATGATTTGCATGTGTATAGTCTCCATATAATGTGACACCTCATTTCAACCAGTATTGTAACTCTAATAAAAAGATGAGTCACTGTCGATGTTACGACCGGAGTTCAAATCTCTCTATCGCGATATTTTATTTTAACTTTATTTTTTGCTAAACAAAACTTCTTTAACGCCCAAATCAAACTTTTTTAGTAGGACAATCATTTTGCACTTGAAACATAATTAGTCCATTAATGTGGCAGGACTTTACAGAAAAGTGAGATTATTTATTCATCCATACAGCATACATAAAAAAAAAATCGTTACCCCTGTAGGGATTGAATTCCTCACAATTGGTAGGATGGTACAGACTGCAAAATCAAGAAAAACAGAATTTTTGCACACCAGACATAAAGTAACAAAGATATACTACGATATGCACATACAAAAATTAAAGAACTTGGGAAGCAGATCCGAAGAACATTTTTAAATTTTGGTTTTCCAAACTCTGTCATTAACCCCATCGCGTGTACCAGATGTAAATTAGCATGTTTCGAAAAATGGGGGCCAAAAGTTTCTGATGTATTAGAGAATGACTAATTAAGACATCAGCATGGGATAAAAGTTCGCAGTTTTCTTTGGTTAAGGTCATACAGTTTTGTAACATTTTAATAATAATTTTAACCTGCTACTAAAATAGATGTCACAAGGTTATACTATTGATGTTCATCTTGAAGAAATGAAGGCCAGAGTGTACCATTTACCCACAATTCTTTTCATCGATCTATCTACCAGGACAGCGTAATTCGTTACGTCAAATTAACGAAAACCTTTTGAAAAATAAATGTGCAGACGTTGCAATGAATGCATAAGTTTCCCATTTAATTTAACGAACACAGATTAATTAAGGAAGCAATTTCTGAACGAAAAATGGTTTTCATACTCGTAATTTCAAAACCTTCCTGAAATAAAAAGAAATTTGCCAGAGAGAAAATAATGTTGAAAGAAAAGTCAAAGTCAAGAAAGATTTGAACTTGATTTCAAAGTAGTAAACTGTTTGAAATAATAACGCGTTACCCTACAGAAAGATTATAAACATGCAACTTTCCCAAAAAAGACTGCTGGCCATTGGAAAAATAAATATTTATATTTAGGATTGTAAATGCCTCATCCGTTACCATAACGGATGAATTTAGTTCGAAATTCGTTTCCACTAGTTAAAAGAAGTATCTTTTCCACACATGTCTTCCAACATTTTCGCTTTTGGGGAATTAACTTTACACTATTAGACACTGCTATGATGACATACATATTTTTTACTACAATTCCAGTGGCGCCACTATGGCGACAGCTATAATAATAATTGCTTCACAAGCAGAGAGTAGATGAGTGTGCGTAGAATATACGTACTTTGTTCTTGATGTGACACCAATTGTGTGTAAACGACTTTGCCGTTTGAAATCATTTCTTATCGTAGAAATGGAAAAGGAAAAACATCCTGAACATTTTTCATTATTCAGAATCGAAGGCGACTTTCCACAAAAATGCAGATCAACAACACAACCTTGTGACACCTATTTTTATAGGAAAATAAATCTTTTCATTAACAGAATATAAAATTGTGCCTTGCGCGCAAATTACCGTATTAGCCCGAATATAACGCGATATTTTTCGACCATTTATTTTCCGTTAAAAAAACGACTCGCGCTAAATTCAGGGGTTAAGTAATGGAATGTAATATGTGCCCATAATTATGAAAGTGGTCTAAGTCAAAATTTAAAAAAAATGAGTTTATCAGTTATTTCATACCACATTATTTTTAACTAAATTTATTCAATGTAATTTTTACGAAATTGTCAAAAATGAACCATTAGATAGTGGTTGTAATTTCAACATTATATGGAATTCATTTAGTTTTAATTATGAAAGTGTTCTAAGTCAAAAATTTAAATAAATTATATAAACAACTTGAAAATGGCACGTGGCCTTCTCGAATGTTGCAGCCATTAAAATTCATTTTAATAAAATCACTAGAAGAATCAATAACAAGAAGAGTAAAAAATACCGCGGGTGAATCTGTCTCTTGGCTACAAATTCAATGGATGAGATTCTTGAAAAATGAACCTTATAAAATGTTCTATAAAACATCTTTAGATGATTCTAAATTTCACGTTTTGGATCTTTCACCTAAAAAAGGAAGACCAAAAATATACGGAAATATTAAATTACTTCCATTATACACCACCATTAGACCAGTATCGGAAGAAAAACATAAAGATATTATGAGTTTACTACCGTACATCCCTCCAGTTTTTCAGGAACATTTTAAGAATCTTAAATACTCGAAATAATGATAAAAATGGATTACTGTTTAAAAATAATTAATAAATGTAATAAATGTTCACGAATTATTTCAATCAAATTATTGTTTCAAATAAAACTCAAAGTTCTTTATTGCTTTAAGTCATTTATAGGACATTCAGTTAATTTTGAAAATGGTCTAAGTCAATTCAATCTTTAAAAATAATATTATCGTATAAAATTCACACAAAATTTCATATTCATAGTAAATTTCCATTAATTAAGACTAATAAAATTATAAATTAAAATGTCGCATAATGTAAAAATATTTTTTAATTTATTCAAATGCAATTCATTAAATATCTCGAAACAAGAAATATATGACTTAGACCACTTTCATAATTATGGGCACATATAAACAAGGACATTTTCCTACAGACGTTGAAACGCGACTGAACGTTAGTTAAAGGTTTCAAGAAATGCTGTATTTCCAATCATTTAAATGGGACGGAAGATGACATTTTATGGGAGACTGAAAGCGTGAATGAAAATACTGATGATACCGATGTGATATCAATGAGTTCTCATTCAGAAAACATTTCAGATTCTGAATAAACATTTCCGTTTTTTGTTGTTATTTACGTAAGATTAATTTTGTTTTACATTACTTAATTTTATTGACATAAATGTAACGTACGTTATTAACTATAATTACCTAAATAAATGCTTATCTGATTGAATTTTACTTTCTTTGAATTCTTTTATGAGTATTACTTTTTTTTTTAAATATCTTTATGAAAATTTCGGAGCCGCGTTATATTCGGGCTAATACGGTAATTGTTTCCAGCAAAAAATGAGCCGTTTATTTTGAATTTTAATTTTTGAAACGCAGGGCAATATAGAATATAGCAAAATTTTGTTCATTGTGGTCAATACCTTCTGTTTTTATAAAAAAGTATTTTCCGGTTACCATGGTTACATGTACATTTTTCAATCAATTATACGTGTTATTTATCTCGATTTTTTTAAGATAAAATTTGGAAAATGATTATTGAAAATGAAATAACAAGGGCATAATCTTTCAAAATAATGTGTAAAACTGCATCAAAATGATTGCTGCCATTATTAAAAATATTATCGGAACACTACGCGCATCGAAATCATTTTAAGGAAGTTTCTAAAAAATGACCGGCCAGAGAAAAAATTGTAGGATTTTACATAACTTGAGAAGTGGAACATGTGTTCTTTATAACCCGAAACTTGTTTACACCATCTTAGGCTCTTCTTCTAAGACAAGCTCTCCATTGATGTCACTGCCGTTGCTTTTGAAACGCAAGGAAGGAAGAGTGAAAAAAAAATCAATGACTAACGCAACGATTCTTGTGGATCTAACATTTATTGTGATTATTCGGTGAACCCTGAACCGCCATTGTTCGTTGTCTGTCAGTGTGTAGGGAACTTACCTCGTGTAGGTGCCTGCATGTATGCATATGTGTTGCGTGCTGCGAATCGTCAAGCACGTTACGTCATTTACATCGTGCGACATTATTTCGTCTGTGCGCTGAAAACAGGTACGACATGCACGGAACGCGATGTTATGTACGCAAAGGCATTGTGTTCATTTACAAATATCGTTGCGTTGATATTCACAGTGAACGGATATTGACCATGCGTCTGACGAAATATTAAATTTGCATTCTGGCCCCGTTATAGACGATAGCGTCACTGGCCTTAGGTACTTAAAAGCGCGTAACTGACTAACAGTGATTAATCGTGCAACTGGTAAGTGCAGCGCGCTCGTGCACGTTTTTACTAAAGGATTTCAGAAAATTACTTAAGACTGTTTTGTTGCGCTTTCGTATGAAGAATCGAATAGCTACAGAATGGAGATTTTGCAACAATATGAAGTATAATTTCACTACAAATATATACATATAATATTCGCTACAATTATATATATATAATATTCGCTACAATATGAAATATAAATTCGCTACAATTATGTATATATGTAATATTCGCTACAATATGAAGTATAAATTCGCTACAATTTTGCTATAATATGAAGTATAAATTCGCGACAATTTCGCTACAATATGGAGTATAAATTCGCTACAATTTCGCTACAATATAGAGTATAAATTCGCTACAATTTCGCTACAATATGAAGTATAAATTCGCTACAATTTCACTATAATATATAAGTATAAATTCGCTACAATTTTATTACAATATGAAGTGTAAATTCGCTACAATTTCACTATAATATGAAGATTTTGCGACGAGTTTTATATATATATATATATATATGTGTGTAATGCGGTACTCGCACAATACGCTATGTAGTAAATGGCATGAATTCACTGTTTATTTTAGTCGAGCATAGCACACCACTTTGTTTTCATACTTTCGTGATTAAAGTTCATTTTTGAAAAATGGAGCAAAGACGCATGGAAAGTACAATAAAAGAAAGAAGAAACGTAATCAATTAGCAAATAGTGTGTTTGCTTTGTATCTATTGCAGAGATGTCCGGAAATATGTACAAAGTCATTGTTTATAAATAATTCATTAACAAAGGCAATTTCAAGAAGTATGCATTGTTTGAAATTAATGATTGTATGAATACTTTTTACAATAATAGTAAAGGATTTCAGAAAATTACTTAAGACTGTTTTGTCGCGCTTTCATATGAAGATTCGAATAGCTACAAAATGAAGATTTTGCAACAATATGAAGTATAATTTCGCTACAATTATATATATATATATATATATATAATATTCGCTACAATATGAAGTATAATTTCGTATAATATTCACAATTTCGCTACATATATAAAGATTTTGCATTTATATATAATGCGGTCTCGCACAATGCGCTATGTAGTAAATGGCATGAATTCACTGTTTATTTTAGTCGAGCATAGCACACCACTATATATATATAAAAGACGCATGGAAAGTACAATAAAAGAAAGAAGAAACGTAATCAATTAGCACAATCTATTGCAGAGATATCCGAAATATACAAAGTCATTGTTTATAAATAATTCATTAACAAAGGCAATTTCAAGAAGTATGCATTGTTTGAAATTAATGATTGTATGAATACTTTTTACAATAATAGTAAAGGATTTCAGAAAATTACTTAAGACTGTTTTGTCGCGCTTTCGTATGAAGATACGAATAGCTACAAAATGAAGATTTTACAACAATATGAAGTATAATTTCGCTACAATTATATATATATAATATTCGCTACAATATGAAATATAAATTCGCTACAACTTCGCTACAATATGAAGTATAAATTCGCTACAATATAAAGATTTTGCGACGAGTTTATATATAATGCGGTACTCGCACAATACGCATGTAGTAAATGGCACGAATTCACCGTTTATTTTGGTCGAGCATAGCACACCACACATTTCCATACTTTCATGATTAAAGTTTATTTTTGAAAAATGGGGCAAAGGCACATGGAAAGTACGATAAATGAAAGAAGAAATGTTATCAATTAGCGAATAGTGTGTTTGCTTTGTATCTATTACAGAAATGTCCGAAAATATGTACAAAGTCATTGTTTATAAATAATTCATTAACAAAGGCAATTTCAAGAAGTATGCATTGTTCGAAATTAATGATTGTATGAATACTTTTTACAATAATTGTAGGTAGGTTGTGGAAAAAAAATTTGATACGACCACAATAAGCCCAAACATGTTACATGTATCTGCATTATTGGTGTTATACGAGATTAATTTTGCGCAATGCGATTTCCTATAACGCAATTTTATACTATATATTACGCATTACCAGCATGATACAGGAATCGAGAGAATCATCATTTATTAACGGAAAACTAATTTTAACCGATAATAGTTAACCCCAAGCACGTTGCATATATTTATATTATTTGTGTTATACGACGAAAATCTCGTCAATCATCGATTATTTTAGATCAGTGGCTGCAATTCAAGCAACAAAATCCCATAAGCATATTTACGCTTTTCAGTAAACAATGCAAATATGTACACCAGGAATACTTTTTACGGTATAATTATTTTTACGTATCGTACTTACTGATTCTAATTTCTAGGCAGTACAGCCAACTTAAATTTCATTGAAACACAAATTTTTATATTCCTGATGACGCACACGGCTGTTGAAACGTACTATGACAAAAAGATAATGTCGCGCAACAATCTATTGCGATTTCTCATTTGAATGGTAATCATAGCATGATAAGCTTTTCGTAGAATTTCAATGAAAAAAGAATGTCGTGTTCACGCAGCATATCATTCACAATTTTAGACCTTTAGGTAACTGAAGTTATTATTATCATTATTATTTTTATCTTTCTCGTACACATACACACGACAAGTTCAAAGTAAATCCTACATACATTATTACTGATTTATAAAATATTCATCTAATTGTACTGCAATATCGTACTTCAATGCATTTCTTTTACTTTACCGCCGCCATGTATATTTTTTACGCTTCTAAACACATTCACTGTATATGAACCTTTCATTTGTCGAATTGATTAACTCCACAAAACAAAAAGTATTACACTGATTTTACATTTTAAAAAATAAGTATACATCAAGGCCTTTGGCAGTAAAATCTAAAAAAGTGGAGTTAATCGGTTTAGCCAGTGAATGATGCATGGGTGTAAATTCGCTTAGTTTTTTTTGGAGAGAGAGAGAGAGAGAGAGAGAGAGAGAGAGAGAGAGAGAGAGAGAGAGAGAGAGAGAGAGAGAGAATGCTCAGCGGCAACACGTGCAAACATTTTTCTTGTGATTTTTTTATTGTCTTATTAATTTTGTTCAGCTTTCTTAATTACTGTCGATATAAAGCGAATAAAGAGTAATGAAACAAAAATAAGAAAATACTAACGATAATATTTAGTAACATAATAAATACTGATAAATACAAACAACATTTTTTAACCAGTTAACTGTTTCGACCTCGTTGGAAAATGTGTTTCTTACGTGCGTCGTACAAATTGAGCGATGACGAATATATTCATCAAACAAAGAGTAT
This sequence comes from Cryptocheilus praepositus, assembly GCA_033815515.1. Classification (NCBI taxonomy): domain Eukaryota; kingdom Metazoa; phylum Arthropoda; class Insecta; order Hymenoptera; family Pompilidae; genus Cryptocheilus; species Cryptocheilus praepositus. Next base: position 2,219,309 of record JAWWQZ010000222.1, on the reverse strand, counting down.
GTTTGATATGAAATTAGGTTACAATGAAATGACTTTAATATTTTTTACAATAATTAATTTACTGTTTTATTTTCTATAATAATTATTTATAATTTTTTTTTTTACATGGCCTCAAAATATTCCAAACTTCTTGCAGTTTAGGAATATATTTTAGTTTTAACTAAAATTGCAAAATTAACCGCCAATGGTCACTACTGAAGACGCATGACGAATATATTCGTCAGAACACAAAATTTTACAATTTTTTCATGACGAATATATTCGTCATAAACAGTTAACTTGTTAAAGTAATTTTTCGTTTAATATAAAACACTTGTGCCTAAAGAAATGAATGCAATTTACATGAATGTACTTGATGTACTCCTTATTCTACAAACACTGTTACACTATTTCCAAGAAAGTTTTATTAACACTAAGTTTGTAGGACCTATCAATTTGACCAGTTTCGAATTCGATGAGGAAAATTTCAGAAACTTTTACTATTATTTTCTGAACAATTGCCGACTTTTATTAGTGGAATGGTTTGAATACATGTCGAAATTAATTTCCTTCTCAGGCTTCTAATTTTCAAATTCTGTGTCTCGTACACATCGTATCGTAAATCTAGTATCCTTTTCATTTCCTGGCGCACAAATATGTCATTTGTCGTTCAGTCTGTTATGGAAAGATGACATAAAAGGATATTGTCCCAGACGCTCAAATTTGCCTCTTAGATGACTGATCAGAAATGGTATAAATTTTAAATGGGCAAACGTTTTCTATTTTTGTGCTGCTTTTACTTACAGTGGCTCGGAAATATCTTAACCCCTTCAGACCCGAATTTTTTTTTGTTTAAGAAAAATGTTTAAGAAAATTTTTTATACTAAAATTAACTTAATCCATGTGAATGAAAGCAACAATATTCTTTTTACAGAAATATTTATTTATTTATTTATAATTTGTAAATGTACATTTTAATGGACACGTGGTCCTTATGCGAAATTTGTAACATTAAGGAGATCCTGAGAAATATTTGTATACAAAAATAAAGTTTATATTCGTAAAAATAATATACGTAATAAAATACAGTACGAAAAGTATTATGCACATTTCAATGTGCACAGGCTCCGAAGAGGTTAAGGGAACAAACATTTGGTCACATCTTGAATATGCTTATATCTTTCTCAACAATAATGTGGAGTCTTTTAGTGCCCCTCAGGGAAGACAGACTAGTGCAAAGGGTTAACTCCTCGAGTGTTACATGTACCTGTTCTAAGTACTTTCTGTGGACTGCAACTAGGGAATTGCTGGAGACGGACTATTTTTTCGTTATTGTGGACTCTGCTGATTGATTATACAAAGCGAACATAAATTATAATTGTTATTGTTTAGATTCTGCTTTGAGTTGCATGGTCGTGGTATGAATTGGGGCTATAATGCGAGTTTTCTCGGAACTATTACTGGTTAATAAATAGGAAAACGTAAAAATGGAAGAATGGCAGAATGCTATCGACGTCTAAGAGATGCTATCGGTTGTTGGTCGAGGATTTAACACGTTGACTGCCATGGTGGTCATCGGTGACCGGCGCAAAACGTCTCACGAACAACTAAAAAAATACCCAATCGGTAGCATTTATAATTTTGTAAATGTAATTAATATTAAATACTGACTCAATTCCTTGGTCTCCGATACATTCGCATTATTTTCATTTTGCACAATTCAATCATATTCTGTAGTACTTCATCACGTTGTGGTTTTAATATAGTAAAATACGCAGGGCAGTCAACGTGTTAAGGTTACGGTATATTTATCGGAATACCATTATTATCGAAACCTTTACTGTCATAGCATTCTCAACTAATTCAATATTGCAATGAACGAATACCATAATAACCGATATATGACAGGTCTGCAATATTATGCTATGCCACTCACCCACAATCACAACTTTCGCAAAAACGATGACTCCCCGCTCCAACAAACAGGATACGTCTAATACAAATGAGCTTCTCTCTCATTTGTTTTGTTTCGTTGCTAAGTTATTAATACGTTGACTGCCGAGCGTATTTTGCTATGTTAGAACCGCGATGCGATGAAATACTGCCGAGTATGATCAAATCGTGCAAAATGAAGGTAGAGCAGAGTTGTTAGAAGCCAAAGTATTGAAGCACCGTTCCAATATCAATTGCTTTCGCAAAATTGCAAATAGGCTTCATTCCGAATTTTTTGCATTTTTAGTAAAATCTTTTATGCCAGTCACCGCATATTTTGCTATATTAGAACCGCGATGCGATTAAATACTGCAGAGTATAATTTAATCGTGTAAAATGAAGGTAACGCAGAGTTGTTAGAAGCCAAAATATTGAAACACCGTTCCAATATCAATTGCTTTTACAAGATTGCAAATAGGCTTCATTGCGAGTTGTTTGCTTTTTTAGTAAAATCTTTTACATGTTAGAACCGCGATGCGATGAAATACTGCAGAGTATAATTAAATAGTGCAAAATAAAAGTAACGCAGAGTTGTTAGAACCCAAAGTATTGAAGCACCGTTCCAATATCAATTGCTTTTACAAGATTGCAAATAGGCTTCATTGTGAATTTTTTGCATTTATAGTAAAATCCTTTGCATGTTAGAACAGCGATGCGATGAAATACTGCAGAGTATAATAATTAAATCGTGTAAAATAAAAGTAACGTAGAGTTGTTAGAAGCCAAAGTATTGAAGCACAGTTCCAATATCAATTCCTTTTACAAGATTGTAAATAGGCTTCATTGCGAATTTTTTGCTTTTTTAGTAAAATCTTTTGTACCGGTTAGCGCGTATTTTGCTATGTTAGAACCGCGATGCGATGAAATACTGCAGAGTACAATTAAATCGTGCAAAATAAAGGTAACGCAGAGTTGTTAGAAGTCAAAGTATTGAAGAACCGTTGCAATATCATTTGCTTTTACAAGATTGCAAATAGGCTTCATTGTCAATTTTTTGCATTTTTAGAAAATTCTTTTACACCGGTCACCGCGTATTTTGCTATGTTAGAACCGCGATGCGATGAAATATTGCAGAGTACAATTAAATCGTGCAAAATAAAGATAACGCAAAGTCGTTGGAAGCCACAGTATTGAAGCACATTTCCAATATCAATTGCTTTTACAACATTGCAAATAGGTTTCATTACGAAGTTTTTGCTTTTTTAGTAAAATCTTTTGCTCCGGTCAGCACGTATTTTGCTATGTTAGAACCACGATGCGATGAAATACTGCAGAGTATGATTAAATCGTGCAAAATTAAGGTAACGCAGAGTTGTTAGAAACCAAAGTATTGAAGCATCGTTCCATTATCAATTGCTTTTACAAGATTGTAAATAGGCTCCATTGCAAATTTTTTGTATTTTTCCTAATATCTTTTGCACCGGTCACCGGTGACCACCGTGGCAGTCAATGTGTTAACGTATATTCATCTCATACACTGACATTTATAATTGTAGAATGTCGGAGATCGAAAAAGATGAGAAACACATATATGTGTTCGTAGTCATGTTACCGGTTAGTTTCGTCGGACACATTTATGCAATCATAGTTTACAGGGATAGCTTTTACACCTATATGTGCCCACGACACTCAAAGCGTTAGAGGAAACGAAAGGTTTCGTTTGTTTATAAATGCACTCGTCACCTTGAGTTTGTGTCCTATTGTGTACAGATAACGTTAAATGGGTTGGATTGATTGCAGCGCAAGTGTCGTGTACCTGCCTCGCGACAGATCCTGCAAGTGTTAAATCTACAGAGATATAGTGTGAAACTGTTGCGCGGTGAATTAATGAAATAGTCGCATCTGTTGTTATACGTTGATGCAACGGTAACCTGTAGAATTTGTTAACCAGTTAAGCGCGGAACTTAATTTTAGAAATCCCCCACCGGTTGCGGAATTAAAATGAAGCAATGACGTGTATACACGTCGAACGCAGGATAAATGCTCCTATTATAAATCTCGCTACTAATGCTATCTGAATCATCCTTCTGGAGGCTAAATTTAGCAATTTATTGTACCATCGTTATTATTATATTATAAGTATTTAAGTATTTTCGATAACTTACGCTTTATTTTGATAGTAGCTGTGAATATACACAGGTTTACTTCAGACGCTTCAAAAACGACGAAGAGAGAACTTTTGGATCGAATGTTTCGGATTCTTATATTCAATTCAAGAATGTCTAGGACTCCTTATCGTAAAGCAAAGTGCCAGTATTGGCCCTGCTAATTCTTTACACAATTTCTCCGCAATTTCAACGCTCGCCGTTCAAGTCGCGGCTTACGTATGTAATTGGTTTTGCAACATAAAATACTTAGCTGATCTGTTGGTATATAAAAGAAGCATATCACCAAATAATATTCTTATTGTATTTTATTGAAATTTCGCATTTTGATAGTCAATGGTAATTTTTTATTTTACACGTCAAGTATACACGTCAATCGGCTTAACTGGTTAAAATATAATCTCAGAAGCAGTACCATGTTTTCATTTTAAGCAGACGTATTCCAATCATGGTTTATAATGCACAGGTGAAAATCTAAGTAAAACAGGAGATACACACGAACTATTACTAGCTCTTGGTTTTCAATGTTCTTGTAAAATTTTCTATTCTGTAAATCCTTTTAATATAAAACTAAACTTATGATCGTACGAGGATATCTAGAAAGATATTGTTGATATTGAATGTTTCTTTTTAGTAAGAATTTGCAGGTTTAGAAAGTTTATCGAATTTGAAGTGAACATTTGGTTAAGGCAACAATTTGATTGAAATGTACAGATTTCGTATAAACTAGTTCATGGCTGCGCACTAAAATAACGCTATTCCATTTTACAAGTCGTTATTTTAGTACTAAAATAACTTAGAATATTTGATTAAAAACTACTTTGATAACAACAATCCAGGAAATATATATTTGTTATAAGTACCACTGCTGCCTTTTCTTACTAATTCCCTTTAGATTCACGCATAAGAATGAATAAACTGTTCATACCTAACAGAAACAAAGAATAGTAAAACTTGGAAATAGCAATGGTTCGTAGGAATGTTCGTGCAACTGTCAATACAGTCATTACAATTAGAATAGATGGAGCACCGTTTTTTTAGAGTTTACGGTGACTCAGCATCAGGCAGCTTTTGAAAGAAATTGAAAAGAAAGCGCGTTTACTTAAGAAAAGCGCCACACACGGGCGACTTGTTATGTAAAATCCATTGATACACATTCCGACGTAGACAATCGCCTGTAGATACAAAGATGATCCAGGTATTGTGATGCCGTATATTCATTATATTACTATATGTACTGCCGGTCAGAAAACACCATCTGCGCAAACACTACACGACTGACCATATTCAAATTATCAGTAATCTTAATACTACATTTATGGACTCGTAAATTTGACTGGTATTCGGATAAACAGGTATACATTTCAGAATTAGGATCCTAAAGAGAAAATTAAGTGGATATATGTTTATATCATTCTTTTAAGAGTAGTCAGTAAAAAATACTAGAGAATAAGAGTAATAGTTTTTGTAATTTTGCTCATGAAATTGAAAATCCGTTAAATTGACCAGTATACGAAAACATATATTCGTATTATTGCAGTAACAAACGCCAATAAATATTGCCAAAAAATAATAGTAATAGTTTTTGTAATGTTGTTCATGAAATTAAAAATCCGTTAAATTAACCAGTATACGAAACATATATTCTTATTATTCCATTAACAAACGCCAATAAAAATTGCCACAAAATAATACTAATAGTTCTTGTAACTTTGCTCACGAAATTGAAAATCCGTTAAATTGACCAGTATACGAAAACATATATTCGTATTATTGCAGTAACAAACGCCAATAAAAATTGCCAGAAGATAACAGTAATAGTTCTTGTAATTTTGCCCATAAAATTGAAAATCCGTTAAATTAACCAGTATACGGAACATATATTCGTACTATTCCATTAACAAAAGCCAATAAAAATTGCCAGAAAATAATACTCATAGTTCTTGTAACTTTGCTCACGAAATTGAAAATCCGTTAAATTGACCAGTATACGAAAACATATATTCGTATTATTCCATTAACAAACGCCAATAAAAATTGCCAGAAAATAACAGTAATAGTTCTTGTAATTTTGCCCATAAAATTGAAAATCCGTTAAATTAATCAGTATACGAAACATATATTCGTATTATTCCATTAACAAACGCCAATAAAAATTGCCAGAAAATAATACTAATAGTTCTTGTAACTTTGCTCACGAAATTGAAAATCCGTTAAATTGACCAGTATACGAAAACATATATTCATATTATTTCACTAACAAACGCCAATAAAAATTGCCAGAAAATAACAGTAATAGTTCTTGTAATTTTGCCCATAAAATTGAAAATCCGTTAAATTAATCAGTATACGAAACATATATTCGTACTATTCCATTAACAAAAGCCAATAAAAATTGCCAGAAAATAATACTAATAGTTCTTGTAACTTTGCTCACGAAATTGAAAATCCGTTAAATTGACCGGTATACGAAAACATATATTCGTATTATTGCAGTAACAAACGCCAATAAAAATTGCCAAAAAATAATAGTAATAGTTTTTGTAATGTTGTTCATGAAATTAAAAATCCGTTAAATTAACCAGTATACGAAACATATATTCGTACTATTCCATTAACAAAAGCCAATAAAAATTGCCAGAAAATAATACTAATAGTTCTTGTAACTTTGGTCACGAAATTGAAAATCCGTTAAATTAATCAGTATACGAAACATATATTCGTACTATTCCATTAACAAAAGCCAATAAAAATTGCCAGAAAATAATACTAATAGTTCTTGTAACTTTGTTCACGAAATTGAAAATCCGTTAAATTGACCAGTATACGAAACATATATTCGTATTATTCCATTAACAAACGCCAATAAAAATTGCCTGAAAATAATAGTAATAGTTTTTGTAATGTTGTTCATGAAATTGAAAATCCGTTAAATTGACCAGTATACGAAACATATATTCATATTATTCCATTAACAAAAGCCAATAAAAATTGCCAGAAAATAATACTAATAGTTCTTGTAACTTTGCTCACGAAATTGAAAATCCGTTAAATTGACCAGTATACGAAAACATATATTCGTATTATTGCAGTAACAAACGCCAATAAAAATTGCCAAAAAATAATAGTAATAGTTTTTGTAATGTTGTTCATGAAATTAAAAATCCGTTAAATTAACCAGTATACGAAACATATATTCGTACTATTCCATTAACAAAAGCCAATAAAAATTGCCAGAAAATAATACTAATAGTTCTTGTAACTTTGCTCACGAAATTGAAAATCCGTTAAATTGACCAGTATGCGAAAACAAATATTCGTATTATTCCATTAACAAACGCCAATAAAAATTGCCAGAAAATAACAGTAATAGTTCTTGTAATTTTGCTCATAAAATTGAAAATCCGTTAAATTAATCAGTATACGAAACATATATTCGTATTATTCCATTAACAAACGCCAATAAAAATTGCCAGAAAATAATACTAATAGTTCTTGTAACTTTGCTCACGAAATTGAAAATCCGTTAAATTGACCAGTATGCGAAAATATGTATTCGTATTATTGCAGTAACAAACGCCAATAAAAATTGCCAAAAAATAATAGTAATAGTTTTTGTAATGTTGTTCATGAAATTGAAAATCCGTTAAATTGACCAGTATGCGAAAACATATATTCGTATTATTGCAGTAACAAACGCCAATAAAAATTGCCAAAAAATAATAGTAATAGTTTTCGTAATGTTGTTCATGAAATTAAAAATCCGTTAAATTAACCAGTATACGAAACATATATTCGCATTATTCCATTAACAAACGCCAATAAAAATTACCAGAAAATAATAGTAATAATTTTTGCAAATTTGCTCATGAAATCCGATATCCTGTACATTTAGTGTTAATGCACATTTCTCTCTGTCACGAAAGTGTTTCAAGGAAACGACCTATAATAGCATACCGAGTTGCAATTACAGTCAATACAAATATTTCTATTACCCACACGGTGGCGTGAAGTCCCGTTTGTAAACACAATTTCATCTAAGGAATAAGTAATTACGTCGTTGACGCGCCAAAGCGACTAATTTTACTTTTATAATTCATTTAAATGTTCATCTCAATGCATTTGACTAAGGTTTAGCTTTCTGTATTTCAACTAAATGAAACGCTTCATGTTTTGCTGGATTAACACTAAAGGTACCGGTACTTTACACGGACCTATTCTTACAATGAGGGGTCATTTGACCCCCTAAGAAATAAACGTTGATTTTCAGAAAGAAATTCCTAATTTATTAATCCGAGAAACTGAATAATCAGATGACATAAGAATTTACAAAAAGTCACGTGAGCGAAAGAAATAACAATGAATGTACGATTTTAAAGGAAATTTTGAAAAGGATCATTTGACCCCTTATGAAATAAACGTTGATTTTCAGAAAGAAATTCCGAATTTATTGAAGCAATAAATTTAATAATCAGATGATATGCCAATTTACAGAAAGTCAAATGAGCGAAAGAAATAACAACGAATGTACGATTTTAAAGGAAATTTTGAAAAGGATCATTTGACCCCTTATGAAATAAACGTTGATTTTCAGAAAGAAATTCCTAATTTTTTAAACCGAGAAATTGAATAATCAGATGACCTAAGAATTTACAGAAAATCCAATGAGTGAAAGAAATAACAACGAATGAAGAATTTTTAAGTAAATTTTGAAAGGGGTCGTTTGACCCTTGTGAAATAAAGGTTGATTTTCAGAAAGAAATTCCTAATTAATTAAAGCGAGAAATTAAATAATCAGATGATATGCGAATTTACAGAAAGTCAAATGAGCGAAAGAAATAACAACGAATGAACGATTTTAAAGTAAATTTTGAATTGGAATACGCTTGGTACGTTTAGTGTTGAGCGTGTTGACAAATGACCCAACTATATCTTGCATAGGAAAATTTGCTACGTGGACGTCAATATTTGATCGTTGACACTCTGAATTTGTAGCAAAAGGCATGGCGTCCGTTAAAACATGTTCATCCAGGCATACGTATGTCGCCGCGTATGCTGTCACGTAGTATGCGATTAGGCTTGAAAGGAAAAACACGTACAAAGGTTATCGCCGACGTGGACTTCCGTTCCCACGTTTTCTATCAGTACGACGGGATTACCTGTAACGCATCGTGGCAGCGATAACGGCACATAAATCATTCGTCAGTCCGATGAAGAAACGAAACGATTTCGCTTATCGCACTGGATAAGCTGTAGGCGATCCTCCTGAACGGCGAAAAATGGGTGTCACCCTCTGCTTCACCAAAAGTTGCGCTCTACGAAGAGAAAAGCTAAATAACTACATACCTCATCTATACTTCTCATAAAAATGGCATCGAGTATTTTCCGGTATTTAGTCAATAGTTTCTTTCTCTAGTTTTCTCGCTATTTCAATCATGCAACGTGAAGTATTCAACTACTGATATGCGCACAGAATGTCGGTAAAAAAGTGATAATTTGTTGTTTTAAACATAGAATCCTTCTAGACGGGGAAAAATCGTTGTCACCTTCTGCTTCACCAAAAATTGCGCTGTACGAAGAGAAAAGCTAAATGACAACATACCTCATCTATACGTCTCATAAAAATGGCATCGAGTACTTTCCGGTATTTAATCAATAGTTTCTTTCTCTAGTTTTCTCGCTATTTCAATCATGCACAACGTGAAGTATTTAACTACTGATATGCGCACAGAATGTCGGTAATTCTTTAAAAGTGATAATTTGTTGTTTTAAACATAGAATCCTTCTAGACGGGGAAAAATCGTTGTCACCTTCTACTTCACCAAAAATTGCGCTGTACGAAGAGAAAAGCTAAATGATAACATACCTCATCTATACGTCTCATAAAAATGGCATAGAGTACTTTCCGGTATTTAATCAATAGTTACTTTCTCTACTTTTCACGCGATTTCAGTTATGCAAAGCGAAGTATTTAACTACTGACATGCGAACAAAACGTCGATAATTCCTGAAAAGTGACAATTTGTTGTTTCAAACATGGAATGCTTCTAGATGGCGAAAAATGGGTGTCACCCTCTGCTTCACCAAAAGTTGCGCTCTACGAAGAGAAAAGCTAAATAACTACATACCTCATCTATACTTCTCATAAAAATGGCATCGAGTACTTTCCGGTATTTAATCAATAATTTCTTTCTCTAGTTTTCTCGCTATTTCAATCATGCAACGTGAAGTATTTAACTACTGATATGCGCATAGAATGTCGGTAATTCTTTAAAAGTGATAATTTGTTGTTTTAAACATAGAATCTTTCTAGACGGGGAAAAATCCTTGTCACCTTCTGCTTCACCAAAAGTTGCGCTACACGAAGAGAAAAGCAAAATAACTACATACCTCATCTCTACTTCTCATAAAAATGGCATAGAATACTTTCCGTTATTTAGTCGATAGTTACTTTCTCTACTTTTCACGCTATTTCAATTATGCACAGCGAAGTATTTAACTACTGATATGCGCACAAAATGTCGGTAATTCCTTAAAAGTGACAATTTGTTGTTTTGAACATAAAATCCTTCTAGACGGCGAAAAATTGTTGTCACCTTGTGCTTCACCAATAATTGCGCTGTACGAAAACAAAAGATAAATGACAACATACCTCATCTATACCTTTCATAAAAATGGCATAGAGTACTTTCCGTTATTTAGTCAATAGTTACTTTCTCCAGTTTTCTCGCTTTTTCAATCATGCAACGCGAAGTATTTAATTACTAATACGCGCACAGAATGTCGGCAATTCCTTATAAGTGACAGTTTGTTGCTTTCAATATGAAATTCTTCTAGACAGCGAAAAATTGTTCTCACCTTCTGCTTCACCAAAAATTGCGCTCTACGAAGAGAAAAGCTAAATGACAACATACCTCATCTATACGTCTCATAAAAATGGCATAGAGTACTTTCCGTTATTTAGTCGATAGTCACTTTCTCTACTTTTCACGCTATTTCAATTATACAAAGCGAAGTATTTAACTACTGATATGTGTACAGAATGCCGATAATTTCTTAAAAGTGACAATCTTTTTATTTTGAACATGAAATCCTTCTAGACGGCAAAAAATCGTTGTCACTTTCTATTTCACCAAAAGTTGCGCTTTACGAAGAGAAACTAAATAACTACCTCATCTATACTTACCATAAAAATGGCATAGAGTACTTTCCGTTATTTAGTCAATAGTTACTTTCTGTAGTTTTATTGCTATTTCAATTATGCACAGCGAAGTGTCTAACTACTGATATGCGCACAAAATGTCGGTAATTCCTTAAAAGTGGCAATCTTTTTATTTTGAACATGAAATCCTTCTAGATGGCGAAAACTCGTTGTCACTTTCTGCTTCACCAAAAATTGCGCTCTACGCAGAGAAAAGCTAAATAACTACATACCCCGTCTACACGTCGTATAAAAATGGCATAGAGTACTTTCCGGTATTTAGTCAATAGTTACTTTCTCTAGTTTCCTCCCTATTTCAATTATGCAATGTAAAGTATTTAACTACTGATATGCGCACAATATGTCGATAATTCCTTAAAAGTGACAATTTGTTGTTTTGAACATGAAATCCTTCTAGACGGGGAAAAATCGTTGTTACCTTCAGCTTCACCAAAAGTTGCGCTCTACGAAAACAGAAGTTAAATAACTAAGTAACTAACCAGTACTTTTTCCAATTTTGTAATTATTTCAATGATTAAGCGTGAATGCATTTAGATAGTAATGTTCGCATAGAACGCCGTTAGTTGTTGCAAAATTCTTGATAGACATGGATGCGTTGCGACATCCAGTCATATCGTGCTAACGATTTTCTATTAATCTGATACTGGTCTTATCGCGATATCTAAGGTCGTGTATTATAATCGTACTGCATCATGTCATGAGTAACTGCACATGATTCCATTCCTGACGACATACTTTAAACTATTGCACATTATGATATTTCTTTTGGTAACTTAATTTATGTGTTATTGCATTGAAATCTATAAATATATGTAATAATAATGCTTCATTAGTAAGAACAAGTACGTATATTTATGTACGTCGCTTATAAATAAATTTGCTGAATGCAGTACGTATTTTCTTAATTTGTAAAACAAAAATACTTTAAACGTCAATGTTCTAATAACAACGCTAAAACTTTATTAACCGTGCACATATTACTAGAAAATCAGCTAAAGTATGTTTAATTCGTAAATAGAAACAATATTTATCAGCTGCACCAGTGATACTTATTTCTGAACAAAAATCTGCCATTTAATATTGTTAGGATTGTTCAGTTCTTTTTTCATTGCATCTGATGTTGCAAATATTTATCTATAACCCGGATTCCGAATGATATGGCGAGCAACGCTTGCATAGTATGATTGATTACGGTAATTATGGTAATATTTTACTAATCGTTAACTTTCATATTAATTTATATATTATTATGTAGCACTTCGTTAATTGTTACACAAATATCCATCTATGTTCTTTGTTAATTGTGATTTAATGCACATTTTCTTACTGACCGTACCAAGAAATGGTAGAAAATAAGGTGGCGAAATGACAATGTTTTTCTCCGTAAACTTATTATTTTCCCGAAATAATAATTATAATAATAATGCGCTGAAAAAGTGCAATCGCCTTTTTCTTTAAATGGAAGATGAATTTTTCTTTCCGTACGTTAAAAGTTCGGTCACCTTTGCTTGAGCTCTTTGTAGTCCGTAGGGACTGCTGCGGCGACATCCAAATTTTGTAAACATCCGGTGGCAAACACCGATAACTAATTATTAGTGTACGGACAAAGAAGATAACTGTGCACAGGACACGATGACGCGATAATAGTTGTGTATAAAGTATTCATCTCCTGAAATTATACTTTTCCCACTAAAAAATGGGAAAAGAAAAATAACCTGAAAATGTTGAATTTTTCGACAGTAAATAACAATCATATATATTTATGGTACTAAGTAGAGCAGTGTTGGTACTGAAGTAGCAGTAACAAAAATGACACTAAACAGATACCACGTTATAACGAAGCAGAACGTGAATTTTGACATTTATTATATGTAAAAAGTTAAAGTAACAGACGTATAATACAATTTGAAATATAACCATTATAGATTTTTTTATTTGATACAATAACATGATTTCTTGTCTATCTTAGATACCGCGCAAATTGCGTAGAAGTGTTGGTAGGTCATGTAAGGAAATTAAATGAAACCGCAAAATATGTAAAGAAACAACAGACGACTTAATTTTTGTAAGAATAGATTTACAACAAACGAAATAATTAGCACACCATTTTGCATACTTTCTTCTTAATAGTTAGCGATAATAGTTGTGTATAAAGTATTCATCTCCTGAAATTATACTGTTCCCACTAAAAAATGGGAAAAGAAAAATAACCTGAAAATGTTGAATTTTTCGACAGTAAATAACAATCCTATATATTTATGGTACTAAGTAGAGCAGTGTTGGTACTGAAGTAGCAGTACCAAAAATGACACTAAACAGATACCACATTATAACGAACCTTAGAACGCGAATTTCGACATTTATTGTATGTAAAAAGTTAAAGTAACAGACGTATAATACAATTTCAAATATAACCATTATAGATTTTTTTATTTGATACAATAACATGATTTCTTGTCTATCTTAGATATCACGCAAATTGCGTAGAAGTATTGGTAGGTCATGTAAGGAAATTAAATGAAACCGCAAAATATGTAAAGAAACAACAGACGACTTAATTTTTGTAAGAATCAATTTACAACAAACGAAATAATTAGCACACCATTTTGCATACTTTCTTCTTAATAGTTAGCGATAATAGTTGTGTATAAAGTACTCATCTCCTGAAATTATACTTTTCCCACTAAAAAATGGGAAAAGAAAAATAACCTGAAAATGTTGAATATTTCGACAGTAAATAACAATCATATATATTTATGGTACTAAGTAGAGCAGTGTTGGTACTGAAATAGCAGTACCAAAAATGACACTAAACAGATACCACATTATAACGAACCTTAGAACGCGAATTTCAACATTTATTGTATGTAAAAAGTTAAAGTAACACACGTATAATACAATTTGAAATATAACCATTATAGATTTTTTTATTTGATACAATAACATGATTTCTTGTCTATCTTAGATATCACGCAAGTTGCGTAGAAGTGTTGGTAGGTCATGTAAGGAAATTAAATGAAACCGCAAAATATGTAAAGAAACAACAGACGACTTAATTTTTGTAAGAATAGATTTACAACAAACGAAATAATTAGCACACCATTTTGCATACTTTCTTCTTAATAGTTAGCGATAATAGTTGTGTATAAAGTACTCATCTCCTGAAATTATACTTTTCCCACTAAAAAATGGGAAAAGAAAAATAACCTGAAAATGTTGAATTTTTCGACAGTAAATAACAATCATATATATTTATGGTACTAAGTAGAACAGTGTTGGTACTGAAGTAGCAGTACCAAAAATGACACTAAACAGATACCACATTGTAACGAAGCTTAGAACGTGAATTTCGACATTTATTGTATGTAAAAAGTTAAAGTAACAGACGTATAATACAATTTCAAATATAACCATTATAGATTTTTTCATTTGATACAATAACATGATTTCTTGTCTATCTTAGATATCACGCAAATTGCGTAGAAGTGTTGGTAGGTCATGTAAGAAAATTAAATGAAACCGCAAAATATGTAAAGAAACAGCAGACGACTTAATTTTTGTAAGAATAGATTTACAACAAACGAAATATTTACCACACCATTTTATATACTTTCTTTTTAACACTTTAAGGACCGTTCACGAATTTTCTCGTGTTTCGTGTTCCAACAGTTACGGGCCGCGCACGAGTTTTCTCGCGTTTTCTACACACTGTCTTTAGATGTCACTTACATTGATACATTGTATCTGTTCTATCCATTTAAGTATTTACGTCAATATTCAATGTATTACACTCTATTGCCTTCGTGTTTCTTTTCGCTTATTTGCCGGTGCGTCACGCAACGTTGAAAAACTACTAGAAACTCTGATAAAATTCACTTTTAAATAAAATTTTATGATAGTTTCTTTAACCCATTTGAGACCGATTGCACACCGTGTGTGCAATAACAGTAATGTGCAACTATCAGTTATTCTGAGTAAACTAGCCGCCAAAATAAGATTTTTCTTGAACTAATGAAACCTGTAAAGTACAGGAAAACAAAATTTGGCATTGGTTTTACTGGGTACCAAAAATTAAAAATGAACAATATAAAGAAAAAAAAATTTCGCTCGTGGGGACCGTGTTCGAAAGAAATCGTCGTCTCGAATGGGTTAAATAATTTTTTAAACAATTTTTTTAAATGATACCTAAAATGCATCCTATTTTACAATTTCTATAAATTTCATACAAATTTACTTTTTAAGTAAAAAAGTTATGGTAATTATTAAAAAAAACATAATTTTTTTAATAATACCTAAAATACTTCCAATTATACAATTTCTGAAAGTTTCACAAAAATTGCTTTATAAATAACAAAGTTATGATTTTTTTTAACGTACAAGTTTCCCAAAAACGTGCGGTCCCAAACGTATTTCTTACAGATTTTTTAGCGGTCCTTAACCCATTTGCATCATCGCTCTAAATTCACAATCTTACTCAAAAATCCAACATTTGCAGCTAAACGTTGCCGATACCAGCATGTGCAAGGAAGACTTGTAGTGTTTATTCTCATTGGAAATAGTGTTATAGGGTTATTCCAATTATTGTATATACCTCGTATTTTCCAGAGCTAGTTTTTGGACTAGTTCCACGTTGAAAAATAATTCGAAAACATCGCGCCTAGACATTCCATTGACGTTTATGGTTACACCACTTACGGCAGTAAAATCATGTAATGTTGGCATACACTTTCGTTTTTCCCATAAGAAATCTCGAGTTTCAATATTATCGGGCTGGTCATCTTCACTACCATCTATTAGAGCTATGGCACGTTTACGTTTATGGAATGTTTGCATTTCTATGCTTGAATCCGAATCCAAACTGTAATTTATTATGGTAACCTAACTTTGTTAAATTTTATTATCTATTATTTTTTTTATTATTTTATTATTTTGAACTTACAACCAGAAAAATAAGAAAAATAATATTTTACACAAAATTCTTTATTGTTTGTTTATCGTACAGACTCTTTAACGATTGCTAATAAGCTGAAAACAAAAATTATTGTGTGCGGATTTATCCGCTCCCGGTGATAATGGTCAGTTTTTTTTTGCGGATTATTCCGCCAAATGATGCAAATGGGTTAAAGTGTTAATCTCCATCAATTTCCAAAAATGTCCAGTAATCAATTTTTTTTCTACAATTCGTATGCTGTTCCTCATTTCATTATTTGCCTTTTTCAACTGAAAAGTGTCTAGCAATGTCAAGGCTGTTTAACCCTTTAAGCAGACAGCAGGGGTCCTTTATCGGCTGTTCGAAAAGGAACATCGTCGTGACGCAGTGGTGGTGGCCTGAATGCATAACAAAGAAATACTCACGAATCAATGATCGATTAGCATACATGCATGATAAAGAATGCATTTATTTGTGTGTAAATGCCTGCAGGAAGAAAGATGTTGCCCATACTATCTTGTATATCTGAACGACTACGCAATACAAAAACTTTGAATAAGTAAAGGAACCGTGGAATTCGAGTGGTTAAGAATCAACGACCAACCTTTAACTTTCCGCATCGAATTCAGCTCTGGCCGCCGCTCATTTTTTCAACCCGATCGCCTATTACTTTTTTGATATGCACTTGTATTGATAATAAAAAATGTTGTGACATCACTCCGAAAATTCTAAATATTGTTAGGTTAACGGAATAGCAGGGTACAAAAATGTACTTTTACTTTGATGTTTGTTCATCTAATTCTGTATTTCTACTTTCTACGATGTAGAAAAATAAGATGATTGTCAGGAAATGTACAAATATATATGCATTCATACTTTTACATCAGGTTATTTCGTCATCTACAGATTAGTCGTTTGAATTGTCATTTAAAGTTTCTATGGCGAAATTGTTATAAATTATATTAAAGCGTATACCTGGCAATTATAATCTGTCCAGTTATTTCATAGGAAAAATATATCTATTTCTTTTATATCTGTATCGTACGTGTGATGCAAATCTAAAACTGTGCCTACCAGTTGAATGAACTTGTACACATTTCTTTCATTCACTTTTCCACTAATAATTTTGCACTATTAACATTGAAACACTGTTTAAAACCAAATAACTTTTTTAAAACTAGATAAAATTACTTAAATCTCTTTGAAAGGTTAGAAAGGTATGTGTACTAAATGACATATCAAAAACCCATAGAAATTGCAATTATAGGAATTACGAATAAAGTAATAACAATCGTTTTTATCATTTTCTGTTTAACCAAGCTCTCGATGAAACTTTAAATAATTGGTTTCATAGATTTTGCTCGATTATAATTATGCTACAATATTCGTACATTATTCTTTACTATCATAATGAAATTACTAATATTTCTCGTACCCGTTACATATTGGCGTTGTTATGTGCTAAATCTTGTTTATATCACTATTTATAATATAATTATGCTATAGAAAGTAATATAGGGGTAATTCGGTTTTGAAGCAATGATCTTGTTGAATTTAACATTAATCTATAAATTATTTCTGTTATCCGTTACAGGTTGATGTCAAGCAGCAGGATGACGAGGGTGACGCTTTCTTTTGGGATCCGCAGTCCGTCAAAAATCGTAACCCTAAGAATCATACGCGTCAGCTACAAGAACAACTGTCACAGGCCACCGTGAGGATTCGTGAACTGGAAGCAGAGTTAAAGCGTTTACAGAAGGTATGTTTCTGTAAATCAAGTGCAAGCTACAAATTGTAGAGAAACAAATGCATAAGGTACTTTCAACATCGATCGCAGCGTGCGAAGAGAGAGACTAAGTTTGTCTTAATTGCAGCTGAACAGTTCGTCCATTAAAGATGAGATTAATGATGGGCATCAACGGGCAGAATTCCATCGCGCTAAGCAAGATATGATGAATCGAATCATACAAATGGAGGAAAAGGTGAGAACCATGCATTAACCCATTCATGATTAACTCATTTAGGCCATATGTGCTTATAAACACAGCTTCAAACAACTGTTCTGAGGCAAAGAAAGAATCATCTGCGTCACGTTACATATGGCCAAAGTAATGGCAGGACTCTTCATATTCAAAGCAATGCATAATTACTTACGGAAGTTCAATTTAACACGTTGATTGCCAAGCGTATTTTGCTACGTTAAAACAGCGATGCGATGAAATACTATAGAGTATGATTAAATCGTGCAAAATGAAGGTAACGCAAAATTGTTAGAAGCCAAAGTATTGAAGCACCGGTCCAATATCAATTGCTTTTACAAAATTGCAAACAGGCTTCATTACGAATTTTTGGCATTTTTAGTAAAATCCTTTACATGTTAGAACCGCGATGCGATGAAATACTACAGAGTATGATTAAATCGTGTAAAATGAAGGTAACGCAGAATTGTTGGAAGCCAATGTATTGAAGCACCGGTCCAATATCAATTGCCTTTACGAAATTGCAAATAGGCTTCATTACGAACTTTTGGCATTTTTAATAAAATCCTTTACATGTTAGAATCGCGATGCGATGAAATACTGCAGAATATGATTAAATCGTGCAAAATGAAGGTAACGCAAAATTGTTAGAAGCCAAAGTATTGAAGCACCGTTCCAATATCAATTGCCTTTACAAAATTGCAAACAGGCTTCATTACGAATTTTTGGCATTTTTAGTAAAATCCTTTACATGTTAGAACCGCGATGCGATGAAATACTACAGAGTATGATTAAATCGTGTAAAATGAAGGTAACGCAGAATTGTTGGAAGCCAAAGTATTGAAGCACCGGTCCAATATCAATTGCCTTTACAAAATTGCAAACAGGCTTCATTACGAATTTTTGGCATTTTTAGTAAAATCTTTTACATGTTAGAACCGCGATGCGATGAAATACTACAGAGTATGATTAAATCGTGCAAAATGAAGGTAACGCAGAATTGTGGGAAGCCAATGTATTGAAGCACCGGTCCAATATCAATTGCTTTTACAAGATTACAAATAGGCTTCATTACGAACTTTTGGCATTTTTAATAAAATCCTTTACATGTTAGAACCGCGATGCGATGAAATACTGCAGAATATGATTAAATCGTGTAAAATAAAGGTAACGCAGAATTGTTGGAAGCCAAAGTATTGAAGCACCGGTTCAATATCAATTGCTTTTACAAGATTACAAATAGGCTTCATTACGAATTTTTGGCATTTTTAGTAAAATCCTTTACATGTTAGAACCGCGACGCGATGAAATACTACAGCGTATGATTAAATCGTGCAAAATGAAGGTAACGCAGAATTGTTAGAATCCAAAATATTGAAGCACCGGTCCAATATCAATTGCTTTTACAAGATTGCAAACAGGCTTCATTACGAATTTTTGGCATTTTTAGTCAAATCCTTTACATGTTAGAACCGCGATGCGATGAAATACTACAGAGTATGATTAAATCGTGTAAAATGAAGGTAACGCAGAATTGTTAGAAGCCAAAGTATTGAAGCACCGGTCCAATATCAATTGCTTTTACAAGATTGCAAATAGGCTTGATTGCGAATTTTTTGCATTTTTAGTAATATCTTTTGCGCCGGTCATTGGTGACCACCGTGACAGTCAAGATGTTAATCAATGATATGTCTAAAATATATATTTTATTTTATTAGTTGCTAATCACATTAGTTGCTAATTACAGACGTCTAGAGAATTACTTATTTATAATTAATGGTTATATTATGAAATAGTTTGGGTAAGCTTATTGCCACAAGATTATTTCAAAAATGTATACTGCACTTCTTTTCTTTTCTAATACTCTCATAAGACCAAAACAAAAATATATCATTGCAATTAAAAGACACAAAAGGACTTTGATATGATGTTGAAAAGTTGAAGATGAGTCACTTTTTTATTGTGCTGACATTCAATATAAAAATTAATGATAAAACGCAACGTGTTAATCATTCTTTCGTTTGAAATCAATAATTAATTTTAGTAGTTGCTGATTTTTACGTTACTCTTGCCATTCGAAGAGATTGGTAGCAACCAATCTGTAGAATCATCAGTTATTGTACTGTGTAAAAAACACAGGCGTCTAGAGAAAAATGGTTCAGTATTGTTAACCCTTTGACTGCTATGGATGCACATATGCATCCGCCAAAATCTATCGGTGTCGACTATGGGCACATATATGTGTTCCCAATTGCTTCGATTTCTTACCTAGTGCAGCCACAATTATCAATTTACGAGATAAATTCAGATGCATTCTTTATCAAATAATTTGCTTGCATTATTTAATTTGGCGCAAATAAAGAATTATCATTAGAACTTAGTTGCCCCCTTCATAATCAATCAATAGATTTCACACTAACGAAAAGTGTTTCGTCCTCAGCGAGCGCTTCGGCCGGAAGCATTCAGTAGTCAAAGGGTTAATTTCGAAATACAATCATTTTTGTACGTTTATTTCTGGTTCTATTATGATCTGCTAATAAGCTCTTTTTCTTATAATGCAATCGCATTTACAATGATGGAAGCTTATAATTACATTTAAATGCGTAATGTGATTAGGTTTGGCATTCTTATCGTCCATGGCTTCTCGATACTCACTGTATACTGATGGATAAACATGTTTCATCATTTTTACAATTAACTTGTTTGCAACAATAGATCTGTTGTTTCTAGACGTAAAGGATGTAACTTCAGTTGTACATAGTCTCTTTTAACACGCGCCTCCTGCAGTATCCACCATTTTTACTTACTTTTTTTATCCGTGAAAATATTTACTTTGATATATTTTCGTGCGATACATACATACTTTTTTTCCTGACTTCAAGTATTTTACAATCGAGTTTTCTCACGAAATTGCAAGTAAACGTATTACAATTACACCGTACCTTACGTTAGATAGTTATGTTAGATAATTACGTTTGTACGTAATATTTGTATGTGATCGCCAATGTAACCTAATATTCAACATAATTAGTCAAACTGTTTGCAAGATTTAGCGAAGTATACCTTCGGTAATGTGCAAGTACCAATACCGGTATGAGTCTGTTCGAAACCTAACTATTTTTTATATTCTATTAACTATTATATATGACGATTATGGTAGTTTGATGTGTCTTGTTTAACTTGTTCTTATATATTATGTATAACATCGTTACATATGTTACAAATTTTTTTTTATTTAGCATCTTATTTACATACATGGGGATAAAACATAAATTTCAATCAAGAACATTAATTTCGCGTTTTCAAGTAACATATATTGTAAAGTCACAAAAATAATTAAAAATGCGGTTAAATTGTGCAAATATTAAAATTCTTCTTTTATACAATCTTTTATACAATCAAAACTGCGGTTAAATTGTGCAAATATTAAAATTCTTCTTTTATACAATTAAGATTTATTTTTTGGAATTAGTTTTGATCGCTGCTTTTCATTTGAGCAAAAATGTAAATGACATGCTGCTCAAGCTAACTCAAAAGTGGATATTTCTGCCAATATCATCACACAAATATATTTGAGTGTGCGCGTTAAGAGATCAACAATGCTACATATAAATTGTTGTGTTCAAACAGTAATTTCCATTTTTTTCATCATAAAAATCTAGCCAATCCGTTCTTATGAAGACAGTCTGCAGTGTAATTAGGGCAATAATGTTAAACATATAGTTAAAAGAAGGGCAAATTTATTTAGGAAAGCATATTATATACAATATATTCCCAAAACGATATATTTTTTATCTCGTCCATATACAAAATTATTTCTTATTAGCCGGCTTTCATTTTTGCCGCCTTTTATGTAAGCATACGTGAAACTTCATTTATAACAAATCTGTATATTAATATTATTATTTTTCAGACCCGCGAGACGGAAAGAAACTCGAAGCGAATACAGATGGATGAACTGACGATAATAAATGATTTCCGGACGGTAATATCAAAATTAGAATCCCCAGAAAAACTTAATCTGGTAAGAGGAGCATTAAAAGCTCTAGAAACGGAGAATGACAAAGACAAACTGTCGAAAGAAGAAAAGTCAAACCTTGATGAGAAGCTGAGTAGAATGAACGAAAACGGTGGAGAGTCTGTTGCATTCAAATCGTCTCTTGAAGCGAATAACGCTGATTTCGTCAAACGAAATGAGGAAGTTACTGAATTGTATAAAAAAATTGAGGAACTTAATCAAGAGAATAAGCACCTTTTCGCTAACATCGAGGAATTGGACCGACAACATGCCGAATCAATCGGTGAGTGTACCAAAAGGCAGAATTTTACATCAATCAGTAACATCAGGAGTGATCACCCAATACCGAGAATAAGATTTTATCTTTTTTTTATCTATCCTTAACACTAGGTTACGGATCCTGTCAGTTTCATGGGTTTCTGATTTCATTAACAAAATTACAGAGGCTATTATTATTATTTTCTAACAATGTTAGCTGTGCAACTTTTGTTAATGTATATGAATATGTAATCAAATCCATTTCCTCCGAGGGCTTCTAATTTTCAGTTTTTGCATGTCGTGCAAGTTCATTTTTCTTCATATATCTAATATTAAGGAAAAGCTGTTTCATTTTCCTCCTGTAACAATGCAGATATTCTATGTTTGTGGTACTTATAATCTATATCATTTTCTAACTACACAACTAATAGATTTTTTTCTTACATCTAACAAATAAGCTATCAGCAATGCTGTATTCAAAATCTTTTATAAAAGTGGAAAAATGTGCTCTTTCGCGTTGTTCCTTCTTTTTAACACGAACTAATATGGGATTACAATATATTTCAGTAAAATTTGTAAAAATTCCGAAAACTATACGAACTGGTTTTTGGCATTTTTCACTTTTTTCCACAAACAGTTGCGGCACAATAAAACAAGGACCCAAAACGTGTGTTTCTATGTTCTTCTTGTTCGCTAAAATTCAACAGTTCTGCAGCAGCAGCAAAAATTAACAAACGTCGTATTCAGTTACCGTATCATACATTTCATCATAACAGCAATCAAGTTTGCAACCTTTCATTGTAACAGCAACCAAGTCTGCGTCATTATATACATTAACCTGTTCCAGACGGATTTTTTTTTATATACATAAGAAAATAAAAGAGGCAAGTTACATTTCTAATACTTCAGGTGAAGAATTGATTTATTATAATAGAGTAAAAGAAAAAAAAAGATTTTTTTTTTTTACATCAGTAGAAAGTTAAAGCCTGGACGTATATGTCCTATTAATCTTATAAAGATTATGACAAAATTTATTTTCAATCGATACACATGTAGTGTATTATATGTAATGGCAAAAAAAGTAATAAAAGGCAGTGTTTGGAAACTATGGGATAATATATATGTCCCACCGTTTTTTCTACATAATGAACTAAGTAATTTGAATTGACTACGTAAAAATATTCAAAAGAAAATATCTATATACCGTAATTACTTTTTGAAACCTACCTACAAACGATGTTACCGCCCTGATATTTTACACTTAATGGGCTTTTTGACTGTCAGAAATTGTGGTACTAGATTTTAAGGAATCTAACAACAGAGGCCCATTCACAATGAAGCAATATGCAAGAAATTTTAGTAGATTGATAGTTAGAATCTACGATTAAACTTGACTGGGACATATGTGTCCCAACAGTCTCGAAAGGGTTAAAACAAACGGTTATTCGGTTATTTATAAACTGAAATATCTGTGTCGTACCCAAACGCGCAGAAGTTGCAACACATATGCTAATGTGGGTTTACGATGTAGTTAAATAAATTTTCTCGGTATACGTTATAAACTCTGTTATTCTAGAAGCTATTACATTCTCTACGCTGATATATACAGCTCTTTTACGCTTTGCTCTTGAAACTACGCGCTTTTCATCAGACTCTATAACGCACCATTGCGTTTTATAGATTCTCATTTACAGTTTCAGTATTCACGCTTCTAAGCATCTCACACCAACATCCTTATTATAATCTGATCTCTGTGATAAAGCATACACGTACGTTCTTCGAAAACGTTTTCTATGCATTCCGTTCCTCGCTCTTCACTTGCAACCGATACTTTGTTTATCACAGCTTAACGTACACATTCTCGCCCATCTCAACCGTTCGTAAAAACGTCACGTTCCCTATACTATGCTACGCATTCTGTTAGGACTCTGCAGAAATAAACCGGGTAATAAAAAAATGTGTAACACAATTATTATTTCTAGTGTGTTATATTTGAAAATGACTTAATATGAATAACAATCATTTTAATATTCTATTTAATGGTAAATAATGAGAACAAATAAAAAAATAGGTAGTAGAAATAAATAGACAAAGAGAAATGTCGGAACGTAGGGTCTCAATTTTATATTAGTATTGTATTGTATGTCTGCAAGGTTGTTAGATATACGGATGAGTTATTTTAAACTTCAAATTATTCTTTATTTTATACCCCAAAATGAAACGGCAAAATCATTTCTCTAAACATTATTTCAAATGGGTGATCTTTCCCTATGTTGATATCAATACACTTTTTTGTTAAATTATACGAGCGAAACGTATTTATTGACGCTTTCTGTTATAGAGGAACTACTCAGCCTGAAACAAGATCTTGAGAAGAAACACCATTGCCTTCAAAACGCCTATGAGCAGCTGTACGTCGATTATAACGAGGCCGAAGGAAAAGCAATGATTTTGCAGAATAAGCTAAAATCTGCAACAATGAACAAAACCATGATTCCCACAGTGAATCAATCCCTACAAACTGATATTGTCCAACTGATGGACGGTGAGACCCAAACCGACGAGCCATTTGACAACGAAACCGATTCATCGTCGGACAACATTAATCTAGTCGAGCTCGAGCACAGAATCAAGGATATTTTGAAAAACTCATGTATCAACGCAGAAGGGGGAGAGTCCATCTTCGAAACTGTAGCAAAACAATACGTGGACACAAAGTGGAAAAAGGATGTGCTCGAACGAAAACTTACGGAAGTGACACGCGACTTGAAAGACACCACCAAGCTCAAAGACGGCCTTCAAATGGAATGCGACGACATGCAATCCCACATTAACTCCTTGTTACTTGAAATTCAACGGTTGAAATTAAATCTCCCGTCAATACCAGAGGCCTGTGAGGAACGAGTGGCGTCTTTAGAAACTGAAACTGAAACGCTGCAAGAAGATATAAAGCGTCTTCAAGCCGAGAATGACGAGTTATGGAAGAAGAACGCCGAGCTGACAATTGCCATACGCGACTTTGAAATGGCTTTCAGGAATCAGGATAGCCTTGAGCCTGAAATAAGAAATGCAAAGGAGCAAACTGACCTAGTGACCAGTCCGATCCAGAGGTCGAAAGACGTCGAAAGCGACGAGAGCTTTCACGAAAACACGGACAATCGGAAATCAAACTTACTGTCGTTAAACGAAGACGCCGAACTGCACGCAAGTATCGATTATGCGGAAAGCTGCGAGAAGCAGCTGAGAGAAGAACTGAGAATAGCTTTAGAAAAATATAAGACGTTGGAAACGAAAGTCGAGGCTAATGAGATAATTAAAAAGGAGCTTGAACAGTCAAAGAAAATGTTGAACGATGCTCTGAATACAGTGAAAACGGCGGAGGATAATATCGTCAGTTTAGAGTCGACGAAAAAAGAACTTGAAATGGACTACGAGTCATTGCTACAGCAAAATGAAGAATTGGCAACTGAATTGGACAAGTTGAGAGGTGGAGCATCGCAGTCTGAGGACAGCGATGCTTTGAAGGAACTTAGGCAGCAGCTTGAAATGTCTAATAGAGAGAAAGAAGATCTTGGGTACGATATTCTGCACATGAGTAATGAATTGGATACAGCTTTAAATCAGATAGAGGAGAAGCAAGGACAAATACAAAAGTTGAACGAAGAAAAGGAGACTTTAACGAAACAAAATGCTTTGCTGAATGATCAGTTGATTGCGGTGAAAAACGAATCTTCTGAGGAAATAACACGACTAGGTATGGAAAAGTCTGTATTAGAAGAAGAACAGACGGAAGCGAAACAGGAGATATTTAATAACCATGAAGAAATAATCAAACTAAAAGAAAAATTGCATGAAATTGAGGAACAATATGGAAAGATAACAGAAGAGTCATCGGGTTTAAATATGAAATACGAGAGTCTTCAAATGGAAAACGAACGTCTTGCCAGTGAAATGAAGCAACTGGGTGAACTTGAAGAGCAGTTGACTGTTAGCAAAATCACTGAAAAGGAACTAAGTGTAATACGAAATATGTATGAAAAGATCGAGAAGGAGTATGCAAAGTTACAAGATGAATTTTCGGCGTTATATTTGAAATCTGAGAAATTACAGAAAGAAAATGCTGAGTCGCAGAATATTCAACTTCAGCTTAAAGTTATCACGGACGAACTCAATTCGACACGCGCCAAGAACGAAGAAATGGATAATGCTCTGAAAGAACATCAAGCGCGTGAGCTTGACACGAAAGCACTTGAGGAACAACTTCATGCAGAGAAATATACTGTGAAAACGTTGCAAACTGAAAATACACAATTAAATGCGATCGTAAGCGAACATATGCTCTGCAACAGTGAGAAAGATCAACTTACATCCGTGCTCAAAGAAAAAACAGAAGAGATCGATACACTAAAAATGGAAATAGGCAAACTACAAGCAGACATCGCGCAAAACGAAATGAAACTAAAAGCAGCCATTGAGCGAAGTGAAGAAGTCACGGCCATGAAGCAATCAATTGAGCGATTATCAAATCTCGTTGAGGAGAAAGACGAAGAAATAAATGCTCTGAAGTCGTCGCTCCCCAGCAAAGACCCTGCCCCCGACTTAGAAGACGTTGCAGCGATTAAAAATGAACGCGACGAGTTGCTGAAGTACGTTCAAATCAAGCATGCCGAATCGCTGCAATACCACGCTGAGATCCAAAGACTGTCGCAGCTTCTAAACGAACAGGCGTTGCATGTGCAGGCTCTAACGGCAAAGCAAACCGCCGATGCCGTGGCACTTAAAGAAAAGGAGACTGCATTGCTCTCGGTACAAAGTGAGCTCGGGTCAATAAAAGAGCGCCTCAACGAAGTGGAGGAGTCGAATAAAGGCAGGGAAGTCTGCGACATCGCCGCCCACGCGGAACAAGTACGCGAGATTGCGATTCTAAACGAGAAATGCAATGCGATGGAAGCAGCGCTGGTCCAGGAGCAATCGAATAACAGGATCCTTCAGAATCAGCTCACCGAGAGTCAGAACAAAGAGGCGATCGCCGGGAAGGAATTGGAGAGGTTGCGGGCGCATTTAGTCGAGATGGAATCCAGTTACACGGAAGAAGCTGTGATTGCGGAGGAAACGAGAAAAGAGCTCGAAGCGAAATTACTACAGGCAGAGGAAAAGGTGAAGAACAGCTCGACAGTCTACACGTCGGCGAGTATACGCGCGAATCAGCAAGTCGAGACGTTGCAACAGCAGATCGCGTTGATTGTGCAGCAAAGAGACGATATACAGCATAAATTGTCACTTGCCGAGGAAAAGATTTTGACGCAAATGGCTTCGTTGACGAATTTGCAGCTCGTGCTGGAACAGTTTCAACGTGGTAAGTTTTTTGAGAGTATTTTAACACGTTAAGCGCCATGCCGGGCCCTAGGGACCGGCGCTAGACTTTTCGTTCGGGCCTCGTCGACCTGCACGGACCGGTGGCAGACTTTTCGTTCGTATTATCATCGCGCATATGTCTGTCGTTTCGTACTTGTGAGACTGAACGTTTAATTTAGGCGGCATCGTTTTTGTTTGGTCAAAGGTTTAACCCTTTGCACTCCTATGCCGAGTGTGACTCGACATCAGTTTTTATTTCAAATATTTTTGTCGAGTCCTACTCGACATTTTTTACAAGTCTAAATAAATAGATGCGCACACTTTATCGACGCTTTCACAATGTCACTAGAAGGGCTAGACATTCAGGTAATCGAAGAGAAATAAAAGAACCGCATGTGATCACAGATTATAATAAAAATATGGCTGGTGTCAATGTGGCGAACCAATACGCGATATCTTATTGTTTTTTACGTCGAGCACTCAACTGGTGGAGGAAATATTTCTTTTGGGACTAGAAATCTCCATAGTAAATGCGTATATTTTATACAAAAAAAAAACAAAGGAAAGACCAACACAAAAAATTTCGCGGAAAGATTTTGTCGATGCTTACTCATGATTTTCGTGTTCCAAATATGAAATTGGGGAGGCCTGGAACACATGATAAACACGATTGCTTAGATGGAAAGCCTTATTTAATATTTGTACATTATTGAAGGAAAACCCAAAGACTTTAACTCAGTTGTTTGGTCAAATAAAAAAAACATACCTATAGGAGGAAGAAGAAAAAGCACCATATTTTTAAGTAAAATGTTTTCTTTAGAAAAATTGCCTGGTTGCATCTTGGACAGTTGTTTGAAAAAAAATCAATGGACACTTGAAAATTTCACTATATAAAAAAGGAATAATGGAATTGAAAAACATTTTTATAATAAGTGAAAATAAAATATTTTTTTTCATTTATTTAACACAACAATTTTTAATTATAACAATTTTCATTGTGTCCCAAACAAAAAATACTACGCATTTAATCCCGGACTTTTAGCATATGCATAAGAAAATGCTCCCGTACTCAAACGGTTAATTTAGGCGGCATCGTTTTTGTTTGGTCAATGGTTTAAGGAAAACAATATAATACATGAAAACATTAATGTGAAATGGTATGAAACGGTATCAAAAATTGGCTTTTGAATTATTATTGAACACCGCTGTTGTAAATTCCTTTTTTATACACCAAGAAACAACGGGCCAGAAGATGTCTATCACAATGTACCGTCAAAAATTGATAGACACACTTCTGCAGAAGGAGGTACAAGTGGACACCCGTAGAAATCCCTAATATAAGTTCCTAGAGCCCGGCGTGGCGCTTAACGTGTTAAAGGTCGCTGCAATGTTTAATTGATTAATTTGATATGTTGCAGATAAAGAGAAGGATATTAGCGCAGCGACAGAAAAGATACAGCAGAAGCTTCAGGAGTCGTATAAGGCGCAAGAAAAGCTGACGAGCGAGGTTGCTGATCTTAAGGTTTGTTGCTGTACCTGTCTTTTGAACAAAAAAATGCGTAAACGTTCAGAAATCTTGATAAAAATAAGTAACTTGTGATTAGGATCAACTGGCGGATGCTAAAGAATGTTTACAAGCTGCATCCAGACTGAGTGAGCAACTAGACAGGAAAACGGAGAAAATCGAGCAATTGAATCAAGAAGGTATTATATTTCTTATACAAGATTTATTCTTGTATTCGTATTGTTA
The DNA here is from genome assembly GCA_033815515.1 of Cryptocheilus praepositus. Taxonomy (NCBI): domain Eukaryota; kingdom Metazoa; phylum Arthropoda; class Insecta; order Hymenoptera; family Pompilidae; genus Cryptocheilus; species Cryptocheilus praepositus. Next base: position 2,189,721 of record JAWWQZ010000222.1, on the reverse strand, counting down.
AGTGCATCCTGTTACTGAATTTTCGCATGGTCAGTGTTTAACACGTTCATATCACATGCTACATTTATTATTTGGCATAACATATTTGTAGATATTCAGAAACTAGAGAGCTACAAATATTAAAGCAAACGTTATTTTTTATGTACTTGGCGCCATCTTTTTTAAATCTTTTTCTGGATGAGTAAAGATAGTATGCCCGATATTATTTCATGATATGTGCCCATAATTATGAAAGTGGTCTAAGTCATATATTTCTTGTTTCGAGATATTTAATGAATTGCATTTGAATAAATTAAAAAATATTTTTACATTATGCGACATTTTAATTTATAATTTTATTAGTCTTAATTAATGGAAATTTACTATGAATATGAAATTTTGTGTGAATTTTATACGATAATATTATTTTTAAAGATTGAATTGACTTAGACCATTTTCAAAATTAACTGAATGTCCTATAAATGACTTAAAGCAATAAAGAACTTTGAGTTTTATTTGAAACAATAATTTGATTGAAATAATTCGTGAACATTTATTACATTTATTAATTATTTTTAAACAGTAATCCATTTTTATCATTATTTCGAGTATTTAAGATTCTTAAAATGTTCCTGAAAAACTGGAGGGATGTACGGGAGTAAACTCATAATATCTTTATGTTTTTCTTCCGATACTGGTCTAATGGTGGTGTATAATGGAAGTAATTTAATATTTCCGTATATTTTTGGTCTTCCTTTTTTAGGTGAAAGATCCAAAACGTGAAGTTTAGAATCATCTAAAGATGTTTTATAGAACATTTTATAAGGTTCATTTTTCAAGAATCTCATCCATTGAATTTGTAGCCAAGAGACAGATTCACCCGCGGTATTTTTTACTCTTCTTGTTATTGATTCTTCTAGTAATGAAGTTGTCGTTATTATTAAAATTTGATTGTCATTTATTTTATTATGTAGTTCAGAAACGCGTCAAAGAAGGCCACGTGCCATTTTCAAGTTGTTTATATAATTTATTTAAATTTTTGACTTAGACCACTTTCATAATTAAAACTAAATGAATTCCATATAATGTTGAAATTACAACCACTATCTAATGGTTCATGTTTGACAATTTCATAAAAATTACATTGAATAAATTTAGTTAAAAATAATGTGGTATGAAATAACTGATAAACTCATTTTTTTTAAATTTTGACTTAGACCACTTTCATAATTATGGGCACATATAATACATCAAAAAGTAATGGGATGGCGGTCATGTTTCTTTATTCGCGCTGAGCATAAATATCTTCATAGTGCGTAATTGTTCATCAAAGGCCATAATACTTGTACACTTACAAAATAATTCACGCATAATGTGCATCAGTTATAACTCATTACTACAGACATACTTTTCAACTAAATTTCATATTTTCACACCGTTCGACTATTTATAAATTGCACCTTCACAGCAATCTCCTTACGAACTCGTTCCTCGAAGCGTACCGTAGAATAAGACGTATGTAAGCATTTTGCAACGTAGCAGCTTGTTCATCCGTATAATTACGTTTAACCATAAGACACCGCATATTGCATTGCATTATGATTTATAATGTTGGTAAGGCAACTAAATGCTATTTCGTAACAATCGGGTTTTCTGTGAGTTGTGACTAATCTACGAAACAGTAATAAACACGTACAGTACCGTTACGTAGTCAAATATCAGCTGGTAATTCTGGGAAAATGACCAAACCCAGGATTCTTGCTGGTATCCGGCTACGAACTGGTCCGTCGCCTTTGCACAATAAATCACATCATGGTTGGCTCATGCATTGCCACTGGTGCTGGTGCTACTCTTCTCCATCCCACTATATGAAAGCTATCACAACCGTATGTGCAACTTCGAATGGGAACCTAAAGCGAGACAATTTTTGCACAAATAACCGAACATCTTGTGGCAACGAAAAATCACACTTTCGGAGTGCCCTTCTAATCGCCAATGATTTTTTTATCCGATCCATTTGCTTGACGTAGGCTTTGTGAGTTAAAATACGTAATTAAACACTTGGGACTGCAAAGGCTTGACATTTGTTTCATCACTGTATATATGAGATAATTCTATATTTTTTTTGGTAAAACGTACAAATTCATCATTAGCAGTTATGCATAATGGTAACATCGTTGTATGTGACATAAGATCTTGCCAAATTCATATGGCCAATTTCTAAAGCTAACAAATGTAGAAAACGGCATGTGCTTTAATGTAAAAACAATAAGTAAAAGTCTTAAGGTCAGTTTTATTGAATATACTTTAGTTAATGCAACATTTGCACGATCACGAAATTGATAAATTGATGTCATCCATGAGTCGTCTTCTTGTACGATGTAATATAACACAATCAGTTAATCGTTACGTACCAAATAATTAGGAACTATGCTTTGTTGCGTAATGATCTGTACACAATACGTATTCGAATAAGTTTGGTAGCGTTAGAGTGGTTAATCTCATGTGGTAACTGTGAGCGTATAGAATGTAGAAGCTCATATTACCTCGTGGGATTTCCCACCCGTTACCATTATCCTACACAAAGCTTTAATTTTTGAAACACAGGACATTGCACAAACGATAGCATTCGATTCGTTACGTTTATTTCTAAGCGCAGAGTGAACATTTCAATGGATCTGAATTTTTTTTACCTCACGAACATGGTTTTGTTTATTTAGTTGTTGATTTTGCGAATATTACCGTGGACAGGAGATTAATCGAAGAAGTTCGCGTCCACGTTATAAGAGAACTCAAATTGTTAGAGACTGCAGCAGACTGTCACATTAATAAAGCTTTTTTACTTTTACCAGCATGTGTAAAACCTTGGTTGTACTAGAACAGCATGATAAATGAAGAATGCAGCATGAAATATAAAAAGTAAATAAGGTGTGGGTGTGAGTATTACATCAGGTACTGGTGTATTATCAAGACTACCAGTACTTGTGTTATACTTGCGCTCATGCCTTTTCAACCCACCAACTTGACAGCTTCCCAGCATCGGAATGCACACATGTTACCTACAAATACAAAATATTACACGCCTATTTTTCGAGTCATAGAACATTTAGTATTCCAATACAAGCGTCAAACGGTATTTTTAGCCGTTCGCGTAAAAATCTTATGCCATTGACATATTTTATTACGAAACTCAGTGTTATTCCTGTATAATATTATGTATCTTGTATACTTTTAGTAAGTCGACTTACGGAACTGGTAAACACAGCAGATCAAAGAATACAGGCAGTGAGGCAAACTGAAGAGAGCAAAGTTGATAAGTAAGTTGTTAATTCGTCTAAATTGGTCAAATAATTTACTTCCAATACACTAATTTCGCTCTGTTATTTCACATTTTTGCAGGACTCTTGTAAAAAATCTTCTATTAGGATATCTGTCGTCGTCAACAGCTGATAAGTCTTCGGTACTCAGAGTGGTTGCAACTGTCCTAGATTTTAATGAACAGGAAAGAGATAAAGCTGGTCTTAATGTTGCTGGAAGTACCGGTTGGTTCACACGTCTTAGCAGTGGTGGCAATAGCATGTCTACGAAGGTAGGCATTTTACAACAATCTTTCAATAAATAGAAACGAAATTTCACATATTCATAAAGTTTACATAAATAATAATCAATTATGTCATTCTTCTTGGTTGATGACCTATTGTTATCAAATCCTCTTTATGCACTCAACGTGTTTTGAAACCCTGTGGTTTCCTCATGAGGAATTTACACATTAACATACAAAATACGATAATACAAACAATGTATATGTTACAGTGAAACACCGAAATCTGGAGACTATCGACTTTCACCGATGAATGTCAACATTCATATAGTCGCTTGGTGTATGTCCGAAATATTTGCTAAATACCCTTATTTCTGACTTACACCGGTAAATGTTGACATTCACCATGCACTAATGGTGAATGTTGAACATGTTGGAGATTTATATTTTCTTCTCCGTAATTCAGTCGCTATAAAACGTCACAAGGGTGACATAACTTTTTCGCCTCTCTTTCTGAAAGGAATGACCAAGAATTTAAAATACACAGTTCATCCTACATGAGAAAAGATAATAAGAGTAATAAAAAAATGACTTACCCTTATTTCTGACTTACACCGGTAAATGTTGACATTCACCATGCACTAATGATGAATGTTGAACATGTTGGAGATTTATATTTTCTTCTCCGTAATTCAGTCGCTATAAAACGTCCCAAGGGTGACAACTTTTTCGCCTCTCTTTCTGAAAGGAATGGCCAAGAATTTAAAATACACAGTACATTCTACATGAGAAAAGAAAATAATAATAATAAAAAAATAACTTACTTATGTGATTCAAATCTTATTTATCGCAACAACTTAAACTATTATGACACTTTGAATTGCACAAGAGTCCCTTGCTTTTAAAACTTAAACTATTATGACACTTTTTTGACTCTTCTGTTTTGGACCTCCACCAGAGCATATCTGTGATTGTCGACACACACCGGAGAGGGTCCAAATGTACAACAATGTAATGAAATATTCGATCTTTCACCGACGTATTTGGTATCTGTTGACATTCACCGGTGAAAGTCGACATTCTCCAATTTCGGTTATTCACGGTAACATATACATTTAAATACAATGAAAAATAACTTTAATATGATCAAGAAAGTAAAATAATACATAAGCATAACATCATACATAAAGTAAAAGAGTATCAGATAAAAATAAACTGGATGCGATAAAGACAGCAAAATATCACGTCATCCATAAGAGACCTGTAAGAGCATAAGAATGTAAGACTTATGGATTACCTATTATTTTGCACTCTTCATCGTATCCAGTTTATTTTTATTTGATCTTCTTACACTTCAGTTTAATTTGGCATACAGTTATACATCGATATGTTATCACAATCTACTTATTAACACTAGATTGCCCGAGATTTCTTGTATACCTATATTGCCCAAAAACAGTCAAAATGACTGCATTGTGAAAAAATAACAAATATGTAAAGAAATTTGTTTAAAATTAATTGTTAATATTTTTTATGTTATTTACAGTTATATAACAGGTCATTAGTAAATATTAACTGTACATATTGACTGTTTTCAATGAACTTAACCCATATTTCCGAAAGCAAGGCAAATTTATTTGATTGTAGGCGCCTACTGCATTCGGTTCTTTTGTCAAAATGAATAAATCGTAGGATTTGCTTGAACTTTTCTCTGGCCATAGTTTTTCTAAAAGATTCGGGACCCCACTTCGCTGACCATAAATAACTCAATTTAAAATTTGTTGCCTCGTAAGCTCCACGAGCATATAGAATCCCAATAAATGCACGTATTTCCGGTAATGATATTGTCCAACCGTTCCGCAAAATTCGGCGACATTCTTCTGTGCACTTTCTTATATGTTTGATAATATAGTTATCTATTATCGACGATAATGCACTGATAAGATTATCTGCCACAATATTCCTTTTTGCGTAGCCTATTGGCCCTTTCACACTCTTGAAAATACAAGCAGATGGTATCCTTCCAGGAATACCACCTTCGTCAATTTTTGTCCACACAGTACCATCAGCAGCTGTTTCGACCTCCTGAAACGTATTTTCAGTTTCTTCATCAGAATCTGAACTAGTTAGCACCCTACACCTTTTCCTGGGCATATTGATGACACTTTCATTTTCATCATTGGTGATCGACTCTTCATCACTATCTTCAGCGTCAGATGTTTCACTTTGAATATAATCCGCTTCATCTTCAGATGATAGTTCAGAATTTGTTGCATTTGATTCTATATCGGAGCACTCTTCACTTATGTTCGTTAGCTTTTCCAAGAACTCATTTCTGTTCGACATTTTTTTCATAAAGTTAGGGCGCAAAAGAAATAAAATAAACAACTTGTTAGAACAACACTTTATAAAGATTCGAATAACTAGTACTACTTTAGCTTATTGAGCAACTGACACTTATCAAGTATACGCCCAAATCGACAATTTATCATGCATCATATTTCAATACAAAGCCGGACATGTCATATAAGAAATTTACTCAATTCAATAAATAAGAATCTTTTGATTATTTAAAATTTACCAAGCAGTCAAAATGACTGCTTCTGGGCAATATAGGTATAACACATATATATATACGGAAATAAAGGAGGGCGGAAGTAACTACAATTATTCATAAACCCATTTATATGTTATAGAAAAAGTCACCAAATTCTAAGAAATTGTGTCATCAATTTCATAATTGTTTTTCTAATTGAAATTAAAAAACAGTCAAAATGACTGCCTTGGGCAATCTAGTGTTAATGAACTCATTCCTGATGTAGAAACCACAAAGTTTCGAAGCATTTTGAGTGGAAAAAGAAAATTCGACAAATACATGGGTCAATCAAGAAGAATGACATTACTCCTTAATCAATATTAACCAATCTTGAACAATTTTCGCTCCAATAACGTTGAAATTAATATTACAGGATCAGGAAGCCTCACTGTCAGCTGCGTTTGTTCGATTTTTAGAGAGCGAGTCGAAACCAAAGCCTCAGTTGCCAGCGTTGCCAATTTCAAGCTCGGTGAGAAAATGACTGCCTATTTTGTAATTAACTGTTATGCAATGCTTAACGGAAACGCACTTAAGATTCTTGTGATTAACTTCCAGCCTTTACCGAAACCAACTCACAGCAGGCAACATTCTACGTCGTCAACAAATCAATCAACATTACTACTATCTAATGTCAGTCTTCCAACATTCCCAGACTTCATTCCAGCAAGGAATACCGGATCGATTTTGAAGGAAGTGTTAAAAGATAGTTGATATTGAAAACTCCTGTGAAGTGTGATGTAATGATCATATTTTAAGATTGTATATAAAATGCTACACCAATTAATTGAACTGCAAGCGTCAAATTATCTCAGACACTATTGATGTACTCTTAGGGTAACAGTATTAATGGCCTTCTTTTTACCAGTTGCATTTTATATGGCAGCCCCAATATAATGTATGATAGCGGAAAATAACTAAAGCAATGCTCATATCGATTTAGTTTTACAACTTTGACTATTCGTAATTGCTTTAACATTTATTCTAGTAGCTACGGCATATATAACAGTTTTGTTAAATCTATGATTACGTTAATCGTCTGTAATAAATATCGAAGGAGGTAAAAAGTATATTTGAAAATTGTATAAATAAGAAAATGTCGACTTACAGACTGTACGGGCTTTTTCATCAAAATCTTTCAAGCAACATCAGCAATTTGTCTTAAATTAATATTGTTGCGGGTGATAACTACAAATGTACGCTACCATATGCTTATTTAGCACCAATGAATTAATTCCTTGCCAAACGACAGTTAACGACGCATATAAAAATATATTTTTATCACTATTAATAGTCTATATCTGCATGGTATTTGAAACTGTAAGCAACATCTAGAGCTCAATGTAAAGGTTCCTAAAGTGATATTAAACACTAAATATATTATGTTATTAATAAATCATCAATAGATTCGCAATAAATTCGTTGTATTGGAAATGTACGAATTTGTACAGCAATTTTATATTGTAACTATAGGAAGAGTTCGGTAAAATATTTATTCAAATAATATGTACGTTACCAGATTAAATAATCAAAAATGTTAGACTAAATTTATCAAAGACTATCAATTGCATGCAGATACAAGTTTTGTAGCTAATCTTTCTTATAACCCATAGTTGCGTCTCCTCATATAAAACTATTTTGTGCACATACAATTCTTGTGGATTTTGTTGGTCACTATATTCTGTGTGAGTTTATCAATTTGTGTATATTATAACACCATAAAATGTTCAACTTAAATCACCTTGTTTAATTGTAGTATACAGGATGTTCCCAAACTTGCGGTACCACCATATGGGTGTTTATTTTGTATACAACAATAAGTCCGTAAAAATAATAACTTCTTTTTTAAGGCTTCGTTTTCGAAAACGAGTTTGAAAATCTGTCAGTTATATATTAACACTAGATTTATGGAATCCGTCGCATTTTCAAATTTCACCAGCAAAACTACAGAAGTATTAATATTAATCGTTAGCAACTTTTGATGCTTTTTATTCATGAAATTACATTCATCCATATTCAAATTTAATTCCTCCTCAGTAAATCTAGTGTTAATTACAATTTTTGCAATATGTTTTTGCCTGTATTGTTAGACATGTTTTACTGAAGCTAAAGTGTCCTTCAAGAATAATAACACCATTGAAGAGCTATAGACAAAGATTATTTGGACGTTTAAAAATGTTGTAAATACACATATAATTCAATACACGTTTATGATAATTTAATTAAACAATCAAATTTGTGTATGCAGCAATGCAATCAAGATTTCAAACACTTGTCCTGTTAATAAAATCTCCTTAAAAAGTAATGATCTTACCTTGTTTATGAAATGATACAAACCCATATTAGAAATAACATACCAGTAAACAAATTTGGGGACACCCTGCATATACGACTAAGTAATTAATGTTCATACTGACAATTAAATTACTTTGGCTCTGGGTAATGTGTTTATAGCTATTTTATGTCAGAACCAATTTATTGCTGTTTTGTGGACATTTCGCAAGAACATTATTCAAATTTAAAAACCATGTCCATATTGTATATTTTGTAAACTGGGAAGAAAAATATCACTGATACTATATATTTTTGTATACTGATATATCTTACAAAAGCCCAAGTTTTATTTACTTATCAGAATAATAATTAAAGTCAAAGGGAAAAAGGTAAGTATTGACACATAACCCATACACAAACATATATATTACAAAGGATATTTATTGAAATCTTATTTGTCTTACAAATATACACAATTAAGTGCAATAAACGTCTGTTACATGTATGTCTAAGGCAATAATCAGTCGACACGAAATGTAGGTATTGACATACAATAACGCATACCCATATATACCAAGATATTTATTCAAATCTTATTTGTTTCACAAATAGACAAGCGCCAATCAACCAATAACATTACGATTGATCGACGAAACATGCATATCTTAAGTCTGTTAACGGACCACAAAAAAGTATTTCTTCTCTTCCTTCTGTTCGGCTTCACTTACACAAGTTTTATTTAAGTGTATCAGGAATAATAATTAAAGTCAAACGGAACACACATAGTAATACCGAGTAACACGACAATTATAAAATTAGAAAACCAATATAACAAAAAAGTCTATTTCTTCTCTTCCTTCTGTTCGGCTTCAGTCTTCTTCTCCTCCGTCTTCTCACGAATCGCCGGCTTGCCGGTCTGTTCAATCTTAATGGCCCTCTCGTTGGTCGACTTCGGCTGGTCCTTTCTCGGCGCCGTGATGCTCAAAACACCGTCGGAGGACAAGCTGGAGGTCACTTGTTCGATGTCGCACTGCTCCGGTATCATGTATTTCCGTACAAACTGTCTAGATATCCAGCCGTGCTCGTCCTGCTTCTCTTCGTGCTTAGCTTCGACAACGACGCACTTATCGACCACCTTTACGTTGATCTCCTCGGGCTTGAACTGTTGCACGTCCAGGATCACCTGGAACTTGTCCTTGTCTGCCTTAACGGTAGACGTACCACTTTCGCCGGTTCGCAGCAGCTCGTTCCAAGGTCTATAATAGAGCAGGGGTTGTTGTCTCAGACGCCGGTCTCGACTCGGCATAATGTATTGTTGCAGGATGCTGGGACTCAGCAGTTGTTCGGGGCGAAGACCCAAGCCGAAGTTCTGGTCCATGAGCCGGTGTGGCCGGTCGAGGTCCTCCCACCAGTCGGAGAATAACAAAGGTACCAGAGACATTGTTTCTGTTCTTAAACTGCGCACACGTAAAACGTAAGATTCACGAAATGGCGAGCACTGGTCGACTCGATGTTTTACTGATGATTGCCGTCTACTGACTGTTGCTATGCGTCACGCCGGCCTCTATTTATACCGCCGAGCCGGCTTGCAAACTGCGCATGTGTCTCTAGAAGGTTCTCGATGTACCGGCATTTTCTGGAAAGATTATTCGCTTTTGTCGTTATTATTGCTGAATGGACCACGGTGCGTTGACAAGATATAATGAACGGACGCGGCTTTTTGTTGATGCTTTCGTGCGTGCAATAAGTTGGGTCATAATAAACATTGGTAAAGCGGTATCCTGTTTTCTACTGCGTATGGACGGTTTCTGGGCGTTTCGGGTGTAATCAAGAGGATCCGGACACTTACGAAATTTGTTTATTTAGTAATGTGTCTATCTTACTTATGAGGATTGTGTTGCATGTTTCTTTGGTAAAATGTAATTTGTTGTCCTTAAAATTGTTTTATCGTTAATTCAATATATTTTCGTATTTTTACAAAATAACCTAATGACAGATACGTCAAAACGCTTGAAACGGGGGGTCAAACAATAAGAGAGGTTTTATTTGTATTACCGCATTGTACGTGAACATTTATTGTAGTGTATTCAATTTTAAAGGACAGAAAGCGATGAGTTCGTGAAAGTATTCACAAAGAAGGGGTTCAACCCATCTGTTTTACAACGGTATAGTCTGTACGGAAATATTTTTGCGTGTAACTGGATGTGTATATGCCAGTATGACGTTCAATAAGCGTTACCGCGATGATAAACACAGACTAAACAGAGCGGACGTTGGAGGACATGAAATATTCTCCATTTTTATGACGTGTCGGTTATATTCGTCATGACTGCATTATGTTACAATTATAGTTTTGAGTAATTTGTACTAATTTTCGTACGTGCGTAATAATTTTACTGCATGTTTCATTTGCATGATTAATTAAAAGGTACATTTATTCCCTGCAATCTCGATTTCCGCCTTCTAATTCGAGTTTCCAGAAAAATACAGATGTTTCATTCAATTCTCTGACTAATAATAAAAATGTTCTCGATCAATCTGGATGAAAGAAACTTCGGTGGTGTTCTTTAGGCGTTGGTTACGTGATATCAACGCAAAAAATATATTTTCGCCCACACTTCGTCGCAAATTAGTAATTCGTACATTTTGAGTAATTCATACTAATTTCCGTACATGCGTAATAATTTGATTCTATGTTTCATATGCATGACTAATTAAAAAGCATATTTATTCGCTGCAATCTCAATTTCCACCTTCTAATTCGAGTTTTAAAAAAAACAAAGATGTTTGATTCAATTCTCTGACCAATAATAAAAATGATCTCGATCAATCTGGAAGAAAAAAACGTCGGAGCCGTTTTTTAGGCGTCTTTTTCACCCACATTTCGTCGCAATTGAGTAATTTGTATATTTTGAGTAATTCGATATATCAACATGAGAAAATCTTTTTCGCCCACATTTCAGTCGATGTTTCATTCAATTCTCTGACTAATAATAAAAATGTTCTCGATCGATCTGGATGAAAGAAACTTCGGTGCTGTTCTTTAGGCGTCGGTTACGTCATATCAACATAGAAAATCTTTTTCACCCACATTTCGTCGCAATTGAGTAATTCGTACTAATTTCCGTACATGCGTAATAATTCGATTGCATGTTTCATTTGCATGACTAATTAAAAAGCATATTTATTCGCTGCAATCTCAATTTCCACCTTCTAATTCGAGTTTTCAGAAAAATAAAGATGTTTCATTCAATTCTCTGACTAATGATATAAATGTTCTCGATCAATCTGGATGAAAGAAACGTCGGTGCTTTAGGCATCAGTTACGTCATATCAACGCAGAAAATCTTTTTCACCCACATTTCGTCGCAATTGTGTAATTCGTACATTTTGAGTAATTCGTACTAATTTCCGTACATGCGTAATAATTCGATTGCATGTTTCATTTGCATGACTAATTAAAATGTACACTTATTCGCTGCAATCTGAATTTTCGCTTTCTAATTCGAGTTTTCAGAAAAATAAAGATGTTTCATTCAATTCTCAGACTAATGATATAAATGTTCTCGATCAATCTGGATGGAAGAAACGTCGGTGCTTTAGACATCGGTTACGTCGTATCAACGCAGGCAACTTTTTGTCGCCCACATTTCCTCACAAATGAGTAATTCGTATATTTTGAGTAATTCGTAGTAATTTCGGTATATGCGTAATAATTTGATTGCATGTTTCTTTTGCATGACTAATTAAAAAGTACATTTATTCCCTGCAATCTCGATTTCCGCCTTTTAATTCGAGTTTTCAGAAAAATACAGATGTTTCATTAAATACTCTGACTAATGATATAAATGTTCTCGATCAATCTAGATGAAAGAAACGTCGGTGCTGTTCTTTAGGCGTGGGCTACGCCACATCAACGCAGACAATTTTTTCTCGCCCACATTTCGTCGCAAATTAGTAATTCGAACATTTTGAGTAATTCGTACAAATTTTCATATATACGTAACAATTCGATTTTATGTTTCATTTCCATGACTAATTAAAAAACACATTTATTCGCTGCAATCTCGATTTTCGTCTTCTAATTCGAGTCTTCAGAAAAATAAAGATGTTTCATTCAATTCTCTGACTAATAATAAAAATGTTCTCGATCAATCTGGATGAAAGAAACTTCGATGCTGTTCTTTAGGCGTCGGTTACGTCGTATCAACACAGAAAATTTTTTCTCGCCCACATTTCGTCTTAAATTAGTAATTCGTACATTTTGAGTAATTCGTACTAATTTCCGTATATGCGTAACAATTCGATCGCATGTTTCATTTGCATGAGAAATTAAAAAGCATTTTTATTCGCTGCAATCTCAATTTCCACCTTCTAATTCGAGTTTTCAGAAAAATAAAGATGTTTCATTCAATTCTCTGACTAATAATAAAAATATTCTCGATCGATCTGGCTGAAAGAAACATCAGTGCCGTTCTTTAAGCGTCGGTTACGTCATATCTATGCCGAAAATCTTTTTCGCCTACATTTCGTCGCTTGATAATATACCGATAACATAGATTATATTGCATATGATATACCGATAACGCAGATTACATTGCATATAAATGTACCTTATATGTCCGTGCGAATGCGTACTTTATTAATTGAATAAGCAGCCAAATAGAAACAGAAGTTTATATAAAATTAAATCTGATCGTGAACTACATACGTTCGGAGAATTCGACGAAAAATCACGCAATTTACGTGCAGAAGTAGCAGTCTTGAAAGATTTGATTTAATCGCATAGAACCGTCGAGAAAAGCATGGAAAGATCGTAATGTCGAAATTGCACTGGCGTGCTATAATTATACGCTAAAAGTAGCGTTACTGCTGATGATTTCACGTATACTAAATTTGCCCGACTTATTTGCATATACCTTTTCGAATTCTGCACGTAATCGAAATACGAACTTTAGTATGAAAATCTCACTCTGCGAGCTCGCGACGGTCCTCGAAATAAAACACTAGAGAACGTTCTTGAAATTGACCATGAACAGAGCCGTGCACTAACGTCGGATATATATATGTATACAAACAATCTTCGTGGCTATTTTGATACGCACCGCTCGAAAAAGAAAGGATAATGTATCAAACGGACAGAAATAGATAGACATATAATTTTCTGGATGATATAAGCGCGCTGTTTACTAAACACGTATTTTAGATAAAGACACCGCATGTATCTGCAGACGGAGTAGAATGTTATTCTTTCCAGTGTTTATGCTAGATAACACTATCGTACAGGTTCGTCTGTCGAATTACAGCTTCATTCAATTTTTCATTTTATCCAAATATATTTCAATGTTTACGGTACAATGTGTATTCCAAATAAAGCGACTTCCATTGTTCTCAATGCAATTAAAAAATACAAGTTTCTTTGGTATTCAATTTAACACTTTAAGGATCGCTAAGAAATCTGTAAGAAATATGCCTTGGACCGCACGTTTTTGAGAAACCTGTACGTTACAACAAATCATAACTGTATTATTTATGATGCAATTTTTGTGAAACTTTCAGAAATTGTATAATTGGAAGTATTTTAGGTATTATTAAAAAAAATTTGTTTTCTTAATAATTATCATAACTTTTTTTCTTAAAAAATGAATTTGTATGAAATTTATAGAAATTGTAAAATAGGATGCATTTTACGTATAATTTAAAAAAAATGGTTTATAAAGTTATTTAAAGAAATTATCATAAATATTCATAATTTCACCATTCATCAAACCATTTATAGAAATTGTAAATTAGGATGCATTTTAGGTATTATTTAAAAAAATTGTTTAATGTTTTTTATGTTTTTGATGTTTTCTTTAATAATTATAACTTTTTTTTCTTAAAAAATGAATTTGTATGGGATTTATAGGAATTGTAAAACATGATGCATTTTATCAGAGTTTCTGATAGTTTTTTAAAGTATGATATTACGTGAAGCACTTTTCTCTAAGAGGACCCATCCAAAATAAGCGAAAAAAACATGAAGGCAATCTAGTTTAATACATTGTATATTGATGTAAATACTTAAATAGACTAAATAGATACAATGTATCAAAATAAGTGACATCTAAACACAGCGTGTAGAAAACACGAGAAAATTCGTGAGCGTCCGTAACAGTTGGGATATGAAACACGAGAAAATTCGTGAGCAGTCCTTAAAGTGTGAAGAAAACTCAAAATTAAATGTACACTGATGATAATTGAGCCGTTTATTTTGAAAGTGGCCTAACTCCATTTATCTTCAAATTGAGATAAATAACATTTACTGATAAATAAAATGAAGTTGTACATGTAACCATGGTAACCGGAAAATATTGAAAAAACGGAGTTAGACCATTTTCAAAATAAACGGCTCAATTAATGTTTCTTAATAATTATCATAACTTTTCTACTTTAAAAATAAATTTGAAATAAACAAATTTAAATGAAATTTATAGAAATTGTAAAATAGAATGCATTTTAGATATTATTAAATAAAATGTGTAAAAAATTATTTAAGGAAATTATCATAAAATTTTATTGAAAAGTCAATTTTATCAAAATTTCTAATAGTTTTTTTAAAGTATAATATTGCATGAAGCACCGGAAATGAGCGAAAAACATATGCAAATAATGATGTAAATACTTAGACAAAATAAATACAATGTATCAAAGTAAGTGACATCTAAAGACAGCGTGTAGAAAATACGAGAAAACTCGTGAACGTTCCTTAAAGTGTTAAGTAAAATAGATCGTGCTGCGTTTTAGCGAAAAACGTGATTCATGGTTGCGTGTGCAAAATCATGGTTTAGGGTAGATAACCTGAAACCATATGCGAAAGCTGGAGTCTATTTCTATCTAGCGGAAAATCGATGATACTCGAAGTGTCTGTAAGCGTCATCCACGTAGAACATACATTGGCGGCAAGCCCACATACTGCGCATGACATACTATGCAGGTCACTGTACTGTAGACGTAGCAGTCTATTTATAGACGTTAAACAAAATTGTCAAAGCGATAATGAAGTGCATTTACACCTGTATCATTCATCAATGCCATTACAACCGAAATTGTATTCAAAAGAAATGAACAATGTTACGATTGTGTATAGGCAACTTCACATGATCATCGCTGTTATAGGATTTAGCAAAAAAATATTTAGCCATAAAAATATTGCCGACAATTAATGCATTATTCGGCATTAATAAACACAGAAGGCGTTATACACATACGTAAAGAATAATATCAAATATTCTGACGCGTTTTCATTATTCTCGGTTTCTACGGTCACGAGATTTATGGGATCGGATATTGATAAAAGAAAATTAGTTAAGTCCAAGATGTTGAGTGTTTGTGGATAATAACTATAAGTTACTATGCACGATAATGTACCATAGACATCTTAGAATCTGTAGATGGTAAACAAAAATGCGAAAACTATAATCAAATATCGTTACATCCGTGTTACTCATATTTTTTTGCTAATTCCTATAACAGCAATCTATTTATAGACGTTAAATAAGGTTGTCAAAGCTATAATGAAATGCATTTACACCTGTATCATTCATCGATGCGATTGCAACCGAATTCGTACCAAAACAAATGAACAATGTTACGATTATATATAAGCAACTTCACATGATTATTGCTGTTATAGGAACTGGCAAAAAAATATTTAGCCATAAAAATATTGCCGACAATTAATGCATTATTCCGCATTAACCCTTTGCACTCCTATGTCGAGTGTGACTCGACATCAGTTTTTATGGCAGGAGCTCCTTTGTCGAGCTCCACTCGACATTTTTTCATGTCTAAATAAATAGATATCGTGCACACGTTATCGACGCTCTCGCAATGTCACTAGAAGGGTTAGACATTCAGGTAATCGAAGAGAAATAAAAGAACTGGATGTGATCACAGATTATAATAAAAATATAGATGGTGTCGATATGGCGAACCAATACGCGACATCTTACTGTTTTTTACGTCGAGTACTCAAGTGGTGGAGGGAATATTTCTTTTGGGGATTAGAAATCTCCATGGTAAATGCGTATATTTTATACAAAGAAAAAACAAAAAACCAAGGAACAGAACCTATAGCCCACAAAAAATTTCGCGAAAAGATTTTGTCAATGCTAATTCGTGATTGTCGTCATCCAAACATGAAATTGGGGAGGCCTGGAACACATGATAAACACGATCGCTTAGATGAAAAGCCTCATTTAATCTTCCTACATCCCGAAGGAAAACACAAAGACTGTGCAGTTTACTCGAATAGAAAAACATCTGGAGGAAAAAGAGAAACCACCTATTTTTGTGAAACGTGTGAAAGAAAATCAGGGTTACATCTTGCAAGTTCTTTCAAAAGATATCATACCCTTGAAAATTTCAATATACGACAATACTGTAAATAAAATTGGTGTTTAAGTGAATTTGTTTCTTCCTTTATTTATTTAAATTGCTTTATATTTTTAGTTAAAGTAAATTTCAAATAAAACACTTAAAAGCGTTGGGAGCTGCTGGTAACGAAATTGAAATAAAATTCGGAGTGCAAAGGGTTAATAAACACAGAAGGCGTTATACACATGCGTAAAGAATAATATTAACCCTTCTTTGCATGATGGTGGAAATTTCCATCATATTGTTTTTTGCTAAATTTATACTATAAATATATACTAAGATTTTTTTAACCGTTTTTCCTTTAATTTTGAACATGAATTACACATTTATTTCACCAATAAAGAAAAAAGAAAATATCAAATATTCTGACGCGTTTTCATTATTCCCGGCTTCTACGGTCACGAGATTTATGGGATCGGATATTGATAAAAGAAAATTAGTTAAGTCCAAGACGTTGAGTGTTTGTATATAATAACTATAAGTTACTATGCACGATAATGTACTATAGACATCTTAGAATCTGTAGATGGTAAACAAAAATGCGAAAACTATAATCAAATATCGTTACATCCGTGTTACTCATATTTTTTTGTTAATTCCTATAACAGCAATCTATTTATAGACGTTAAACAAAGTTGTCAAAGCTATAATGAAATGCATTTACACCTGTATCATTCATCGATGCGATTACAGCCGAATTCGTACCAAAACAAATGAACAATGTTACGATTATGTATAGGCAACTTCACATGATCATCGCTGTTATAGGATTTAGCAAAAAAATATTTAGCCATCAAAATATTGCCGACAATTAATGCATTATTCCGCATTAATAAACATAGAAGCGGCATACACATACTTGAACAATAATATTAAATATTCTGACGCGTTTTCATTATTCCCGATTTCTACGGTCACGAGATTTATGGGAACGGATATTGATAAAAGAAAATTAGTTAAGTCCAAGATGTTGAGTGTTTGTATATAATAACTACAAGTTACTATGCACGATAATGTACCATAGACATCTTAGAATCTGTAGATGGTAAACAAAAATGCGAAAACTATAATCAAATATCGTTACATCCGTGTTACTCATATTTTTTTGCCAATTCCTATAACAGCAATCTATTTATAGACGTTAAACAAAATTGTCAAAGCTATAATGAAATGCATTTACACCTGTATCATTCATCGATGCGATTACAACCGAATTCGTACCAAAACTAATGAACAATGTTACGATTATATATAAGCAACTTCACATGATTATTGCTGTTATAGGAACTGGCAAAAAAATATTTAGCCATAAAAATATTGCCGACAATTAATGCATTATTCCGCATTAACCCTTTGCACTCCTATGTCGAGTGTGACTCGACATCAGTTTTTATGGCAGGAGCTCCTTTGTCGAGCTCCACTCGACATTTTTTCATGTCTAAATAAATAGATATCGTGCACAGGTTATCAACGCTCTCGCAATGTCACTAGAAGGGTTAGACATTCAGGTAATCGAAGAGAAATAAAAGAACTGGATGTGATCACAGATTATAATAAAAATATAGATGGTGTCGATATGGCGAACCAATACGCGACATCTTACTGTTTTTTACGTCGAGCACTCAAGTGGTGGAGGGAATATTTCTTTTGGGGATTAGAAATCTCCATGGTAAATGCGTATATTTTATACAAAGAAAAAACAAAAAACCAAGGAACAGAACCTATAGCCCACAAAAAATTTCGCGAAAAGATTTTGTCAATGCTAATTCGTGATTGTCGTCATCCAAACATGAAATTGGGGAGGCCTGGAACACATGATAAACACGATCGCTTAGATGGAAAGCCTCATTTAATCTTCCTACATCCCGAAGGAAAACACAAAGACTGTGCAGTTTACTCAAATAGAAAAACATCTGGAGGAATAAGAGAAACCACCTATTTTTGTGAAACGTGTGAAAGAAAATCAGGGTTACATCTTGCAAGTTCTTTCAAAAGATATCATACCCTTGAAAATTTCAATATACGACAATACTGTAAATAAAATTGGTATTTAAGTGAATTTATTTCTTCCTTTATTTATTTAAATTGCTTTATATTTTTAGTTAAAGTAAGTTTCAAATAAAACACTTAAAAGCGTTGGGAGCTGCTGGTAACGAAATTGAAATAAAATTCGGAGTGCAAAGGGTTAATAAACACAGAAGGCGTTATACACATACGTAAAGAATAATATTAACCCCTCTTTGCATGATGGTGGAAATTTCCATCATATTGTTTCTTGCTAAATTTATACTATAAATATATACCAAGATTTTTTTAACCATTTTTCCTTTAATTTTGAACATGAATTATATCACCTTGATTTATTTCACCAATAAAGAAAAAATCATGCAAAGAAGGGTTAAATATTCTGACGCGTTTTCATTATTCCCGGTTTCTACGGTCACGAGATTTATGGGATCGGATATTGATAAAAGAAAATTAGTTGAGTCCAAGACGTTGAGTGTTTGTATATAATAACTACAAGTTACTATGCAGGACAATGTAGTATAGACATCTTAGAATCTGTAGATGGTAAACAAAAATTGTAAAAACTATAATCAAATATTGTTACATCCGTGTTACTCATTGATGCGATTCAAATCGAATTAATATCTGAAATAAAATTATAACTATTACTGAATTACTGTGTAGATCACTGCGCTATTAATATCTTTTGAAGTCAAGTTACATAATTAGTATCGAAAAATGGATTAATTATTATTATTCATTTATTTTGCAGGTTAATGTACATACATTAGACACGTTCGTCATTACATTGGCGTTAAACAAACATTTCAGAAAACTGTGATCAAGTATTCTTATCGTTGTATTAATGCGGTCAAAATATAATTATTATCTAATTAATACTATATAATATAGTAACAATTATTGTCATTATTTTTGTTTTTCGCCGTTTTTACTGGTAACTGTACGACAATCGCTATGACGCAATATTCACAAAATCTTTCGTTATTATATTATATATACTCCGAGATACTTTATTGCAAACGTAAAGTTCACAAAAATTTACTTTCAGAATGGTTTATTATCTAACGACTTATTACAGGACGGTTACAAATAAAAAAACACAGCTTTAGAAGCAGTTCCAACATTGTTTAGTGCATACAACGTAATAGTAAAAGGTAGCTATTTATTTGGCGTCTGGCAGAATGTACTTATGAAATGAAAAAAGCTCTAAATAATAATACCGGCAGTACTATGTCGATGATATACATGATAAGAAGCAAGTCGATCGTCGAACGAACATTCTGCTTGTACTATCATCCTTTGGTTCTCCACTTTTCGCTTTGCGCCTCATGACGATGATACATACGGTGATCAAAAGCCAACTGTGTAGCAGAAAAAATTGCTGGTTTAGCAGCCGATAGCATTCTTTCGTTATGAACATTGCACGCGACATTAAATATTTTTAATTAATGTTGTACGTAAACAAGATACATTCGTAAATCGCTATAGCGTTGCACGTTCTCATTCGCACGAAATTATAAATTGAAAGATTCTTATATAATTTCGCATTTTTCAGATCAATACTTAAATTGCATAGTAACAAAACATAACCATATTGCGTCTAATATCGTACGTACAGAGATCTATCATTTACAAGATACATTTTTTCAACCTTGATACAAATGGATAATAACAATGCGCCCTTTTATTTGTTGAAACAAAAATACATTTCATTAATTCTCTACAAGTTTCCAGGCTATCGGAACCTCGTCATCAGGAATCTATAATTATAAAATTTTGCGTCAGTGTACGTTTTACAAAAAACCGGATTTTACGAAAACCAACACTAACACTCTTCCGTTGCTACACCTTGCAAGTCACTACACTAGATTTTGGATATGACATGACGGCTGTTGTTAATGTCTTTTTATATATAGTTTGAATTTGCGAGAACTAAAATTGATTTTTATTTAACTCCTTGAACGCGATGTATTCCCACAAAAAACCATCAATACGTACGTTACTATATTTACATGTCAATCACACATTTTTATACTTATTGATCAAAGTATATTCCGTTTACATAAGTGCATAACGCGTTTTTTCATCTCATAAGACGGAGAAAATGTTTAATCGGAACACACAATTCCCTTTGGGGAGAATTATATTATTTAGACAAATTGCGAGTGAATAAAATTATAACACTATAAATTGAAAAGCATAAACAGTTACAGATACGGCAAAAGAATAAATTCGTACGAGACAATTTGCGATGCGTTTATACAGCAGTGTAAATATGAAATCGGCAAAATTCAAACTGAACAATGTTACTGAAAACATGCAAAACTTGGAAAAGTTGCCGATATTCGGCTAGTTGCAAATGGTATGTTACGCAAAACAATAAACTCAAAGTTAGATACGTTTATATGTGTAGTAATGGATTGTTGTAATAAGAAAAATGTAGAGGCCGTATATTTACATATTTTATAGTCAAAGGATTAAACTTTTCAATCGATAAAAGGGAGCGCATTATTTTTATCCACACGGGCATCTATCCCGCGAACAACAAGAAGCAAGATTCTCTACGGTACGAAGCAAGTCTCCAAATTTGTAGACCCTATGTAATTTTAATATTGCCTTTTTTCCGTTGAGCCTGCTGCTGTTGCAGATGTTGCTGTTGCTGCAGCGTATACTGCGGCTGCACACGTTGCTGCATCTGGTCCCTCTGATCTCTCTGCGCGTCCATAAACTCGCCACTGCCTTTTTCATAATCCATCAAAGCTGGCCGACCGGTATACTGTATCTTAATCGGCCGTTCCGCGGCGTCACCTTTGAAAGTCTCCTTCCTCGGACAGGACACCGTAATAATACCGTCCGATGACAGGCTCGATTCGACTCTCTCCGCATCACATTGTTCCGGGATCATGTACTTTCTGACAAAGTGTCTCGAAACGTAGCCGTGTTCGTCTTCACGATCCTCGTGATTTCCTTCGACCACGATGTTCTTATCGACGACCTTCACCTTGATCTCCTCAGGGGCGAACTGTTGCACGTCGAGTGTTGCCACGAATCTCTGCTTTTCAGGCTGAATAGTCGACGCACCAACATGATGACTTTTGCGCATCGACGAAGATCCGAAAAACGGATGGTAGCGTTTGCGACGATGCTGCCGATAGAGGAAAATATCGTTTCGCGGCGGTTCGAACGTGTTCAGAATGTCTTCTGGGTCCACGTCCACGCCGAAATGTTGATTGTAGAGATTGTGTGGACGGTCGAGCTCTTCCCACCAATGGGAGAACAGCATCGGTATCAAAGACATGTTCAGTCTTCAGGTTCTGTTTTTGCGTCTCGTACACAGTTGGCCACCCCGTGATATCGCCTGCGCGTGAATCAACTGATGGCGTCGTGATGCTTGTTTTTATACGCGCTCCTCTGCTTGCTCGGACCCTTGCAAAGTTGGCGGTGGTGGGGTCTTGTGACGCCACGTGCAATTTCAGGTAATGTAAGAAAACTGCGAGTGGTTCAGGATACGCAATTCTTAGACGTTATTGTCCTTCGCAGTCTGCTGCGCATGTGTATCGCATAGCCCTTTAACACGCTGACTGCCACACGGGTTTACAAGAAAACCTCCCACGCGTGCTGCTATACCATGCGCCAATTGTTTTTTATCGTAATAGAAAATGATTACGGTTAGAACGAAATGCCTGGGGAATCCCATCGAGTTGAAAATCTGTATTGGAGAATTGTATTGGGCATATTGTTTCTTATCGTAGCAGAAGATGAGCACGTTTACATCAAAATGTTTCGGAACGTGCATTCAATTGAAAATCTTTCCTCAACAACGAAGTATTTAAGAGATCCTGTGAGATTTAAAAATGATTTCTTCTTTTACCAATATTTTTTCTGTAGTGACGAATAGTTAAAGCTACTTTCATAATAATTTAATAGTTTTATCATATCCTGGAAAATATCTAGCCAAGTACTTACTAACAAACCTCGTAAATATTCAAACAAACGTCAGCCAAATACGGATGACGCGGCCTGATTAGATTTTTTGCCGTCACTCGAATACGGATGACACGGCAGTCAACGTGTTAACACGTTGGTTGCCGTGCGTATTTTGCTGTATTAGAACTTCGATGCTGCAAAATACTACAGCGTTTGTCTGAATTATGCAAAATGTAAATAATGTGCAGGTATTGGAGACCAAAGGATCGCATCACTATCTTAACAATAACTGCATTTGTAAAATAATTATTGGTACCCATTGCGAATATTTTGGATCTTCAGTAAAATCTCTTACGTTGGTCACCGGTGACCATCGCGGCAGTCAGTGTTAACCCCTTTTGACGCGAATTTTTTTTCATTTTAGGAAAATTATTTTTTATACTAAAATTAATTTAATTCATGTGAACGAAGGCCACAATATACTTTTTAGAGAAATTTCTATTTATTTATTTATAATTTGTAAATGTACATTTTAATGGACATATGGTCCTTACGCAAAATTTGTAACATTAAGGAGATCCTAAGAAATATTTGTATAAAAAAATAAAATTCGTAATCGCAAGAATAATATACGCAATAAAATACAGCACGAAAAGTATTATGTACATTAAAATATGTACAGGGTCCGAAGGGGTTAATCTCTTGCGCTGGAAATTAAATAAGCAATTCTCATTACACATTCGACCCGACCTAATATTCGAAATTGCTTCCACAAAAGATTTTGGATGCATATGAAAATGCTTGTTTATCATTTTGCACGGTACGATATTTTTCCTGGTTTTGTCTTGCCTTTTGTGAGTAAGATATTTTTGCGAGAGTAGATCGCAAGTCTCCTACTTGGATGTTTTGTATCAGAGGACATCGAAATTTATTTCTGGTTATAGGGTATCAACATACGCCAGCGTAACTTTTTGAAAAACACATGTTTCCATGACATTTGCTGTTGAAATATGATCAAAAAACAAAACCAAAGTATGGTTTATACGTTGAGATATATAAAAAAAAATCAAGCGTTGTTACGTTGGAACAGAATATGTGAAGTGCATTCATGGTGCAACCTAAACTCAGACACTTTTACACTCATCGCATGGTATTGATTAGTTTCAAAAGGTGAATATGCGAGTCTAACGGTAAGAGTGTAACCTAAGAGGAAGAAACCTCTAAACCTCTAAACCATAAGTATGTCTGTCTATGTACATTTCCATTGGGGAGTAGACTTAACAGCAAACTACATATTTTCAATGTGAGGGGAAGAAAACAGGGCGGTATTCTTTATTGTAATCGGAAGGCATAAAGTGCAAGGTGTCAAACTAATTATTATTGTGAAACGTGTACACACGAATCTGCAAGGGACATCGGGAACTGTCTTAAACTGTATCATATTGTAGAAAATTAGAAGAAATAAAATGACGATATTTTTCCAAGCTGCTTGCACATTGTCTATAAATTCCTGTAAATAAAATAACATTTCCATGGATTATTTGCTTTCAAAACTACAATATGGAATATCACAGGACCCCTGTTTCGCAAGAAGGATCAAAGTGCAAATTATTAAACGTAGAAATATTTGTACTTTATCAAATTTGTACCACTGCCTTGATCGGAAATTGTAAAAATGAATAGCTCAGGTTTTCAGCATGTGTTGTACTTTGCGAAATAAAACGAAAGCATTGAAAATAATCATATCCACTACGTAAATAAATATTTGTTTAAAAACTTAAAACTTCAATTATTATTGCACGCTTTTTTTGGCATAAACGAAACAAATGGCCATCTTTACTGCCACTGTGTATACTAATAATTTATCTTACTATATATAATTCAGTATATCTTCATAAAACAAACGAAATTTTGGAACGGACGCAGGAAACAAACTTCTGCGTAACAGCATTCTATACGTGTAGATGCGATAAAGAACAAAAGCAATTTTTAAACCGTGATGAGTATACTCGACAAAAATTGAGAGAGTCGACTTGCTGTGAAACTGAAAACAATTACAACGGAATGCCAAAGTTGTTACTTGATTTTTCAAAATATTCTTATTTCTGTCGGTCTAAAGTCCGTTAACAATATATACTGAAGTAAACATAGTATTTTCCCATATACACCGCTTCAAAGCTAAATACATAGACAAGAAACCCCGAAATTTGACTAATTCGTTAAAAAAGGAAACACTTAAATTAGTGGCAAAATAATAAATCAAAAATTTACTTTGTTTTTATGAGAGGAAATTATATTGTATGGACTTTTCCGTAACAAGTCTGTGTAAATGTTTCTGCATATTCCTATTCTTTTCTCAAACAAATTTTTTCTCTATATCACCTTCTGTTGTTATTGTTCTTAAATACTCTCAATTGTGCTGGAATTACGAATATGCTTTCTGTTTCACTTAATTTTTACTGTATACATCTCATGTAAATTATTTTCAGCACATGATGAGTACACTTGGTATAAACATCGGAGAGATTATTGACGATGATAATTTTCATGCAGAAAATAGTTATCCATTAATCGATCTTTAGGAAGCGAGAGCCTTAGCTTGTAATAATATGAAAATATATAATAGATAACGCATAGTTACTCATATTAATACTTCGATATTTTTTAATCCAACACAAAACGTCATAAAATTGTTTGAGACATTGGCAGAGTTAGTTTGTGTTAACTGTACAAGTTGTTCTTACGATTCTTTTTATCTGCAATTACAAACATGTGAAAATATGGCAGATGTATCAGAAATGTATTTTTGTCAAAAGTCTCTATACGGAATAGAATGAATGCGGCACGAAAATCAAAAGCGATTGCAGATGAACATACATTGTTTTGGAAAATGTCACGATATGGTATCGTGTTCAAAAGTAACACTACCATTACTCTTGTTAATTCTACCGCAGCTTCTGTTCCACCCACAATTCCAAGAACCGTGACTATGACGGTGTATCGTGTCATGGCGACTGCTTTGAGAAGCCTGCACATCTCTGTACTGCAAGTATATCACAGTTTCACTTAACGCAAACAATACAGATATATGCAACTGCCGTAGTGCATCGGGTGTTTATAGTATTACAGTTAATCTTTCCTGAAAACACACAAGTATTTTCCGCATCGTGCATCAATCAGTTGTTTGCCACGTTATTCGCCGAACATAAACTGAAACTTTTTTAGGTAACCGCAACTATGTTTCAATTATTTCGAAGATTACCATAAAAAGTGCTGTTACTACTAAATACCCTTGTTACTGTTATAAACATTTACTAATGATTTGCAAAGTTTTGATAATTAGGTGCAAAAATTGTCACCCACATTCGAGTAACGTCCCCAAATTATTCGTCACCCATATATGGTTAACGTATAAACGTTATAGTGACAACTATGAACATATTTTTACGCGTATCTCTTGATTTAGTGAATTAAAACGTTCTCATTGCTTGCCTATTCACAGAGCAAAACATTAGGACGTCCCGGTATATCACGTACTCGCTTCGTCACGGCCCGTTTATCGTATGCTCGTTTCCTGAGTTTAATTTACAATCTGAGTTAAGTACGAGAGATCATATTTTAGTCTTACTTTCACTGATATGATGGAATACAATATGCACAGGAGGTCAATGACATACTCACAAGACTGTGAGCTATTTATTTCCACGCTCGATTTTTATTTTTACCGGCACGAATTATCGCATGCGTCAACAAATATTTTGGTGCAAACGTATTTTATTATTTCAACACTTACATTTACGTTTCTTAGCAGCTATTTATTACGAATATTAAGGTTCAAATATTTTATGCAGAATTTTGGTGTTAATGTGCTACCATTTGAAGTCGTGATTTTTATACTGTCTTGTCGCATGATTACTTGGTATATTTATTACAAATATTAAGGTTCAAATATTTTATGCAGATTTTTGGTGTTAATGCATCACCATATGAAGTCGTGATTTTTATACTCTCTTGTCGAATGATTACTTGGTATATTTATTACAAATATTAAGGTTCAAATGTTTTATTCAGATTTTTGGTATTAATGCATCATCATTTGAAGTAGTGATTTTTATACTCTTGTCGCATGATTACTTGGTATATTTATTACAAATATTAAGGTTTAAATATCTTATGCTCATTTTTGGTGTTAAAGCGTCACCATTTGAAGTCGTGATTTTTATATTCTCTTGTCGCATGATTACTTGGTATATTTATTACAAATATTAAGGGCCAAATATTTTATGCAGATTTTTGCTGTTAATACATCACCATTTATAGTCGTGATTTTTATACTCTCTTGTCGCATGGTTACTTGGGATATTTATAACAACTATTAAGGTTCAAATATTTTATGCAGTTTTTGGTGTCAATGCGTCACAATTTGATGTCGTGATTTTTATACTCTCTTGTCGCATTGTTACTTGGTATATTTATTACAAATATTAAGGTTCATATATTTTATGCAGGTTTTTGGTGTCAATGCGTCTCCATTTGAAGTTCTGATTTTTATATTCTCTTGTCGCATGATTACTTGGTATATTTATTACAAATACTAAGGTCCAAATATTTTATACAGATTTTTAGTGTTAATGCATCACCATTTGAAGTCGTTATTTTTATACTCTCTTATCGCATGATTACTTGGTATATTTATTGCAAATATTAAGGTTCAAATATTTCATGCAGTTTTTTGGCATCAATGCGTCACAATTTGAAGTCGTGATTTTTATACTCTCTTGTCGCATTATTACTTGGTATATTTATTACAAATATTAAGGTTCAAATATTTTATGCAGATTTTTGGTGTTAAAGCGTCACCATTTGAAGTCGTGATTTTTATACTCTCTTGTCGCATGATTACTTGGTATATTTATTACAAATATTAAGATTCAAATATTTTATGCAGTTTTTTGGCATCAATGCGTCACAATTTGAAATCATGATTTTTATACTCTCTTGTCACATAATTACTTGGTATATTTATAACAACTATTAAGGTTCAAATATTTTATGCGGATTTTTGGTGTTAATGCATCACCATTTAAAGTCGTAATTGTTATACTCCCTTGTCGCATATTTACTTGGTATTTTCACCCATGCCAAAATTGTGTTGTTTAAACTATAAACATATCATTTCATCGACAATATTTACAAAGGATAAAAAATCTCCAACCACGCCATAATATTGTAGAAACATAGCGTAAAAATAAATGTAACTTTCGTTAAAATACGTGGGCATCTACATATCGCTCATATTTTTATTAATATGAAACGTACGGTATCCAGACGTACGTTACGCCCTGTGAATATTTCGATTGCATGCAAGTAAAAGACATCACGTGTTCGTTTTGAAGACGTCATACCATATTGTAATCGCGTCGTAACAGCACACTGGCAAGAAACAGGCCTGCTGAACAAGTTTGAACGCGACGACGAACGGATGCACGACGGGTAGAATACTGTTGTGGGGTGAGGCGGGGCACGAGGGGCAGACCAAATCGATGAGGGTGTCTCAAGGCCAACGTCTCATATTTAGCGGGCCAGTTAACCTTGACATTCACATTGCTCCTTTAAACGCGAAGATCACGCACTGTTTCTTTCTACTTTCCTTTCCCTATCTTTTCCTGTAATTCTTACGTATACAGTGTAGCAGTAGCTGTAATGAGTAGCATGAGTAAATAGAATGTAAGTTGCTAGCCAGTCATTCTTACGTCTGTTTAATCGTAGTAATATTATTCAAACCGAATATTTGCCCTGCATGCGTAAATCTTGTTTACGGTATTGTTACACGGAATAAATATATTTTTTGTATACTTATCCGTCATTTTCGTCTGTAATTTTTAACATTTTTTTATACTATTACTAGTACATCTTATGTTTTTCAAGATGTTGATAGGTGGTTGTATTATACGAATGTATGTTCTACGTCACGTACCCCAAAAATATAGATTATTTTGTAATTAGTGGTATACAGGCAAAGATACTAATTGTACGTATATTAATTGTATGATTGTATTATACGAATGTATGTTCTACGTCACGTACCCCAAAAATATAGATTATTTTGTAATTGGTTGTCTATGGGCAGATACTAATTGTACGTGAAAGGATAAATCATTAAATAAAGGGTCAAATTGTTTCAAATTACATTTTGTTTGTGAAAATAACGACTTTGATTGCTCGAGTACGTATGCACTCAACTGGGTCTTGAAATCGAATTACGATGCATTCAAAAATGGTTAATTTATTTTTTTCAAATGGGAAGGTATTCGAAGAATATTGCAGTATAGACCCTTCATGTATGGTACAGAAACAGTATGTCCAAGAAATAGCACATTTATGGATTCAACAAGACGGGCAAAAATGTCAACACATAAGTATCTTGCCGTATTGCCTTGAATACCAAATGCGATAAGCGAAAATACAGGCAGAAATAACAGTTTGCAAGCTCGTTAAGTCGAAGTAGTCAAATTTATACATAAAACTAATGTTCATTAAATTTTCTCAGAGGCAAAGCCTTGTATGAAAATGGATACTCATTTTACTTTATATTATTTTGTAATTTAATACAGAATTGCGACTCTCCGTTTACACCAGTAGTTTCAGAACACCGTGTATGAAAATTATCATAATGCATCGGAATGCAAATG
This sequence comes from Cryptocheilus praepositus, assembly GCA_033815515.1. Classification (NCBI taxonomy): domain Eukaryota; kingdom Metazoa; phylum Arthropoda; class Insecta; order Hymenoptera; family Pompilidae; genus Cryptocheilus; species Cryptocheilus praepositus. The sequence goes on along the minus strand of JAWWQZ010000222.1, from coordinate 2,160,269 downwards.
GATGGGCAAAAAGGTTGGCCAACATTGTGCATTATTCAACAAATTTGCTTTGCACAAGTAATTTCTAGCACCAAGGTGTATATTGCATTAACAACTTTTAATTTCGGAAATTTGAATCATTTGAATTAAATTTATATATGAATATTTATAGAAATTATTCACATTGCGGCTATTCTTGGACTAATATATTAATTGTTCCAAAATGTATTGTAGTGTTATGTAATTCCAAAAATGTGCATGATATATATTAAATTTTTGCCGTAAAATGCTAATTCAAGGAAAATCAATTTCTTACCAGAGTTGAGCCATAAAAAAGACATCACTATTCAGAAACTGAGAAGAAACTACAATATTGAAATAAAAGGGTCGGTTGAAAACATAACTACGATAAAGTAATGGGGTAGATACAATAACCTCCGAAAAACGATTGTGAGGAGGAATAAGGTTAGAAAAAGTAGATAAAACATTACCAACGTATTTATCATGATCTAGCCTGCTAGAAAATGAAAAAAAAACGTTAAGGGTGGTAGTGAGCTTAGAGAATAAATACAATAGACTACAGAAGCGTATTTCTAAAAAGTGTACTGCTACTAGAACCAAAGCAAGGGGAAATTGCAAAGAAAGAATAACGTCGAAATAAATTCTCGCAGAGCGAGGAAGGAAGCCTTCAATACGTAACAGGATGAGAGAGATTAGACAAGGTTCCACGGGTAGCAGAAGGCAATCTGCTCGTCTGGAATGCAGCTGGACTAGATAAAAAGTGTAGTGAGCTGGCGAAATTTATTACTGCACTTCAGGATCCATTTATTTTGGCTCATCTTTCTCTTCACATTCAATACTTTCACACCCAATACAAACATTTATATACGATGATACGTGGACTTGTACTGGTATTAACCGTATTGCTGAAGGACTGTAATTTATAATACTGTAGGGATATATGGTGTTAGGTGATTTCGAAGTGTGATGCGGAATTATATCGAGTAGAATAATTTATTGAAAGATAAATAAAAGACACTAATTATAATATAAATACAAAATGAAAATAGAACTATGGCAATCCGATTACTATTCGGTAAACGGCAAGTAAAACGTATCTATACTGCACTGAACTACTCTCTGAACTTGACTGCACGACGACTTAAAACTTTCTGCCTGACCTATTATTCCACTATCTCTAACGAAAACTCTATCTCCTCGCCGGGCCGCTGCTACGTACCCCCGTCCTTCCCCAAGGGTTCGGCCACCAATCATTCGCAAAAACACGCCTCCTCCCATTCGTACCCACATTCTCTCTCGCTCACTCCAAATGCGTTACAGTCGACACGCGCAACAATCGGTCGCAGCCACTCATACACACACACACACTTCCTACATTTATGCGACACATCTACGGCTGTTTTTCTGATGCTACAATACTGATATTTAGTTAACGCATAGATAAGACTTTACTTCTATAAATTGTAAGATTACTATCATATAAATATTTCCCACGCTTACGTTCGCAGATTTACGTTTGCCGCATGATGCAGTTAGCTACAATTAACGTTTGCGGAATGTCAGCGGTTATTGAGATATTCGAAAACATCGTAACTTGCGAAAAAATGTATTATTCTCATAAAATGGCAGATGTGGACATTATTATACTGATATAAAACTGTAGTACAAAGTGATAAATATAACGGTTTTAACCATAAGAACACCCAGAACGTCGAGCCACTAGCTACCTAACACCGCCCAGTTTGGCATCATGGAAGTTGCCTACTAAACCAACCTGCCTTCACCGAACGCAATCTTGCTGATATTGATAACATAACCGTATCTTCGCAAGATAATATATTGACATATATCGAGGCAACTTACTTAATGTACCACATATACGTATCGCCGTACATACATATGGATCATACATGCATCGTATAACTGTCATACCGATTGATCTACGGACATCTATACGCATATACGCTTTACGCAGGTGACTTAATCAGTTTGCGCTTCCTCTCCTTCGCCGTCAGCCTTCTTCTTCTTCCATTCTTCCGACTCGCCACGAAGTGCCGGCTTGCCGGTGCATTCGATATTGATTATCCGCTCGCCCTCACAATTTTCCTTCGGCTTTCTCGGCACGCAAATGGAAAGGACGCCGTCCGACCACAGCTTCGACGAGACCTGATCGATGTCGCACTGCTCCGGGATCATGAACTTCCTCGTGAACTGTCTGAACACGTAGCCGTGCTCATCCTGCTTCTCCTCGTGTTTACCCTCGACGATGACGTAATGGTCGACCACCTTCACCTGGATCTCCTCCGGCGCGGCCTGCTGGACGTCGAGGGCCACCTGGAATTGTTCCTTGTCAGCTTTAACGGTCGACGATCCGCCCTGGCCCTTGCGAACGAGGTCGCCCCAGGGTCGGTAATAGTTCGCCATCGGACATCTTGAACTGCGCTCACGGGACGGCAGAATGGCATACAATTGACTGATGCCAGGCGACAGGAGGCTCTCTGGTTGCAGGCCAACGCCGAAGTGCTGACCCATGATGCGGGAGGCCTGGAACTCTTCCCACCAGTTGGAAAATATCAGCGGTAGCAGTGACATTGTCAGACGTGGCTATGGGAGGGTCACTGACGCGATTTCGTGCAGCGTGGATTATCGGATCTGGAGGGTGTACGTACTGCGCGACAAGCTCTGCCGACTGACGTGGAGCCGGCCAACGCCGATGTAGTATCGAACGGCCGGCTTCTTTCGAAAATACTGCAGGCATGCGCGAACTTGAGTTTGCGCGGATAAATCGCAATTCCGCGGATACGCGGTGAATTTCTGGAAAACGGAACATTCGTGCCTTGTGGTCAAGCTTAATTCGATGGTGATTAATGGTAATTGAATGAATAGGGTAGAGGTCAGTATCGACTGGTAATGTGGTTTTGTGCAAGCTATTGTGCGACGGAGGCATATGTTTATTCTAAAGAAAGGCTCATCGATTATTTTCGTCACTTGGAGCAATGTTATTGTCGATAAACTGAAATAGTAAAATATCAAGGTCTGCATCTAGAGTCACGAGTGACAGAAAACACGGTGCTCGAGCCGAAATAGATCGAATTCGTATTAAAAGAAGAGATATCTACTGGTTTACTGGTTGAAACTGAAATTAACCGTAAATAACAAACTTTTAATATACACATTTTATTGCATAAGTCTTGTTATATATTATATTTATTATAAAGTTTAACACAAATATTATTCAATTATAAATTATATTTATACAAAAATATGCCATTTCATATACAATTATTAATGTTCGGTGGTGTCGAGTCACTATATTGAAAGTCATTGTTTATTCTAAAGAAAGGCCCATCGGTTATTTTCGTCACTTGGAGCAATGTTATTGTCGATAAACTGAAATAGTAAAATATCAAGGTCTGCATCTAGAGTCACGAGTGATAAAAAACACGGTGCACAAGCCGAAATAGACCAAATTTGTATTAAAAAAAGGGATATGTACTGGTTTACTGGTAGAAACCAAAATGGACCATAAATTACAAACTTTTAATATACACATTTTATTGCATAACTCTTGTTATATATTATATTTATTATAAGGTTTTACATGAATATTATTTAATTATAAATTATGTTTATACAAAATATGTCATTTAATAGACAATTATTAATGTTCGGTGGTGTCGAGTCACTATATTGAAAGTCATTTTAAATTGTCAGCAGGCACATGCATGAATATATATATATATATTATTGAAAAGTTCTTATTTATATTCAGTCTCACAGTCACGAATTTTGGACTTTGTACATACTCAAAGTTTCACATGCATATGCAATTGAGTTCCCTTTTTCATCTATGCGGGAAACGGTAGCACGCTTTTGTGAGTTTATTACAGACTGTAGAATGTACTTATCGGTAGTTGTTGTATGTGCATTTTTCATTAGTTTTCAACCTATTTTTCGTCCATTAACCCTCGGAATGCAGACCTTCGGTGTGCAATGACGGAATCATTCGAGGCTCACCTATATTCTACTAATCCATATTCAGAGTTGCCGAGCTCTCAGCGATATTCATCTACTCATACTTCGAGTGCCTATAAGCACGCATATTTTTTTTAACTATTGAAATGGTAATATAATCTACCTACCGATTTTTAAACAAATTATAAGTTTTGGGTACTCGTTGCCATTTTTATTCCAGTTGTTTCAATTGCATTTCTATATATATATAAAAACATAATCCGTGATTTTAAACTTATCTAACTCTTCTATTTACATTCTTTAAAGTAAATTTTTTCGATAAATGTTCAGTAAATCATTTTCTTTTATTTGTAATGGATGATTTTTTCTCTAGAATATTTGCGTTCCCATGTAAGAAAAGCGTTGTATACGGCGACGTCAATAAGGATAACGGCTAACGGGGGGTTCAACAATGATCCAGACAGAATTTAAGATGTACAAGGATAAATAAATATATAAATAAGTATAGTTTTTCTATGAAGACTTTCTTATGGAGTAAATTTTAATTGCAACATGCTGCTTACTTCCTCAAATTTTTGTAAAAAAGTGATTCGTTCTCACCCATTTTCCCTATAATACATTCGCAGCCATTTTCAGATTAACCTTTTCAGCATTGCGTTGTCGGACCATAGACCATGTGCGCCATACACGGCCCATTCTTTACGAAAAAGCATACCGTGGGCTGCGTACCGTTTACGAAAAAGCGCAAGTTGGGCAGACTGAATTTTCATTGATTGTAACTGAAATAAATTATGTAGTGACTTCAAAAGCAGATAATGCAAGGTAGTAAAGTTTGAACGTATTTTGTAGGTATTCTCAATACCTATATTTTTCATATATTGGGTTGGCAACTAAGTGATTGTGGATTTCAAATAAGGAGGAAAACTCTTAATTTTTTTTTTAAATATAACTTTACTCAGTTAGATACTGTCAGTTTTTGTCGATGACCTTTTGCCATCGTTCTGGCAGTGTCAAAATTCCATGTTCCTAAAATTTCTGATCTTTGCTATGAAAAAACTGAATTAAATGTGATCTGACATCATCAGCGTTATTAAAAATTTTAACATTTAAGGAGTTCTGCATGGAACGAAACAAATGGTAGTCTGAGGGCGCAAGATCAGGGCTATGTCGTGGATGTGATAAAACATCCCAATCCAGATCCAATAATTTTTGGCGAGTGATCAAAGACGTGTGGGGCTTTGCATTATCGTGGTGGAAAGCAACACCCTTACGATTTGACAATACCGGCCGCTTTTCTTGAATTGCATCGCTCAGTTTGGCGAATTGTTGAACGTACACGTTTGAATTGATCGTTTGGTTTTGTGGCATAAGTTCAAAGTACAAAGTTCCTTTATAATCCCACCAGACTGACAGCATAATCTTTTTTTGGCGAATCTCTGCTTTTGATGTAATTTGGGCTGGGTCATCTTTCATCACCCACGATCTCTTCCGATTTACGTTGTTATAAACTATCCACTTTTCGTCGCCAGTAATTAGGCTTTTCAGAAATCGATCAGTTTCGTTGCGTTTCAAAAGCGAATCGCAGATGTTAATGCGTTGCGTCAAATGAATTTCCTTAAGCTGGTGAGGGATCCATAAATCGAGTTTCTTCACATAACCAAGCATTTTTAATTTTTTTTCAATGCATGTATGCGATACATTAAGCTTCTCCGCAATATCACGTGTTGTACTATGACGATCTGAATCGATAATGGCCTTCATATGGATCTCATCGACTTCAACTGGACGACCAGATCGTTGAGCGTTTTTCAGTGAAAAATCATCAGAACAAAATCTGGCAAACCAATTTTGACACTGCCTTTCTTTCAAGGCTTCATTCCCATATACGGCACATAACTTCTTTTGTGCTTGCGATGCGTTCTTGCCTTTTCGGAAGTAATACAATAAAATATGTCCGAAGTGCACGTCTGGTTTTTCCATTTTTAAATTGGGATAAAAACAAAACTAAAGCACTAATCGATGTAATTTTTTCGCTAAATTAAAGGTAGAAGTCCAAATAATAAGAAAAATATATAGGTTAGATGCAACGACCACGTTAACAAAACAAAAGACAGTCTAAAGTCCATCGATCGACAAAATCCGCAATCGCTTAGTTGCCAACCCAATAGAACTTTTTTTCGTAAAATTACTACGTTTCTTTGCAGACGCAAAAACCCGGTGTTTTGCAACTTTGCGAATTTTTTTTTAGAGTTCCCCTGAAAATTAGGAGTCTCAAATATATTCAGTTTATTTCTAATGCCCTTTCGAATCAATATATTTTAAAAACTTCAAGTTACAATTAGCGCACGAAACAGGGGGTTTTGATGCTAATCTAACTGGACCAAACGTGAAGACGCATATATGTGTTCATAGTCTAAATTGAATGGTTGTGCGAGAACGCATATATGCGTTCATAGCCTAAATTGAATGGTTGTGTGAAAACGCATATATGCGTTCATAACGCTCAAAGGGTTAAAATAAAACAATTAAAGAATAATAGCACCCTCAAGGGTGTTATTTTTAAGTTAAGTTATTATCTAATTAACCTAAAGATTATATAAAGATTATGTGGAGTAAAATCATTTATAATATAAACTTTTAAAATCTTATTATTTAATCTATTTTTTTTAAATTAATTTTCAATAATGTTCTTTAACTTCAAAAATAATCTTAAAAGATAGTATCTAGAAAGAAACATAATCTAGCTTAGAATTAACACATGGTTCTGCTACTGTGTATACGTGGTAGCTCTGAACTTGGCTACTGTGGATCGTTACAAATGACATTTGCGACAAATCGATTCGTGCATTCTCCACCTTTTTACGCAGGTAATATAATGGAAAGTGCCTATTAGAAGAATAACAGATAAATTGACTAAACTTCTCAATAAGTAATTTTTATGTAAGTAGTTCATTCGAAAACTTTACAAAAACCAACTGTCGTTGAAAAACTAATATATTTATAAATATATTAATGATCACTAAAAAAAAATAATAAAAAGGGAAAAACATGTAGTACGAAAGATGCACGGCATTATAATGACATGTTACGCTTTATTTATGTTTAATTTATCCAACAGTGTTATTTTATTATATTTTTTTAATTATTGGGGGTGGTATTATAGTTTCATTTTTATTTTTTATAGCGTTTAATTACAAATTACATTTAAGCTTAGATGTTTTATTTTTTTCTATTACAATATTTATTGTCTGTTTTACAGTAGCAATACTTCATTTATTCTTATTAAATGATTATGATTTATTTTATAAAATTATAATTAATCAACTTTTAATACAAGAAAAAATTGATTCTTTTATTAATTATATTTATGTTAGTCATTGAACGATTCGAATAACTTTTTTTAGAATAACTTATTTATTATATGTTATATATATAATGGTTAAAGTCGCCACTTTTTTGAAGTCCTCTCCTATGCATAATTTGCATTAGTATTATTATAAGATGTTTAAGAATTGAAAGTAAAACAAAGCTAGTAATTAAATTAAATAAATTAATTGATATTTTAGCTAAATTTAAATCAAAGTTTAAACGTTAAAAAAAATTAAAATATTATTTAATATTTTTTATATTTTATATAAAATAAAAAAGAACTTTTAAATACGTATCGTATAAATTATGATAATTAAATTTATTATTAATATGAAAAAAATTGTTAATAGTGTTATATATAAACTATTAAGAATTTCGTTAATTGTACTACCTACCCCGGTTAATGTTTCAATTTGATGATTATGACACGGCATATGTTGATTCGAAATGTCGCCAGCAATAGTAAGAACCACAAGAACATTTTATTTTGTTCCGGTAATGCCATTCTTCCTACATGCTAAATATTATTCCGGTCGTACGACCAATTGCTGGGTTATTAGTCATTTCAAAGTTGATTGAAAGCCCGTATGGAGTCTGCTATGTCTGTTCAGTCGGAGTTTTAATTATTCAAATGCTATCTCTGTGTGTATTCGAGACGATCTAATTGATCGGTGTGAACATCATAAGGAACAAGATTTTTCTCCGAAATTGTGTTCCATCACAATAATGATTTTGTTATTAATCTTATATTTGGAATAAATGTGATAACGACTGCTTTTAAATTGTTTGTATATGTAAAATTGTAGCTAATGTCTCGGTTAAAGTTATATATACATATATTGACAATACAATAAATCCTAAGTTGAAGTTTCTTGTATATGTAAAAGTGTAGCTAATGTCTCGGTTAAAGTTATATATACATATACTGACAATACAATAAATCCTAAGTTGAAGTTTCTTCTTGAAGGTTCATTAATCGCATCATCATCACGGGATCGTTTCTTTTATAAATTTAAATTGAAAAAAAGGTATGAAGAAAATTGAAATAAAGTTGATTAGAAAAGAAGAAGGAAAAATTTGTATTTTACAACAGAATAAATATTTTTATTTTATAATGATATAAAAAATTGTATTATTATGTCGTAAATTCTTCTGTAAATACTTGAAAATGAAAGTAGTATGAGTACTCATAACTTTTATATTTTTGCCGATTCTTTGTTGCCTCTTGTGAACTTCGGAAATTGTTAGGATGACTCTATTTTTAACGGTATCTATTACAGACGTTTCCAAAAATATGTGCAAATTTTCCAAAGTATTGTTCAAAATCGATCAGTATACAAACACTTTCAAAATTAACTGTAAGGATAAAGGAATATTTTATTATATTTTGAGAAATTTGACGATTTGACGAGAAAATTGATCACTACACGAGATCGTCATAAATTAAAGCAACATAAAAAGAGCATACGTGTTACAAAATTATCATTTAAATCTGTTACGCACAATGCGTTGCGGTTGAATTGAAATATTCTCCGAGAACTTACTCCGCAGCAGACCGCAAAAGACGTAGAACTCGCCTTAATCAATTTATTCAAGCAGATATTACACTGCCTGAAGAGCAGTTTCCGCGTGAACAGCAATCAAATCGTGCTTATTATTTCGAATAAAAACAGTGACGTTTTCAATGACTTGCATTATCAATGGAAGCAAACGAAGAAAAGGTGAAAAATACTAATCGTAAGTAATGATATCGGATTCACTTAAATATAACGCCACGTAACATGACGCATGTCAACTGCTACTTAGAAATAAAATTATCTTTATAATTGGGACATTTAGGTGTCGACTTTGTACACAAAACTGTACTGAGCATTCTGTTAAGTATTTTTGTCAGATTTGTTTCGTATGCACGCTCAAAATCTCGTTTAATGTTTTTAGTACAACACATGGGGCATGCTGGAGTTCTAATAAATTATAATTTAAATCATAATTTTGCTTAGGTCATTAAAAAATAATTTAACATAACATAATAAACATAATGTCACATAGCATGACGCATGTCAACTGCTACTTAGAAATAAAATTATCTTTATAATTGGGATATTTAGGTGTCGACTTTGTACACAAAACTGCACTGAGCATTCTGTTAAGTATTTTTGTCAGATTTATTGCGTATGCACGCTCCCAATCTCGTTTAATGTTTTTAATACAACACATGGGGCATGCTGGAGTTCTAATAAATTATAATTTAAATCATAATTTTGCTTAGGTCATTAAAAAATAATTAATCCAATTCAATCAAACGTTCAGTAATTTTAAATTGCTGTTTATGTTTACAAAACTGTGCCGTATCAGGTGGGATCGTTATACAAACAATGTTTAACGAATAAACCGCATCAAAGCCATATGATACAATACTTATACTCTTCCGGGGTTCCAAATATTATTTCAGTCGTTATGAATTTAATTGCATGCTCAATAATTTTTTGTGACCATCGATAGCATGCAGAATGTTCCGTAATATATAATGCAATAGGTCTGAAGAAACAACCATAAATTCAACATAAAATATCCACATACGTGGCGATGTGCACAAAACACAGTTACGATATGAAATAATTATTTTGGGAAGTAACCGTCAACCAAAAGTTAATTTAATATTTTACATAAAATCCTTCAGTATTTCGATATTTATAATCCTGATAATAACGGTATTTAGTTATTTCTAGTTATTATGTATTTATAAAAAAAAATAATATAAATTACTACATAAATCTTTTTTTAACCGTAGTTCTTCAAGAATATATTTGTTCCAAGTATTTATGCTAAAAGGTCGATAAATGTATTAATTCTTCAAGTAACTGGGTTTTCTTTGAACAGTAAATTTCATGAAAGTTTGGCAAGAATGTGATTTATAATTGTAGGATTTCAGCTACAGGGTCCTCTAGTTAAGACTGTGATAAGAATTTAAATGTAAGAGGAAAAGAGACAGAACATGGCGAGCAAAGGTCGCCTATGATCCTCAATTGTTATATTGCTGTATCACGTGTGACGAGTTTGTTGAATAAGTGTGTTGTCTGGTTGCGTGGATGCCAGTTGAAAACGAAACGCCAGAACGAAAAGACGTAAAGATTAACACGTTCACCACAGTGGTGACCGGTGACCGGCGCAAAAGATTTTACTTAAACTGCAAGAAATTCACAGTGAAGCCTATTTAGAATCTTGTACGAGCAATTGATATTGGAACGGTGGTTCAATAGTTTGGCTTCTAACAACTCTGCGTTACCTTCGTTTGGCACGATTTAATCATGCTCTGCAGTATTTCATCGCATCGCGGTTTTACCGTGCAAAAGATTTTATTAAAAATGCAAGAAATTCACAATGAAGCCTATTTGCAACTTTGTAAAAGCAATTGATATTGAAACAGTGCTTCAATACTTTGGCTTCTAACCCGGTGTAAAAGATTTTACTAAAAATGCAAAAAATTCGCAATGAAGCCTATTAGCAACCTTGTAAAAGCAATTGATATTGGAACGGTGCTTCAATACTTTGGCTTCTAACCCGGTGCAAAAGATTTTACTAAAAATGCAAACATTTCGTAATGAAGCCTATTTGCAACCTTGTAAAAGCAATTGATATTGGGACGGTGCTTCAATACTTTGGCTTCTAACAACTCTGTGTTACCTTTATTTTGCACGATTTAATTATGCTCTGCAGTATTTCATCGCATCGCGGTTCTAATATGCAAAAGATTTGATTAAAAATGCAAGAAATTCACAATGAAGCCTATTTGCAACTTTGTAAAAGTAATTGATATTGGAACGATGCTTCAATACTTTGGCTTCTAACCCGGTGCAAAAGATTTTACTAAAAATGCAAAAAATTCGCCATGAAACCTATTTGCAATCCTGTATAAGTAATTGATATTGGGACGGTGCTTCAATACTTTGGCTTCTAACCCGGTGTAAAAGATTTTACTAAAAATGCAAAAAATTCGCAATGAAACCTATTTGCAACCTTGTAAAAGCAATTGATATTGGAACGGTGCTTCAATACTTTGGCTTCTAACCCGGTGTAAAAGATTTTACTAAAAATGCAAAAAAATCGCAATGAAGCCTATTTGCAACCTTGTAAAAGCAATTGATATTGGAACGGTGCTTCAATACTTTGGCTTCTAACCCGGTGCAAAAGATTTTACTAAAAATGCAAAAATTTCGCAATAAAGCCTATTTGCAACCTTGTAAAAGCAATTGATATTGGAACGGTGCTTGAATACTTTGGCTTCTAACCCGGTGCAAAAGATTTTACTAAAAATGCAAAAATTGCGCAATGAAGCCTATTTGCAACCTTGTAAAAGCAATTGATATTGGGACGGTGCTTCAATACTTTGGCTTCTAACAACTCTGTGTTACCTTTATTTTGCACGATTTAATCATACTCTGCAGTATTTCATCGCATCGCGATTCTAACATGCAAAAGATTTTACTAAAAATGCAAAAAATTCGGCATGAAACCTATTTGCAATCTTGTAAAAGTAATTGATATTGGAACGGTGCTTCAATACTTTGCCTTCTAACCCGGTGTAAAAGATTTTACTAAAAATGCAAAAAATTCGCAATGAAGCCTATTTGCAACCTTGTAAAAGCAATTGATATTGGAACGGTGCTTCAATACTTTGGCTTCTAACCCGGTGTAAAAGATTTTACTAAAAATGCAAAAAATTCGCAATGAAGCCTATTTGTAACCTTGTAAAAGCAATTGATATTGGAACGGTGCTTGAATACTTTGGCTTCTAACCCGGTGCAAAAGATTTTACTAAAAATGCAAAAATTGCGCAATGAAGCCTATTTGCAACCTTGTAAAAGCAATTGATATTGGGACGGTGCTTCAATACTTTGGCTTCTAACAACTCTGTGTTACCTTTATTTTGCACGATTTAATTATGCTCTGCAGTATTTCATCGCATCGCGGTTCTAACATGCAAAAGATTTTACTAAAAATGCAAAAAATTCGCCATGAAACCTATTTGCAATCTTGTAAAAGTAATTGATATTGGAACGGTGCTTCAATACTTTGGCTTCTAACCCGGTGTAAAAGATTTTACTAAAAATGCAAAAAATTCGCAATGAAGCCTATTTGCAACCTTGTAAAAGCAATTGATATTGGAACGGTGCATCAATACTTTGGCTTCTAACCCGGTGCAAAAGATTTTACTAAAAATGCACAAATTTCGCAACGAAGCCTATTTGCAACCTTGTAAAAGCAATTTATATTGGGACGGTGCTTCAATACTTTCGCTTCTAACAACTCTGTGTTACCTTTATTTTGCACGATTTAATTATGCTCTGCAGTATTTCATCGCATCGCGATTTTAACATGCAAAAGATTTTATTAAAAATGCAAGAAATTCGCAATGAAACCTATTTGCAATCTTGTAAAAGTAATTGATATTGGAACGGTGCTTCAATACTTTGGCTTCTAACCCGGTGCAAAAGATTTTACTAAAAATGCAAAAAATTCGCAATGAAGCCTATTTGCAACCTTGTAAAAGCAATTGATATTGGAACGGTGCTTCAATACTTTGGCTTCTAACCCGGTGCAAAAGATTTTACTAAAAATGCAAAAATTTCGCAATGAAACCTATTTGCAATCTTGTAAAAGCAATTGATATAATATTAGAACGGTGCTTCAATACTTTGGCTTCTAATAACTCTGTGTTACATTTTGCACGATTTAATTATACTCTACAGTATTTCATCGCATCACGGCTCAAACATGCAAAAGATTTTACTAAAAATGCAAAAAATTCGCAATGAAACCTATTTACAACCTTGTAAAAGCAATTGATTTGGAACGGTGCTTCAATACTTTGGCTTCTAACCCGGTGTAAAAGATTTTACTAAAAATGCAAAAAAGTCGCAATGAAGCCTATTTGCAACCTTGTAAAAGCAATTGATATTGGAACGCTGCTTCAATACTTTGGCTTCTAACAACTCTGCATTACCTTGATTTTACACGATTTAATCATACTTTGCAGTATTTCCTCGCATCACGGTTCTAACATAGTAAAATATGCTTGGCAGTCAACGTGTTGAAAGACTAAAAGACGAAAAAACTGAAAGACGAAAGTTTAAGAATGAAGACTAAAGTGTGTTGTTTGTGTTACTATCATTCATAAATATTATAGTGATAGTTCAGTTTCTAGTTTCACCTATCTAAATCCTACACAATAATGAACTGTAATCTGAGGTTAAACTACGTGCCCCTCCTCCCAAAAAAAAGTGTAATCAATTATAAGTAACAATCAGGAACTTGCAGTGAAGAAATAAAAAAATAATGCCGGCATTTTAAGGTGCAGCGGTTCTCATGTCTCTTTCACGCGTAGTATTTCTTTCGCAAACAACGCATCCCGTTATCGATTCAGCCGAAATGCGTTGTGACCTTGCAATGTCGCCTGCGAGATTGGGTTTAATAATAACACAGCAGACGTTTCATACGGTATAAAGAATTTTTTCAGCCGCACTGTAGGTGTCATTTCAATATGCCGATATGCACTTGCATTCATATTCGGACACTCTTTAAAGAAAAAAAATCTAAACATCAGATCTTGTAGATTTAAGTCTATGACGCACATTCTGAGCATTTAATCAAAACTAGTTAATGCTTTTACGAGTAATAAACAATGATCGGTTTGTAAATGTGTTAAGTCTATAGATTTGTATATCGTCGATATGTTATATCAGTCGATATAATTTATTTTTTCGAGTTTAACGATTTGGTAAATACGCCCCTCCCGCTTTGTGTGCGTGTGTGTGTAGATATGTAAATGTAATCATTGTATATTTATAAGAAAATAACGATAAATTAGTATATAATTCTTTTTTTAATTGTATATTTATAAGAAACCGTAATTCTTTAAAAGTGTGTTTGTTCCAACGATTTGTGCTAAGAGCGGAATAAAAGTTGGAATTCTCAAGATTACACTGTTGTCTTTTCACAATCAAGTTTACGTAAGTTTCGTAATAATGTGATTCACAAAGATCTAGCGTGACCTCCGGTTAAATTATGTCCATAAAAACATATAACCAATTGTAAGCGACAAAGAGGAACGTGCAATGGAGAAATAAATAAAATATATAAATTTCCTTCATTCCAATCGTAGCGTGTGCTGAGATTCGGAAGATATGAAAATGGGATCGAATTGTTCTGGTATTTGAAGGCACAAGAGTTTCCATGGTTTCTTCATGTATAGCATTTCTTTCACAAACAGCGCCGTATCCACGTTATCGATTTAACCGAAATGCGTTCTAACCTTGCAATGTCCTTTGCTAGTTTTAGTTTCATAATAACACACCAAACATTTCAAATGGTATAAAGATATGTTCCAGATGCAGCACAGATATCGTTTTGATATGTCGATATTGAATTGCATTAATATTTGAACGCTATTTAAAAAAAGAAACATGAACATTAGATCGCATAGATTTGGATGAATTACATATATTTTGAAAATTTCATCGAAATCAGTTTACGTTTTTATGAGTTACAAAAAAAAGAAAACTAATAAAAATCTCAGTGTTTCAAGATTCTCGGTCTGTAAATATAATAAGTCTACGTTTTTACATCTTTGGATTCCTGCTGTTGGTTTCTGCATTAACTAGTTTTGAAGATATTTTTAGTATGTATGTAACTAACCTAGGTCTATACAATGTTTTGTTCAAATCTTCATTACAGTTTCAGATAAAATATTTGTGGATAAAATATTTTCTATTTTATGCGTAATTTCCAGAACTTGCAATTTTTGCAACATTTTCTTTGCACGTCATCCTTTGAACGTACTCTTTTGATGTCTCAAAACATTAAGTTGTTTTGTCTAATTTTAACGAAGATATTCCATTTTAAAAAGTCCGTCTCCAAACATTAAATTGTTTTGTTCAATTTTAACAAAGGTATTCCATTTTAAAGAGCATCCGTCTCAAAGCATTAAGTTGTTTTATCCAATTTAGCAAATATTGATTAATTTACATTGACAACATTGACAACAACTATTTTAACAATATATTAATTAATATATTTAGTTCCGCATTTTTTAAAATGGACCTTTTTGCTCGTAACGGAATTAAACTTTTGTTAGGAACTTCTACGATATAGTTCTCGTAATCTGTCATGTTTTGACATGCAAGTGCTCATGTAACAACTGACTGCATTTACAGATTACGAAAATAAGATAAAAATGTTATTTGAATTTCGGTTAGGATCCTTTTATTGCAAAGTTGTAAACAAATAAAATTCAAATAAATAACACACGTGAATAGTTAATACAACGATTTAATAACTCCATTACTATATGACAAAAAAGAATATTAAAAAATAAAGCACCAATTTCAAGCTTGTAGTTACACATACATAGACGACATTAAAAAATGGTAGGATAAACACGTATGATCATGCATCTTCTGTGAAGTTAAATCTATTGTTACCTATTTCAATTTCATTTACTCATAATTTTGTAATGAAGGGCTTCTAACCGAACTTCAAATAAATTTTTTTTCTTATTTCCACTTGCAGAATATGTTCTCGCAATTTAGCAAAAAAAAACGGGACACTCTGTAGACTGAAATACACCATCAATCTGGTTAAATTCTTAATTTCCTAAACTTTGTTTTTGTTCGATTAACATGTTCCGCAAGTCTTTCGTTTTCTGATCAGGAGAATTGCAGAAACTGTTTGTTTGTACCACAATGGATGTAGTTAATTTCAATTATAAGACTATTTCCCAGTTTCTCACTGTGAAGATGCTATTGTCTTTTATGCAGTTTTTGGATAATTAAAACAAACTGCAAACCTATCTACAATTATCCGTGTGTCATGTCTCCCAGAAATAAGAGATGCAGAACTTCTTGAGATGTCTCAAAATTCGGAGACTTATCTTATTTCCTTAATCTTACTTAATTAAACAGAAAATACTTTCGTATTAATTAGCACCTATGTTGAATACAATAATTAAATAATTCGTTCAAAAGCTAACAATTCTCCCAAAAGTGTAATTTTAACATTTTATTCACCTACACTTTTATAAAGTATGAAGGCATTTACAACTAATAGTTCACTTTACACATTTTTTATTTTGGTGCGTAAGGTACCTAAAACAATGAAAACCATTTTAACAGCAATAGTGAACGGTTGGAAAGGCGACCGTGATGCAAAAATGCATAATTTTCAAATAAATTCGGAAAAGAGTGGCCGGAAATTACGATTAAAATAACATAAAGTCATGCATGGAATTTATTATTAGAAATTATGTTACTATCACGCTTGTCATAGAACCTGACAGATATTATCATTAAAATAGTAATAACGATGATAGTAGTAAGTTGTAGTAATAGTAATTGTCTAATTATTCTAATGGCTTTTGTAAAAAGAATATCAGAAAGAAATCTTTGCTGATGTAATAACAAGGGATATATAACGTCAGATCTGAAGATTTTGGCACTTTATGTGTCTTTCTTGGTACCCCTTCACGTAGGAAAGTATTTCAAAAAATTTCATACGCCACAAAAATATTAATATGTTAATTAAGAAGAATAATTAAACATATGTATTATTTATGAATGGATACGTTTATTATAAATATAGTTATCTATATGTTCACCTTTTAAATGGCTTCGTTTATACAGCAATCGGTGCTGCACAAACGCAGCTGACTTTCCGGCCAAAATAGCCCGCCCAAAAATGTGAAGTCGACCTCTAGCGTATATAAGCCACATGAGGTACAATGTAGGCACGAGCGAATAAATTCATTGACTTTTAGGCTCCACAGGAAACAAGGGCAATATATTCTTGATACTCAAGGTATTAATATAAAAATAAGAATTAATTCTCATCGCTTATAATTTATTATAAGTCTTAATTTACATAGTTTACTTTTGTGCTATATTCTTTAAAGTGTACATAAAATCGTTATTTAAAGTGAAGAATTTAAAAATTAAAAGAATTAAAAAATATATATGTGGATGTATGTGGATATATTATTTAAAATGAAGAATTATAAAATTACAAGAATTTAAAAATTATTCGAAGCAATTGAACGTACGATAACATTTTGTGCCTCTATCGTATTATATGTGCACAAGGTAAGTCACTGACTCTGTTCCAAGCAGTTATCAGTGAACATATTGAAGATATCGCAATGGCTTTTTTTAGACTTTTCGCATGATGCAACTTTCTACATACATTGTAGATGCAAGTACTTCAAAGCTGCTAAACGCGAAAGACCGTGAATAATGTTGTAATATTGAGCAAAATGTGATTTTAAATTCGCACTTATTCTGTAAAGTCTTACTTCTCTGAATTTTTCTTTTCGACACATTTTTCAAGAACACACAAAACTGAATATTACAAGAAATTAAAATAACCATGGCATGTCAATTTTATTTAAGGAGTGTGTACCATCTCTCAAGACTGGTGTTTAATTTATTTTACATTTTATACGAATTACTGCTTGAAAACTATTTCCATTGATTTTCTAAGCGGTTATTAATCTTTATATAAAGAAAATACCGCACTGTTACACGGCTGCTTTACGGCTGAGAACTCAAACTTATTTACGAAACAATTATGCAGATAAAAATAGTCATTCCCATAAAATAATTATACAAGAAAAGTAAGTATTATTTTACACAGAAAAATTTGGAGTGAAAATATTGGAACTGCCAACAACTGTTAGTGTATTTAACTTATTTTAGCATTCGATACATTGCTTAACAATCGAAGATTTTTATGATTTTATATCAAATTATAAATATATTCATGGCTTATACATTTTCCTCAGGAAAAGATCTGAGGGTCTCGGAATAAGTACAAATTTTATAAAATATTACAATAAACGAGACTTCAACCACAACAAGGCCTCAAGTGCTAAAAAATATGACTATTAATTTCGCGCTTCAATCAATGCCATTCTACTTGAAAATATTCCCTATGCATTTGTTAAATAATCACATTTAAAATAATCATTTATTATTTTACACAGAAAAATTTGGTGTGAAAATATTGGAACTGCCAACAACTGAATGCGTTATTTCTCGTCCAGAAATGCTAAAAAATATGACTAATTTTCTCATAATTGTGCCCATAATTATGAAAGTGGTCTAAGTCAAAATTTAAAAAAAATGAGTTTATCAGTTATTTCATACCACATTATTTTTAACTAAATTTATTCAATGTAATTTTTACGAAATTGTCAAAAATGAACCATTAGATAGTGGTTGTAATTTCAACATTATATGGAATTCATTTAGTTTTAATTATGAAAGTGGTCTAAGTCAAAAATGTAAATAAATTATATAAACAACTTGAAAATGGCACGTTTGCCTTCTTTGACGCGTTTCTGAACTACATAATAAAATAAATGACAATCAAATTTTAATAATAACGACAACTTCATTACTAGAAGAATCAATAACAAGAAGAGTAAAAAATACCGCGGGTGAATCTGTCTCTTGGCTACAAATTCAATGGATGAGATTCTTGAAAAATGAACCTTATAAAATGTTCTATAAAACATCTTTAGATGATTCTAAATTTCACGTTTTGGATCTTTCACCTAAAAAAGGAAGACCAAAAATATACGGAAATATTAAATTACTTCCATTATACACCACCATTAGACCAGTATCGGAAGAAAAACATAAAGATATTATGAGTTTACTACCGTACATCCCTCCAGTTTTTCAGGAACATTTTAAGAATCTTAAATACTCGAAATAATGATAAAAATGGATTACTGTTTAAAAATAATTAATAAATGTAATAAATGTTCACGAATTATTTCAATCAAATTATTGTTTCAAATAAAACTCAAAGTTCTTTATTGCTTTAAGTCATTTATAGGACATTCAGTTAATTTTGAAAATGGTCTAAGTCAATTCAATCTTTAAAAATAATATTATCGTATAAAATTCACACAAAATTTCATATTCATAGTAAATTTCCATTAATTAAGACTAATAAAATTATAAATTAAAATGTCGCATAATGTAAAAATATTTTTTAATTTATTCAAATGCAATTCATTAAATATCTCGAAACAAGAAATATATGACTTAGACCACTTTCATAATTATGGGCACAATTCTACAAACAAATTCTCACCGTGCAACGGTGTCTAAGAAAAATAACCGTTTCGCTATCACAGATTCGCAGATAATTTCGCACAGCAGACTTGACGATTCACCTTGTAGTTACACACACTTTAAAAAACTCTTTGTACAAACACTTTGATTATCGTTCTGCAACAGTTTATTTTCAAGGCTTTGCACTTCGACAGTCGGCACAGAGGATGGCCGTTATGTAGTAATGCGGTAAATTCTCCGACGAGTACACATGATGTAAGTATGGGTTCATGTGTGCACAGGCACCAATGCAATCACAGAACCATTGGCATTTCCTGCTCGCAACGTTGCGAGTGCAATCAAAAACGTTCGTACGTTGGCTGAACGTCTACTGAGAAGCGCAGTCCGATCAATTCTGACGTGCCAAAGTACACGACGACTGGTTTGCAGGTTATAAATACGATTTCAAAGAACAACCGGCGATTTTGCATCACACACTTTTTTTTGGTGGAATCCGATATTTTGTTCTACACTTTACGGCCGGCAAAAAAGATAATGTTAACTCAATTTTCTCAGAAATATAAGGTCATGTGAAAAAAAATATATTTGATATTTTCATCTTGTTTTTTAATGCAGAGTTGCCAACCGGTTGTACCGCTATTTACGGGAAACCATATATATAAAGTGCGAACAGGAATCTGGAATCGTTTTACTACAGATTTAACAGTTATATTATGCATCAGGAAAACGTTTGCTGTTATTGTGTATTGTTTAACTAATTTACTTTGCATAGTTGTTTTGAGTATCTATGTTTTTATGACTGGAATGTTTGGTCTTTTCTAGAAAATTTATATAAGTTTTTGTTGAATGCTTGGTCTTTTCTAGAAATTTTAAATAAGTCTTTGTTGAATGTTTGGTCTTTTCTAGAAATTTTAAATAAGTCTTTGAAGAGAATGATTTTGACGGAATGTATATTTTAGTATTCATGTAAATTGTTTATAACACAGTTCTCTATGAATTAACATATTAATTTTGTTTTTAAACATGTATTATGATAAGACGTTTAATTCTAGTCAATTTTGACGTATGAAGAAGACATACAGTGAATTTTCGCGGATTATAAACAACATTTAAAATAGTAACCAGTGCTCCTTCGATGTTTTATCGAAAGAAAAATAGGCACAGTTCATAACACACTTTTTTATGAATGAACATATTCATTTTGTTTTTAAACATGTATTATGATGAGACGTTTAATTCTAGTCAATTTTGACGTGTGAATACATGCAACAAATTTACGCGGATTATAAATAACGTTTAAAATAGTAATTCGTGCTTCTTCGATATTTTATCGAAAGAAAAATAGACACCGTTCATAACACAGTTCTTTATGAATGAACATATTAATTTTGTTTTTAAACATGTATTATGATGAGACGTTTCATTCCAGTCAATTTTGACGTGTGAATACATACAGCGAATTTTCGCGGATTATAAATAACGTTTAAAATAGTAACCAGTGCTCCTTCGATATTTTATCGAAAGAAAAATAGACACAGTTCACAACACAGTTCTTTATGAATGAACATATTAATTTTGTTTTTAAACATGTATTATGATGAGAATTTTAATTCCAGTCAATTTTGACGTGTGAAGACATACAGCAAATTTTTATGGATTGTAAATAACGTTTAAAACACTAACCAGTGTTCCTTCGATATTTTACTGAAAAAAATAGAATAATAAAACGTTTAGGAGCATAATATAGATTTAAATAGGTACTTTGATCAATAACAGCACAAACGTTAACCAAACGTTGGCTGATGTAACAAGCACCGGCATATCGATCATAGCTTCTACACGTTTCTAACCATTCTCATGTTTTACCGGCTGCAACACGAAACAACCCAATAAATTATTTCAGCACTCCTGATACGGCTTATGAACTTCTGCTAATGCTGATTCAGAAAAATCATTTTATTACCCGAGTACACGCACATCGACCAAAAACTGTTAAACATCGAATAGTTGCAATGAAAGTTATCTAACTTGCAGAAATCATTTAAAGACACTGTTTACCGAAGCATTATATCAATTATTAACACCTATATTTGATCGTTCTATAAAGTAGGGTTTCTTTATTGTTGCCCATGACAAAAAGGATTTTTCTTTTCTGGCTACGACCCCTTTTCTGCGCATAACTCGAGGAGTATAAATACGCGTCATCGCCGGCGCGCGCGTCAGGTTAGTAGAAACGGTCGTAGTGGCTGCTGCAAGAGTGAAGTTTCCTCACGAAGCTCAGTTTCAACGAAAAAAGTGTATCTGTGTCCGGTGTCAACAATTAAAAAACCATCATGAGGTCGAAAATGTTCCTGGTTCCACGAATGTTCTCGAATTGGTGGGAGGCATTGGAAAGACCGCATCGTTTGTTAGATCAACATTTTGCTATGGCATTACGACCCGAGCAATTCTTCAGGAATCCGATGTTTGACAGGAGATTTCCGTTTTATGCACCGACATCGTTTGAAAGTGATCGATCCTGGAGCGAATTTATCCGCGATTTAGAACGTGGGTGGTCTATGGTGCAGGACGATAAAGATAAATTTCACGTTGCCCTTGATGTGCAACAGTTTAAGCCTGAAGAGGTCACCGTTAAGGTTGTTGATAACTGCATTGTGGTAGAAGGTAAATATTGTTGGTAATATGATATGTTCTATGATAACCAGAACATTCTAGATTGGACGCAACTAAAAGATATTCATTTACGTGTTCTGGTATTCATATTTATTTCTGTCGTTGCTATTATTTTTCTGTTGTTATTATTCGTGTGGTAGTTTACATATAGAAAACATTAAAGAATGTTTCTTAATTGAAATTATAGGAAAGCATGAGGAGAAAGAAGACGACCATGGTCGTGTGTCTAGGCATTTTGTAAGGAAGTATACTATACCTGAGCAGTGTGATCCTGAGAAAACAACAAGCACGTTGTCAACTGACGGAATCTTATCAATTATGACCCCCTTAAGGCCTGAGGCAATTAAAGAAAAGCAGGAGAGAACAGTGAAAATAGAACACACAGGAAAGCCGGCATTGGAAAAAGAAGAAGAAGAATCTCAAAAAATTGGTGCTAAACAATAAGTATTGAACGGAAACTTCTATGTATTAATTTATATAGTTTCATTTAGTTCATGTCATGGCATAACATGGTGACTGAAGAAGTGCTCTGCATTTTTAGACATTTTAGTCATCTGTTATTTGTACAGTGTTAGTATATTAAAATTTTTTATTGTTCATACGAAAGTTTTGAAAATAAAGTATGAAGTATGGAGTATAATTGTATTATCCTTTATCTCTTAGGTTAATTGAAAAATATTTAGCATATTCCAACTATTTAAAAATTTTGCACCTTTTAATCATTTTTCATTGAATAGCTTCTTTCGATTGAGACAATTAAATTTTGTTTTCTAATTACAAAAACATTCCCCAAGAATATTGCAAATTTTAGAATTATATATTGCAATCACTGAAATGTACTATGAAACAATATTTCATAATTATTAATGTGCATGTTTTGTACCAAATAATTTTCTGTATTGAACTCGATATAATTTGGATAATGTTCTTAAACATACATTGAATAAAAATATAATGTCATGTATTTTTGAAAAGTAATGCCATGACATATCGTTTTACAATAATGCACAATAATAACGCTGATCTAAAATGAGGCTTCTGCAGTGAATGAAATTATTTTAACTGGAATATTCTGTGACTTCAACGTTTGAACCATGTTTTCAAATATAATGTCTTATTTATGTATAACTAACTAACTACAGTAATATCGACTACAGTAATAATCAAATATAATGTCCTATTTATATTTTAACCGACTACAGTAATTTCAAACTGAGATTTAAAAACGTGAACAAGGTTCAAACTTGAAAGCAACAGAAGATGATGCTGCAAATTATCATCAAGATGAGAGGGCAAAAGGTGTAATAAAAACATTGATTGCGACATCGATAGCATTTATTTCATTATGTGTTACCGTAGTAACAATATATCAGAATGATGGAAAATATGACTTGTACATGGTGCGTAAGATAATTAATAAAGAAATGTCTCCGAGCTTATCATTTATAGGTAAAGAGAAAGTCATAGGAAATAATGTAAATTATATGATATGATGATTTATTAAATCACTTAGAGTGTACATTTAATACATATATGCGTTGCGTGTGTACATACAGATCACATCAATATATGTGCATTCCATATGTAATTGAATACTTCAAATGCACCCTTAGTAACATTTAATAGTTAACTGAAATGTCACGAATATAATAAATGCTCATAATAATAATAGGAATGAAAATGTCGTATACCTAGCGTATCACGAAACAACTTAGTCCTTAGACGAATAAAAAAAGAAATGGAATATCGTTTAACGAAAATAATGTTTTGTGAAGGTCTACTTCTTGCTCTGCTTCTTGCTGGTCTCCCCCTCCTTCGCCTTCTCCTTATTCTGAAGGGCCGGTTTACCGGTATACTCTATTTTGATCACTCTTTCATTCCCCCCTTTCGGAATGTCCTTCCTCGGCACAGTAATTGTCAGGACTCCGTCGTAAGATAATTAATAAAGAAATGCCTCCGAGCTTATCAGTTATAGGTAAAGAGAAAGTCATAGAAGATAATGTAAATTATATGATATGATGATTTATTAAATCACTTAGAGTGTACATTTAATACATATATGCGTTGCGTGTGTACATACAGATCACATCAATATGTGTGCATTCCATATGTAAGTGAATACTTCAAATGCACCCTTAGTAACATTTAATAGTTAACTGAAATGTCACGAATATAATAAATGCTCATAATAATAATAGGAATGAAAATGTCGTATACCTAGCGTATCACGAAACAACTTAGTCCTTAGACGAATAAAAAAAGAAATGGAATATCGTTTAACGAAAATAATGTTTTGTGAAGGTCTACTTCTTGCTCTGCTTCTTGCTGGTCTCCCCCTCCTTCGCCTTCTCCTTATTCTGAAGCGCCGGTTTACCGGTATACTCTATTTTGATCACTCTTTCATTCCCCCCCTTCGGAATGTCCTTCCTCGGCACAGTAATTGTCAGGACCCCGTCGTTCGACAACTTCGACACAACTTGCCCAATGTCACACTGCTCCGGCACTATGTACTTCCGTACGAACTGCCGTGAAACCCATCCATGTTCGTCCCGTCTTTCCTCATGCTTGGCAGTGACAACAACAAACCGGTCGACTACTTTAACGTCGATTTCCTCCGGCTGGAACTGCTGAACGTCCAACACCACTTGGAACTTATCCTTATCAGCCTCGACCGTTGAAGTCCCTGCGCCAGGCTGACGCAACATAATATTCGCTGACGGCTTGTAGTAACCCAAAAGTTGCCTTGGCTGTCTCTCACAGTTTGCAAGATATTCCAGCATGCGGGGACTTAGAAGCTGCTCTGGGTAGAGGCCGTGGCCAAAATTCTGATCCAGCAGATGATGGGGATGCTGAAGGTCCTCCCACCAGTCAGAAAACAGCAGCGGGGCCAACGACATTTTTTGCACTTTTACTGTCTTTGCTTATTTCAGAGATATAGGATGAGCTATGAATGATTGAGCGATTTTGAACGATGTAGTATTTATTGGCTTAGGAAAGTGAAGCAATGATTACACCGCACTTCTTATCACTTCGCTTGCTACGTGCAGACTGTGTGGTCACGTTCGATCGGCGCGTTTATATATGCACTGCGTCGCTGCGTCGAGAATGTTCCTGTAGAGACTAGCAAACTCTGGCATGTGTGCGAAAAGTCTCGTAAGGTCTTCAGAATCCGATGACGATGGAAAGAGATAATATGCTCGTGAGAACACGCCGTTGCCTCATAGTCATCAAATTACCCAACTATTTTTATCATGCGTCGGGGTTTGCGGGAAAAATGCACATTCTAGCGACCGGCAGGAGTGAGAATAAAATGTTGACATTTCAAATTTGTTCAAGAACAGTAAATGTATTTGGCTATTGGTAATAACATCTACATGCATTTGAAAAGACAATGAATTATAAAGCGAAAATGGCAAAAGACTGAATGCAGGAGATTCCTTGGTTTCTATATTTACAATTACATGGTCTAATGTAACATTTATTCCGATTATCTATATTTTTGTTATCAATGTGGTTAAATGAATGAAATTAGTTTCAGTTGAAATATAAATACAGATTTTTCTGTTTATATCATGGCTTTATTGACATTTTCAATCTCTGTACGATTACACTATGAAATTAGTCTCAGCTGAAGTACAGTTGTTACTACAGATTTTTCTGTTTATATCATGGCTTTATTGACATTTTTAATCTCTGTATGATTACCCTATGAAACATACAATAAAAATATCGTAACAAAATGTCATTTAACGCATTTATTCCGATTATCTACATTTTTGTAATCAATGAGTTTAAATGAATGAAATTACTCTCAGCTGAAATATAATTGTTACTACAGATTTTTCTGTTTATATCATGGCTTTATTGACATTTTTAACCTCTGTATGATTACCCTATGAAACATACAATAAAAATATCGTAACAAAATGTCATTTAACGCATTTATTCCGATTATCTACATTTTTGTTATCAATGAGTTTAAATGAATGAAATTACACTCAGCTGAAATATAGTGTTATTACAGATTTTTCTGTTTATATCATGGTTTTATTGACATTTTCAATTTCTGTACGATTACACTAAGAAACATAGCATAAGTGTATCGTAACAAAATGTCATTTAACGCATTTATTCCGATTATCTACATTTTTGTTATCAATGAGTTTAAATGAATGAAATTAGTTTCAGCTGAAATATAGTTGTTACTACAGATTTTTCTGTTTATATCATGGCTTTATTGACATTTTCAATTTCTGTACGATTACACTATGAAATTAGTCTCAGCTGAAATACAGTTCTTACTACAGATTTTTCTGTTTATATCATAGCTTTATTGACATTTTTAACCTCTGTACAATTACACTATGAAACATAGCATAAGTGTATCGTAACAAAATGTTATTTAACGCATTTATTCCGATTATCTACATTTTTGTTATCAATGAGTTTAAATGAATGAAATTACTCTCAGCTGAAATATAATTGTTACTACAGATTTTTTCTGTTTATATCATGGTTTTATTGACATTTTCAATTTCTGTACGATTACACTATGAAACATAGCATAAGTGTATCGTAACAAAATGTCATTGAACGCAATTATTCCGATTATCTACATTTTTGTAATCAATGAGTTTAAATGAATAGAATTACTCTCAGCTGAAATATAATTGTTACTACAGATTTTTTTTGTTTATATCATGGTTTTATTGACATTTTCAATTTTTGTACGATTACACTATGAAACATAGCATAAGTGTATCGTAACAAAATGTTATTTAACGCATTTATTCCGATTATCTACATTTTTGTTATCAATGAGTTTAAACGAATGAAATTACTCTCAGCTGAAATATAAATACAGATTTTTCTGTTTATGTTATGGCTTTATTGACATTTTTAATCTCTGTACGATTGCACTATGAAACAGCATAATCTACATTTAGATTATCTACATTTTTGTTATCAATGAGTTGAAATGAATGAAATTACTCTCAGCTGAAATATAATTGTTACCACGGATTTCTCTGTTTATATCATGCCTTTGTTGACATTTTTAATCTCTGTACGATTACACTATGAAATTAGTCTCAGCTGAAGTACAGTTGTTACTACAGATTTTTCTGTTTATATCATGGCTTTATTGACATCTTTAATCTCTGTACGATTACACCATGACACATAGCATACGTATATCGTAACAAAATGTTATTTAACGCACAAAATGAAAGGTTGTGAAAGAAAGTGGACAGAAAACATTGAGTTCAACGGAAATCGCGAAAAAACACGTTCAGGACGTGCAAAATCATACGATATTTCCATGAATACTTGGGAACAAAACACTGCTGTGTTTGCAAACAAGCCCTGGTACCCGGACGACCTATGCCGGCAAGCATCTGCTTTCCACCGTACGTCCTCCCCAAACATGCCTTCTTCCAATTCTATCCGCACAAATATTATGAATCAAACATTGTCAGCTAGCGAAAATTATTTACGCATACCGAATGATATTATTGCATTAAACATTTTTTTAATAAATCTGGAAAAACCGATTTCCAGAAGTTTCCCTCCTCCCTGAAAGAGTTTTCTGGCGGGTTTCCCCACCATGTTGCGAACCGAAGGAGATATATACCGGCGCGCGTCAGCCATTTACAACAGAACTTAACGTGACTCGTTAACGTGGGGTTGCCGCCGCTTGTGAAGCAAAGGTTCTACTCCATTTTGGAAAGCGTCCGCATTATTTGCTAAAGCGGTAAGTTGCCTTCAACTATGATCGCTTCATGCCTCAATTAAAGACACCAAAATATCGGCTTTTGACAATTTTTTTTTGTTTTTACTCCTTTAGCGTGAAAGAGGTTAGTCAAAATGTCGTTGTTGCCAATGCTGTACTCTAACTGGTGGGAGGAACTCGACAATTCTCACTGGCTTCTTGATCAGAATTTCGGCATGTCGCTGAGCCCGGAGGAAATTTTAACGAGATCGGTGCTACCCTTCGATTCGGACGTTGTTGTAGTACGGCCCCGTCGCCGTATGCATCACCGTTATCAGCCGTACGATAGAAGTCTGTCTCGAAGATCGACAGGGGCTTCAATCGTGAAAGCTGACAAAGACAAGTTTCACGTTACGCTGGACGTGCAGCAGTTTGCACCTGAGGAAGTCTCTGTGAAGGTGGTTGGCAAGAACGTTGTGGTCGAAGGCAAGCATGAGGATAAGCAGGACGAGCATGGCTTCATCTCTCGACAATTTGTCAGGAAATATCTCATACCGGAGCAGTGCGATATAGATCGGCTGGAATCGACACTGTCGTCTGATGGGGTACTTACCATTACTTCACCGAGAAAGCCTGCCGAGGCAGAGAAGAATGAAAGAATAATAAAGGTTCAAAGGACTGGCCAGCCGGCTATTAGGGATGAAACTCTGAAGAGTGGAGATCAGCAGCAGGGATCGCAAGTGCAGAAGAGTCCGGCGCAGCAGAAAGTACAGGAGAAGACTGTGAAAGCTGCTTAAAATGCACATTGGTCATTGGTTTCATTATCTCTTTTGTCAGTATTTTACACATTATCTATATTAAGTGTATACATTTAAATCTTTACGTTAGGTTGTTTTGCGCATATGACATTGAACATGTAAGAGGTTCAAAAGACTGGCAGAGTTGCTCTAAGCAATAAGGCTGTAATAGGATTATAGAGTAGCAAAAATAACGAGTATCATAAATTCGGACGAAGCCATTGCAGCACAGAGTACAGAAGAAAATTGAAATCTTTCTAAAGCAATCTAAAGGATGCAAATTATGTTTGTATTCACTTCATTCATTTGTAGGTACTTTCCTCACTATGTGTTAAGTGTATATGTTAAAATCAACATATATTAAATGGTCCTATCCGTACTACATTAAACATGTAAGAGATAACTGCTTCTATACAACCAGTTTAGTTACTGCTATAACTAAGTTAAGTGAACAATTTCCAACATGTTTCTTTGAGACACATAAATTATTTTGTATTGTTTGTAGAGTAGAAGGTTTGTAATAAAACATTTTTCTAAAATTGATGTATTTATTTCTTTGAATTAGTGGAAAAATAACATCCCTAGTTCCAAATATGTCATAAAAGTAGAAATAAAAATTATATTTTTAATTAACTCCATGGACGGTATCATGCATCACATACATACATCATACATACATTTAATTGTACAGTTGTATGCAGTAGTATTGAGATATAACCAGTTCAAATTAAATTTGCAAAACTGATAGTAAATTTTTATCAGTTTTGTTTCTTTATCACGCTTGCTTATATACATTATGTACAACAAAAACTACATGGCCTGGTAACATTACATGCTCAACTGTGCAACTTGTAAAATTCCTAGAAAATTTGTTTTGCTAATATAATATTGAACTGGTTAGATTATATTAATGTGTAAAACTTAGTGCTATTAAAATGCACATATTAACAATTTAATGAAACGTTATGTCAAATAGAAATGAATAACCGAACCTACAATTAATAGAAATGCAGAAATTCGAATTTTATCATTACCATTGCATCTATGATCAAAATAACAGAAACACCATGTTACTTCATCGTAATAATCACGATGAATGTCTAATTGACGAATACTGTTATTCACATAATGTCCGAGATTGAAGTCTTTAGCAGCAGGTCGACATCCTTCGTATCGATCAGCTGGAATGTCTGTCCGAATACTTCTCACAGAACTTAGGCATTCTCTTGTTATTATTGTTTCCGCTGAAAGGGACAATTACCACCATAATTTTTAATAGGAGATTAATGTGTTACTGAATTATGCAAGTGATGCTCTTATAACTAGATTTGTCAATAATGTGAAAAGCGGCATTTAACTCTTTGCGCTCGACCAGTGCCTCTCAGGCACCACGGCATGTGCTGCGCCAACTCTAGCGGTGCCTCTCAGGCACCACTTGCATCGATGCAGTAAATTGAGTGGTAACAGTGTTTATTTGTGTTTGGCCTAACGAATATCGCTTGACAAGTCTACCTGGCCTTTTGTAGATCATTTTATGAGGTGTCTACATAGCTATAAAGATGTCTTATCACAAAAACACAAACGAATTTCAATGCGTGCATTATGCCTTGAGAATAATAGAACGCTGATAGACGTCGCAACGCTTCTTTCAATTCGCTGCTTTAAAAAAAAGGTACAAAAAGAACCAATCACAAAATGCAATCCAATTGCAAAGTTTGTTCCCAACGAAAGTCCGGCAAAGACGACAAACTGTGTACTATTGTGACACATGCCCCGACAAGCCAAGAATGCACATTGGAGATTGTTTTACAAAATACCACAAGAAGAAAAATTATAGAACGTAATTCTTAATAAATATCCTTCATTAAGTTAAATAAATGTATGTAATGTTAAATTATATGAGTTTAAAGTGTCCCATTGTGCTTAAAATTATTTTAAGTTAACAGAAACGAATTCATGAAATAGGTGCGCGCGCGGCGGATTAAAATATAAAATTATATAGTTAATATAAGTTATATATTTAATATATTATAATTTAATATAATATAATAATTAATAAAATATATAAGTTATATAGTTAATATAATTATATAGTTATATTATAAAATATAAGTTAAAATATAGTTAGCTGTACCTCCTTTTCTCTCAATGATTTTTACACATTTGTCATCGTACTCTGGACACGTTTCACCCCAATACCACAACCAGTTTAATTCTGTACCGCATCCAGGATGGTTACTATTACATCTGTAACAGTAGAGACTGTCACCTGAAATTAAAGCGTATTTTTTTAACACAATTCAATATTATACTAGTGGTAACCTAAGCCACGCCCTTATAGTACTTTAATGTTCTTAACGCATTACCTTGTTTGACAAACACGCTTAATAAGAAAATGACGAGTGCCACAGTAGTTTTCATTTTGCATTTAAGTGGTTTTAATTACATAAACGAAAAAATATTTTCACCAATTCTGCACCCGATTCATGTGTTTACAAACGGTTCATTCAGCTTCAGAAGCATCGGAAATGTCGTTTGGTGATGACTAACCTACAAGCCAGTGGGTGCCTCAGACTTTCCCCGCTAGAGTACGGCACAAGTCGATAAATCGCCTTGGCGGCATTACCAATTTATGGTGCTTTATGGGGGTACAGTAAAACCTGTTTTTGTGCGGTTCTTTTCTATGCGATTTTGTTTTTGTGCGATTGGTTTTGTGCGATTTTATTTTTGTGCAATTTTTTTGTGCGATTTTATTTTTATGCGGTATATGAATCTTAGCGGCGTTAGCACCAGTTTAATGTTTCCTATCAATGTACATATACATGTTGTGGACGAAATGTATGAATGTGTAATTAATCGAAACGTTACCAAAAACGCGTCAACGTTATTATTTGAAATTAGTGCGCTCGTACATAACATCGGCGGAGAAGGCTTTGATTCTTTCGGCGATAATGACCTGGACGAGATGATTGAGGACCAAACTGTCGATGATAGTGACATTATCAATAGTTTGATAGATTATGAAAATGGACAAGAAGACCCGGAATCTATTACAGCAGATAAAATATATGCAGGGATTCAGATCTCGAAAAAATTGGAAACGAATTTTCTTAAAACAGATACCAATGCGGAAAGACGTTTAAAATTCCAAAAAGAGCTGAGATCATGCATGTCTCACTATCGTGGCGTTTACAAGCAATTGACCAGTCGACCGTCATCACAAAAACTGATCACTGAGTTTATGGTACCAAAAAACAAATCAATTAAAATCCTATCTTCAAGCGACGAAAGCGATTTTCAACCAATTCATCACAAGAGGATGCGTGTTTTGGATTACGACGAGTAGCAGCAAACTATTTAATGTATAATGTGAAAACTTCTCCATGTATATGTACAATGAAGAATTAAATATTTTTACAATTTCTTTAGGTCTAATTTAATTATTTAATTTAATTGAAAGCATTCTCTTATCTATTTCATAAATCGTTGATGTATTTTCTAAGTCCGACTTTTTTTATGCGGTCCCTATCCACCGCATAAAAAAAATTTTAGGTACTATATCGTACAAAATTGTTTACTATATGTAAGAATTTATAAAACTTTCGAATATTCTTTTGTACGATTTCTTTTATGCGGTCCCTATACACCGCACAAAAACAGGTTTTACTGTATATACCTTTGTCGGGTCAAAAAAATTCACTTTTTTTTTTACATATTTTGAAAGGTTGATCTCTGTAGAATATGTTAGTAAAACCATTTTTTGGACTTTTGTAAATTATATAAAAGACATAGCACTTTATACACCATGCATAGGCGCGCACCACATCATCGTGCGTGTCACGCGTGTCAACCTTTCAAAAGAAGAATTGTTACAACGTTGTCTTGGCGGATTCACTCAAAATTCAAACAAAGGTTTGAATAATTTGATTTGGAAAGTGGTCCCAAAAACGATTAAGGGGACATTCTACTTTCTCATCGAAAAATTTTACTGATTTTCAATAATTGACTTCTTATCGAAAATAGAAACGCAGTAATTTGAAACTTTCACATTGTATCATATCGACCTTTATTTATACAAAAATATATTTTTTTTATGTTTTTTCAAATTTTTTCATATAAATTCTTCTTGATTGCTGGAGCACCTCCAAAAAATTCATACTCACTGGCGTGCGTGATTGCGGTCGTTGGGATAATCAGAAAAAAAAACAGAACAGGAATCTTAATTTACATACTAACCACTATCGCATGAACCACGGAGAAAGAGTTTGCATGAAAACTTTCAAAATGACGGACTTTCCAAAATTAGGTTCACGAAAATGGCATTTTTTCCGTCTTTTTATGATGGAAAAAAATGAGAAAATATTGATTAATTAACACACCCGTGCTTCATACGATAGGCATAAGTATGTAGAATAATATATTAAAATCTCGGACCGATTGATCGAATAATTTTTTTGGAACGGTGCACGCCAGTTGAAAAAATATAGTACTGAGAAAAACGCATTTAAAGTTTTGCATATCGAATTTTTGTATATAAAAGATTTTTACGTAGTAAATTGTAATATACAATAATTCATAGCCGGATCAATGTTTACATGCAGATCAGCATTTTCTTTTAATTCTTCTGCCGATGTACTAGCGTGCTCTAAGCTACATTCACTCGTATGCTGATTTCCAATAAACTTTCTTTTTCGCGAACGACAGGGTCTTGAATTGACAAATTTACTTTGTTTTCGGTCCATATTAAAACGATACGTCTCTTTTGAAAACTGTTTGAATACTGAATGCATGTTCAGGAAGCAATAAACATAACAGACATCGTCAAGTCAAGAGTAAGATGGTATTTAGATGTTATTTTGGTGCGCGGAACACACTCCTTCGTAATGTTTACCAATGCAATGTTTACATTTGGGTGGTCTTCTGTTTTAAATCGTTTCCAGAATTAGATAATTTCTTAGAATAAATAAAGATCGCCGAAAGAGAAAAACGGCCCGACAGGTCAAGCGACGTTACCCTTCTATCTGCGCGAGGTGGGTTAGATGCGAGGCCTATAACTTTCCCAATTTTTCGAATTTATCGCTGCAAATTTAAGGACATAATCTCGAAAGTATATATTTTTGAATAAAGCAATAAAAAAAAAATCGATTTTTTCGACCCGAGAAAGTAGAATGTCCCCTTAACGAAAGAAATAGTGCCTACTCAGGCACGCTGTTCATCTTTAGCTCAAATTACAGATACGTCTCGCTTCAAATGCTATACTTCCGATAATTTTCAAGGAATCACTTTGAAAGATGCAGGAGCTATTCTCAAGACCATACAATTTTTGAACATGTAAAGAACGAAAAATGCATTTTTTCATAATTTTCTGGTGTATGTGCCCCCTTAATTTAAGCGTACCGGCAGAGAAACTGTTCTCCATATTCACTAGAACCAGTGTTGTCGTATGCGGGAACAAATATGTCCGTGGTTATTGCGTTACAAGAAATGCTGTGTCCTCGACTTTGAGTCCAACGTGAGCCACAAATACTTGGGGCTGCGAATATTTTTCCGGTGGTAACGGACAATATATACATTGCATAACTTCATTATAGTGTAATTAGCAATGATGTACACGGATACTTTAACAACACTCATAGCGCATTTTGTTCATCATTCTTCTACGTATTTCTAGTTTTATCTCTAACACAGATTTTTCCTCAGCTTTCGCACCCGCTATTATTTCGCGAAATGGTCAGTCAGTCGTAACACTACATTCTTTATGATAGTTCCTAAGATATTGTTCTACTGTTTATGTCTTTTTAATGGGTTTGACTCAGCTTGAAGGTGGTGCTTTATACTTTCTATCACGTGTGAACTAAAATTGTGACAGATGATGCGTTAAGGTCATGGAATGAATGGGCAAATCGGTGCCGAATAAAAATCATCATGGAATCATAAGATCCACTGATGCGTAAACAGTATTGAAAGGTTTACTATGACGTAACATAGAACTTTTTGTGATGTTTATGCAGCACTGTTTACCCCAAGATCGATGTAGTACAACGTAATTTACAAACAGCTCCGTCATGTATTAACAGATATTGATCACACGCCGAATTACACAAATTCAGAAAATAAACTTCTTTAGAATAGTGCATTTCTTCTAAAATAAATACCCATATCCGCTGATTATCCTCTTTCTAATCTAAATCGTATCCCTTGAATCTCTGCTCTTGATATTAAGGAGTAACATCTAGCTTAACGCCTAAAAACATAGGGTTAATTTAGGAATTTTTTTTAATTACATGATACAACATATCGAAATTTGGTTTAAAGGCGTTGAATGTGCATGCTTTAATGCATAAAAAAATAATTTTTTTAACGTTTTTGCTTCAAAATGGCTGCGCTGGAGCTCTCAAAGTAGAAGTGCATTTTTGAAAATGGCTTCCGCAGCTTGCAGCAGAAGTGTCGTGCACTTTGGTTAAGCACAAAAAACAAAATTTTTTCTTAATCTATATTAAATTTGCTAGAGAAGTACACACGTATATGGTAAAATATTGATTTTTGTAAAAATGGCGGACATGTGGAGAAAAGTTCTAATTTTCATCAAAAAATCCATCGAAAAAATATTTATAATAACGAATGTTTTTAACCGATCTTAAAAATCATGTGTACTTCTTAGGAGAATGTAGTTTAACAGCTAGAGTCAAAATTTAAAATAAATCGGAGAAAATTTGTTTAAGTTATGCTGCAAGCCAATTTGAAAAACGTAGTTTCGAGGAAAACGCATTTAAAGTTTTAAGTAACATTATTTCATATTATTTTACTAGTTTTGCCATATTTACGATTATTCTGCAATGCCTGCACCATATAGGTGTCCTTCTACATTCATATTTTCTTCCTCTTTCTCTTTCCTGGAAAATGTGTAGGCTCTACGTGCATCTTTCGCGGCATCCGTCAGCAAGCGCTCGGAATACTTGATGCGGCGTGCGTCAGCTTCGATGCAGAAATTGTAGAATTACGACCCACAGTCAATTGTAACACCTGCATCATTGCCATTGTGCTTTCAAATCCATCGTTAAAAATGGAAGATGCAATATTTATGCCGATGTCGACCACTGTTTTGCCACTCGAAGTTGTTTTCCGAACGATGGACCACATAACAGAATTGACGTTTTCGTTGCTGTTCCAGGTAAAACCTCCTAAGCAACGATTGAGTAAGTCGTCCCTACTCAAATCTTCATACACTGGTTTCACGGCATCGAAAATGTCCTGTGAAAGAGGTGTTTTATGCTGGTATTCATGTAAAGTGTCCAACGCTTTCGCTTTCTGCCATGAGCAGCACGAGTTCACACCGACCGTGCAATTCTCGTGTTGCGGCACTTCGTCCGTTGGAAGAGTATGGTAAAGAGTTGGCCAAATTTAATTTCGAATTTTTTCGATGGAATCTGGATTTCGATTTGTACTATGTACCTTCAGAACCTTTAGAGTCGATACCATGTACTTTGAACCGCTGCGCGTGCTCCGGTGCATCACAACTTGCTTTATAAAATAAGCTATAAAACCAGTTTAAAAAATATTTTTGCCTATAAGACAACTTGCACCTTATTTTTGAGGCTCTAAAGTATCATATAGGACAAAAAATTTGAGTGTAAAACTGATACCATTACACAGATGTGCTGTTGTGCTGAAATGTCAATGATGTAATTTTCTCACCGCGGGAGGAGAGCACAAAAATGCGTGTTATACGACGTCGCTAACTCGATTGCTACCGCACATATAGCCTCCAAGATCGATGAAGATGGCACGATCAAAGATAAACGACTCACTTGCGCTACTAATTCGTGAGAAATTCAGTAAAAAGCTCAAGCATTATTTGCACCCATCAACTTCTTAGACAGATCGCGTCAAGATAAAGACTGTAAATGTCGATAGAAACAGATTGATCAAGCTTTGACCGAGTGGAAAAACGCATTGTCATGTTTCATCTGATTAGGATCGCGTGTTTCGTCTTCTGATATAAAATGAACTGTTAATTTTATTCGTGAATTTTAAATTATGTATAAAATGAACCCCCGAATGAATGAATGTCATTAAGGGGTACCATCTACCTTAAATTTAAACAAAATCGAAAACAATTTTTTTTGTCTTATATGATACTTTAGAGCGTTAAAATAAGGTGCAATTTGTCTTATAGGCAAAAATATTTTTTAAAATGTTTTTACAGCTTATTTTATAAAGCAAGTCGTGATACCTCGGAGCGCGCGCAGCGGTTCAAAGTACATGGTACCGATTCTAAAGGTTCTGAAGGGACGTAATACCAACCGAAATCCAGATTCCATCGAAAAAATGCGAAACGAAATTTTGGCAACTCTTTACCATAAACTTTCGACGGATGAAGTGCCACAACACGAGAATTGCCCGGCATCGGCATAAATATTCCGTCTTCTATTTTTAACGATCGATTTGAAAGCATAATGGCAATGATGCAGGTGTTACAATTGACTGTGGGTCGTAATTGTTACAATTTCTGCGTCGAAGCTGACGCACGCCGCATCAAGTTTTCCGAGCGCTCGCTGACCGATGCCGCGAAAGATGCACGTAGAGCCTCCACATTTTTCAGAAAAAAGAAAGAGGAAGAAAATATTAACGTAGAAGAACACCTATATGGTGCAGGCATTGCAGAAGAATCGTAAATATGGCAAAACTAGTAAAATAATATGAAATAATGTTACTCAAAACTTTGAATGCGTTTTTCCCGAAACTACGTTTTTCAAATTGGCTTGCAGCATAACTTAAACAAACTTTCTCCGATTCACTTGAAATTTTTGCTGTAGCTGTTAAACTACATTCCCTAGAGAAGTACACATGATTTTTAAGATCGGTTAAAAACTTTCGTTATTATAAATATTTTTTCGATGAATTCTTTGATGGAAATTAGAACTTTTCTCCACATGTTCGCCATTTCTACAAAAATCAATATTTTACCATATACGTATATACTTCTCTAGCAAATTTAATGTAGATTACAAAAAAATTGTGCTTTTTGTGCTTAGTGAAAGTGTACGGCACTTCTGCTGCAAGCCGCGGAGGCCATATCAAAAAATGCACTTCTACTTCGAGAGCTTCAGCGCCCCCATTTTGAAGCAAAAACATGAGAAATTTTTTTTAAAACATTAAAGTATGCACATTAAATGCCTTTAAACCAAATTTCGATATGTTATATGATGTAATTAAAAAAAATCCTAAATTTACCCTATGTTTTTAGGCGTTAAGCTAGATGTTACCCCTTAAAATAGATAGTAAGTCCCAGGAAGAGAAACACGATAACGCAGAAAACCATGAATATTACCAGACGAAGGTGAAATGCACAGAGCACATGTGACAATTGAAAAAGCATTCAGCTTGACAGCTTCTTAGAGTGTACGCACTTTTTTATCACGGAATAAAAGATACACAATATTTACTCATGTCAATAATTAACACTTTGACTGTCATGGTGGTCACTGCTGACCAGCGTAAGCGATTTTACTGAAGATCCAAAATATTCGCAATGGGTAGTAATAATTATTTTATAAATGCCGTTATTGTTAGAATAGTGATGCGACTCTTTGATCTCCAATACCTACACATTATTTACATTTTGCATAATTCAATCAAACGCTGTAGTATTTCATAGTATCGCCGTTCTAATACAGCAAAATACGTACGGCAGTCAACGTGTTAAAGATTATGTATGATACAAAGCAAACAGGGGTCTACTCTGGACAATAAAGATCAAATACATACCCAGTGTTTTCCTACAAAGTATTTTTTTGTATGGCTTTGGCTCCTTAACCCATTTGCAACATCGGTCTAAATCCGCAATCTTACTAAAAAATCGGACATGTGCAGCTAAACGTTGCCGATACCAACATGCGCAAGGAAGACTTTTAGTGTTTATTCTCATTAGAAATAGCGTTATGGGGTTATTCAAATTATTGAATATTCCTCATATTTTAGAAAAAATATATTTATTTCAACAATTGTACAGTTTTTGAACTAGTTTGACGTTAAAGAATAATTCGAAAACATCGCGCCTGGACATTCCATTGACGTTGATGGTTACACCACTTACAGCAGTAAAATCATGTACTGTTGGCATACAATTTCGTTTTTCCCATAAGAAATCTCCAATTTCAATATTATCGGGCTAGTCATCTTCACTACTATCTATTAGAGCTATCACACGTTTACGCTTATGGGATATTTGAATTTCAATGCTTGAATCCGAATCCGACCTGTAATTCATTATGGTAACCTAATTTCGTTAAACTTTATTATCTATTATTTTTTTTATTATTTTATTATTTTGAGCTTACAACCAGAAAAGTAAGAAAAATAATATTTTACACAAAATTCTTTATTGTTTGTTTATCGTACAGACTCTTTAACGATTGCTGATAAGCTGAAAACAAAAATTATTGTGTGCGGATTTATCCGCTCCCGGTGATAATGGTCAGTTTTTGTTTGCCGATTATATTATTATTATATGGCACAAGTAGTTAGCAACGCATGATCGTACGTTTTTAAGTGGGTTCAGTGGTAACACTACTTCGATATACTTGTCACAGAACGAAATTAATAAGGGAAAAGCATAAACATCTGAAATATTGATATCCGGTATTAACCTACTGCGG
This sequence comes from Cryptocheilus praepositus, assembly GCA_033815515.1. Taxonomy (NCBI): domain Eukaryota; kingdom Metazoa; phylum Arthropoda; class Insecta; order Hymenoptera; family Pompilidae; genus Cryptocheilus; species Cryptocheilus praepositus. The sequence continues at coordinate 2,120,953 of JAWWQZ010000222.1, read as the reverse complement.
TATTGCCGAATTAACAATGTGACGAACATGTCGACTGTCTTTCACTAAAACATATCGTTTCAACAGTAACGACCTATTTGCTGACAAAGATGATATGACGTGTGGTATGTACAATAAGAACCGATGGATTGCAACATCAGATATGTGGAAACAGCCTTTTGTTATATAAAAAAGCATCTGTACATATTTATATGTGCAGAACAGCGCATCAGTACGCAAAGGTAACCCAGATAAACAAAATTTAAAAGTTGTGAATGGCCGATTTCCAATTGGAATTACGTAGCTCAAATATATAAAAACGACATAACAAAACAGATAAATGCGCCAAAATGTTAAGCAAATAATTAAAAGTTTTTACCATATTTAGATAAGCACACAAAAAAGAAACAGACAAGCATGGACAGATATGAATAATTTGAACAGTTCAACGTTGGGAATAACTTGTTTGCTCAGAATATTGATTCTCGACATTAAATACGGAGGAATTTAATACCGGACGTCGATGGATAAAGAAAATTAGGGCATATTCGGGGAAAATTATCGGCGGTCATCCTTGGGTAAATATCGAATTACAGGCAAATAGTGATCGTACATTGGCACATTAGCAATAAGATAGAGAAAGCCATAATACCTTAATTTCATCGTCGATGGGTTGCGAGAAACAATTCCCCCATTACTGAAACGTGGACAATTTACGAAAATCGAGGTGGCAAAAAAGGGAGGGATTCCGCAAACAATCGATTTCATTTTCATTTTCATCTTCTGTTTTGTTCGATGAAAGTATACGCGCAACTTGACGGGCAGCGATTGTATTTCGTCCATTGATTAATAATCGTCAAGGTAATCAACTGTAAAAATATGACATTGTTTCCGAATAGTTTCAATTTCGATAGTATTTGAATGACCAAACATTATGGCACAGTACTAGTTCGTAAAATATTTTTAACAAGTAGTTATCGATGTTGTCGCAGTGGCGTTATTTATAATTTGTCCTTAAAGTTGATAGTTCGCCGGTATGACCTTGTTTTATTTGTTAGGTACCGCCTCCCCCTCATTTCTGACATGTAACACTTCTAATTTTTACAAAAATGATGTGAAAAGTATTGACCAGTTGGTACAAAATTTCCAATATGAAATATCATCTAGGACGTAAGTTTTAATGTCATCTATAGAGAACAGAATAAGTAATAAGCTACAAATACTTCGTTCAGGAATTACAGAAAAAACTGTGCGGTATGTTCCGGCAGGAATAGATCAGAGAAAAAAAACATGAAACATACACGCATTGCGATACCTGCATTCAAAAGTCAGGGCTTCATATCAAATACTGTTTTCTCAATTGTTACATTTTGGAAAATTACAAAAAGTAATGTGGGTATGTAAATTTAGTGATATAATAGATGTTTATTAAAATGAAATGAACAAGAATACAATATAAGATCTTTCGCGTGTGTCGAATCGTTTCCCCGTGATCGTTTCCTCGTGATGGTCTCGGGGCGACTCCTTCTCAAGCGAAGCTCTCGCTCCTTTCTTCTTATGAACAAATGAAACGCGGATCACACCATCGGTCGCTCATCTTATTTACTTCCCTAGCAACCAACTTATTCTAGAATCTTCCAAACGCTCGATCGTTCATCTTATTTACTTCCCTAGCAACCAACTTATTCCAGAATCTTCCAAACGCGTCTCCAATGTAAATACCCATTAACAAATCCCTATTCAGATGATTATTGATCGCACATGCATACACACACACACACACACACAATCGGATACAGTAAAACCTGTTTTTGTGCGATTGGTTTTGTGCGATTTTATTTTTGTGCAATTTTTTTTGTGCGATTTATTTTTATGCGGTACATGAATCTTAGCGGCGTTAGCACCAGTTTAATGTTTCCTATCAATGTACATATACATGTTGTGGACGAAATATATGAATGTGTAATTAATCGAAACCTTACCGAAAACGCGTCAACGTTATTATCTGAAATTAGTGCGCTCGCACATAACATCGGCGGAGAAGGCTTTGATTCTTTCGGCGATAATGACTTGGACGAGATGATTGAGGACCAAACTGTCGATGATAGTGACATTATTAATAGTTTGATAGATTATGGACAAGAAGAACCGGAATCTATTACAGCAGATAAAATATATGCAGGGATCTAAATTTTGAAAAAATTGGAAACGCATTTTCTTAAAGTAGATACCAAAGCGGAAAGACGCTTAAAATTCGAAAAAGAGCTGAGATCATGCATGTCTCACTATCGTTACGTTTACAAGCAATTGACCAGTTGACTATCGTCACAAAAACTGATCACTGAGTTTATGGTACCAAAAAACAAATCAATTGAAATCCTATCTTCAAGCGACGGAAGCGATTTTCAACCAATTCGTCACAAGAAGATGGGCGTTTTGGATTACGACGAGTAGCAGCAAACTATTTAATGTACAATGTAAAAACTTCTCCATGTATATGTACAATGAAAAATTAAATATTTTTACCATTTCTATAGGTCTAATTTAATTATTTAATTTAATTGAAAGCATTCTCTCATCTATTTCATAAATCATTGATGTATTTTCTTAGTCCGATTTTTTTATGCGGTCCTTATCCACCGCATAAAAAATTTTTCAGAGTATATCGCACAAAATTGTTTATTATATGTAAGAATTTATAAAATTTTCGAATATTTTTTTGTACGATTTCTTTTACACACACACACACACACACAAATCAGGTTTTACTGTATTCCCAATTCATATCGCGATACTACAGAAAAATTTTTATTTTTATATACTATAACTAGTATTAAACAAAACACATCAATTTACAAAATACTCTGCATTTTTGTAATGTCGATACATTTGTTATAAATCATTTATGGGGAACTAACTTTAAATAGCTAAATTTGCTTCGACTAGCTGATAGTCCTAACAGAAAAAGATGCCGATCGCAGAGGGTTAAAGTAACTTAGTTCAAGTCGTGAGAGTAGAGTAAATAGTATCTTGTAATCCGCATCTTAAACATAATGAAACCATTTTCATCAAAATAATGTATGGTAAATGCAATCCCTTGTTTTCGATCGTTATACATTACAAAATGCAGTGGAATAAAAATATAAAATTAATAACAGTCGAATTGTTGTAATGTCGCTATTATGGCAAAAAACTGGGTTATCACCGAAATTAAACACAAAAAAAAATTAGTTCTTGAAGAGAAAACCCTATATATCGTTTCTATATATTCAGAGTAAAAATTTGCTGAAAACTGTTTAATTTCGAAAATGTCAATAATCATCTAGTTATATGCCAATATGTAACTTTGTGGATTATTTAAACTAAGCCAGATCAGCTATACTTTACATTAAAAATAGTACATTAAAAAATACATAAAGTTACATTAAACATAGTAAAATTAAACCAGAGCCTTAATTTTAAACTAAATCGATAGAAAACATCCATGAATGGGCCAATGTGAATTTCGTGGTACTTTAGCTTCTCGCATGTTTTTTCATTACATAGTTTTTCGTATAAAACCACATTTCTCGATGCGGGTCGTCAATTTACAATCTATCAGCGTTACAAATAGAATTCCAAACTTGGATCGAAACATCTGTTTTAAAGTCAAGATAGGCACAATGACTATATATATGTGTGTAATATTTTAGTGACAACAAATAGATGTTTATTTGAATGAATTAAACAACAATACAAGATATTTGTTGTTTAAGTGTCGATTTATTACTCCGTTATATATGAACTGCATTGCTCTTTTCTCTTATAAACAATTGAATCCATCTCTCGGTCGCTCACCTTATTATGCTTCCCTAGCCAAAACTTAGTTGAGAACTTTCAAAATATTCACATTACAACGTTTTTATTCGCTTATGGATTTGAAAGATTTACACACACACAATCGGGTGTTGCCAGGAGATCGGAACAATATATATATCGGATGGATCAAGGTCTGGAGAATAACTAATTTTGCGTATGAATCTCCACGAAATTAGTCTCATTCTGTCTTCAGTACGACACGTGTACACGGTCTTGCGTTGAGAAGAAACGTCATTTAATACGACAGTCACGTCGGTTCAGACCGATTACCATCGGCCGTTTTAGCTATGGCGGCTTTAGTAGTTGATCCAGTTGATTGCAATATTTGTCAGCATTGATCATATCACCGCTCAGTGAAAGAATACTGGTATAGTGTGAGAAACGTTTAACACGTTCGGCGCCAAGAGTGATTCGGTTGAGTTTCTCGTGGTCCCAAATTTTACTCTCGACGCACCAGAACGGAAACGGAGAGATGAGCGGGAACACCAACAATATAACTCGAATAGGTCCGTGCATTATCGATTATCTATATTCACAGGTCTCGTCCCATAACAAGATACATTGTTTAGTTCGAAATAAGCGCATTGAAGAAGCAAATCGCCTGTAGAGATTGTCCTCCGTATTTCAATAGACCCCGAAAAAGTAATCAATGTCCACGCTCAATTTTGTCGAACCAAATATCGCCTTCATATCGTCCTTTCTCGTCATATCCCATCTTGATTAAATGCTTATGTACCGTTGTTTTGATCCTGATACCATCCATCCCATCTCACACACACTATATCGCGCATTTTCAGCAATTTCAAAATCCACATAATGTCCGTATCCGTTGAAGAAAATGGGCTGGCCGCTGCGGTCTTCATTTTTCGCATACGAAAACAAGGGTCTTGGGCGTCACTTGCTCGACAACCTTCATCGAAGTTACATCAACGCAGCACTAACTCTTTCCATAAACTCACCACGAGGATAGCATAATATCTGTTTGTGAACCTTATTAATTTAGTGAGAGAATATATATATCATTTAAACATTCCGCAAACACTTTCTCGTACATATTGAACGGTGTAGAAAAAATCGTAAAAGAGACTTTGTCATCATAAAGGCGATTAGAAAAAGCTCTGGGATCAGCAATTTTTTATCCCTAAAATGTTCATAAACGGCTAAGAGATACAATTGAAAGTGAGAGTATATAAAACGTTGTGAGTTTTAGAAGAAAAATAGCGTGGCGCGGATTTTTGATATTTTTATACTATTATATATATTCTCTACTTATACTTCAGTGCTTGTTCCATTCAATTTATTTTCAAAATGCAACTGAAAATCTTATTTAACTTGAACAGGAAGAGGGTCACCCATATATGGGTTTTTTTAATATTTTTATGCTGTATATTCTCTACTTATCCTTCAGTGCTTGGTCCATTCAATTTATTTTCAAAATGCAACTGAAAATCTTATTTAACTTGAACAACAAGAGCGTCGCCCATATGTGGGTGGCGTGGTTCCCATGGAAGCATACCCATCACCCAAATACGGGTTACGCGGCACCGAACGTGTTAAACTTAACACTTTGCGGACGGATGACGAGATATCTCGTCATTGCTGTTTCGTCGTTCGGGGCCATTGACGAGATATATCGTCTTGCATATTCTGTCGTTTGAGGCAGGTGACGAGATATCACACAGTTGCTACGTCATTGTCAGCCGCAGTTTTCGTAATTTGTGTTGCGAATTAATTATTTGAAGCTCTGAAATATGGATAGCGACAAAACGATTAGCAATGTTACAGAAATATTTGCGGACAGTTTAACGGATACATCAAGTGATGACGAGAATATGAATATTTGTGAGGACTTGTCGTGTTCCACTTCACTTAGTGTCATGTTTTACGAAATATCATACTTTAAAAAATGTTTAGTTTTAACACACTTTTACCTATTCAAAAATATTAAAAAAACATTTATTTTTAAAGTTGTTAAAAATAAATATTTCACGGGTCAATGATTTTTAACACATTGACTGCCAAACGTATTTTGCTCTACTAGAATGCACCGTTCCAATAGAAATTGCTTTTACAAGATTCCAAAGAGGCTTCATTGCGAATTTTTTGCATTTTTAGTCAAATGTTTTGCACCGGTCACCGGTGACCACCGTGGCAGTCAACCTGTTAACTACTAACAAATCATCACTAATTTAAAGATATTTGACGCAAAAAAATATCCGGCCACTGGGTACGGTTAGCAATAGAATGCCTGGTCCGCAAAGTGTTAACACAATTTTTGCGCGACCCTCTCCGTTCATTCTTCGCGTATCTCTGACTCCTCACCTCTCACTTCTCTTTCCGGTGTCCGCGATCAGCTTTGCGTTAACCCATTCGAGACGACGATTTTTTTCGAACACGGTCCCCAGAAGCGATTTTTTTTTTCTTTATATTGTTCATTGTTAATAAAAAAACATGTTTACTATCGAAATCACCCAATTCGTAAGCGAATTCACATAAATAAGATCATTGCACACCAGGTGTGCAGCTCGCTCCTCGGATAATTTTTATTGCGAGGAACGGATTGAACACCATGTGTGCAATGTAAGGTAAAATGAAAATACATCATTAAAAAATTTATGAACATTTATTTAAAAAATAGTTAGATAATATAAAAAATCGTTATTTTGTTTTCAATAAGAAAGAACCGAATATAATGCAAAGAAAATGTTTAAAAAGTAGTAAAAAGTTAAAAAAAGAGAAGTTGAATAATGAAAAAAATAACAAACGAGAAATGAATTTTTAGAAAAATGTCTACAGATAACAAAGTAATGTAACTCAGTAATAAAAAAGAAAATACAATTTGTAAATACACTTTTAGCAAATAGTACACTGATCGTAAAGTAATTATACATTAGTTGGTTGATGGTAGCGCTTGAAACATTCTCCCAAACATAATCCAGGATTACCGACACAAGCAGGACAAGAGTAATTATTACGTTTATATTTTCCTTCTTTGCAGGACTGTCGGCAATTCATAGTATTTTACATGTAAGAAACGCTTCAAATAATTTTTATATTTTTGGTACACAGTAAAACCAACGCCAAATTTTGTTTTCCTATACCTTGCAGATTTCATTAGTTCAAGGAAAATCTTATTTTGACGACTAGTTTACTCAGAATAACTGATAATTGCACATTACTGTTATTGCACACACGGTGTGCAAGCCGTCTTATAGCCTCGGAAATCAATTGCACACACGGTGTGCAATCGGTCTCGAATGGGTTAAGGTGGATCATCGAACATACTATTGGGTTGGCAACTAAGTGACTGCGTATTTTGTCGATAGATGGACTTTTACACTTTCATTTGTTTTGTTAACGTTTTTATTGCAAACAGGCTATATTTTTTTCTTATTATTTGTGACTTCTACCCATAATTTAGCATAAAAAAATTATATTGAATAGTGCTTTAGTTTTGTTTTTATCCCAATTTAAAAATGGAAGAACAAGTATTGAAGCACCGTTCCAATATCATATTTTAGAAGATTGCAAATAGACTTCATTGCGAAAAGGCATTTTTAGTCAAATCTTTTGCACCGGTCAGCGCGTATTTTGCAAGAACCGCGATTCGATGAAATACTGCACGTATGATTAAATCGTGAAAATAAAGCCTTGAAGGAACTGAAGCAGTTCAATATCAATTGCGTTTACAAGATTGCAAATAGTTCTGGTGATTTTTTTGCATTTTTAAAAAATCTTTTGTGCCAGTCACCGCATATTTTGATATTAGAACCGTCCATGAAATTGAAGTCGATTAAATCCAAAATGAAAGTAACCATTATCGATTCAGATTGTCATAGTACAACATCAATGATATTCCAAGATTGCAAATGTATCGCATACATACATTTTTTTGCAAATAAAATCTTTTGTGCTTATTTTGTTATGTCAAAAACTCAAAGTATAATTCAATCGTGCAAAATAATGGTAACGCAGAGTTGTTAGAAGCCAAAGTATTGAAGCAACGTTCCAATATCAATTGCTTTTGAAACGCAACGAAACTTCATCGATTTTTTTGCATGAAAAGCGCCGGTAACCGGTACTGGCGACGAAAAGTGGATAGTTTATTGCTAATCGCACCCAGTAAATTTTTTTGGAAGATATCTTGGGTGATGAAAGATGAACCAGACTGCCAAACGACATCAAAAGCAGAGATTCACCAAAAAAAAATTATGCTGTCAGTCTGGTTTTGTAAAAGATTATAAAGGAATTTTGTACTTTGCAACTTATTTTGCCACAAAACCAAACCATCAATTCAAACATCACGTTCAACAACTACGCCAAACTGAGCGATGCAATAAAGAAAAAATTCGCAATGAAGCCGGTATTTCAAATCTTGTAAGGGTGTCGTTTTCCACCATGATAATGCAAAGCCCAACACCTCTTTGATCACATGCCAAAAATTATTGGAACTGGGTTGGAATGTTTTATCACATCCACCATATAGCCCTTTGATCCTAGTACAAGCAATTGATATTGGAACAGACTACCATTTGTTTCGTTCCATGCAGAAATCATCCTTAAATGGTAAAATGTTTAATAACGCTGATGATGTCAGATCACATTTAATTCAGTTTTTTGATATCCATAAGATCAAATAATTAATTCTGTCGAACTGTGGAATTTTGACATCTGCCAGAACGATGGCAAAAGGTCATCGACAAAAACGGACAGTATCGAATTAAATAAAGTTATATTTTTAAACAAAAATTAAGAATTTTCCTTCTTACTTGAAATGCGCAATCACTTAGTTGCCAACCCAATAAATTCCTGCCTGCCTGTGTAACATTTATGTCAGTTTCTATGAACGTGTCCCGCGTTACGTTCAGATTGGTCTCAATTTACAATGCACGACAAATTGAACATTTTCCTTGGGGCTGGAGTCACTAGTCGTTTGTTTACTTGTTTGGGAACGCAGCTTAATATTCTTACATGCTTTGAAAGGAATCGTAGGTTATAAGTATATTCTAGTCAATACAGGTAAATATGCACGGTATGTCATAATATATCAATATTGTTTTAAGGTAAATAATTGCTTTTCGTTGCAAACTAAATACTAGGTAATCTTCATAAATAGTATTATATAATTCCCAACGTGCCAACCTTTACTAACCTTTACAGCAGCCGACCAGGTCATATAATTCGAATATTTTTCAGTTAAAAAATGAGGCCAACGTGGGCATTGTTTGCGCGAAAGCCTCAACCTCAACATAAGGTTCCCATAAACCCATCTTCTCCATTATGCTTAGACAATTTCGTGAAGACCTCGGGCGGAGGACCAGGCGGTTTGTTTACATTTATAACATTGTTACTATTCTAAACCAATATAGTCATTCATGGCAATTAAGTTAGTCAGCGATAATGGATATATGATTATATCATCTTATAGAGTATTGTTTTCTTCTGAACCTATAGCTAAAGGCTGCCTACCAGAGATGACGCTACTGCTTGCATGTTTCCAAAAAGATTCATCGGGCAGACAATGTAAAGTAGAAGCAGAAAATTTACTGGCCTGCTATCGAAACTATACAAAAGTTAACAAAATTGAAAAGGAAAGGCGAAGAGAAAACGTTCCTGTGCCTAACTCAAGATCATTAACAAGTAAACAGGTTAACCACATATTGAAAAAATATCCGACAATATGATTTCACGTAAGTGTGTGTTAAAAACACCAAAATTTGAAGCTGCTTTTAATCATATCACGTGATAAGACACAATAAATATGTATGTAATGCAATAGTTAGCTGACTCGGATCTGTGAGTTTAATTACCTGCATGTAGGAAATGTTTAGGCAATCCTTTATTTATTTCTGTTTCTCACAAATTTCAATATCTAAACAATTTGTCTGTTTGAGTAGTATGACATAAACTCTGAATCACATTCGTTAAATATATTATTATCTTTTAAATCTTATTTTGATAATGATGCGTTACAGTGTAAGTACAATAAATTGTTAATAAAATGTCACATATGGATACATACGAACTGCATTCATAATATTAAAATATTGCAAGTGTACAAACCTTTGTATACTCAAGTAATAATATTTAAATACAAGTATGTTCACAGTTCACTTGTAATATGCAAATATCAATGAAACATTTGAATATTAAATCATTTGAAAACTCCTGGTCTTAGTTTCCACTAACCTGAGCTTGACGAGACCCTTCGAAACGTTTAATTGCCAGTCTTTTAGAGTAACCTGTACGTTAAACAAAACATGTTAAATACAACACACATCTCCAAATATGTTTTGCTACACAAGACCTGTAAACTTACGAACTCTTGCAGCAGTATTATAATCTGTAGTATCTGATGCAATCAAGTTTAAACGATGCTCTATCCTCTGTAAGACTTTATGATTTTCCAGCTGTTTATCTTTGTAGTTGTAAAATTTACAGACCAGTGTCATGGCACACAAGCCCAATGCAGTTTTTCGAATTAACCACACTGTATTTAGAAACAATATCTGTGAGGTACATGTGAGGAAAGGGTTATCAGAATTGCTAGTAAATACTGTAACTATAGTATGAAATGTATATGTTGCAGTGAAACACCGAAATCTGGCGAATGTCGACTTTCAGCGGTGAATGTCAACATTCATATAGTCGCTTGGTGTATGTCCGAAATATTTGCTAAATACCCTTATTTCTAACTTACACCGGTAAATGTTGACTGAGGGTTATCAGAATTGCTAGTAACTACTGTAACTATAGTATGAAATGTATATGTTGCAGTGAAACACCGAAATCTGGAGAATGTCGACTTTCACCGGTGAATGTCAACACTCACATAGTCGCTTGGTGTATGTCCGAAATATTTGCTAAATACCCTTATTTCTAACTTACACCGGTAAATGTTGACTGAGGGTTATCAGAATTGCTAGTAAATACTGTAACTATAGTATGAAATGTATATGTTGCAGTGAAACACCGAAATCTGGAGAATGTCGACTTTCACCGGTGAATGTCAACATTCACATAGTCGCTTGGTGTATGTCCGAAATATTTGCTAAATACCCTTATTTCTAACTTACACCGGTAAATGTTGACTGAGGGTTATCAGAATTGCTAGTAAATACTGTAACTATAGTATGAAATGTATATGTTGCAGTGAAACACCGAAGTCTGGAGAATGTCGACTTTCACCGATGAATGTCAACATTCACATAGTCGCTTGGTGTATATCCGAAATATTTGTTAAATACCCTTATTTCTGACTTACACCGGTAAATTTTGACTGAGGGTTATCAGAATTGCTCGTAAATACTGTAACTATAGTATGAAATGTATATGTTGCAGTGAAACACCGAAATCTGGAGAATGTCGACTTTCACCGGTGAATGTCAACATTCATATAGTCGCTTGGTGTATGTCCGAAATATTTGCTAAATACCCTTATTTCTAACTTACACCGGTAAATATTGACTGAGGGTTATCAGAATTGGTAGTAAATACTGTAACTATAGTATGAAATGTATATGGTATAGTGAAACACCGAAATCTGGAGAATGTCGACTTTCACCGGTGAATGTCAACATTCACATAGTCGTTTGGTGTATGTCCGAAATATTTGCTAAATACCCTTATTTCTAACTTACACCGGTAAATGTTGACTGAGGGTTATCAGAATTGCTAGTAAATACTGTAACTATAGTATGAAATGTATACGTTACAGTAAAACACCGAAATCTGGAGAATGTCGACTTTCACCGGTGAATGTCAACACTCACATAGTCGCTTGGTGTATGTCCGAAATATTTGCTAAATACCCTCATTTCTAACTTACACCGGTAAATGTTGACTGAGGATTATCAGAATTGCTAGTAAATACTGTAACTATAGTATGAAATGTATATGTTGCAGTGAAACACCGAAATCTGGAGAATGTCGACTTTCACCGGTGAATGTCAACATTCATATAGTCGCTTGGTGTATGTCCGAAATATTTGCTAAATACCCTTATTTTTAACATACACCGGTAAATGTTGACTGAGGGTTATCAGAATTGCTAGTAAATACTGTAACTATAGTATGAAATGTATATGTTGCAGTGAAACACCGAAATCTGGAGAATGTCGACTTTCACCGGTGAATGTCAACACTCACATAGTCGCTTGGTGAATCTCCGAAATATTTGCTAAATACCCTTATTTCTAACTTACACCGGTAAATGTTGACTGAGGGTTATCAGAATTGCTCGTAAATACTGTAACTATAGTATGAAATGTATATGTTGCAGTGAAACACCGAAATCTGGAGAATGTCGACTTTCACCGATTAATGTCAACATTCACATAGTCGCTTGGTGTATGTCCGAAATATTTGCTAAATACCCGTATTTCTAACTTACACCGGTAAATGTTGACTGAGGGTTATCAGAATTGCTAGTAAATACTGTAACTATAGTATGAAATGTATATGTTACAGTGAAACACCGAAATCTGGAGAATGTCGACTTTCACCGGTGAATGTCAACACTCACATAGTCGCTTGGTGTATGTCCGAAATATTTGGTAAATACCCTTATTTCTAACTTACACCGGTAAATGTTGACATTCACCATGCACTAATTGTCGACACACACCGGAGAGAGTCCGAATATACAATGTAATGAAATATTCGATCTTTTACCGACGTATTTGGTATCTGTTGACTTTCACCGGTGAATGTCAACATTCGCATAGTCGCTTGGTGTATGTCCGAAATATTTGCTAAATACCCTTATTTCTAACTTACACCGGTAAATGTTGACATTCACCATGCACTAATTTTCGACACACACCGGAGAGAGTCCGAATGTACAATGTAATGAAATATTCGATCTTTCACCGACGTATTTGGTATCTGTTGACTTTCACCGGTGAATGTCAACATTCACATAGTCGCTTGGTGTATGTCCGAAATATTTGCTAAATACCCTTATGTCTAGCTTACACCGGTAAATGTTGACATTCACCATGCACATTTATTTCAAAAATATTAGATAATATAAAATCGTTATTTTGTTTTCAATAATAAAGAACAGAATATAATGCAAAGGAAATGTTTAAAAAATAGTAAAAAGTTAAAAAAAGATAAGTTGAATAATGAAAAAAATAACAAACGAGAAATAAATTTTTAGAAAAATGTCTACAGATAACAAAGTAATGTAACTCAGTAATAAAAAAGAAAATACAATTTGTAAATACACTTTTAGCAAATAGTACACTGATGGTAAAGTAATTATACATTAGTTGGTTGATGGTAGCGCTTAAAACATTCTTCCAAACATAATCCAGAATTACCGACACAAGCAGGACAAGAGTAATTATTACGTTTATATTTTCCTTCTTTGGAGGAATTCATAGTATTTTACATGTAAGAAAGGCTTCAAATAATTTTTAGATTTTTGGTACACAGTAAAACCAATGCCAAATTTTGTTTCCCTGTAGCTTGCAGATTTCATTAGTTCAAGGAAAATCTTATTTCGGCGACTAGTTTACTCAGAATAACTGATAATTGCACATTACTGTTATTGCATACACGGTGTGCAAGCCGTCTTATAGCCTCGGAAATCAATTGCACACACTTATTTCTGACTTACACCGGTAAATGTTGACATTCACCATGCACTAATTTTCGACACACACCGGAGAGGGTCCGAATGTACAATGTAATGAAATATTCGATTTTTCACCGACGTATTTGGTATCTGTTGACATTCACCGGTGAAAGTCGACATTCTCCAATTTCGGTCATTCACGGTAACATATGTAACCAACCTTGTTATTCTCTATCTGATGCAAAGAATTCTCATAGTACTGCACCAGTATTCTTTCAAAAGTGACATTCAGACTTAAAATTGTGAATAAGATTGTTCTGGCATCACTTGTCCTCTTCGTAGAGCTAAATAATGCGCATAAGACACAACTAACAACATAATATAAGATCGATTGCAGCCAAGATACTTCCCCTATGACCCAACTTTGGAAAGTACGTATATAAGAAAAAATTTCAAAGAGTAATTCTTTCTGATCTTTGGCTGACTGCCTAAGGAACATAGAAAATAATTATGTTACCAACTGATCACTTGAATAACATTGTTCCACGTTGGTCAACTTGAATACGTACTTAAAGTCCGTTACCATATTGTTAACAGTTTCAGAAGAGGTTTTCAGTACTGATCCCAACACTTTCCCATGATCTAATAGTTCGTTTTGAATTTTCAAACCTTCCTTTTGACTTTCCAACATTGTACCTTGTAGCTTTGATGATTCTACTAATTGCTTCGTCATATATGATGACACTTCATACAACCTGTAAATCAACGATCATAAGTATTGCAGTTCAATTCACCAGGCTATTCTATGGTAAATGGGTGCACATAATTCTTACTGTCTGATAGTGCTCTCCGTTTCAGCCTGCCAAACTTCATGTTTCAGATAGAAACAAATATTTGTCGTATGAGTGTAAAATTCATTATACACTCCAAATGCTCTATCTGACATGTGATTAATACATTCCCTTAAAATAATTAATTTTGTAATATTACTTCAGACTTAAACTACGTTTAAAACATGTGATTAATACATTCCCTTAAAATAATTAATTTTGTAATATTACTTCAGACTTAAACTACGTTTAAAACATGTGATTAATACATTCCCTTAAAATAATTAATTTTGTAATATTACTTCAGACTTAAACTACGTTTAAAACATGTCAATACCTGCGTATCGTTCCTGAAGCAGTAAGGTGACAACTGTATGTAACGTGGCCAGAATCTTCTAAGAAGCAGTTTGCTAATTTAAGAGCTAACACTGAATGTTCATGATCGTTTAGTTTTTCACAGCTAGTCTTTACGCTTGTTAAAGCATCATGCCAACATCCCCCATGCTGCTGTAGGGTTGATTTTGCTAAAACAATTTATAGTTGATAAAACAATATTTCACAGCTTTACAGTAAATTCGATGTAGTTATACCTTTTATTAGTAAATATTCCTTCTTTCCGATATCTTTTAAAGAGCCGATGTCATCAACGCTTTGCGCATTGGAGAGACACAAACCGAACAACAGTATAATCATTCTAGTATATTTATTAAATTACATCAAGAAATTGACGGGTATATGTAATTACACGGAATACTTATCCAGCAATATATGACATTCGAACTAATGAACGAATAAGACATTTATTGTACACAAACTGGGCGGCGACCAGCGCTAAACTTCGAATTCAACAGGTAACTACCCAAGAATTGATAATAAACAGAAAAACAATTATGTTCGTGTTCAATGATTAGAAATCCATTATGCGTCACTTGTCAGACAGGACTGTTGTATGTTATTATTCTACCGAAATATCCGTCGCTATTTTGTTACAACTGACAAAACCGTTAAAAAGTCTAATCAATCCCACTTGGCAAGCACAATCAAACTGAAGACCGGTAAAACACTAGGGTATTCCTTCAGAAAATTAACGTAGATGGCAGCACTAACACCACGAGTGCTTCAACTAGACGGTTCGTGCTAGTTAAAAAGTCACAATGCATATTATTACTTCATCAGCAAACACTTAACTCAATTCCAATTCTCCCACCGCATCAGCAAGCGAACAAAGCGAACAAAGTGAACAAACTTTTACATATGTTCACCGCTTATGCTTGAAGACAATCATCGATAAAGCAGATGAGAGCCAATGGCAACACAGATAGCTAGTGCAAGGATGATGCTACTATTCTGAGAGCATCGTTTGAATATATGGGAGCATCGATTAACGTGCACCGTGTTTCGCCAATTACCTTGTAAGGTGAGTTTATTCTTACTTCAACGCAAATCTTTTATGAATCAAATGAAATAGTATGCGGTTTGTCAAAATTTGAACAGGCGTTAATGTACATATAGGCATTCATTGCATATGCTGCGTGCTTGTGTGTGGAGTGCATTACAATGATGATGCAATCAACCTACATCATGCTGTTACACACATTAAAACGACATTCTGACAATTTCAATGTAAGAAGTCATTGTGTTAACCCTTTCGCTACGGAAGCCCTGTCCGCCGAAGTACTGTCACTGAACGGAAACTCGCGCCGGAAATATGCACAGTGCGCGTGGTTTCTGCATATGTGTTGTTTTAAGTGCTAAATAGGAACTGTGCTGAATAAAACAATCATTGCTCTAATATAATAAGTATATTTACATTTTTAATATGAAAACACTTCCAAAATTTTTAAAATGCAAAATACAAAACCCTAACCTGCAAAGTCTAATTTTTAAGAGTTAAAAATTATACATTAAGCCGATCTATTCCTAATTCTTGTAAAAACCAAATATGTAAAATTGTTTACTGCCGAATGGATTTTTTATATTGATAGAATATAATTGATAGAATTTATAATTTATATTATTATATGAAGAATTTATAATTATATATTATTTATAATTTAATTGATAGAATATTCGGTATAAAACAGTAAACGATCGCTCTGATGTTTGTAGTTTATTGCGTAATACGTTTGGATGTGGTTTCAACAAAGAGCAGTTATAATATAAGCAATAAAATCAACGGAAAATGCTCTGCCGATAACGAAAAATGTTGCCATCGACTATAAATGGCACTTGTACAGATTATTTCGATGCCGCATATATGCGGCGCTCGTACCCAGAAGTCGTGGCGTGGATGCCGCGTATATGCGGCGCTCGTACACACAGCTCGTCGAGTGGATGCCGCATATATGCGGCGCTCGGCGCGAAAGGGTTAATAATGCGAATGCAGTATGTGGCTTAGGTTTGGGTGGAATAATTTTCTCCTAAGAGCGTCAATCTAGATCACTATTTTTCTTTAGTGTCACGCCGTCATTGTTTTAGCGAAGTCTCCATTACCGGAAGTGCAAAAATGCGCGCGACTTTGAAAGCACGTGCGCGCCTAATTCAAACTCCTGAATGCGCAGATGCCATGTATCAATGAGCTTCTCAACCTGGATTCAACTTGATATTATGTCGTACACAACAGCGTTGCAAAATATCGACAAAGCTTAGGAATGGATTCATGGAACAGGGCTTAAGAGCAATTTGGGCGTGAAGTAGAATATTTGTAAGAAGACAACATATTCTGTGAAGCGTTTCTCGACGAACACTCAGAATTCACTTTGTCGTTGAATTTGAGCTGATTGAAAATAAGTAGCCTACATAATGCCGTGCATTACAATGATGATGCAATCAACCTACATCATGCTGTTACACACATTAAAACGACATTCTGACAATTTCAATGTAAGTAATTTTGTGAATAATGTGAATTAAGTATGTGGCTTAGGTTTGGGTGGAATAACTTTTTCCTAAGAGCGTCGATCTAGATCACTATTTTTCTTTAGTGTTACGCCGTCATTCTTTAGCGAAGTCTCCATTACCGGAAGTGCAAAAATGCGCGCGACTTTGAAAGCACGTGCGCGCCTAATTCAAACTCATGAATGCGCACATGCCATGTATCGATGAGCTTCTCAACCTGGATTCAACTCGTTATTATGCCGTACGTACACAACACTGTTGCAAAACATCGACAAAGCTTAGGAACGGGTCCATGGAACAGGACTTAAGACCAATTTGGGCGTAAAGCAGAATATTCGCAAGAAGACAACATATTCTGTGAAGCGTTTCCCGACGAACACTCAGTATTCACTTTGTCGTTGAATTTGAGCTGATTGAAAATAAGTAGCCTACATAATGCCGTGCATTACAATGATGATGCAATCAACCTATATCATGCTGTTACACACATTAAAACGACATTCTGACAATTTCAATGTAAGTTTTGTGTGAGTTATGTGAATTAAGTATGTGGCTTAGGTTTGGGTGGAATAATTTTTACTAAGAGCGTCGATTTAGATCACTATTTTTCTTTAGTGTCACGCCGTCATTGTTTTAGCAAAGTCTCCATTACCGGAAGTGCAAAAATGCGCGCGACTTTGAAAGCACGTGAGCGCGTAATTCAAACTCATGAATGCGCAGATGCCATGTATCAATGAGCTTCTCAACCTGGATTCAACTCGTTATTATGCCGTACGTACACAACAGCGTTGCAAAATATCGACAAAGCTTAGGAACGGGTTCATGGAACAGGGCTTAAGAGCAATTTGGGCGTAAAGCAGAATATTCGCCTGAAAACAACATATTCTGTGAAGCGTTTCTCGACGAACACTCAGTATTCACTTTGTCGTTGAATTTGAGCTGATTGAAAATAAGTAGCAACATGGTACGCGCAGTAGAGAGTGAGTGGAAGAAAGGTAGGAGATGAAAGAAAGAAGAGGTGGTGGGTGAACGAACGAAAGAGAGAGAAAGCGAGAGGGGAGGAGAGAACAGTGACGCGAGTTCGATCTCCTTCACTTACCTCTTATAAAGACCGGTTTATCCTCCGGACGGAGTACAGAAACATTTCGGGATCATTGTTCGGTCGTGGTTGACTCGCGAGAGTCGATGTTACCGTTATAACTACGAAATATGATTTCCGTGTACGCAGTTAGGTAATGTCGAGTAAGACACTACCGGTACGCGATATGCACGGTAATGTGTGTTTCACAGCGCACCGTCACAATGTCTGGATTCGTAAAGTACACGGGGGAGGTATATATTTTCACTTGATAACGACACATTTAATGTAACAACAAAATTAGCGGGGCACTTGGGAAATGACTGCATAGGCTCTGGAGGCATAGCATAAGTGCGGCTCCAGCGTTTGCTTTGCTACTTAACACGTTGACTGCCAAGCGGATTTTGCTATGTTAGAACCGTGATTCGATGAAATACTGCATAGTATGATTAAATCGTGCACAATGAAAGTAACGCAGAGTTGTTAGAAGCCAAAGTATTGAAGCACCGTTCCAATATCAATTGCTTTTACAAGATTGCAAATAGGCTTCATTGCGATTTATTTGCATTTTTAATAAAATCTTTTGTGCCAGTCACCGCATATTTTGCTATATTAGAACCGCGATGCGATTAAATACTGCAAAGTATAATTCAATCGTGCAAAATGAAAGTAACGCAGAATTGTTAGAAGCCAAAGTATTGAAGCACCGTTCCAATATCAATTGCTTTTACAAGATTGCAAATAGACTTCATTGCGAATTTTTTTGCATTTATAGTTAAATCTTTTGCACCGGCCACCGCATATTTTGCTATATTAGAACCGCGATGCGATGAAATACTGCAGAATATAATTAAATCATGCAAAATAAAGGTAACGCAGAGTTGTTAGAAGCCAAAGTATTGAAGCAACGTTCCAATATCAATTGCTTTTACAAGATTGTAAATAGGCTTCATTGCGATTTTTTTGCATTTTTAATAAAATATTTGTGCCAGTCACCGCATATTTTGCTATATTAGAACCGCGATGCGATGAAATACTGCAGAATATGATTAAATCGTGCAAAATGAAAGTAACGCAGAATTGTTAGAAGCCAAAGTATTGAAGCACCGTTCCAATATCAATTGCTTTTACAAGATTGCAAATAGGCTTCATTGCGATTTTTTTGCATTTTTAATAAAATCTTTTGTGCCAGTCACCGCATATTTTGCTATATTAGAACCGCGATGCGATGAAATACTGCAGAATATGATTAAATCGTGCAAAATGAAGGTAACGCAGAGTTGTTAGAAGCCAAAGTATTGAA
The DNA here is from genome assembly GCA_033815515.1 of Cryptocheilus praepositus. NCBI lineage: Eukaryota > Metazoa > Arthropoda > Insecta > Hymenoptera > Pompilidae > Cryptocheilus > Cryptocheilus praepositus. Next base: position 2,101,424 of record JAWWQZ010000222.1, on the reverse strand, counting down.
GCAACGTTCCAATATCAATTGCTTTTACAAGATTGCAAATAGACTTCATTGCGAATTTTTTGCATTTTTAGTCAAATCTTTTGCACCGGTCAGCGCGTATTTTGCTATGTTAGAACCGCGATTCGATGAAATACTGCACAGTATGATTAAATCGTGCAAAATGAAAGTAACGCAGAATTGTTAGAAGCCAAAGTATTGAAGCACCGTTCCAATATCAATTGCTTTTAGAAGACTGCAAATAGACTTCATTGCGAATTTTTTTGCATTTATAGTTAAATCTTTTGCACCGGCCACCGCATATTTTGCTATATTAGAACCGCGATACGATGAAATACTGCAGAATATAATTAAATCGTGCAAAATGAAAGTAACGCCGAGTTGTTAGAAGCCAAAGTATTGAAGCACCGTTCCAATATCAATTGCTTTTACAAGATTGCAAATAGACTTCATTGCGAATTTTTTTGCATTCTCAGTCAAATCTTTTGCACCGGTCACCGCATATTTTGCTATATTAGAACTGCGATGCGATGAAATACTGCAGAATATGATTAAATCGTGCAAAATAAAGCTAACGCAGAGTTGTTAGAAGTATTGAAGCACCGTTCCAATATCAATTGCGTTTACAAGATTGCAAATAGACTTCATTGCGAATTTTTTTGCATTTATAGTTAAATCTTTTGCACCGGCCACCGCATATTTTGCTATATTAGAACCGCGATGCGATGAAATACTGCAGAATATGATTTAATCGTGCAAAATGAAGGTAACGCAAAATTGTTAGAAGCCAAAGCATTGAAGCACCGTTCCAATATGAATTGCTTTTACAAGATTGCAAATAGGCTTCATTGCGATTTTTTTGCATTTTTAATAAAATTTTTTGTGCCAGTCACCGCATATTTTGCTATATTAGAACCGCGATGCGATTAAATACTGCAAAGTATAATTCAATCGTGCAAAATAAAGGTGACGCAAAATTGTTAGAAGCCAAAGTATTGAAGCACCGTTCCAATATCAATTGCTTTTACAAGATTGCAAATAGGCTTCATTGCGATTTTTTTGCATTTTTAGTAAAATCTTTTGTGCCAGTCACCGCATATTTTGCTATATTAGAACCGCGATTCGATGAAATACTGCACAGTATGATTAAATCGTGCAAAATGAAGTAACGCAGAGTTGTTAGAAGCCAAAATATTGAAGCACTGTTCCAATATCAATTGCTTTTACAAGATTGCAAATAGGCTTCATTGCGAATTTTTTTGCATTTATAGTTAAATCTTTTGCACCGGCCACCGCATATTTTGCTATATTAGAACCGCGATGCGATTAAATACTGCAAAGTATAATTCAATCGTGCAAAATAAAGGTAACGCAGAGTTGTTAGAAGCCAAAGTATTGAAGCAACGTTCCAATATCAATTGCTTTTACAAGATTGCAAACAGGCTTCATTGCGATTTTTTTGCATTTTTAGTAAAATCTTTTGCACCGGTCACTGGTGACCACCGTGGCAGTCAACGTATTAAAAAATAAAATAAACCGGGAACATTGTCTGTACAATTATAAAACTACGGTCGGAGTCTATGCAGAGGACTTAGGTGTTACATAAAATAGTCATTAAGGTCTTATAGCCATGTAAGTTAATTGTCGGACAATATAGGCTCTGACAAGCAGGTGATTATCGCAATCGGCGGTCAGGTGAAAGACGTTGTCCGAGTCCTACTTACAGATACGATAATAATATTTAGTGATTAAAACACTCGTCTGTCGGTGATCCATCCACCCCATTCACGCGGCGATTTGTCTAAGCAGTCAAACTCATAACCGGAAACGCAGTCAATGTCAAAAGATCGTCATTAAATGGTAGGAATAAATTCTTCGATTATTATCAAGCTAACTTCATTGGGGATGGAGTCCTCGTAACTTCGCAGATTCAAACTTTTTCGCCTGCCACTTCGGTCCATTCACACCGCACTGCTGATATCTATTCGATTTCGATTTAGTGAAGGATCCGTCGATATATTTTAAAAAATTTCATCTCCGCAACTAAATAAATTATGCCCAGATTATTTATGCATCTCGGATAGATAGCGGACTCTAATTATTTTTGGGGGTACACCACTACGGTTGTCTCGTGTCTTCGAATATTCTGTTTATTCTGGTTACCTCCGCCTAGTTATTAGTGTCAGAGCTGGTGAAATCCATTAACGGGGTGTACATAGCTAGTAATGGCGGTGTTAATTAAGAGTTCGCGACCTATTTATTCTGATATTCCGACGCGGATTCGGTTAACTGTTTGGCGGACAAGTCTTGGAGCGTGACGGGTAAGGATCTTGCGCACGGAAGCGAACTCGGACAACAGAATCGTGGCTAGTCCTGTTCGGTAAACGTCGTGGCCTGCAATTCGACCGATATGGCCCCAGATCCTTTCGACAGGATGCAAGGAACACTATCTGTGGGTTGCCATCGAGCGTGGTCGTTCTCTCCGGATACAGCGCATAATTGCCGGCCGCCGGATAATTATTAGTCGAGTCGATCCGCACCCATTCCAGGAGGTCGTAGAACGAAAGATCTCTTCTCTCATTACGTGCCCGTCGAGTACAGGGATCAGGTTAGCAGAACACGCGGATAGGATTTGTGTGACAAATATCAAGGTATCATCGGTTGGGTATTCGAAGTCTGTTCAATTTGCCGTCGTTTCTCCCTATTGAATTATTGGAAAATACCCACTAACACAATGCCAGTCTTCGTGCCAGAGCTTCTATCTTCATTTTCCTTCCTTTGTCTTTCAGTTCTCACCCCGTCGTGCGATTTTTAATCGACTCGCACGCGTTTATAACCGGCTGGCTTGATCGGGCGCCGCGAAGTAGCAGGAAGAGAAATAAATCACGCGGACTTTAGAATCCCCAATCCCCGCTCGATTCCGGAAAATTTTCCACCGATGACGTTCACTCTGAGATTTAACCGTCTGGCAGGTGGCCCGGTCGTTCGGCGGAACTCGAGAGATGTCATCGATACGTTAATAGAACACGCCTACTCCGACCGTTCAATCACTAGGAAGTTGAAGCCAGCGAAAAGACCAGATATAAATATTTGATCGTGCCGAGGCTGCCGTCGTCAACTAACGCGTATCATAAATCCGCGGAAAAATGTCAACCGCAGAATTTATTGACCAGACACACGTATATCTTAATTCGCCCTCATGCTCTAAATCTTTATAGCAAACGTTCTTTACTGGTTTACATCACGATATGCATATAATTTAAGTAACTGAATACAAGGTGTTATGAACGCCTAATGGAAAGTTAAGAAAGAACTGTGTGCATATAATTTAAGTAACTGAATACAAGGTGTTATGAACGCCTAATGGAAAATTAAGAAAGAACTGTGTGCATATAATTTAAGTAACTGAATACAAGGTGTTATGAACGCCTAATGGAAAATTAAGAAAGACCTATGTACCAAATGCTCGTCCTTTGTCTACGGCAAGGTATATATGTGCCCATAATTATGAAAGTGGTCTAAGTCAAAATTTAAAAAAAATGAGTTTATCAGTTATTTCATACCACATTATTTTTAACTAAATTTATTCAATGTAATTTTTACGAAATTGTCAAAAATGAACCATTAGATAGTGGTTGTAATTTCAACATTATATGGAATTCATTTAGTTTTAATTATGAAAGTGGTCTAAGTCAAAAATTTAAATAAATTATATAAACAACTTGAAAATGGCACGTGGCCTTCTTTGACGCGTTTCTGAACTACATAATAAAATAAATGACAATCAAATTTTAATAATAACGACAACTTCATTCCGAAATCACTAGAAGAATCAATAACAAGAAGAGTAAAAAATACCGCGGGTGAATCTGTCTCTTGGCTACAAATTCAATGGATGAGATTCTTGAAAAATGAACCTTATAAAATGTTCTATAAAACATCTTTAGATGATTCTAAATTTCACGTTTTGGATCTTTCACCTAAAAAAGGAAGACCAAAAATATACGGAAATATTAAATTACTTCCATTATACACCACCATTAGACCAGTATCGGAAGAAAAACATAAAGATATTATGAGTTTACTACCGTACATCCCTCCAGTTTTTCAGGAACATTTTAAGAATCTTAAATACTCGAAATAATGATAAAAATGGATTACTGTTTAAAAATAATTAATAAATGTAATAAATGTTCACGAATTATTTCAATCAAATGATTGTTTCAAATAAAACTCAAAGTTCTTTATTGCTTTAAGTCATTTATAGGACATTCAGTTCATTTTGAAAATGGTCTAAGTCAATTCAATCTTTAAAAATAATATTATCGTATAAAATTCACACAAAATTTCATATTCATAGTAAATTTCCATTAATTAAGACTAATAAAATTATAAATTAAAATGTCGCATAATGTAAAAATATTTTTTAATTTATTCAAATGCAATTCATTAAATATCTCGAAACAAGAAATATATGACTTAGACCACTTTCATAATTATGGGCACATATATGTAATTCGAATGATTAATTCAACGAGATGTCACAAACGTGAAACGGAAAGTAAGAAAAAAAACTACCGGTACTTGAAGAAGGCGTCGGAAGAGCTATCGGTCGGTATAATTATGTTGAGAGTGAAAAGCATTGATCGATGGTGTGCGCGTATGCTTACTATACTGTACACTGAAGGCGCATCTTTAGAGACGATAAGGTCGAACCGAAAAATCGAAGCTCCTGGCGCACGAAAGCCCTCTATACTGTCGGAACTTCTTTTTATTTCGTTCTCTCACGGTCGGCTGACTACTTCTGATATCTCTCTCGCCTTACCCGGCACAAAATGTCGTGCATATCGGTGACTAGGTCCGTGCCGCGGATGGTGAAACAGGTGACAAAATTGTTCGCAGTCTCCTCGTTCAAATACTCTTACTTTTTTTAACTGTCGTAAAGCAGCGTTTATTTCGTTTCTTAATCAAGGTTCGGAGCAGTTTTGTTTTTAGAGATTCGCGCTTTCGTGACCCGCGGTAAGAACGCGGTTACAATACGTTGAAAGATTGGGGATGGGAAGGGGTGTGTTCTGAGGGGACGTAGGTGAATTCAAACAATAGCGTATACCCTTTACATCTCAGATGTTAGCTCGAATCAGTTTTTCGTCTATATTTTTACATGTATATATGTAAAGTTGCAACCCCCTCGTCGTTTAGTGAAGGAGGAGGGGACTGACAATGATCCGAGCTTCACCCACCTTTTCGCATCCGCCAAAAGATGGGCAAAGAAAGAAAAAACAGTAGAAATGCAGCTGGACGCAACGAGCATGATTCCTCAGCGCAGTTACAATTATGCATTTTTGCTTCGTATATATAATGACGTATGTACGAGTAAGAGATCAAACATTGCATTGTCACTTAAATAGAATTAATATATATATATATATAAAAAAAAGAGAATGGGTGCGATGGGAGGGACATGGAAAGGGAACAGGGCGGGGGGTTGTAGAAATCTCGTTACTAATCCTAAAGAACTTAGCTCGTAAATCATACAATTGTAGTAATGGTGTGACGTAGTGGCTCTTCTTCGACGGCACTGCGCAAATGTCGATCAGATAAAAAAGAAGGAATTACACAGTTCGCGCGCCGCTGCAATCGATCGATTATAAATTTCCGGGGAGTAAGAAGGGGTCCCGCGAACAACATGGATAATTGCGGCGGTCGAAAATTTTCACCGCAAAGTCGCTTCTCTCTCTCTCTTTCTCGCTCTCGTTCATTCTATCTCTCACACATTATTTTTTTCCTAAAAGTACATCGAAATTTTCGCTAGCCTAAACCTAAATCGTCGCGATCGGTACGTTCGTTCGTTTATTTTTTATATTTATCGCTAAGATTCAGTTAGCAGTTAGAAACATGCATCGTAGACGGCAATTCAAATTAATGATAATTATGACGGTACACCGTAGTAAACGATGACGATGACGATGACGATGACGATGTTTAACAATATTACAATTGGACACAACACACGTACAACACGCTGAACGCTATATCAATCCCCATAAAAAACGGCTGCAATGCGCGTAGTCAATCAGTTTCCCTTTCCGCGGCTCTCAATCATCTTCGCTCGCGTCGCGGCACGTGTGGATACCGTAAACGCAAGAGACCACGTTATCATAGAGCCTACATAATACAGAGCGCGTGCAACATACATCGTAAAGTCTATAACATAAAGGCTATATATATATCATAAAGACTGCACATTATACACTCTACGTATCGAAGTGTCCACACACCGTATAACCTACATGTTATAGAACCCATAATGGAGACGCCGCGTTAAAAACGTCCACGCGGGCGTTGTAAAACGAGTTCAGAGGAGAGAAGCCCACGAAGAGGGAAGCGTGTATACGTAGTGTACTCCATCGATAATACACCTTGTTCGAGGGTACCGAACAAACGAAGCGCGGCACGACACGACGCGACTAAAATGATAAAATGCACGATTTCACTTTTGCGTCTATCGGCCGGAGCGGGACCTCGGGGGATCGATAACGCGTCGCGATAACCGATTGTACCTGAGAATTATCGTCGTCGTCCTCGAATCTTCTCGACCATGGAGTTTGCATCGTTGCAGCGGGTACTAAGGTGACGAGCGAATGGATCTCTCTGGGCGCCTCTCGTTTTCGCGGGTAAAAGTACAATTAGGAGAGAGAGACGGGCCTCAGGACGCGAGTTGAAGTTCGACTGGAAAGGAACGATAATAGAAAATATTGTCACGGCGCAAACGGATGCCAATCTTCGCGATGGCATTCGGATTGTTACAAGCCGCGCACGGTGCATGGTACATAGGCGTGCGTTACGAACGAATATTTACCAGCATACGCGCGCGTCGCCTATGGCTACAATTCTGTGTATACATGTCGTGTGCGTGTCCCCGAGTCTCACGATGTATCTATATGCGTTTTCCTACATGGACGTGTTTCGTGTGTTCCGTGTGTCTATGTTATTAGGTACCTCTTTGCGCGCCTATATCTCGTTGCGGGTACATACATTTTAATCATCTGTTTTAAGTTTACAAACAATCGTGCGTCATTGCGCATATTTGCGCGAATGGTTTGCCTTTGTCTCGCGAACACATCTCCCCTTTTCCCTCGCATTAAAACCTATTCCGCGGATTTTGTGTTCGTTCCGTACAGTCAGTCGAACGCGGCTTATTATGTACAATTCACAGAGCGGGAGAGACTCTTTTTCGGCCGGTGTTGCGCGGCAGAATAAAATTGCAGACCGACAGTTTTAGAGAAATTCTATTGTCGCGTACGCTTGTTTTGCAGGAGACGATTGTTTGCAGTGGCAGGATATGCCGAGCGAGTGCACGTACATATAACACAGCCGGCTGCGCGTTATCGATATCATACACTTTATGTTTGAATGCGATTGCAGGAGAATTCGGAATTGGGTCTACCGTTTCGGTATCTCGCCATCTCCCGAATTCTCCGGTTGCCCGTGAAGGAAAATAAAATATGAATTCAGCAGTTCGTCAGTGGTGCTTTCGGCGTTGCTCAGTGGTTTGATCTCGATCCCGAACAAATTAATTGCGCGTTTCAGCCGACTGGCAACGTTCGTTATTATCGCGGCAATGCGAACTATTCCGCAGGATGTGGTCAGTTAGGTACATTTGCCGAACGAAGAAGTTGTTTTATATCGCGTCAAACGTCGATTCAAAGTTTATTTTGGTCCTACCATGCAACGTGATTCCCAAACATTTGTACATATTGCAAACATGATTTAAATTAAAAACAAATTGTTCGTTCGCTGTTAAAATGAAAATAATATAGTTAAGGGAGACAAAACGAAATAACATACCAATTAAAATCATGACATCCGACCACAGAATACAGACACGGTTAAAAGCCCTATGAAATAATTAATATTAACACGCCAACGGTAAAGCACATCGAACGTTCCTCGGTTAATATCATATTAAAGTAAGCTATACACAATTTTGGACCCACTTATTTAACAGAAGCATACATTTACGTGGCTGTACGCAGTTGTTAATCGGAACGCTACGGCACGCTATGAAAACCTTCGTTCGTTGAAACGCGTGATCCTGCGATTAATGTTTCATACGCCATAACGAGTATTCCCATGTTCATCCAATATGTTCTCGCTATCGATGCGCACGATGACCGACGCACGCAGTTTCCGATTTTCCAACCAAATTGGGCTACCCGGCTTAAAAACGTCATGTTCACGTGTAAACACGTGCGCAATAAGAACTGCATGTACAGGAGCAATAACGCATCGAAGTTACCGAATGAAACACACAATGTGACGGGGGGAAGCGCCTCGGGGGAGTAAAGTTGCACGGTTCGTTGAAAGCGGAACAAAAACGTGCCGATGCGATACGGCGTTGCGATTGATTGATCATTCCCACCGGAAGCGGACGGAGGCGATAGAGGGATAAATATACGTCCGAATGACGTCGAAATAATGTGAAAATAACGGCGGTAGATGCTATAGAGTCCTCGCGAGTGCTCGAAAATGATCTATGACCCACTGGTCCCGTTTCCATGCGACTGCACTAATTTTTCCCCGTCTATCGCTCTTCTTTAATTTGTCTCGCTGTTCGATTTCCCGCGTCGGTTCCCCGCACGTTCTCGTTACATGGCGTACGTTCGCGAAATACAAACTCCGGTAAGACGGATTATCGGTGAAAAGTTGCGCAAAATTGCGCGGGATTCGAATATTAAAAAGTATTCAATAGAGAAGTCGAGCGTAACGATGTTCGGCGTTGCTCGGATACACGGAGAGGCGTAAAATTGACGATGAACGTATGAAATTTTCCGATCAATGACGAGAGTTCGGAAGAGGATGAGATAGGGAAAGGTCACGGCGCAGAAAGGACGCGTTCAATGAACTCTAAAGCACCTCTCGACCGATCTCTGTCCACATATGAGGTGTCAATCCATATTATGTCCATTCACGTACGCGCACGTATGTACCCGCACAAGACGCTGTGCGTGCATATGCATGGCAGGCGTACCAATACACGCGCGACCCTAACACGATTAATTACGAAATTCTTAATTATCATACAAACGCTTGTACAGTAGAACGCATTATACATTATATATACGCAATTAATTATAGAAACGTGTATTACAGTCTGTCGTAATTCTCTCCGCTCGCGCTTCCTATTCCACCTTTTAATTTCTTGCCGCCTCACATCGCGTTTCCTCCCTCGTTCTCGTCGTTTCCACCTCCCTCTTTCCTCTTTCCTCTTTCCTTCCTCGCGCGTTGCACGCCCTCCACTCTCGTGCTTACAAGAGCGATTACATCGACGATCGTTTGTGTAAGACCACTTACCAGTCGCCAGCTTGCGTGGATGTATGTTTTTTAACGTATGTATCACGTGTGTATGCGCGGATGTGTGTACGTTCGTGTGTTCCGACCATTTCTTTCGACAAAGTAAATCTTTTCTCACGTAAATCGTCAGTACGCCCCGCCGGATGACACAAAAGCGGCCAGTGCACTCTCTTTCTGCCATGCCCGACGAATTGTTTTACATGTTATCAATGTTTCTTCTACGGTATACGGTTTCAGTGCTTCGCGCGATCAGATCAACGATTTGCGGTTATTTTTACTTTTGCCTGATACATTCCGTTCGTCACGTTGTTCGCTCCCGAGTACCGAGAATGACGATGGACGCTAGGTATTTCTCGCTCCTTGGATTTTTCGATTAACACTCAACATTGTGTATATAGGACACGGATTAAAACCGTTAAATGATATGATCGTAATTATTTCATAGCGCGAGTTGCGAATACACAGCCATAAAGCCTTCAAAAGAAGTAGTATGCTAGAGTAGCATGATTCACTGTAAAATATGATACACAACCCCATACTTCGATTATCCATATTTATCAAGAATGAATTCTCTAAAATCGTCATGATTTTCGGTCGAATTGTAAATAATTTCAATCCGCTTCGCCCACAGCAATGATTTTTATGTTACAAACACTCGGAAAGACGTGACTATCTCAACCAATTCGAATTTAAGCGCGAGCAAACACATTCCGAAGCGCCCTTTTAATGCGAAATTCGACTGCGCAAGTAGGGAAACGGAAGCTCGAGAATTGAAAACGATTTTCAAGCCCTCAACGCGCATCCCCGGTTCTTCCTCCGGCTTTACCTTTCCTGAAGCTTCGCGCAAAGTACGACGCGCGGCTAAGCGGAAAGCTCTTTTAAAATATTACTAGCTTAATATTTTTTCTTCTGTTTTTCTTTGTTACACACGAGACTTTGCAGCTTTCAAAGTTTAACTCATTGGCATCATGCTTTCTGTCAGTTTCTCTTCTTTGCGTCACGTCGGCCGAATATACATTATATACGTCGCTATTACGTCAGGTGATATCAAATCATCTCTCTCTCTCTCTCCTCCCTTCAGTCTGACTACTCTATCACTATCGCTCCTGACGAACGGAGCTCAATATTGAATCCCCCGACTCTCTCGCTCTCTTGATTACCGCTCTCTTTCACTCAACCTCTCTCCAGCAACTAGGCTATCCTCGTTTGCCGCCTAAGTTGCCGACCGTAACAGTGTGCGACTATAAATATACGTGCGCGCTCGCGTCAACTCGGAAACTCGATTACAAGGACGACTCCGTCTTGTCAAAGTTCTTAAAAGTAATCGTTGGTCGTCGATATACCCCAGTGATGAATTTTTCAACATAGCACCCCCGACGCTAGAAGCAATTTTTCACGAGTTTCACAGAACCGAAAGAACACCGGCGCTTCGCAGTCAATTAATTTTACAGTCATTCACTTCATAGTCAATTTCTCATTCTCCAGCCTCCTTCGTATTTCGGGTCCCCGCGTCAGTCTTTCTAGTCGTTTGCTTTTACTCTTTCTGTTTTTACATTTCTTTATTCTTTCCGTCTTCTCTGTATTTCGTTTCGTGCTGGATATCGGTTGGCCGAGGACGAGAAACGTCTCCGGTAAATAGGTTAGAAAAAAGACGGCGGGAATAGGGAGAAGTCGTCGTCGTCTTTACCGCCGTGATGCTCTCTTGTATCGGGAGAGATGAAAAGGGGCGGTGAGACGGTACGAACCGCTTTCCGCCAGAAAGAGCTTTCCGCTTCCTTGAACAAGTTTGCAGGGAATATCGGAAACGCATCCTCTCGTCCGTTTCTCGACTTCTAAATGCTCGAGATCTCTGAACGCCGGACGTTTTCAGCCTAAAGCTATGGCGTTCTTGTGCCTTCTCGGATCGGCATCGAGACCCGTTGCATGAGCGATCGGGGAGGGAAAAATCTTATCAAATAAAATGCGAACGCGAAAGAAGGAAAGGGCGCGAAGGCGTGATTGGCTTACCTTCAAACGGAAAGCAGGGGCATTCAACGGATTTTACGCAATCTTTTTCTCGGAATCCGTCGTCAAAGGGTTAACTTTACGTATAATGCGCATGTAGGTTTTGAGCCGTAGTTGCAGTAACAACGAAGTTAAATCACAGTAAGGCGGTGAGTTGAGTGAGCCAGAAATGAGAGACACCGGTGTATGCACGAATGGGTATGTGCGTGTGCGGGTATGCCATTGAAATTATGCGGGGCCAGTAAAAGGGTGATAGCGATGATGAACGTTAAAAGACGCATGTAACGATAAACTCCTGTTGGGGATTAAAAGCTACAGCCAACTTGCACGGGAATTACAATGTTCGCGTTCACCTAAGGGTTCGATCTCGCGGGCGCGACGTCGAGAATTTCCATCTTGTAACAGGGGACTAGGTTCGTAAAAATAATACGCGGCGCCAGCGTTGTCAAAGGCTGGCGCCGAAACTTATAGAAAAATATTGGCAGTGGTTCACTGATGTTCGATCTCAGGCTGTTGCAAAGTCTCTCTGTGTCTTTGCCCCTGTGCGATCGACCGATAACGTTCGATTTTTCCTATCGCCGTTAAGTTCGGCATGCACGAAGTATCGAGTTCGCGGTCCATTTTATCGGCACACGCCGATCGCGAACAACTGAAACGGGCCGCGATCCAAAAGGGGTATCCGGGACGTCTAAAATGATCGTGCAACGTTTCGCGAGACCGTTCGTCTCCTTTTGTCCCGCACAATCGCCGTTTCGTGTTTCTCTTTTCCTCATTCTCGGTCGCCTATACAGCGGTAGCTGGCTGGTTACTTTCACGCACTACGCGAACGTACCTTCGCTTGATTTTTTTCGCAGCTTATAGTCACAGAGCGTATTACAGGCGCGATATAATCTATATTTATAATTATTTATATATATGCACTTTATATATATACTTTTTTGCTTTATCTATATTCAATATAAATCCCAGTACGCCTAAATTCCATATCACAAGACATCCTGTTCAATATCACGATTTTCGACCGAAACTGTCGCCTCTTATGCTCTCTCCCCGCTTGAGTTCCTACACCTCGCAAAGTCGTCGTTCAAGAGATCTCACTCTGTCGTCGCCCGTGGCCAATTATTTCTGCTCGCTTGCCATTCTCACGTCCACAACATGCAACGTGTTCAAATTTCTTTTTCCCCCGCTTTATCAACCTCAATTTTCGTATTACTTCACTCGTGCGTGCATACAAATGCAGGCAGGAATAAAGTAAGGTTCAATTTCAGTTTTCGGGTATGTCCGGTGATCGAATCCAACTAGCCAATTAACTGGAAGTCACTGCATTCGCAAATTAACTACAATGTCCGTCATTATTCGCCATTCGAGATGAGCGCGCGCCAAAAGTAAGCGGACCAAAAATTCGCGCTCGACTCGTACGAGTCGTTCACCTTGTACGAAGAGAGAGGAAGAGAGAGGAAAACATAGTTCGCTCCTTTTTCGTCAGACGAGTCGCTCTTCTAATCTTAAAGTATCCTGCAAACCGGATTTCTCGCGCCACGCTATGAAGGGCTACCGAACCTGCTTACACATATCGAAAAAGGACCATACATCGCAACAAGAGAGGAGGAGTATGAAAAAGAGAAGGGCGAAGAATCGTGAAGAGGGCTATCGAAAAACGAGGAGAGAATTTCGTGGGAAGAGAAGAACGAAGAATGCAAACACTTTACGTAGCTTAGCAACAAGCACCGAAGAAGAGCTGCCGTTTTCTGGAATTTTCATAAGAAAAAAGGACATAGAAAGAGTCGAATGCGCGGGAACGCTCATACATGTAAGAGCAGCGGTGCGCGAGAAGCGTCACCTAATTATTCGTAAAGGAAGAAAGGCAAGGCTGGAGGAGAGGAGAGAAAAAGAAGTCGAATGACTAAGTGAGACTCTCGTGTAACCGTCTCTTAACCGGGCTGGTTTTTTTTACGCTCTCATGGCGAAGCGAGAACACAAGGACGAGGCGAGTTTAGGTTTTGCACACGCCTCAGTTTTCCGACTCGTTAGAATTCACCGCGCTCACTTTGAACAGTCTTCCTAGCCCGTTGAAACGCAAGCCTTTTTCTAATTAGCCACGTGGTGGCAGCGGCGCGAATTTTCTAACATAGCGTGTGCGGGCACCGAAATATTATAATAAATTAACAAAGATGGTACGGAGCGGGGCCGGACAGATAGTATTCGCGATCAGCGAAGTTATCTTCATTCTCATAATCCGACCGGTATAATGAGCATTTGATACGGCGAGTTTCTTTGAAACACATAAGAAAGGCGGTCTTGTTAAAGCTGGCGATGGCTTGAAATTCCGAAGGAAACTGTTGCGCGGATTCCCGTTCTCCGCAAAAGTACTTTCCATCTAGCGGCGCGGCATCCGTCTACTTCCTCCTTATTGCTTTTCTTCCCTTCTTCGCTCTCTCCGCCTCTCTCTCCCTCTCGCTCTCTAAGAGCGTTTTCACGCTCCTCACATTATTACATCGGAGTGGCTCGCGAGTTCGGCGCGCGAGTTGCGTTCTAAGCCCGGGGTCATTACCGTGATTCAAGGCACGAAACGCGAACGCGCGCCATTTGCGACAAGGTAATTGGTCGGCGAGATCTGCTGGATCAAGATCGTCGAGGAGCACGTGCCGCTGATAACCCGTTTGATCCATCTTCATTGCCAACGCGAACGAGAGATGAAAAAGTGCCGAAAACATGTCACACCGTATGAATAAACAATGTTTTATTAAGAAAAATTCAGATGTATTGGAAATTGGAAAATGCTCATGACAGAGAGCCAACTGAAGAAAGGACGAGTAGATGTTAGGGAGTGTAAAATTAAGAAACTACACGAATAGATGTATTATATATGTAACTAGGAACTTAATGACTCGAAAATCGACATCTTTTCTGTTATCGAAGGAAAAGAATGTTGGAACATCAGAATGATTCCACCAAGTTGAAATGACGCTGTTCAGAAAATCTGTACGGCTCTTGAACTATTAGATGCCCTTCCACAAGCGCCGCGGTACTCTGCTGTTCTCCTCCTCCCCCTCTCTTTCTCTCTCTCTCTTCCTCCCTTCTTCTTTCTGAACCATAGCAGTGCCGAGAGTACTCTAAAGAAGGGTTGGGGTAGACTTTATTACCTCACAGCACTGTGGCCCATCGGCTTGTCGACTTGTCAACCCTTTCATGCGTTCCTGAGGATCGATTTATCGACTCGCGAACTCTTCGTTACCCATCCTGGCACAATAACCCCGACGTCTGTGCTGGCATGGAACAATGACGGAGTGTAATAAGAGAACCATGTGCATTGATTAACGGAGGAACGAGGTGAAATGCAGAAAATTGAACCAAGGTGGTTCTGACTGAATTACGAAAGCCAAAAGTCATTTAACATTTGAATTATAACCGATTTATACGCAACAATAGCATGATCACCGTCCATTAACCCTTTGTCAAGATGGCTTAATCAAATTGAAATCCGCGGTTTGAGTGCAATCCGATACTGCATGGCATACGACGGACGTAAACGTACTCTCGTGATACCGAAGCCACTAATGATATTTGACGTACATCAAGGTTTGACACGTGAATGTGACGTGATGTATCGAAATACAACGAAGCACATTGACATAGGATGTCGTACGACGAATTACATTCCGATCAATGAAATACACGAAGGTACAATGTACCTCTAAAATGTATCAAAATACTAAAATACACTAAGTACTATATGATACCCCGATACATAGTAGAGTGAAGTACATTGAACAACAAGGCGTATATACATGAACACAACGATATACGACGAGATACGATCAAGTGTAATGCTACCAAATACCCCGATACGCATCGTGTTGCATTGTAGTAACGATTGGCGCAATGAGATCTGCTGAGACCAACAAAACAAAGACCGAAGTCCGAGGTGGACGTTGAGATGGAACGAGGCAAAACGAGACAAAACAAGGATATACCGAGGTATCGCGAGGTATCGCGAGGTATCGCAAAACACATCGCGGCACAACGGAGTATATCGAGGCACAACGAAGTACAATCGAGATACTACGGGGTACATTGACGTAGGACACGATACGCCGTAACACAACTGCTGGTACATCGACGTATATCGGGATGCATTGGGATATACATAGTGGCGACGAGCGATGACAGGTGATCCCTATTGTATCCCTAAACCGCGATATCGACTACGCGGTGTCCACACTGGCACCTACAAAACGTTCGTTCTGGATCACAGAAATGTCCGAGGTTGACGTTAACCCTTTCGGTGCTACCATATGTCATACGATGTATGTTCGGAATTGTAAATTGCAGCGGATCACTACGATACTGTAAATGTTCATGATAACATTTATTGGCAACGTCTCGGATTTTTACCAATTGATCGTGTTGCGGCGAGTTTAAATATAACTAGATGGGCGATAATAATGTACCCGACATACGCGCACTGTAGGCAATGCGAAATGAAATGAAACTCAACATGAGAAAGAGTTAACACCACCCTTTTATCGCTTCTGACTTTTTATTTTTTGTCTCGTTTTCCGACTTCCAGAACTCTGACACTCTGGACTGTAAGTGATCCTTGTCGAACCATAGAACGATCGCTACGCAATCCTAAGGATCCCGCGAGAGCGACACAGAATGCACAACGCATTTAGCCTAATCGACGAGGAATAAGACTCGCGGTAACGTCGATGATTGCGACTTCGAAGAACTCGCCAGAGGAGAGCGGGGTCGACCTCATATTTCGGTGTACCATCTGAACTCCTCTTCCTTACTGCCGAGCATTACTCTAAGGCTGCTAGAGGAACCGTGCGAACTGTGACTCTCCTGCGAGGAGTCATGCGACCGGTGCGAGCTGTTGTTATGATGTTGATGTTGATGCTGATGTTGATGCTGCTGTTGTTGCTGCTGCTGCTGCTGCGGCTGCTGCTGCTGATGCTGCTGCTGTTGATGCTGCTGATGCTGCTGAGTCGTATGGACCGGATGAGTGTGTTGCGAACTAATGGAATTCATCGACTGCGTCCCTGCGGGTTGACTGCTAACGCCGGGCTGATGCGAATTTACGAAGACAGTATGTCCCGGCTGACTGGACTGCTGCCCACCCCCTTGGGCACTGCTCAACACCGACTCCTTCGACAGAAGAGTTGACGCACGCTGATAAGTTTCGGCTAATTGGCGTATCTTGTTCGACGAGCCCGTCGCGTTACTTTGCAGTGTGTTCGTCTTGCTCGAATTTCTGCTACCGGAAGCTGGAGTCCTGAGACCAGTGGTCGACACTGCTGGCTGCGAGTGCATTGCCGTACTGGTCGGCACTGCGGGCAGGGCGTTGGCGGTGCTCTTCTCACTGGGCGGCTTCGGTAATTTTCGACGAAGCCACGCGTGCGAAAGTGCTCGTCGCGGCGTCATTCTTTGTTCGGGATCCCATTCAAGACAGCGACTTATGAAGTCGATGAACAACAGGTCCTCGCACCGCAGAACTTCGTTCAACGATCTCGAAGCGGGCGGGCCTCGGGTCTTTCCTCTTCTCGACAGACCGCCGGTCAGAATCGTCGAACCATCGACCATCGCCGTGGCCTTGCAGTACCTCGGGTAACCCTTTGAGCTGAAGAATAAACGCGAGCGTTTGGCGTTCTTTAACATTTGCGGGGGTGGCATTCCCAGAAGTTCGATTATACACGCTAATTGGTCGGCATCGTCATCGCCGGGCAAAAGAGGGCAGCCCGTAAACAGTTCTACTAAGATGCAGCCGAGACTCCACATGTCGATGGGCATGCCATATTTCGCGCCGAGAATCACTTCTGGCGCACGGTAGAAGCGACTTTGGATGTACGTGTAGATTCGTTGGTTCTCGTAGCAACTCGAGCCGAAGTCTATCACCTGAAACAATCGGAAAATTTCCATCGTTAGCGATTTACGTAAGTAGTGGATTCATTCAAAAATTATATTTGTTTCTAATATTTTCGTGCCAATTTCTTAGTCACCCATCGGCCCTGTGAACTTGTTAGCGCAAAGTGCCAAGATGCCGTCAACTTCCAATGCTAAAGCTTATTGTTAGAACCAATAACGCAAGAATTCAATGCTATTTGTCCTTCGCATTAAAGCACATTGGATTATATCTGATTTTTGCATAAAAACTTAATACGGCCAAGGCATCGTAAATGTTTACACGTCAACTAGGAGACAGTGCACCCCTTCCCCCTCCTCCTCCAGGTTACATGATTTGGAAATAGATCAGTAACCCGAGTGCTATTACATATCCCTGATATATGTGCGTATTGCAGTGAGGCCTGAGGAAATATAAGGAGGCCACGAAGAATAGACTGTCATTTATGAATGGAATCGCGCCATCAAATCCGGACAATGCATCGTCGAGCGTAGTCGACGATGCGTTCGACACGGCGGTTCTGCGGGCGAGCGATAATTTCTGATTGCTAGCCACGCGAAGAAACCCACGCGAATATTTCGGACATTGGCCGGTCCGCTTGAGCTTCACGTGCAGCCAAATAGAACCGGTGCGTTTGGAGATTGTCCAGATTTATACTCGGTCACCTAGTTATTGGTCGCGGCAGCCTCCACGGTCAGATTTCAATAAGGTGTAATTTCCATCGATTCCTGTTCGGTCTAATCCGCGACCTCGGACAAAATGTGGGCCTAAAAATACGACCTCCTCCCCTTCATGTTAACATACAAACAAACGAGGGTACTAGGTATATCGCGACGAATGCGCCATTATCGAACAGACATCGACGAATACGTTACTGCCGGCTAGAATTCATAGTGCTCATACATCACAACGAGAGGTGGAACATTTTCTGATCACGAAATCAACGTATCTTCTCGTGAGTTTTACGATTTTATACACGCGATATATGAAGGTAAAATTACAGTATAAGTTCCAGTGTTCGAACTAATAGGAAAGCATGAGTTTTAAAACAAGAAAATGTCCAAACCAAGGTGACGGATAATTTCTTTAAATATTTATGGAATTTCATATGCTTTTTATTGCTAAATTATGCTAAAATAAAATAGGTGTTCGAACTACACCCTAAATGTAACAATAACTTTGTGTGAGGTCATATCAGAAAAAGGCGGAAAACACGCAAACTTCGACTCAAGAATATGAGGTTAGAACAATCGTTGACCTTGTAGCAACACCACGCACATCTAACATCCCTCCACCGTTGCAACTACTTTATCTAAAGAAAGTAATGCAGGACAAACAACTGAGATACGTCCCTGAAACAACTCCGGTGTCTTGGCGAACTTTCGTAGAAACATCCAAATCACCGAGGTTAACGGTTATTAACACTTTGACTGCCATGATGGTCAAAGGTGAAATGACGAAGAGATTTTATACTGAAGATCAAAATATTCAAATCGTTAAATAAATTTTAAATATAAGTTATTAGAATAGTGATGTTCCTTGTAGTTATTATTCACATTTTGCATTATTCAGTCGAACGTTGTCGTATTTCATAGCATCACCGTTCTAATACGGCAAAATACGCATGGCAGTCAACGTGTTAACACATCACGGGATTTTCGCGTGATCCAGACCTCTTACATTTTTCACGCCGGCGTTGTACAATACATACAAGGTTTTTTTAATACTGATTGCTATGTTCCATTTTTCAACATGAACATTTATTTAGACACAATTATACTATCAAAAAATATATTTCGTTTAGTAAGTACCGATAAACGACAAAATTGCCGTCCGCATAGTTGAACATTTAAATAAGTGAAATTTAAATAATTTAAACAAGCAACAATCGTGAGCCATCAAATGAAGCACTGCATGAATTTGAGCAACGCCTCACAGCGAAAAACATGAAAATCGGCCCCGGCGTGAACGTGTTAAACAAACATTTTCAGAACACTGTTTATCACTATGGACAACTAGAGTAGTATGAAGCACAGAGCTCGTGAAGGAGATGTGTTCACTTATATGTTCTATTATAGTCAAGTGACTGCGGTCAGAGTGCCTCGATTCCACTCGGTATACTGTTCTAGACTTTTTGTTATAGATTGCGGGGTGGTTAGACTGTTGCACTCCTGCATTAAGACCGCTACGTATCTGCCATAATCAGCACGCTACGTGTACATGTAAAGATTAAAAATATTTCCCTTCCGCAACTGAACCCCTGAAATAATCCTGCAGTTTGTTTCCAAAGAATCAGAAGGCTATCGCGTGGCCGTTTGCAAACATCGGTAGCCGTATTTAACACTTGGCATGCGGGCAACGTATTTTTACGTTTTATGTAGTCTGTCACTGGAGCGCGGGTCACGTAAAAATACGTATTTAGTTGATTTGGTGTTGTTAGTGGATATCCACCACAAATCTACTAAATACGTATAATTACATGAATGTGTGACATTATATGCGTGTTATTTGCGTTGCTAGGCAACGCTTTGCATTTTTTTCCCATAAGTTATGATTGTTGAGTTACTCGATCTTTTGCTGAGTTATTTCGCCTCCAATCGAATTCTTAGCTCCAGAACGTGTTTTATCAATTTGAAGCTTGATTTTTTATTATTGATTACAAAATTGATCAAATGAGCCGTTGTGACAAAGATAGTGATGAAGAAATATGCGCTGACAAATTATCGGACTTTTCGGATGATAGTGTGGAAAACTTTAAAAATCGCTTATTTTTATGATTTCGTGAAAATATCGTTTGTTTTTTGTTAAATAATCATACAGTACATATTTAAGTGTGAAATGAAAAAAGTTTCGTTCATAAAAACGAAGTAGTTTTCGATTTACTGCGATTTTTCTGAATAACCAAACTTCCGCGCGATTCAAGAAGAAATGCCCGCTGCACGCGAAATTCGGCGGCGAAGTATGCCCGCATGCCAAGTGTTAAACGAGACATATCCTAAACACGTAAATATATTAGAGAACTTATATTCGTTTTGTCACTCCACGGATACGAGACGTGATGACAATGTTACAACGACCGGCACCACGGGAAAGTTGTCGCGTTGCTCCGGAGATCGAACTCGGAATGCAATCTCGGAAGTTCGAACTTCAATTTTAACTCAGTTACCGTGTACTTTTCCTCAAGGCTTATCAAACTACGTCTGGGGTAGCTCTTTCATGACGATGAGCACGAAGATACGCGGAAGTGTACGAAAGAGAGGTATATACATGCAAAGAGGGCAAAAACTTGCGCCGTCTAAACCGTTTCGATCATCGCGTAGAGTGTCGTGCATGCAAACCACCAAGTTTCACCAAAGAAACCGTAAACCGCCGTGAGAACGTTCTATCGTCACCACCCCGAACTCAGACGACCGTGCAAGATATGCGGGGCGAAATGTTTGCCAGCAGTTCCCTTTCATTTCGTCACAGCGCACCGACGGCAAAAAAACGGGGGAGGAATCTCGTTCCTGTAGTTGAAACACGCTTGCTTCGCAAAGTTAACAGGTGGTCAGATGCATACATT
Organism: Cryptocheilus praepositus; assembly: GCA_033815515.1. Taxonomy (NCBI): domain Eukaryota; kingdom Metazoa; phylum Arthropoda; class Insecta; order Hymenoptera; family Pompilidae; genus Cryptocheilus; species Cryptocheilus praepositus. The sequence goes on along the minus strand of JAWWQZ010000222.1, from coordinate 2,080,602 downwards.
TACTACGCTCCGCTCATCCGCTAGGTCCGCCGGGATTAAAGGAATGTTGAAAAAACGGTCCGTTTGAACGTTTCAAACACCGTCAAGTCGAAATATTGTGCATTTCCTTCGCGGTATACGTTCAAGCGGAAGTTCCATGCACGCGCAACAACAGCGGCTCGATATAAATGTCAAAAAACGTGATATTTCAATATCGGTCTAACCCGCCGATGGGGAAAGAAAAAAAGCGATGCAAGGCACCAGCTATACAATTATGAAGCGAAAACGCCCGCTTGCCCCGTTTTTTTTTTTCATGACGGCCTATATCTCTGTGTACCGGCAACGGGTCGAAATAGACTACAGAGGACACTGACGTGGGAGAAGAAAAAACACGGCCGATGGTAAAATGCACGGCTAGTGTGACACGTTGCGAGAGAGCTCTCTCTGGTCTGTTGGCCGGTAGCTATCATTTACAAAAGACTACAATCAAAGCGCCGATGCGAGCCTTTGACACACCGCCGTAATCACCGCTATGCACGGTGGCGTGAATACCGTGCTACACGCTCCTGCCATCGATTTGTTTCATTGATCGAGTTATGGACGTCTAACGAACCTTGACCTTTCCCGAAATTCAATTTCATGCCGTGGAACATACGTCAATTACGACAGCCCGCGTTTTCGGTGGATCGCGTGTGTATACGTGCGCGTTGAACATCGAACGAAAAGGACGTTATACATATATATGTTGTCCCCCGGTGTACCAATGTGCACTCGCAACTAAAGTTTCCCACGAAATTAACCGTGCATTAACGAGGGAACGCCCGTTTCACGTTAAGAATTTGCAATGCTCGCAACGTGTGCGCTAACCGATACAAATTTCACGCGCAATGCTTTGCCCAATTTATGAAACTCCCCGCTAGCGGTGGCAACGAAGGTTTGTCGATCACGATGATACACATACGTGGGCGGTCCGATAAGTACTTAGCCTACAAAAGAAAAACGAAAATTTTGGAAAATTGACGATTTATTTTTCAATATAGTCTCCTTTTAACTCGATGCACTTGATCCAGCGATGCACCAACTTCTTCAACCCGTCTGAAAAATACGTTTTCTGGAGATCTGCAAAGTAGGCCTCCGTGGCGGCGATAACTTCCTCATTCGACTCAAATTTCTGCCCAGCGAGTGACTTTTTCAAGTTTGGGAACAAAAAGAAGTCACACGGGGCCAAATCTGGAGAATACGGTGGATGGGGCAGCTGTTCGTAGCTTAATTCAACCAATTTGGCTGTAGCTTGGGCAGAGGTGTGAGTCGATGCGTTATCGTGGTGAAAGAGCACTTTTTTCTTCGCCAAATGGGGTTGTTTTTTCCTTAATTCGGCGTCGAATCGGCTCAATAATTCGGCATAGTACAGCCCTGTGACTGTTTTGCCCTTCTCCAGGTAGTCTATGTAGATCACACCTTGTGAATCCCAGAAAACGGTGGCCATCACCTTTCCGGCCGATAGGACAGTCTTCGCCTTCTTCAGAGCACATTCACCGGGCGCAGTCCACTGTTTCGACTGTTCCTTGGTCTCTGGTGTGTACCAGTGGATCCACGTTTCGTCGACAGTCACAAAACGACGTAGAAACTCTTTCGGATTGCGCTTAAACAGTGTCAAACACTGCTCTGAAGTGGTCTCACAGATGCGCTTGTTATCCGGAGTGAGCAAACGCCAAACCCATCGAGCACAAAGCTTTCTCATGCCCAATATTTCATGCAGGATATGCCTAGATTTCATCGCTGGATCAAGTGTATCGAGTTAAAAGGAGACTATGTTGAAAAATAAATCGTCAATTTTCCAAAACTTTCGCGTTTCTTTTGTAGGCTAAGTACTTATCGGACTGCCCACGTATATGCAACCTAGGTTAATTTGAGTAAATGCCGTTTTAACGTAAGCACCAATTATGCACGAACTGATTACAATACTCTGAGCTTTGCTCTTCAGCGTCTAATCTGTCGAACTCATTCATTTACGAATGCTTTCAAATTAATTCGTAATTTTTCCGATTTGAACGTCGCCGAAATGTTATTTTCGGGGATAGTAGAGGATGAAGTGATCGAAACCTAGACGATAAGACTCACCGTCGTATGTCCTTAGCGTGTAAAACGACGATGATGTGCGTTGCATAATATAGGCCTGCAACGATCGCGCGACGATCCAGAAATAATCGCGCACGACGGTGGGGAACTAGATCTCGCCGTGAGACGTACGGCACACGATGGTGCTCGGGCAATAATAACTTTTCGGTCATAATGACGGTCGAAGGAACAGAAATATGAAGAGGAGAAAGAACAACTGAGATTAAAACTTTCCACTTTGCGAGGTACAATTCCCAGCCTTGGACGGCAAGCACCATCTTGAATCCAAATCTACTTTGCACCTTGCATTTACAATGCGAATAAACGGCGCATATTTGGTGAATCTATGATGCGGGCGTGTTTCTATGGCGGATCCGTATGTATCGGAAATTACACAATGAGTCGCAACGAGGAAACTTCTAATGTACATTAAATTCTGAGCGCACAGAAAGAAAAACAAAGCGCACCCCTTCATTATTCGTCAGCTCCGTTTAGCGATGAATTAAATGAAACATTTCTACATTAAATGGAACGGAACGGTACCGGCATCGCCCCGTTTGACCCCATTCGCTTCACATATTTCACTTATGGCATTCCATTGCTCTATACACGTATTCTGTTAGGTAGTTTAGCAACTGAGGGGTGGTAACGGAGGGCGAGTCAAGTACGCGATCGAGACAGTTATTCGTCGTGGGACTGATACTATCCCGTCGAGAACTGGACATTGTATGTCAGAAGGATAGATGTAGAGGGGTAAATAGGGGGTGGGAAAGGGACTTGGCGTAATTGATGCCCGACGTCGTCGTGGAAATTGTGCGTGGGTCACCCCCGCAAATCGTCTTTTCCCGTGATTTGCCTCGGCCCGTGTGACCTTCTTGGCTTTCGTGCCCTGTCAGTCCCGAGGGACAATAGCCGCGGTTAATACTGAGTCATCGGCTGTAAGGAAAAGGTTGCGTGCTGTCGGTTCACTACGTAATGCTCTTTTTATCATGCATACGGCTTGTAGGGCGAATCAGGCTCTTTGTTGTGTTTTCATTATCAAACGTGAAATGCAGAACATTCTCTTTTTGATACCTTCAAGTATCACGAGATGTCTCATATTTTACTTATGAATTCAATTATATACGAATTAATATTTAAACTTTTAGCTTTTATGCGTCACTGTAGTGGCTTTCCGCTAAGTCATCTTTGGGAATGATACGCCGTTGTAGCGTATTACTTGTTTATTTTGTGTTGGACCCGTGCATACTATGTATTGTTTGTATGAGGTGGATAGACTTTTATGTGTTCCAATTCGTATTTTTTTCTAGACATCACGTTTCGTGTAGGTATCACATATGTAAATATTTCTGTTCATATTACGTTGTTATGGTTCTTTCAACTTATGTATATAAAAATACGCCAACATGTTATAACCTTCATAGCTGTAAGTTTATGTAAGTGTATAGTGGGAAGTATAAAACGCCAATCTTGGCCGTTTACGCGCAGTTTGTGGCGGAACTGTCCATACTAAAAGGTTAAAGGCTAAAACCTAAGGCACGTATACAAATATAAACTAATAATTGTTACGATTAACCGAAACTGAAAATTAAATTTGTAATATTAATAACGCTTATGAATTTCACTCTTCCGGTTAATTTCTTCAAAACCATATACACGCAGACACTATTATATAACCATAAAGGCTATTTATATTAGACTTTGGTAAACTGTTTGTTTGTGAAATGAAAACTTAGAAAGCTTTACATACACGACTTCCATCGCGACTTTCACACATTGATCGCCGAAAACATTCGACTGCCGCACATTCCTGTGTTATGCGAACTTGCGTTGTACTCGTTACACGCGCATCATGACGGCATCGCTGAACTTACAGCCATAGAATGTGTAAAGCAGCTGTCGGGGGCGAGCGTTTGAGCGGAAGTGCAGTAATCGGTAGACCGAAGAACTTTGTTGTGCCGACCGCGTGCGCGGGGAATTTCTTTATGCGTGCGAAGGGGTTGCGCCAATGGTGGCAATTTGGTATACCGCTGACCTCGCTAGATATACGTTTCCTTTTTGTATACCATGAAAAAGTGATCATTTTACTGTCGTCCCAATTAGCTTCATCTGTTGCCAGCAAATATTGCACCATCTACACATTTGAAACTGTGAAAATCCACACGGAGTAACAATTCCGAGATTTCAATGTTTGTACCACACGGTGTTGCATTGGAACTGTTTCAAAATGATACTCGTTAGCGACTTGTTAGCGATAGAATTTCATACACGATGTAACGAGTAGTCCATTGGAAGAAATCAGCGCAATAGTCACGCGATGGCGTTAATTAGATATTACGGTAGAACTTGCTTTATAATTTGAACGGGAAACGTTTACGAAAGCGAATGTAAGGAAGACTGTTATTACGTCAGTACATCAATTGACGTCTTTTAGGGAGTCGATCGATATGGCTGTCCAATAATTATGCATCCCCGTTGACAGTCGTTCAGGTCGGCCCCAGTCGTTTACTTCGCAGACGGTGCAACGGTATAATCGCGCTTAACATCGAGCCGTTCCGTTGTTGGGTAGTCGCTTTCAAGGTCGATCGTTGCATCCTACCGGAAATTCTTCAGGTGCTCCGTCGTCCCACGTACGCATTGGCAACTCTTTTTACGACCCAGCGAAACAAAGGATGCGCGCGCGCGCGCGCTGTTCAAAAAGAGTCTCGCAGTTGCGCGAGCAAATTTTATCCTATTTATACGTGCACTTATGCATACGAATGTGTATCGCGTATGCAGAAAAAATGCTACTACTCGGAAAGTACTTTGCCCTCCCCGGAGGCGGAAACAATTAAGAGGGGTTTGGAACGTTTGCATTTTTCAATTCGTCGCTCTCACACACGTTCGTATACTTCATCTTTCTCATTTTCAACTCTCCGCGTACATCCGTCGGCGGATGATTTTACGTTTTTTAATCTTACGCCATTCACTGCCAGTTTTTCCGATTTTTAAACATTTTAATACGAGTCGTCCTTCGGGGGTGCTCGAGCTTTCCAATTACCAAGTTCTTGAGTCAAAATTGAAGTCGCATTGGAATAATGGAATCGCTCCCATTCCCCATCGACTTTTTTCGCGTTTATCCAGCTCTCCGCAGTCCCATTACCGTGGAGCCGCGACTAGGTAATAACCCGGCGGAAAAGCGACGGTGACAGCCGTTGGAAAATGTTCAAATGACACTCGTCTCCTGAAAATCCGTGCCTCTCCGCGTCTACCCGAGGGCTGAAACCGTTACGGGCAACGATGAAAGTGTTGTCCCTGTGACGCACCTCGGGGCTTTCGAGGACTGGCCGTGCCGGAATAATCGCGACTAGAGGTCATCGGGCGGACGTTCGCAGGCGGAAAATGGTCTCCAAGGTCGGGACTCACATCTGACCAGAAATAGTTAAACTGCCTCGGCGGCGCCCGACCTGGGGCGGCCCCTTTATTTCGAGTCGAGCAAACAACACGGGATGGCCTCTGGAATATATCGAATGTTGCACCAAGTGGGAGCAAGAGAATGAGAGAGAGGATCGAGCCACGGGACGGCACGTGATGGGCATACACGTGATGGAAATGTAAGAGGAAAATTTTCCACGTCGACATATGCCTCGCTGCCGACGTCAAATAAAGCTGACGTTATATATTGATAACCATTGTCATAACGCAGGAAGTGCTTGAGTCGACGAGGCCGGCAACGGGAAGAAAAAAAGGAGGAAAAAAGTGAATGCGAAAATGAAGTACAGCGGAATTTATGTTTCATCACGCGCCACATGCTCCCGCTTCCTATTGTGGATGCTCTTTCGTTCACTGCCTCCGTTCATTGCAGCTTCGAGCGCGTAATTCACTCGCCGCGGGGATAATGAACATTTGCGGCACTCTGTCCGGTATCGAGCGCACAAATAAGTGATCCAAAAGCATCTCGCTTCATCCCGCTTTCATTTTCTTCGCTGCACTGTTGCGCGCCGGCGTTTATTGCCACTGGGGACCGTAAAGACAAGCGGCGGTAAGCTGACAATGAGCTTTGCTGGGAGCAGAGCGGGGATGGAGAACCTTGTTTGACACCGACAATCGACAATGGCTCTCTCGACGATTTTCTTTAAGGGACGATTTTCGTCGGCGGTAAAACCTTAGCCGCGAGCGCACGAACGAGTGAACAAACAAACGAACATTGGATGTCTAACCGTGAAGTTCAAGAGACACTCTAACTGAGAGCGCGGTGCAACCTTGCTGTAGATTTTAATTGAAATCTCACTCCGGTCAAACAGCCGGGAATTTGCGAGCACAACGCATTTATAAAGCTTAACCGTTTGAGTGCCAAGCGGCGCGATCGCGCTTCTTCTGTCCGTCCTCAAAACTGCAGCGTAATCACAGCAGGCTCGGTTTCTCTCGATGCACAACATTACGGTAACTTTTCAATCTTAGGTAAAAAAGATAAAATTGGAGTAATGTTACACTTTATAGGTCTACATGCTTTTATTCATATGAAAATTGCTGTAATATAACAAGCGCTATAGCGCCGCTTGGCAAGTTTCGACACGGAATATAACAAGCGCTATCGCGCCGCTTGGCAAGTTTCGACCGGGAAATGAGAAAGACCCGTGGCACTCAAACGGTTAAAGGGTATTTACTTCCCAGGTACGTTAAATCGACAGCAGACGAAGCTTTCCGAACAAGCTGCATTCTGCACCACGGGAATGACGTTTTGTTCAGTTTTACTTCGTTTCGACTCGTCGCGATGGAGACGATTTAATAAATCATTCCTTCACGGCGCACTCTCATTCTCTTAACTTTCTTGGCCGTTGTCACATCATTGTCCGGCGGGACAATAACTGGAAAAAGCACTGAGTCATAAACTTCTCGACCGGGCGGTACACGTAACTAGTGTTTTTCCTGTTCATGCTTTTCAGCCCTTTCGTTACGACGACGCGTTCGAAGGCACGATTCAGGGTTCAGTTCGTAATATCTGCCCCACGAGCGTCAAATGAAAACCGACTGTTCTCTGCGATGCGTACACGTATTTGCAGAAACGTTTATAAGTCGCTCTCTCCGATTCTTGGTCCTCCGCTTTCTCTTGCTCGGTCTATTTATACTTCCATGTACATGTCAACTCATGTAATACAAACAATTTTCGATAGTATGTTACTTCATCAAGACGAACCCGCACAAAAAGTTTATTCACGGAAACGATTATTATATTAGAAAGTAATTTCCGTATCACAGTACACCAACTATAACGTAATAATACACGATTGACTTCGGCATCGTTGAAACGCAGTCATTACGAGATTCTTTTTATCAGCATGAAACAATTTCACGCTACACCCGGAAGGTTTCTGGATACTAGAAAACCGTGCACAAGGTCGGACGTTGCATCTGACCGGAAATACTTCAGCTGTCGTCGCCATAACGTTACCCCTAACCGCTCTCTTCTTCATTCTCATAAAACATACGGTCGGGAAGAAGGTACATATACGAGGCGCTTGGCCACTGTCTTCTCAAGCGGTGCACATATCTGAAGTGCGTCAGAAGTTAACACATTGTTGACCGGCACTTTTCAGCAAAAGCTGTCTCAAGTCACCGACTATTATTTCGTAATTGAACATGGAAGTGAAAAGATGTAAATAACCTTCAATAAAGTTTATTCGTGCATAATGAATTCAAATTCAACTTTGGACATACATTTTATGTAACTTTTAATATTTTTTCATATGATTAACCGTACAGCAGTCACTTACGCGTAGATGTGGACAAGAGGTTTTGCACATATATCTTGTTTTGTTGCGCTTTCCTTTTAAAGAACTACATTATGTCCCTGTTACTTCATTTTCAATTATCATTTTCCAAATGACTATATCTTATTTAAAAATCACTTGAGCAACTATATAAATATTCACGTATAATTGATTGAAAAATGCTTCACCGTCACGTTCTGTCGTTCTTGACATTTTCTAATACTAGAATTGTAATAAAAGCCTCAGTGCCAAGAAAAGTATACTTTTTTATAATAAAGAAGACGTGATTGAACATAATGAACAAAATTTTTTTATATTCTAAATTGCCCTGCGTTTCAAAAATTAAAATAGCTGACGCAAGGGCAAACACGAGTTAACTCGTGACCGGTCAGCAAGGTTTGGCCATGAAAACACGAGTTAACTCGTGACCGGTCAACAATGTGTTAAGACCGTGCATCTAAGGTTGTCTTCTTCTCGGCATTGGTACAGTATTTCGTTTTAAACGTGCGTAGGACGCTAGGTCAAGAGATATCTCGTTCAGCCATTGCGCGACAAAGCGACGACAGACTAAAGTGGATCCATTCGGATATAAACAGCGTAGAAATATTTAAAGGTCTATAAGGTAACGAAGTAAAAACCGATAAACGTTGAATATTGAAAATCGTCGAGTAAAGACGAAAAATGTGAAAGGTCGAAGTTATTGAAGATTTATTGAAATATCGTGGGCGACATTGAGGCTGTTTAAACGGCGAGCGTTTGGAATTGAATATGACGCTAGAAACGCGAGCGTATGCAGCGGAAGTTGAAGGGGATAGAGAGGTTTTAACGCAAAGCGTTGTGATTGCGGAAACGACATTGTTACATAACGTTTAGATTGCATCGTACGCTCCTGACTACCCGGCACTTCATCGGTACTACCAATACATATATCGCTGAATATTTGAAACTGAAAAGGATCAGATGTGCTCAGACGGGCGAAACAGTTTCAGGGGAAAGCGAATACCAAAAGTGTCCGTTCGAATTGGAAACGATAGGTACCTAACGATGTAAAGTGTTCTCATATATGCTGGAACACTTGAGCTGAGAAGCGAGCCAACGGGAGAGAACATGAATAATTCTCGCTATCCGCAAATCATTCCCAAAACGGAATATTTAATACTCGGACACCTCTTGCTGTGAATAATCAAGCGTACGTGCAACTTCAAAGAATATACTATGCTGCTAACTGTTCCAGCTCACTTTTTTGACGAAATGACCGTCACTGCGATTCTCAAATATTGGATTCAAATATTCTATCACACGTGCAGTCAGTGTTTTTATCGACGTATCTGCCTGCTGGACGATAACGTGCAATCATACGTACATATGAATATAGTGCAAACCCGAATGATACCACCCTAGACGTATAATTGTCGATAAATGATTAATTTCGAAAACAGCGTCAGTAACAGTTCTACTCTTTCACTCTAGACATCTCTCACAGATTTTCGATGGCTTCACAGACGATTTGGCGTTTTTCAATATCCTCCTCGAAATTGTCGTTCATCATCTAAACTGTGACCGCGTGTCAATAACCATGGACCAACAATTAGTCCTTGTCTGCGGTTTTCAAGCATCGATATTCAATTTCTCTCAGTAATGTATCTTCCTACCGCGTAAATCTACAGTTACCGGATTACAGCGAACAAACAAAAATATTCCAGTATAGTCTACGCACGATAATACACAACTGTACGTGACACACTTCTACCAAGAAGCATCCTCCGTGACAAGCGCACTCTGACAAAATAACCGTCAATCAATACGGTTCATAAAGAGGATGGCGCCATTAGATTTTTTCGGGAAACCGCGAGCAAACGTTCGAAAGCAAAGCTAGCATGCGGTCCGATATTTCAGCGGGCGGGTCGTAAACAAGTAAGCGGTTAAGCGCACCCACCGGCCCGGCTGTTAATACGCGCGCACACGCGAATCGAATCTACACACACGAATCGCGCGCTCTTGAAACAGTTTTCACAACGCTCGCACGCTACTGATCTCCGCCAGGAGAAACACACGAGCGCACGAACGAGCGTTTCACCCCGGAAGGCACATTCGTGCGGGCATAAAATTGAAATATCAATATTTAGCGGTGCATAGCGAAGCCGGCCGACGCCGTGGCTGTTCGTGACATTCAACCGTGTGGAGTGTCTAGTATTATTCGATACACGGATTTCTGTGCACCGTGATTCTCGTTTTCGCTCCAAGCCACCGGCGCTTCTCGTCCCTTCGCCACCTTTTCCGTAGAATTCGTCGGCGGGTATGCCTACTTCGCTGCATTCTTCACGTTTTCGTTACACTTCTTTTTCCACCCGGGCCCCTTTCATAGCCCGAGAGAAGCGAGCTTCCTCGCTTGAGCACGGGCGCGACCATCCGGCCGCGGGTGCATTAAAAGCGGACTAGGAGAAAAAACGATGTTTTCACTCCGACACGAAGCAATTCAAACAACTGGCGGTTCTCTCGAATCCGGTGGTTCCGTCGCCCGGCTGCAATTCGCAGTGGGAGTGAAGCGGGCAGGTAAAAAAAACGTGCCGCGCCGTTGAAAGAGTGTAACTTTTGCCTCTCTACTCCGGCGGTCCCCTCCTATCTGCGTTCGTGTAAGCCGGGGGTTTTTCTGTATACGCAAAACGCGTAACGCGCATTGATAACATGATTGTGTCGCGGTGTGGGCGAAAACCGTGACACGCTTCTTCCTTCCTTAATGCGCGATGACCTTTTCCAAACGCGTCAACGAGCTTATGCGCGGGGTTGAATATCGGGGAAAAGTCACAGGAAAAACAGAACTTCTGTCGCAAGGGCTATCGAACAACTATTGATCTGGTGCCGTACTAATTGAGGCGCGCGTAATTTTATTGTAATGCTGGAAAAAATAGACGACCCCACACCCCGATAAAAGCACCGCGGCCAGCGCGGATTAATTATGAACGGCGCGTTAACCGATATCCTAACGGACAGGGGTAAAGCTCTAAAATTTTCAGTAGTCTTTCTTCCTCAACAACCTATCGTGGTGTACAATATTACAATAGTTCTGTTATCGTATTTACGCGGACTAGCCCATAATCGATTACAACATGGAAGTAGATATCTTTGTGAAAATTACGGTCTTAGTACAGAACTCGCAACATAGGCACTATTACAATTGAGCGCTTTAAGTTGGCCTACTCCTGCTATGAATCGTTTCCACGTTCTTGCGATTCGATAGATCAAAACGTCGGGGCCAAATAGTCGAGAGTTACGGAATCTGTTTATCAAACTGATTTTTGGAAGGAGGTAGTTCTCTTTGTATCACAGACAAGCCCTCCTCTTTCAGGATAAAACGAATCACGTTCAGAGTGTCCCCCCATTGCCGTTCGTCCTTGTAGCCACTTTGCACTTAATTTCGTTTAACTTGGAAGCTACATTCAATTTCAAAACTTTTCCGCTCAACCACAATACTCCGTGAACATTCGGATTGGGGGAAAAGGGTACGAACGTGCGAACCCTTTTCTTCCCTGTAATCACTAAAACGTACGAACTCGGCAGACCTTTGTGTGTTTTAGACCCTTTCTTATCTGACGTTAGGTCACAGAGACAAACTAGGTAGAAGAATTCTGACAACGAGTTAGCAGGACGGTTAACTCGCAGACCTTCTCGTTTTTTATGTGACGATTTTTATAGTGAAACTCATTGATCTTCCCGAACATCTTTGTGCGCTTCACTAAAAATGTTTAAACCATTGGAACTCTTTTAGGTGTATGCGGAATTACTGCAAATTCAATGAACGTGAAATTAAAATTGATCATACACAAATCGAGGGCAATTAACCATTTGACTAATACGGTATGCCAAAATTTCGAGGGGCCCGATAGCGTTCCTTTTTTGTAATGCCAATACTGCGGAGAGCGCAATAACGCTGCTCTGATTCAGTAAACTTAACACATTGCGGACGGATGACGAGATATCTCGTCATTCTTATTTCGTCGTTCGGGGCCGTTGACGAGATATATCGTCTTACATATTCTGTCGTTCGGGACAGATGACGAGACACCACACAGTTGCTACGTGATTGTCAGCAGCAGTTTTTCATAATTTGTATTACGAATTAACCCTTTGAGTGCTGAATACTTTTGGCCAAAGCGCTAGCTGAGGACGAAACACTTTTCACTAGTGTGAACTCTACTGATCGATTATTTAAGGCGCAAATAAGTTGTAATGATAATTCTGTATTTACGCCAAATTAAATAATGCAAGAAAATTATCTGATAAAGAACGCATCTGTATTAATTTCATACATTTATAATTTTGGCTACAGTAGGTGAGAAATCGAAACGATTGGGGACGCATATATGCGCCCATAGTCGACACCAACAGATTTCGGCGGACGCATATATGCGCCCATAGCACTCAAAGGGTTAATTATTTGAAGCCCTGAAATATGGATAGCGACAAAACGATTAGCAATATTACAGAAATATTTGCAAGCTTTCTGGTGTTCCACTTCACTGAGTGTTATGTTTTACGAAATATCATACTTTGCTTAGTTCTGTTCTTTGCGAAATGATTCAAAGCAGACAAATAATATGTAATATAATTCTCTAATGCCCTTCTCTGGTTTTGTATAGATCAATTACATACTTTAATTTACAGTATTTGCACTTTCAGGTGTTCCACTTCACTGAGTGTCACGTTTTACGAAATATCATACTTTGAAAACTGTTTAGTTTGTACAGATTTTTACTTATTGAAAAATATTAAAGAATCATTCATTTTTAATGTTGTTGAAATAAATATTTCACGCGACCATGATTTTTAACTACTATTAAATCATCACTAATTTAAAAATATTTGACGCAAAAAAATACCCGGTCACTGGATAAGCTTAGCAATAGAATGCCCGGTCCGCAATGTGTTAATTCGCTCTATTCGTAAAAAGGGAATTCACGCGCTTTGCATAGCAAACCACTCGTGTAAAGGATCATAAAAAATTATTTTTGTTAATTTGAGTTAATTATAAGTGCTTTTTACCAAGTTTATCCACAAAATGAAAAACAACAAATTTAAATAAATGGTATTTTTAAACATTTTTGTTGTTGGAACGTAATATAAATAAGTTTATTGTATGAAAAGTGTTTTCCATTTTTTCCATACGAGTGCAATTAATGTTGCAGTTTTGGTATATGTCCGAAAAAATCCGTTAGCCGCCAAACTGTTAAAACGCATGTACACAAAAGCTGCCATCAAAGGGTCGCTATACCGAAGTCCTTATTATCGTAACTCGTCCTTACTCTTATATCACGACAAATTCGCAATCGTTTTGCGAGGTTACCCACTGCCACGAAATACTACTACACCACTGTGGCACACACCGACGTTCCCCAGTTATTCGTCGCTGTCGAAAAGGTCGGTTAAGCGAGCTCCAATTAATTTTCAATTACGCCACCTGGCGTAATTCAGTCCTTCTATTTCCGTCGGTCACGCGACGTTGCACTTGACGCACGATCGGCTCCTATATCATCGCAAGGGGCGTCATTCGAGCGAGAGACGGCAGTTCCTTGTCTGGATCTCCTTTCCTTCTCCTATTCTCGCGTCCTCGCGCGACTTGTGTCCGCCGATAGAGACCGATACAGAATCGTTACAATAACTCCTTGCTAACGTGCGCACTGCATTCTGATACGTTGTATAACGTTCTGGTTAGATGACGTCCCACACGAAATAACAGTCACGTTCAAATACCAACGATCCAACTCTTCTCGAAACCCTTACTTTTTATGAAACAGTTGTTTCACTTATTTCGAATAATTATTCTTCCGCCAACTGCGTACGTGATAATATTGCAAATGTGACGTAAAATACAAAATCGCATCAGGTTATGTTAACACATTGCGGACGGATGACGAGATATCTCGTCATTGCTATTTCGTCGTTCGGGGCCATTGACGAGATATATCGCCTTGCGTATTTCGTCATTCTGGGCCACTGATGAGATATATCGTCTTGCATATTCTGTCGTTCGAGGCAGGTGACGAGATATCACACAGTCGCTACGTGATTGTCAGCCGCAGTTTTTCGTAATTTGTGTTGCGAATTAATTATTTGAGCTCTGAAATATGGATAGCGACAAAAGGATTAGCAATATTACAGAAATATTTGCGGACAGTTTAACGGATATATCAAGTGATGACGAGAATATGAATATTTGTGAGGACTATGTCGTGTTCCACTTCACTTAGTGTCATGTTTTATGAAATATCATATTTTAAAAAATGTTCAGTTTTTACACATTTTTATTTATTGAGAAATATTAAAAAAACACTCATTTTTAAAGTTGTTAAAAATTAGAATGCACCGTTCCAATATAAATTGCTTTTACAAGATTCCAAACTGGCTTCATTGCGAATTTTTTGCATTTTTAGTCAAATGTTTTGCACCGGTCATCGGTGACCACCGTGGCAGTCAACGTGTTAACTACTAACAAATCATCACTAATTTGAAAATATTTAACGCAAAAAACTACCCGGCTACTGGGTACGATTAGCAATAGAATGCTCGGTCCGCAAAGTGTTAAAAATATACTAGACCCTACTGGCTATTAACTCTTTGCGCTCGACGCGCTTTTCTCTCGGGCTGACCAGCAACTCGACAGTAATCCGCCGCGCGCGCGCCTATTTCATGAGTTCGTTTCTGTTAACTTAAAATAATTTTAAGCACAATGGGACACTTTAAACTCGTATAATTTAACATTACATACATTTATTTAACTTAATGAAGGATATTTATTAAGGATTACGTTCTATAATTTTTCTTCTTGTGGTATTTTGTAAAACAATCTCCAATGTGCATTCTTGGCTTCTCGGGGCATGTGTCACAATAGTACACAGTTTGTCGTTTTTGGCCGGACTTTCGTTGGGAACAAACTTTGCAATTGGATTGCATTTTATGATTGGTTCTTTTTGTACCTTTTTTTTAAAGAAACGAATTGAAAGAAGCGTTGCGACGTCTATCAGCGTTCTATTATTCTCAAGGCATAATGCACGCATTGAAATTCGTTTGTGTTTTTGAGATAAGACATCTTTATAGCTATGTAGACACCTCATAAAATGATCTACAAAAGGCCAGGTAGACTTGTCAAGCGATATTCGTTAGGTCAAACACAAATAAACACCGTTACCACTCAATTTAACGCATCGATGCGAGTGGTGCCTGAGAGGCACCGCTAGAGCGCAAAGGGTTAATGTTAAAGCAGTCTGTAACGTATATGTTAGTGAGAAAAATGAGTGAGCGAGCGTGTGTGTGTGTGCATGTGCATGTGAAATTCTGTGATCAATAATTGAGCCGTTTATTTTGAAAGTGGCCTAACTCTATTTATCTTCAAATCGAGATAAATAACATTTACTGATAAATAACATGAATTTGTACATGTAACCATGGTAACCGGAAAATATTGAAAAACGGAGTTAGGCCACTTTCAAAATAAACGGCTCAATTATGTCAATATGCATTTGTTTATAGGAGTTTACATTAGAAATGCGTATGGAAGACCCTGGAATAAGTTGCTTGCTAGGAATATAAATAAGATAAATGATCATGCCGTGGTGCCTGAGAGGCACCGCTAGAGCGCAAAGAGTTAAAAATGTACTAGCCCCTACTGGCTATTAATTCGCGCTTCGGTGAAGGAAGTACGTCGGAGGAATGACTCATAATTCAAAGGCACGCATCCTAGGTAGGTGTTCGATGTCCGCGCGCAGGTTGTCAAGCACATTTGCGAGAGAAGCATCGCAGGACGAAAGACTGTGCATGAACCGTTCTATGACGCTAACTGCGCATGCTGCATAGTGGGATTGACACTATCCAAGCAGTACATTGTACGAGGAACGTGTTGCGTTCTGGGCTCTCTGACAAACGCACGTACGGTATGAGCTGTTCCTACGCGCGTGTGTACATAGGCGCGTCCTCCGGCACGTAGGAGAGAGAGACTGCAAAAGGACGAGAACGGTGCGCAATTCGTTTTCCACTACGTAGAACCGGTCCGTGGTTCTTCGTGTCGCGGAAGTGCCACCGAGTCCGTTCGCTTGCTCGCCACCGCACGAGCTAACGTTCTACGAGCTTCTACCTGGCTGGAGCACGCTCGCTTAAGGAACAATGAAGAAGCGCCTCTGGATCGAACATGTTTTCATTCGAAAATCGAACTGACCGAAGATATTCCTGCGAGATCGAACGTAGGGCACGGTGAAAGAAGTGTGGGATGTGTGATTTCGTACGAATGAACAATGAGAGTGTGCGTTGACACAGTTTAACAAAGAGTGGAATGATCCGATTTCGATAAGTGTACGAATTCCACATCTGACATAAAAATATTTGTCCAATTAGATGTTTATTTAATTCCATCGTAAGAAGGGTTAATGTGCCAGCGTGTTTATATTATCACTTTAAGAACCGCTCACGAGTTTCTCGTGTTTTCTACACGCTGTCTTTAGATGACACTTATTTTGATACATTGTATCTATTTTGTCTATTGAAATATTTACATAAATATTTAATGCATTCAACTCGATGGCCTTCATGTCTTTTTCGTATTTTCATTTTTTAGTAAAAAAGTTACGATAATTAATGAAAAACATAATTTTTTTTAATAATACCTCATATACTTCCAATTGTACAATTTCTGAAAGTTTCACAAAAATTGCTTCATAAATAACAAAGTTATGACTTTTTGTAACGTACAAGTTTTCCATAAACGTGCGGTCCCAGGCGTATTTCTTATAGATTTTTTAGCGGTCCTTAAAGTGTTAACACGTTGACTGCCGTAGTTGTCATCGGTGACCGGCGAAAAGGTATCACGAAAAATGTTAAAAATACCCAATCGGTAGCAATTATGATTTTGTAAATGCAATTAATATTAAATAGTGATGAAGTTCCTTGGTCTTGGATACCTTCGCATTATTTTCATTTTGCACAATTCAATCAGATTCTGAAGTACTTGCTCATGTTGCGGTTTCAATATAGTAAAATACACACGGCAGTGAATGTCTTAACATGTCACCGGTGCAAAAAATTTGATTGAAAATGCAAAAAATTCGCAATGAAGCCCATTTGCAATCTTGTAAAAGTAATTGATATTGGAAAAGTGTTTGATGTGTGATTTTGTGCGAATGAGTAATGAGACTGTGTGCGTATGAGAGAGAGAGAGAGAGAGAGAGAGAGAGAGAGAGAGAGAGAATGCGTCTATATTTGTTATTAGGAAGGTTCTCAAACAAATCCATTATCACGGAAACGAAACAGAATAAAAGGGTCGAGCGCGATGTTGAGATAAGTGAGTCTCTGCGAATCTTTCAAGAATACCAGTGAGTGCGTCTTAGCGAATCTTTAGAGAATACAAGTGAGTCCTTTAGAGAATATGGGCGAGTGTGTCCGCGAGTGATTTTAGCGAGTTTTGGCGAATCTTTCGAGAGTGTCAGTGTTTAACATAGAGTGTAGTGCGAGTAACATTGTAGCTACTATTTTTCTGACCAAGACCGTTTAATAATATCATTCCAATCTAAATCCTACAGAATTGAGACGGTTGATAAAAGGATGAAGACTGTGACGGAATGCGACATGAGTGGGAACATGTGAAGAAATTCATGCTCACAAAAAACAAGGAGCGTGCAGTGTCCTCATGGAGGGATGATAAAACGTAGGTGAAACTAAACATACGTGAAACAAGGGTACATAGTGAGGTGTGTCGGGCGTCAATGTCGAGCGGGTTCCAAATTATGGTATCGTTAAAGGAGGAGTCAGCAGATAGGTAACATGGTAAAATATATTTACTAGAGCTATGTTATTGTGACGATGAAACAACAAACTCAAGACAAACCGGTCATACAAAAGAAGTTAACATTTAGCCGACCGCGCGCCCAAATGTACTGTACGGTTTCTACTACGCGTTTTTATTTGACATCAAAAAAATCTGAAAATTATTTAAGTGGTCAATTATATCTTCTGCGATTTCGTTTAACTGATATTCACTATTTGAAATCGAAGAAGTCAATTTTGTAAAATTATATTAAGTGGTCAATTATATCTTTTTTTGATTTAATCAATTTCATCGGATTGCAGTAACAATTTCAAATATAGTTTGTATAAAACAAGAAATTGAAAGTATATAACAATTATTTTTCGTAGATTGTTCCAAAAGTATAGGTAATAAAGTTTCAAAATTAAGAACATTAAAGATGACTAAAGATAACTATCACGATCCAAACGTGAAATAAACAAAATAGTAATGTATTTTAATATTTTTTTACAGTGTGATATCGTTCACAATATATCAGTTTATACAGTGGATTGTGCATTTTTTAATATTTACTTGTCACACCTCATACCGCTATAACTTTATTTAGTCCCCACCGATTCTGTAACTTTTTAAATAATTTTCACCACTAAATTGGTGGATTTTATTATATACTGTACTTTACAGAAATAGATCATCAGTAATCGCAAACAACTCCACATAAAGGTAACTGATAATAACAGATAAAAGGAAACGCGTTGCTAAGGTCAAAGTGAGAGATCTCCCCAATCGGTCGTGCACAGATTTCCTTTAACCCTTTGACTGCTGAATAGTTCCGGCTGAAGCGCACGCTGAGGACGAGATACTTTTCGATATTTTAAATTCTATTGATTGATTATGTAAGGCGCAACGTAGTTCTAATGGTAATTCTTCATTTACGGCAAATTAGATAATGCAAAAAAATTATTTGATAAAAAACGCATCTATATTTATCCCATACGTTGATAATTGTAGCTACAGTAGGTAATAAATCGAAACGATTGGGAAGCGCATATATGCGCCCATAGTCGACACCGATAGATTTCGGCGGACGCATATATGCGTCCATAGTACTCAAAGGGTTAAAATGGGGAAATCTCCCCAATCGATCGGCTAAGTGTTAAGACCAACAGGTTACGAATGAATGTATTTACAGGCGATTTTGTGTTGTTAGGGATATCCAAGAAATCTGGCAAATACGTATAATTACGGAATGTGTGACATTATATGCGTTTATTTGCGTTGCTAGGCAACGCTTTGCATTTTTTCGCCAAACATGATTGTTGAGTTACTCGATCTTTTGCAGAGTTGTTTGTTTCAATCGAATTTCTACCTCCAGAACGTGTTTTGTCAATTTGAAGCCGATTTTTTATTAGATTACAAAATTGATCAAATGATATTTTTGACAAAGATAGTGATGAAGAAATATGCGATGACAAATTATCGGACTTTTCGTATGATAGTGTGGACAACTTTAAAAATCGCTTATTTTTATGATTTCGTGAAAATATCGTTTGTTTTTTGTTAAATAATCATACTGTATATATTTAAGCGTGAAATAAAAAAAGTTTCGTTCATAAAAACGAAGTAGTTTTCGATTTACAGCGATTTTTCTGAATAACCAAACTTCCGCGCGATTCAAGAAAAAACGCCCGCTGCACGCGTAATTCGGCGGCGAAGTATACCCGCATGCCAAGTGTTAAAATGGGGAAATCTCTCCAATCGATCGGCTAAGTGTTAAGACCAACAGGTTACGAATGAATGTTCCGCAGGCGATTTGCGGAAAATAGATCACAGCATATCCAAACGGAATATTGATGGTACATCGGCGTCTTGTTGCTAGAAGGCGAAGGTTCGTCGCCAAACATCAGACTATCGTGCATGCAGCCGTTGTTTGTTGCAGACCGCAGCTGCCGACCCGCTCCTTTGATGGTGTCAAATGCACCGCACAGATAAAGATAACACAATAGATAGATGATATTTTTGTAAGTGGATGATGGAGAGCTGGAAGAAAGGTTGAGAATGCATGGCGGAAAAGAGATCACAGTCTATATCCAAATCTAGTTCATGGATGGTGGTACATCGGTGTTAATTGTGTACTAGAAGCAAAAGATTCGTCGTAGAACGCGTGGCCTTTTTTGCAGCCGTTTGTTGCAGACCGCAGCGGCCGACCCGCTCCTTTGATGGTGTCAAATGCGCCGCACAGATAAAGATAACACAATAGGTAGATGATATTTTTGTAAGTGGATAATGCAGAGCTGGAAGAAAGGTTGAGAATGCATGGCGGAAAAGAAATCACAGTCTATATCCAAATCTAGTTCATGGATGGTGGTATATTGGTGTTAATTGTATACTAGAAGTAGAAGATTCGTCGTAGAACGCGTGGCCTTTTTTGCAGCCGTTGTTTGTTGCAAATCGCAGCGGCCGACCCGCTCCTTTGATGGTGTCAAATGCGCCGCACAGATAAAGATAACACAATAGGTAGATTATATTTTTGTAAGTGGATGATGCAGAGCTGGAAGGAAGGTTGAGAATGCATGGCGGAAAAGAAATCACAGTCTATATCCAAATCTATTCCATGGATGGTGGTACATCGATGTTAATTGTGTACTAGAAGTAGAAGATTCGTCGTAGAACGCGTGGCCTTTTTTGCGGCCGTTGTTTGTTGCAGACCGCAGCGGCCGACCCGCTCCTTTGATGGTGTCAAATGCGCCGCACAGATAAAGATAATACAATAGGTAGATGATATTTTTGTAAGTGGATCATGTAGAGCTAGAAGAAAGGTTGAGAATGTATGGCGGAAAAGAAATCACAATCTATATCCAAATCTAGTTCATGGATGGTGGTATATCGGTGTTAATTGTATACCAAAAGAAGTAGAAGATTCGTCGTAGAACGTGTGGCCTTTTTTGCGACCGATATAAAAAGCGCCCCCAGTAGGAATTGTACGTCTTTCTGACAGGGTCTAAAATTAAGCACCTCCCCGGCGCATTGTCTTACATCGTGAAGTGGTGAGAATGACGACGGCTGTGCGCGTGATTCGCTGTGAAATTACGACATGCGGGTAACCGACAGTGCCTATGCGACGCTAATTTTTTCTTACTTTGATTGTCATAAGATCTTTCTATTTTCTTTACGAAAGTGCAAAGCGTTTTTAACCGTTTGAGTCCCAAGCAGCGCGATCGCGCTGTTGAGATTTTATGTCCAGAAAACCTAGTACATTTCGAACATAGTGGACAACTGATGGTGCGTTACCGAATATTAAAGTCGCGCGCTCAGATTTACTAAAGCAAGTACATCACACAGCTCCTTTTAATGTAAATAGTACATTTTACAATAGGTAGAATAATACTATAACAATGCAATAATGCATTACAAAATAAAAATTTTTATTTCATTGTTATCTTCGCAATAATTTGAGAAGTGAAGGATGAAGTGACGATGATAGATAGGAGGTGAATTTGAAAGACGGTGACATAGTATTAAAATTGGGAAAATCCGTGGTATGTGGAAGAGGAGGGAATTTACCTGGAATATTAATCAGGAGTGCGAAACGGTTTTGAATTAATGATGGTTAACAGTGTGTGAGGTGTAGGGATTAGGGTTTAGGACTGGTACTGCGGATTTGGGCTTCGGAACTCTTCTTGGGTCCGTTGGGTCGGACCACTAACAAATACAAGAAGCGCTATTGCTCCGATTGGGGATTCGTCGATGTAAAATAAACAAAGCGCTATCGCGCCGCTTGGTATTTCTCGACATAAAATAAAAGAATCGCTATCGCGCTACTTGGGTCTTTTCGTACTCATTTAGAGAAAGCGCGGTTGCGCTGTTTGGGATTCTTCAACAGTGTTTTTTCAATACCCCCTGGGACTCAAACGGTTAAGGCTTTCTCCGCCCAACTTTCAAATCAAGTGATCAAATTATTAATGTTACATTAGGAAACAAATAATGTGAATTGCGTGGTGAGTAACATGGTGCAAATCACGAAAATCTGTGGCTAAACATTAAGCAATATCTTAGAACCAATAAGTCGAAAAAGACGACCACCATTATCAGAAGGAAGGGAAGGAAGACGAAATAATTTCGTTGAACATTGGGAAAGAGCGAGCGAGACAGAAATATCGAAAATGGAATGCATGAATCACTTGATGTAGAGATGGCAGCCACCTGAAAACGAAAGATCCGGCTTCCAGCTCTGGTTTCGATTAACTTTTTTCCCTCTGGATTACGAATTTTCCTTAATCAATTTACTCTGACGTAATGCGTCGGTAATACAGAACACATAAGACGGGACAATCTGTAGAAAATTTTGCAAATTGTCATGCTATCATATTACGGAATTATTTGTAATACACGAATTTAATTCACAGGGCCATCTATAATCGTCCCTACAGAATATTCTCGAATTCCTATAAAAACTAACTCCAGATATGATTGTCTGATTAGAAATTAACTTAACCGTTTGAGTCCCAAGCAGCGCGATCGCGCTGTTCAGATTTTATGTCGAGAAAACCCAGCACATTTCGAGCATTGTTGACAACTGACGGTGCGTTACGTATTGTCGAAGTCGAACGCTCAGACTTACTGACGCAAGTAGATCACACAGCTCCTTTTAACGTAAATAGTACATTTTACAATAGGTAATATAGTATTATAATAATGCAGTAATACATTACAAAATAAAAATTTTTATTTGATTGTTATCTTCTCAATCATTTTTATCGTGCAAAACTTGAAATATGTATAAATGTACAGTACGCATAATCCCGATTGGGATTCATCGATGTGAAATAAACAAAGCGTTATCGCGTCGCTTGGTATTTCTTGACATAAAATAAAAGAAGCGCTATCGCGCTGCTTGGGTCTTTTCGAACTCATTTAGAGAAAGCGCGGTTGCGCTGTCTGGGATTCTTCGACAGTGTTTTTTCAATACCGTCTGGGACTCAAACGGTTAAACATATACAGCGATACGACTTTTAGCGATGTACTCGGAAAAAGGCACGATGAGTAAACTCAATTTTCACAAACTAACGTAATATGCAGCATCGATCGAGTGCGAAACGGCCCTATGCATCATGGGCCAACGAGAAAATATTTCCCTAGTACGTAACAAATCGTAACGCAAATTTATTTAGCGCCTTGATCGCCAAAGAAAAACGCAATTTCGCAGGAGGATGGCCGCGGACGATCACGCGCAAACCGTTTACGTGACCACCGTGTTATGTGGCGCTTTTAAGTGACCGCGGAAGTGCTATCGCCCACGAGTAATAACATTTCGAGTGGGCGCAGCTCAATTAGGCTTTGAAAAACAAGGAAAAGAGAAGGAAGAATGGGGAGAAGAAGAGGGAGGAGACGATTATTCGACGATTCATTCAGACAGATCGAAAAAGCAGTACCGTTTAATACATGACTTCGGTCTCATTCATTCGCTGGTATGTGTACTTTGTGTCTAGCTCACGTGCTGAACGAATGAACGAAAGAACGAGACGGAAAAGCCGGAGAAAGGACCGTGCAACAATGGAGTCGGGATTTGCATCCGGGACGTTGGCATGTTGCGCCAGGCTCAAAACGGACGGTGATATCCCTGCACAACGCGCCCGACGGATTCGACGACGCCATAATTACTAAGTAATAAAGTGAAGAAGGTAAAAAAGTCCTAGTGCATTTCGAGGCTGTATGGAAAATCGTTAATGAAGAGTTTTTATCGATTCGACTGGGTGCGGACGCGTCGGATTAAAAAAGAAACTGGTCTATGTTCCGCGGAGCGGAAGGCGGAGGTGGAAGTGCATATAACGTGCAGGCTAGAGCGCAGTCGCTTGGTACTTGTCCGCTGACGGTGTGCTGAGGTAATTTTACGTTCACGCTTTCGCGTATTTTTCCATTAACGATCCGAGTAAATATCGAGGTTGCTTCCGCACACTCCGCCGCTCGGACAGAACGCTTCTTGTTTACCAGCGTCGGTTGTCTTAAAATGCCCTCTTTAGCACAATCCAGGGAACGATTTTCTGAGTAGAAAATTACCCCAAGTCGCAACGAGCATTCGACTTATACGTTTGAGTAACGAGACGCGCATTTTCGTGGCTTCATTATTCACGGTCGACAATTTTCATTTTTCTAATTTTCATGCAAATTAATGCCGTTGCACTCATCTCAATGGAGAACAATTTTTTGTTATAACAAGTTTCGGTAACTCGTTCCAATTTGCATGCGGGATCGATTCATTGGGTTACCATCAAATTCTTTAACACTAGATTGCCCAAGGCAGTCATTTTGACTGTTTTTTAATTTCAATTAGAAAAACAATTATGAAATTGATGACATAATTTCTTAGAATTTGGTGACTTTTTCTATAACATATAAATGGGTTTATGAATAATTGTAGTTACTTCCGCCCTCCTTTATTTCCGTATATATATATATATATATATAATATATATATGTATTATACCTAAATTGCCCAGAAGCAGTCATTTTGACTGCTTGATAAATTTTAAATAATTAAAAGATTTTTATTTATTGAATTGAGTAAATTTCTTGTATGACCTGTCCGGCTTTGTATTGAAATAACATTTTTTTTTCGATTACGGTAACATACCGATGCATGATAAATTGTCGATTTGGGCGTATACTTGATAAGTGTCAGTTGCTCAATAAGCTAAAGTAGTACTAGTTATTCGAATCTTTATAAAGTGTTGTTCTAACAAGTTGTTTATTTTATTTCTTTTGCGCCCTAACTTTATGAAAAAAATGTCGAACAGAAATGAGTTATTGGAAAAGCTAACGAACATAAGTGAAGAGTGCTCCGATATAGACTCAAATGCAACAAATTCTGAACTATCATCTGAAGATGAAGCGGATTATATTCAAAGTGAAACATCTGACGCTGAAGATAGTGATGAAGAGTCGATCACCAATGATGAAAATGAAAGTGTCATCAATATGCCCAGGAAAAGGTGTAGGGTGCTAACTAGTTCAGATTCTGATGAAGAAACTGAAAATACGTTTCAGGAGTTCGAAACAGCTATGATGGTACTGTGTGGACAAGAAATTTCTAGAATTTTCTTAAACAAAAATAATTTTTGAAATGTGGTTAATACCACAGAAATATTAAAAATTAATTTTAAACAAATTTCTTTACATATTTGTTATTTTTTCACAATGCAGTCATTTTGACTGTTTTTCGGCAATATAGGTATACAAGAAATCTCGGGCAATCTAGTGTTAATGATCCCGCAGGAGAAGACAATGAAGTTCGAAGCGAAAGAACGATCCCCGACAAATGTCTAGTGAAAGAAAATATGAAATCGTTGTACCGTGAACATGCAGCCTAATTAACGGTAGGAACTAACTGTGACATTAGCATTGCGACCACTCTATTCCGCAGAAATGAAAATGTCCCGTCAACAATTTCGTTGGAGTTACTTCGGGAAAAATTGAGGTGGAATGCTGAAATTTTCAGGTGGATTAATGTCGCGGTCCATGGTACAACCGTTAGTCTTTCGGCGTCAAACAACCGCACGAGCCTGTCTGAAAACTGTTAACCGTGGCGCCAACGGTGCAAAGACCCTCTTTTAAGGAATCAAAAACGGTGTCCTCGCGTAACACATAAGCCCTCTCGCCTGCTCAGTTTCGTGCGTTATTTTCGACTGGCCCGCGAGTTCACTGACCTATCATCTGCGGCACGACCGCCTATCGAAAAACTCGACTTGTCTCACACGCGTCGTTACGATCGAACAATTGCACTTTTTCCGACCATCAATACCTTCAACGACATTTTTGGCAATATTACCATCCGTAAACTAGAAAACATCTTGGATAGTGTTGCATACAATGTCTTGAACAATATCTTGGGTAATATCTTAGACAATACCTTGGATAACATCTCCGTCAATGTCCTAAACAATGTCTCACACGTTTCGTCATACTGCTTATGTAAAAGCGAAGCAAAATTTCCATGCTTAAAATGCCTTGTCGTCATCGCGTCGTGAACAAGACAATCAATTTTCGTCCAAGCCAACGGTCTGTGGACCAACGACGTGGGACGGGCATGATTTGTAACGTCCAACGATAGATGATCGTCCTTGTTTCATCTGACGTTTGCGCAGACGCTCTAACTTGCGCTCCAAACAATCTACGAACGACTAAGTCTGACGTTGCGAGACGCTAAACAACCTATCGATAGAAATGAAAGCATACTGCGTCTCGTTGTTACAGCGGAAATAATATGAAAACAATTCCATCATCGTTCGCTCGCGTATTTTAGTGCTATTTAAACTTCGGTGTTATGTTTAATTTAAACTTTCCCAGCGGAAGCCTTTTTTCATATCAAATCTTTATAAAACTGCAGTTACGCAGCGTATTACGCGCTAACGTGAACGCGGTTTCATAAAAGCGTGGACGACGAATAAAGCACGCTTTCGTAACAATGAGAGAAAGCAACCAGCGGTACGGTACATTGAAGCCGCGCAATTACGAGTTGTAATTTGGACAGACCCGTTCGACATAATATATACGCAGATGCAAGACATAAAAATATGACGCGAGTAATGGATGTACGCGATCCATCGATATTCCACGTGGCGCCATGTTAATAAATTCGCAGTTAGATATTAGTCAAGGCTGTATACATGTCTTCGATCTGCATCGTCGTAAATTCTCGATAAACCAGAGGTCCGCGGATACATTAAAATCACGCTATCGACGCACATGCGCTATTAATAGTGAACAGAGGAACCTATTCGTTCTCCCCTATTTTTACGACCGAGCTTCTTCGCTACTTCGCTCACACCACTGATGTAGTCCGCACTCTCTCTTTCCATTTCTCCTTCTCGAGCCTCCCTCGAGCAAGAGTCTTCCCCTTCATTGGGATGCTGCTCTCAATTCAAAAGTCTTCCTCTCCCTTCGCGGAGACGTTCTGTATAATCCTGAAGGGGTGATTTTTACCTCATATCCAAGGATAATCTACTCGACCTTTTGACATTATGACGCAGTATTGCGAAAGCTTTCGTAATACGTTCTCCTTTTCGTTCTAACGAGAGAGGGAGACACAGTTAAAGACCTTGTAACGTTTAAAATGTACCCAGTATTAACATTTTCACATTTACCAGTACAACATTTGTAAAAAATGTATAGTACAAAAATGTACTTCTTCGATAAGAGCACGCACCTAGTGTCGAAACGTCAGACTTCTTTGTATAATAAACTCTAACATATTAATTACTTGACCGGGTCATGCTAACAACTTTCTAATTTCATTAACAACATTTTTTATTAATATACAATTTAACAAACAAAACAATAATTTCTAAGTTCCTTAACAATATTTCATTTATTCACTATTACTACCTACTTATTTGCTATCGAGCATTTGTAGTAAATTTGCATTTCAGGTTACACTACACACGTTCCCTTTTATTCTTTTAAATCCAAAACGTCGCTGAATGTTCTTCACCAATTTCTTCTGACCGCGCGCGGGGAATAATTGCACCGACAATCGAGGCGACGAATAACGGAAAAGCCGAAAGGCAATGTTCCATATGCTGCAGAATGTAGTTAACACGTCTAACCTGTCCGCACGCGATGGTCGTTCAGAGGCCACCCGTGTTAGCCTTTTTTCTTCGACGAAAAAGTGCTCCCACCGTGTCGATCCACTTCCCAGCCTGCTAAACGTTAAATCGCAACTGAAAGGGGCCGAAGGTTATTTGGGCATAGGTTCGAAACCTGTCGTGAAGAGGCCGTCGAAAGTCTCGTGGACTCCTGAAGCCACGACGTAATCTCGGCGTTATGTTCCTGGAGGGCAGCCCTCGAGAGTATTCCTCTTCCCATGCGGGCCGAAGGAGTAGTACTTTCGTAAGAATACCTGACGACCCTCAAGATTCCCCTTTCTTTCACCCTCCATTGTGGCGTCCAGAGGCCTCAATTGAATGAGCAAGTTTCGTCCGATAGAAAAGTTTCGGGTCCGAACTGTGAGCGGGGGAATGGGATATCGAAAGAAACCGGATACGCAGAGAATGAGAGGACAGCGAATGTAGTGGAAGACAGAAGAAACAGCGTCTCTTTAGTCTGCACAATCGGGGGTGGAAGGAAGAGACGATTGCACGGCGCGTCCTGTTTATCGAAAGAAGGGAAAGGTTGTCGTAGAAACGAATTCAAAAATAGACGTAGGCAGAGGGTACACGGCGCCGCGTTTATATTTGGCCTGAGAAGTGAGGATGTAGAATGCGACCAGAGTGGTTTCAAGAGGGAAAGGACCGAAGGGGAGACGTCCACGGATGAAGCGCAAAATGATTCTCCTTCAAACGTGTCGTGTCCTGATTGTTGGCAAGAATAATCGTGAAACGGTATTATTTCAAAATGCGCCTCCTGTACGATGGCTCAAGCGATCGATCGAAATCGATTATACCCTATTTGCTCGGACGACAATTAAATCGCTGAATGCATGCGCGAATCCGCCCTCGAAAACGATTGAAACGTTGGCGAGCGAACGTGCGACGGCTGTTCCGTGCAATTTATCACTCTAACGTCGTGCATCTCTGCGCGTCGTAAATTTTGATCGCCAGTAGTGACCGCAATGTAAAAAAAAGCTCTGGAAAGCCGTGTCGGCAATCGGTATAGTAATAAACGAAAAAAATGCCAAATTTACTTAAAAAATTAGCAATTAAAATAACTTTCGTGTGTTCTGCTTTATTATAATTTATCTATAATCACGTCGGTAAAGTATATCGATACTCGTCTTTCTAACACGTTAACGTAGCAAACGAACAAATAACTGAGTTAATTTAAAACAAGTTTGTTGAATTAACAAATCTTTCGGATACTTACGAACATACTTTATAAACATCCTCCCACTTTTATCGATCGCGTTCCTTATTCATTCACTTATAATTCGTTTCCGTCACTTCTCTCCTTTAAAATGAATTGTTTCCTGCGTAAAACCTCACACTACTGAGGCAACGATGCCTACATTTTTACCAGCTACCACGATATATTTGATCTCCGATAAGTCTCGGCATATCGTTGCGATGACCCAATTATGAGTTATCGTTACATAACACATCTAGAGGGAACCCGTGCAATGAGCGACGATGTAAATTCTCAACTCCGCACTGCACATACGAGGGCAGTCCGATAAGTACTTAGCCTAAAAAAGAAAAACGAAAATTTTGGAAAATCGACGATTTATTTTTCAACATAATCTCCTTTTAACTCGATACACTTGATCCAGCGATGCTCCAACTTCTTCAACCCGCCTGAAAAATACGTTTTCTGGAGATCTGCAAAGTAGGCCTCCGTGGCGGCGATAACCTCCTCATTCGACTCAAATTTCTGCCCAGCGAGTGACCTTTTCAAGTTTGGGAACAAAAAGAAGTGACACGGGGCCAAATCTGGAGAATACGGTGGATGGGGCAGCTGTTCGTAGCCTAATTCAACGAATTTGGCTGCAGCGACGGCAGAGGTGTGAGCCGGTGCGTTATCGAGGTGAAAGAGCACTTTTTTCTTCGCCAAATGGGGCCGTTTTTTCCTTAATTCGGCGTCGAATCGGCTCAATAATTCGGCATAGTACAGCCCTGTGACTGTTTTGCCCTTCTCCAGGTAGTCTATGTAGTTCACACCTTGTGAATCCCAGAAAACGGTGGCCATCACCTGTTCGGCCGATAGGACAGTCTTCGGCTTCTTCGGAGCACATTCGCCGGGCGCAGTCCACTGTTCCGACTGTTCCTTGGTCTCTGGTGTGTACCAGTGGATCTACATTTCGTCGACAGTCATAAAACGACGTAGAAACTCTTTCGGATTGCGCTTAAACAGTGTCAAACACTGCTCTGAAGTGGTCTCACGGATGCGCTTGTTATCCGACGTGAGCAAACGCGGCACTCGTCGAGCAGAAAGCTTTCTCATGCCCAATATTTCATGCAGGATATGCCCAGATTTCATCGCTGGATCAAGTGTATCAAGTTAAAAGGAGACTATGTTGAAAAATAAATCGTCAATTTTCCAAAATTTTCGTTTTTCTTTTGTAGGCTAAGTACTTATCGGACTGCCCTCGTATTTCAAACGAGGAGTTGATTCGTCACAAAATACATCCAGGCATTCATAGGTGCCAAGGACGCGCCGATTGTTGCATGCACAATGCATTAAATCCACAAAATGTCATGCTTACACATGAGTGTGGTAGTCTTGTATACGTAGGGGGCCACATAGGTGGTGATACCGCAATATCGGCGCACTAACTGTGAGTAATAGGTGCTTATAGCTCGTATCGAATTCACGAACCCTCACGCTCCTGGATCGATCTAATAACCTTAGGATTAGTCCCACCTACCGGCAGCCGCATGGAATTTCCTCATCTTAGACGCACGATGTACGACGGTGTCATTCTCAATTGCTACCCGGAACCATTCGCTTTCAGCCGACTCGTTTTCAATCTTTCTCAATTCACTCGCCGTAAACGCGATAATTCACCGTGCTAATCCGTTTTCGTTATTACCATTCATTAGTGTACGAATTGAACTCTCGACACACAAGGATGGCGTATTAAGGCGTAAATGCAATGTGCAGCGCACGGGGAATAACCAGAGCACCCAGCCATTAGGTAGTTTAACACTCTACCGCGTAATATACCTGTTCAATGTTCAACAATCTATGACTGATGCTTACTTCCCGCGGCGCATTAATGTAACGTGTGATCCGCAGAACGCAATTGCGCTATTTAAAGTCTGCATTACGAAGTTTAATTGTACTTTACAGTTCGTCTATAGTTAGACACAAAGTAAGTGCTCGCATTAATATCATGCTCGTGTCTCGATGTTTGCACACAATGGCCGCCGCATCCTCTCAATTAGTAGTGCCTCAGACCTGGTACACTTTTGTCTGACAATGAGTCGATGCCGTCGCGTGCATCGACTTAATTGAGTCACGAAATTGTGCTCGTCGCTAAGATCTGTACTATTTCCTGCTGCTCGCCTATTTCGGAAATTTATAATGTCAACGTCACTCCATCGTCATCAATGTCAATCGTTCTCGCTACCAATAAACTCTTTATACGGCACCCGATTCCTTAATTAAATCTAAGATGCAAGTATAATGAGCTACGGGAATTAACAAATGACTGTAGGAATAAAATTACTCAGAATGGTAGTACTATTTTAACACCAACCATTAATAAATGTTTTCTATAAATGTTTATACCACGTTCGAAACGATCTTTTACAGAATCTGATTAACGACATACTTATAATGATTGTTCGGCGCAGCCTGTTTTTCTATGTTGAACAAAAGCTCGGCGGTAGACAATTGACCCTCTAAATCAGCGGCGAAGGTGACTGACCCGTTATGGTGGTACTATTTTCTGATACTCCAGTTCGATTAAACTACCTCGCAGATTTCGGTCCATATGGACTGCTTAGAAGTGCAACAACTCACGTTAGCATCCGCATACGTTTCGTTATCGCACATTCTAGTGCACCAAAGTATGACGCAGTAGTTGGCTCGTAATGTAAGAAAGTACATTGTAGAAAACGACCTTGCAAACTTGCTGTCAAAGAAAATACCATGTATCCTCAACTTAGCATTCTATGACAGCCTAACTTCATTGAAATATCTGATGTCACTCAACTCGTATAATTCTAGGTTCGAGCGTAGCCATCCCTTTATCAATATTCTACGTCTGACACGTATAATCTGATAAGTGACGTAGCGTCTACCTGTTAATGTGACGCAACGCACAGACAATTCTTGATTGATCGATCATTTTTAGCCACAGTATAAAGACTCTTCTATACACGATTGATAAAACCAATAAAGTATCAATGTTCGTGAAACACCATCGGTCGACAAAGAAATAAGGAGTCCAGAATAAGCACAGATACTTTCAGTGACATTTGACGTATTTC
This sequence comes from Cryptocheilus praepositus, assembly GCA_033815515.1. Classification (NCBI taxonomy): domain Eukaryota; kingdom Metazoa; phylum Arthropoda; class Insecta; order Hymenoptera; family Pompilidae; genus Cryptocheilus; species Cryptocheilus praepositus. The sequence goes on along the minus strand of JAWWQZ010000222.1, from coordinate 2,049,043 downwards.
ATTGCTCATTAAATTAACAGGTCATCCTGACCGATGTGCATCGAGTGCACAGATGCAACCCTTCCTCTTCTGGTGGGCGGTTCATGTCAAAGACCACCTTTCATGGAATTCAATCGGCTACACACTATTAAGCGTTTGACGCGTAATATAGTTACACGGCATGACGCGGATGTACTAATTGGGAATAATGTGCTCTGAACGGCTCGCCCCGAATTCGTTATCGACGATCGAACCCAATAACCTGCACGGCCGGACATCATCGAGATCCATTTTACTTGACACAACGAAAATCCGTGCAGTATCCATCGCGGGGACTCAACTTTTAATAATATCAATTGGCCGTCGTGGCCGATAAGACTCATTTTTCCTCACGCGAATGAACGATAACTCGTACAAACAGTCTGTCGAAGCGGTGCATTGTGTTCAGTGCACTTGCAGCGAGAGTGCGGGTTCATTAGGCACTTCATCTTTTAATGCATCGGATATAATATAAATTATGACTTGTACCTCACGAAGAGAGAGATACGTAGGCTTAATACCAATCGATAGCAGACGCTGGTTTTACCGATTGCAGACTTACACGCGATCAATATGCGTTCAATAAATTTGGGATCATTGTATGTAGAGTGCGCATAGAACGGAATATTTCGGTAAAAATAATGTTACTCCCATGACGCTTTTTTCGAGATAATCAATTTTGAAAATCTGCTCTGAAATATGAGAGCGGGTAAAAACAGTGGCAGTAGCGATACGTAAATTATTTTGCCTGCCCGGTACGTAGACTTGTGGTTATATTATTTTTATAATCAATCTTGCCGAAAATGAGGCTTCGTCCACTCGAATTGTATTGCGCGTTTTTAACTTATTTTTGTGCAAGGAATTAGCCTAGTCATAGCACGTTGCAAAGAAGTCGATCGTAAACGATCGAATTTTTGTTACTGTCACGAGAATTCGTCAGTACCCGTCAATCTCAGTTATTCCATCACGAGCAGAGCAGAGGGCGGAGGGCGTGTGAGGGACCTTTAAATATTTATTTCTGCCGGCGGATAACGGTAGTCAGGCCGACGCCAGACCAGATCCATTCGTATGATTACGGGTGCCGTGTAATGGTGGGTACCGTGTACGTCCTATCGATCGCGAAGATGCCAGGAGTGTGTTACGATGAGTTCGAGTGCGTCCGTTTTCTGACCGGAAAGAGCCACGCGGTGACAGGCACGCAGACATTCGCCCTTCTTCATTTTGCTCTCTTCTTCTCTTCGATCACGCTCGATGTTTCCTCAGCCTCTCTCTCTCTCGCTTGCTCTTACATCGCAGCTCTTATTGGGTCAAAACGAACCGCGCGTCGAAAGCCCTACTCGATCTTGTTACGTCTTCGGCCCATGCGAGCCGGAAGCGGATCGGCCAAGTTTGCGAGGGTCTGACTACTAAAAGTCGAACGGGAGTGGACGCCGATTGCAAGGGGCTATCGAAAACGATCTTCGTTTCGCGGAAATTTCGAGAAAATTCGAGAGAGCGTTTCCCGCTGAGAACGGGTGTATAAGAGGAGACGGGCGGAGCGTATCGGCGAAGTAAAAGGAAATTAAATCAGAGCTTACAAGATGCTATGCTTCAACGAACACAAATCCCGTACATTCGATGATATCATCTCTCTGGGACGAATTTAACCGGGAATAACGTCCGATCGATCGTTCGGCCGGAAATGTACGTAATTACAAAGTGCTCCATGATCACATACCTCCAGTCCAACTTCGAGCGCTATTAATTCGAGATATTGGGCGTCGAGTTAAACGAAGTAACGGAGATATTCAGGAATTTTCAGGAATCTCTTTAACACGGCGGACGTGTGGAGCAATGGCAAATATTACGCTGGCGCACACGTATGCGACACCGTAAATCCGAATATTAGATAACATACTTATGAGCAGTGAAATAAAAAGAAGTGATCTTGAGCTTGGCCTTGGAAACATTTCACATTGCGTAAGGCCGCCCGGTACTCGCTCCGCACGACATGATAACGCAAAGAGCCACGATGAAAGGCAATCAAATGCTCGAAGATCACGTATTCAAATATGACGAAAGCCGAACTCAGCAGAGGAGATGATTATACGTAATACGCTTCGCTAATGTCCACAAAACTTTAACGTTCGATCTTTGGATGTTTGCCGTGCCCTTGCTTATTTCCCATGTAACCGTAAAATGTTCATTCCATCTACCTCCTCTCTTAGCACTTTAATCATACTTTTACGACGTCACCGGCATTCTCGGCAAATTAACTAACAAAGCCCTGGTTGAAATAACCTTATCTTACATTGCCTAAACAACAGTGTTACTGCTAATAAACTTTCTATTTCCGTGACGCACGACTATACGGATAGCTTGTTCCGGTTACTTTATTTTCTTGCTTTCGCGTGTGGGCGCGTCAAATTATTTGTAGCGCGTTGAATTAAACCAGTGACTAATCCGCCGATTCACGACAAGGCAAGATTGCCACGCCAACGACGGCGACGAATGTCCAATGACGTGTATACTGTAGAAAACTCAATGCCCGTAGATATCGCCGTGCCGTGAAAAGAATCTGATTTCATCTTTACCGCGGGCGGAATTTATGCTTCGTCGCGATTCATTGCTTCGCATTCAATCTCGATTCGGTAGGAGTTCTCAGGATTGCCGTGCAACACGATGCTTCGCGATTCTATTAGGGGCACGCAATGTCATTGGGATGCAATCGTGCAGGAGAATCGGATGGAGACGTCATCAAGATCCGTTGCTGCGTCCGACATCGCGTACATTTTCGTTCTTCTATGAAGTATCTAAGGTGAAAGAAATTTCTTCGGTGTTACGCGTTCGCAGAAACCTAATTTTTCACATTCTCTGACTAGCTATATTTCTATTAGGTTGGAGGGAAAGTTCTGTCGTATTTTTAATAGGCAGGTAATATTTCTTGTAAATAAAAAAACATCTGGCTAGTGAGTCATTCGGATTTTTTTTTTATTTTTATAGCTGCTGTATAATATAAAAGGAGTCCTTTTTTAGCATTCATCATTTACTTGTAATATTTAAAGTGAAAAACAAATCAGTAGATAAAGTGCATTTACGGCACTGCATTTTGTGTGAATTCCAAAAAGGAAGCAACGCATCGGCTGCATGTAAAAATGTATGTGCTGTATTTGGGAGAGATATTGTAAATGTTCGTACTTGTCAAAGATGGTTTAGCAAATTTCGTTTCGGGGATCTGAGCATCCAAGAAAGTGATGGATTTGGACGACCATCCAAGATCGATAATGATGTTTTACGATCCATGTTGGAAAATAATCCACATTTAACAAGTCGAGAAATTGCAGAAGAGTTTGGCATTCATCATACAACACATTAAATGTATTATTAATATTAACACGATTAATATTGCGAAACACATATTTTAGTAAAAATGCTGTAGTATTTCATAGTATCGCCGTTCTAATATGGCAAAATACGCACGGCAGTCAACGTGTTAAACACATATTTTTATAAATTAATTCGAATAGTTTCTTTAAAATACGACAGAACTTTCCCTCCAACCCAATATATCACACTTTAGTGGATCGATGAATCACGCTTGTGATTCGGTTATATTGTGTGTAAGGTATATTTTCGTATCATTTGACGTGTATGCATACGAATGAAGCAAGGAAAAATGTCAAGTGTCATATGTCGTAAGCCGTTGCCAATTTTGGAACGACTTTTATGGTTGTCTAAATTTTATCGCATTTTGTCCCGATTGAAGTGTGCCTTTCGCGGTTTTCCAACATTTCCTGAGTATATTTCCGGAAGTATTGAGAGGCCAAAGGAAAAACTGCGTCCTACTTGCAATGCAAATTGACTGTGTTATATAACATAGCTCCGAGTCAAACTCAATTTTTAACTTTTCCTACTAGCTCAACCCTAAAACCTCGAAACATGTTCAACCTATTCGCATTATGATCTAATATCCTTCATAGAAAATAAATGCTAAAAGTTCTAAACATATAAAACACAAATCCCTAAAGTGCAAAAATTAATTTCACCGTAGCCTTTAGCAAAATACTGCAGAATTGTTCGTTAAAGCCAACGTGTAGATGTTCCACGCCATCGTAGAGTGTATACAGCCAAGTTACGAAAGAAGAGTCGCATCTAATGAGACCTCTGTGAGTACGCGGCGCAGGCAAGGTCAAGATGAAAAGACAATTCACTTACACGGTCGATATATCAGACTATTTTCATTCATCATTAAACGTAACGAGCGCGACTTAATCCGACGTTTCGGATCGAAAAACAGTCGCGAGTCGCGAACATAAGAAGCAACGCGTAGCCAAGAATGTTGAAATTAATTAGCCGCCCTTTAACACGGTCGCCGTCTTCCTGACTCTGACGCGCGGTCTACCTCGAGCACCATTTTAATTATGGGAACATAATGGTTCCGAGAAAACCGCCTTCTTACGCGCTGCTACCGTTATCAGATTTCATGCCACCGAGCCCATTTTTTTCATTAATGACACAACACTCGGTTTAATTGCAATTATTGTCACGTACATAATTTCGATAGCTCATGCAGAATATAGTACCTGCATCGATTATTAATACATTGCATGCGGGTACATTTCGCTGCGGACTTACGCGTGTGACGAGCGTTTTTTTTTTGTATCAAACTAAACTTCTAGAACGAAACAATGTAAACCTTTGCCTAGCAACACAAACACCATACCTACTTACAACGCTCATTATACGAGGGCAGTCCGAGAAGTACTTAGCCTACAAAAGAAAAACGAAAATTTTGGAAAATTGACGATTTATTTGTCAACATAGTCTCCTTTTAACTCGATACACCTGATCCAGCGATGAAATCTGGGCATATCCTGCATGAAATATTGGGCATGAGAAAGCTTTCTGCTCGATGGGTGCCGCGTTTGCTCACTCCGGATAACAAGCGCATCCGTGAGACCAATTCAGAGCAGTGTTTGACACTGTTTAAGCGCAATGGACGAAAATATGTTTCTACGTCGTTTTGTCGACTGTCGATATATGCGTCCCCAACGTGGATCTCACCTACTGTACACACAGATAAATGTATGAGATGAATACAGACTGCGCCTTTATCAAATTATTTTCTTACATTAGAATTTGGCGAAATACTGAATTATCATTAAAACTTGATGGCCACTTTAATCGATTCACAAAGTGTCACACTACATAGACTACCCAGGAGAAGTGCAAAACAGTTCAAAGGGGCTGTAAGCTATGCCGAATTATTGAGCCGATTCGACGTCGAATTAACACGTTGATGCCGTGCGTACACACCAGAACGGGATGCATGAAATACTACAGCGTTTGACGGAATTATGCTCCGAAGAATGTAAATAATGTGCAAGTATCGGCCAAAAAGGTGATCGCATCACTATTCTAACAATAAAGGTGTCATTTGTAAAATAATTATTAGAAGTGCTAAACCATCGCGAATATTTTGGATCTTCAGTAAAATCTCTTGCGCCGGTCACCGGTGACCCCCACGGCAGCAACGTGTTAAGGAAAAAACGGCCCCATTTGGCGAAGAAAAAAGTGCTCTTTCACCACGATAACGCACCGGCTCACACCTCTGCCCAAGCTACAGCCAAATTCGTTGAATTAGGCTACGAACAGCGGCCCCATTCACCGTATTCTCCAGATTTGGCCCCGTATGACTTCTTTTTCTTCCCAAACTTGAAAAAGTCACTCGATGGGCAGAAATTTGAGTCGAATGAGGAGGTTATCACCGCCACGGAGGCCTACTTTGCAGATCTCCAGAAAACGTATTTTTCAGACGGATTGAAGAAGTTGGAGCATCGCTGGATCAAGTGTATCGAGTTAAAAGATTATGTTGAAAAATAAATCGTCGATTTTCCAAAATTTTCGTTTTTCTTTTGTAGGCTAAGTACTTATCGGACTGCCCTCGTATTTATACGGTACCCACTCTTCAACAGAAATCTACTAAATACACACTTTTACAAGACTGGCGCTCCAGTGACAGACTGCGAAAAACGTAGAAGTGCGTTCCCAATGTGTTAACATTGCATGGGTGTCCAATCAGACAATCTCTCGGAGATATCGATTGGCAAGTCTTGTGTAAATAAAAGTATCTCGGGCGGACATCAAAGCGCCGATATTAGCCGTATACATTGATCGATCGCCTAAGGAAATTTGTCAGCGGCCGTCAATTTGTTCATCGTACGGCAACGCGGACGTTCTAAAAGCGATGTTCGTATGTCAAAGGCGCGACCCTCATTAAACCAGTATGCTGCACTGGCCAGGTTTGACGGAATTCGATCAACGATACATTATTAACAGTTTGATGTGTGTAATATACCTGGCCATTGTAATACGGTTTAACTAATCACGGATAATGTGAACTAAATTGTTCATACTCAAATTGTGGACTCGCCAGCCCAGCAAGAGCGAAACTCAATTACGCTTCCTAATGGGCAGATACATAAATTAACCAAAAAGAAAAACATTGTACGTTCACCGCTCTCTGCGACCGTTGATCAGTCATCCTTGAACGACATAAGAATTCGAGACCGATACCCTGACTATTCCAGAAATTCACCTAAAATCTCGTAACATCCGCGAAAGGCAATTTTACGCGGAAATTAATTCACGTTCAACGCGGACATCTCTCTTATCACTGTACTGCGCACAAGCGTTCTAAGAACTTTATCGCTGCCTTAGCATATAATTCAAACTTCCCGATACAGTACCGTCCATTGTCGTGTCGTTGAAGTCAATACACGGCTATTATCTGGCAATAGATTCGCACGAAAAATAAGTGGCAGCTGTCGACGCGTGAGCGCCGAAGCGAAAGAATCTAATCGTTGACACTGTAAAAGTCACGTCTCAGTAGGTCAATCCGCCTTATCAAATAGATTTCTTAGCATTCCTCGGATAATTTTCCATTGAAGCGTGCCATGAATACCAATAAAGGGGGTTCACCCCATTGAATTGCGCGGATAAATTACGAACAGACTGCGACGGTGAGAGAGGAGTCTACGGCCTGGCTGTTCTGCAATTCCGTTCGGGCCTATCGTCGGCAATCACGATCGACGATGCGTCACCACGATCGACGGTTTTATCAATGATTCCCGGCACACTCCGGCATGTGCGTGCGTGCGCGCGGCTGACGGAGATAATGCAATTAGCGTGTGTGCTCAATCGCTGGGTAAAGTAATGGCACACGGGAACCGAATTACTCCCAAAAAGAAACCACAAGCGGGTGAGACGGTAGTGGCCGGAAATATTGTACTTCAAAGTGATGCGCTGTGTTACACGCTCTGACAAGGTCAGGAGAGAAATACTGGAGGTCGGAAGTTTCGCCGGTCGTTATGATCAAACGCTTTGATCAAAGCACAGAAAACATGTCAGGGCACTCGCGGGTATAATTAAGTTTTACAATTAATGGTGAAAGGAACGAAGAATGATACGTGAAGGTTACTCAAAATTGTTTGCACATCGTACTTTGTCTACTGATAAGCTGTTGTAAAATTGTTTGAACGAACTTACAGAATAATCTGACAGAATCGTCTTCGGCACACTGAGCTAAATTAAGTTTTGCTTTATGCCGTGCGTCTGCAAATAAGAAATATAGTAGACTCTAGCTGTAACTGGGCAACTCATATGGTTGGCTCCTTCGCATTATCCTATGTTGGTTCGCACGTGCGCGTGATATGACTGCATTTGTCAATACGTTAATCCAGCGCAGAGCATCGTGACCCCTGAGGCATTTATACCAACTGTCTGTATGCACAAACGAGGGAAACATGTGTGTATATTTCGCTCCCGCGTTCACACAGTGCAACGGCGCTGAGTTGGTGCAGATTGACGTATCTATAAAGCGCATGCAGGTAAACACTCGAGTCAACCTGTCGCATTACCACTGCGCTTCGCGGTATCGATAGAGGACATTCGCTTTCCGCACAGTATTCCTAGGTTATATCAACCTCAGATGACATCGTAACAATAGCCAAAAGAAATAATTGCTGGTCAATGAATGCCAGGAGCAATTTCGCTAATAAGGATTATCCTGTATTGAGGAGATTGCACTTATTCATCTTCTTTCATAAGTATACAATGCAAGCCGGTAATATACTTACCGGTTGCATGTAAACGTGAAGGAATGTCACAACAATGAGCGGTTGTAAGTTACCGTGACGAACGAGGAACGTTTTTTCACGCTTAAGGGAAAAATCCGGTGCACACTTGATAAATACCTAGACTGCGGACGCTATATCTACCGTGCAAACGTTTCGGAATACCGATTCGACCGAGCAAATTATGTAAACAGCAATTCGTTGGAGCATCAGGGAAGCGTGCAGCGACTGGCATATCGGATCCACGCGAGTTAGCCGACGCTCGATGTCGAAAAGCAGTTGCGAAGTGATGTTATCGTAAGGGGCGCGCTTAAAAAGATACTGCAAAGTTTTGATGGTGTGCACGCTACATCGTATTAGTTAATCAGACATTAGAAAATGGAATTTGCCCTGCTTGCTTCAACACGAGCTTCAATCTTTTCGCCGGCATGGTAGCACTGTCTCAATCGGATTCTTCCAACAAACGCCACATTAACAAGTCAATGAAGCACATGGCTGCGTTAAAACGCTTATCAAACCTGGTTTCACCAAAATGCTAAGTATTGATTTGAGCAATCCAACTGACGAGGATACGAAGCAGGTGTACGGAAACGGGAATGCTACATCGCCGTAAACACAGGGCCCCCATTACAGTTAGCCAGCTAACGAGCGTAACGATTTCATAGCATATTGAATCAGCAGTCGTGCCACACAAAAATAAATCCCTGATCGATATAACAGTTGCATTCATCCACGTGCAAAATGCATTGTTACGACATCCATTTGGCATCCATTTATGGTAGAACGGCCGAAAAATGGCCGATGTCTCTAATGCGACAGTGCCCGTTGACTCTCAACGCACGTACGAATTACCCGCGGAAAACGGAGTAAAAGAGGCAGAGAAGCGGTGCCGCGTTGCCTCGGGTGATCCGATTACCCATGGGACACTATCGCTTCGAGAAACGCGACGCCGAAAAACACTGTCGCCAGCGTCGAAAGAAAACTAGCAAGCGAAAGGGTGGGACATAGGCTGGGAGTGAGAAAGACAGTGCGAATAAAGATGCGGGCAAAAAAGTATGCCTCACCTTAATGCTGCTTCGCTCTCGCTGCTTCAAAAGAATGTTCTCCGGCTTCATGTCGCAATGTATGATCTTGTTCTTGTTGAGCGCGTCAAGACACTGTAGCAACGAGTGCGAGAACTTCCTGACCAGCTGCAGACTGAAGCCCTTGAACTTGTTCTTCTTGATGAGCTCGTACAGATTAATACTAAGCAGCTCGAAAGTGATGCACACGTGGCTGCGAAACACGAACCAACTAAACATATGTATGATGTTCATGGTATTGTCCTTATCTTGGTCTCGGAGATTCTTCAATATACTGATCTCCATGTCAGCCTGCCGATGGAACCTCTTCTCGTTTCTGATCATCTTGAGCGCGACGAGCTGGTGAAGCTTGTGATCGTAAGCCTTGAAGACCTGCCCGAACGAGCCCCTACCTATTACCTTTATTACCTCATACCTATAAGCCACGTGGTCGTTGACCACGTGTATGTATGAACCCTGATCGTTGTCGTAGTCGTGATTATTCGGCTTCCCTATGATGCCGGGCCTCTTCTGTGCGTCGGCGCCGATGAAGTAGATGTGCTTATACATGAATATCTCGTGCTGCTCGTATGGGGTGAGCTTGTTCATGAAGAGTTTCATGACGATCTGAGGAACGACGGCTACGGTTTTCTTCTTACCTACGACGGTCATGACGGTGCTGACTGTCACTCCGCTGCCAGCGCTGCTGGCATCACCGGTACCTCCGCTGCCACCGCCGCTGCCACTGCCTTCTCCACCCCCGCCCCCCCTATCGCTCGAACTTCCGTCGGAACGGCCATTCTTCACCATAGGACTACTCGACTGGCTGTTCGACTGGGAGTGCGAGTTGTGACTCGAGTTGTGACTGGCGTGTGAACTTAAGCTCAGGTTCAAACTGTCCGCATTCCCAGCCAGATTTTGCAGGCTGTTGTTCGCGCTCGATCCGAGACTCGGCAGGTGCGTGGCAACCATGTGACCCGCATGGGAAAAGTGGCTCGTTGGCGGCGATTCACTCTGCTTAAGCTGAAGGCTACTGGCCTTCAAGGGCGGAAGATGATTGCTCTCGCCGCTCGAGACGTACGACTGCTTCAGGAGCGCGCTCGCTGGCACGAAACTATTCGATTGCTTCAGGAGCGCGCTCGCCGGCACGAACGGATTCGATTTTGAGAGTGGCATCTCTATCCTGCTTGCCGCTATGATTAAGCTAGTCATGTGTGCCCATTTGAGAATTAGTCGCGTACGCCCGGCCGCAATGAAACTTGCCTGGGTAGGCCTCTGAGCCTCTCAACTCGAGCTGCCTATTATCGCAATATTATCGCGCTGTTATCCCGATACAATCGCGCTTCAACGTCACTGGACCGCTCATCGGATGAATTATTTGGCGACTACTGATGACGATGAGGACGCGCTTGACGTGAGAAAGACGCGCGCGATGCGATTATCATCACAATACGGAATGTCGCGTGCCTCTTCTCCTCTGTTCGGCGTGCCCGTATCGACGGGGCCCCATCCGATGGCGACGTCAAAGGTACTGATAATCAACGGATTAAAAATGTCGCGTCAATTTCTCTTTCGTCCGCTCTGTTGTTCAGCATCGATGATAACAGGTTCGACGTGTCGATGGATATCATCCTCGCGAACATAATCATCTTGCCTCGTTCAATGTATAATGCGTACGGAAATGCAGTATTATTGCTCTCTAAGTATTATGTCTGCCGTAGTCTCACGTTTGCCGATCAAGAGGCAGTGAGCTGTCGATTCTTCCCTGATCATCAATTTATTTATTCACAACCGCAATTCTGATTCAGACGGTCTACTTCTTTGATGCTCTCAGTGGATCAGTGAAATTTGTCTCAAAACTTTTTCTCTTTAACAAGTTTTTCGACAATGGACTTGAAGAAGCACGCTCAAAACTCAGCGACATGCCGCTTCATAGATTACATTACATTCAACAGCCATTGTATTCGACGTTTTACTAATGATCGGCTATTTGATAAATAACGAGTAAACTTTCTCCGCGTCCTCTATCGTCAACACATCGACTCAGTCTCGAAATACTTTCAAAACTATCGTCCGATCGACCGTTTAAATCCGATTTGGTACGCAGGGGATAACAGTGGCGATCGGTCTGCTTCCAGATGAGTCTCGAACGTATCCAAAACTCGATTGGCAAACGGCGAGGGTAGTGACAGCGTTAAAATATATAATCGATCGTCTAAAAATATGGTTCGAGAAAAAAGGCTCTCGTATAAATGCAGCAACGGACTAGAAGTTGAATTCGCAATGACGATGACGGTGATAAAACGTTCACCGATCCTTGCCCCTAATCTCCTCTTCGTCTCTTCTTCTGCGGGTAAAGATCTCCTGTTGACGAGGGTCGTTGCCTAAACTGTGTGCGCGTCTCTGAACAAGAATGCGTAGCGAGACGGGGCACGAAAGCCAGCGAGAACGTAGTGATAAAGTGGAAGGAACTATATGACGAACTCACTACTGTCCGATGTCACTTCCGACAACAACAACACAGCTGGTACTCTCGCTCCATCGCCCGCGATGCTACTCATCCGATTCGTATTGAATTCCCTTCGGTCACGTTCGACCATTCTCGGTGCGTCTCCTCTCAGTGTCACCGCCTTCCTCTGACCACGCACAACTCCGCTTCCTTCTTCTCCTACCACCAACGACGACACTTTAGTGCTCGCTGCCGCTACTACTACCACCTCCACCGCCGGCACCGGTCGCACCTCCACCACCACCTCCGCCGCCACTGCTCCTTTTACCTTCGAGCGAGCTTTCGAACGTCTAATTTTATAATCTATCGCGCGCGAGAGCAAACGCATCGTGCGACTCGGGGAAAGAACTCGTTGTCGTCTAGCTCGCGGAGGTTATTGGCACCGCGGGCCGGTCAAGTTTGATGACTCCGCCTGCCTCTCCATTCAATTTTTTCTGCGACGGCTGCGGCCAAAAATAATGTGCTTTGCGACGCAACACGCTCTCCGTGTCAACTCACTTCGCCAGTTCGAAACTCGCGCGCTCTCGTCGCGATCGTTGTGTCTAGCCGCTTTTTGATCGATCCCACTGCCGTGTCCTACACACCCGTGTTTGTTGTGCCCGGCCTCTCCTTTTCCCCGTTTCAACGTTTCTGCCCGATGATGTCGCGTCACCAAATTATATGGGTACGGATTCGCTGGGGTGGTAACAAATTTCTGCCGACGGATCAGATGAAACAGCGTGCGTTAGGTAACGATTCTACGCACGTTAGCCACGGGACACCAGCACCACTGTTTTCAATTATTTAACTACGCGTACTATCATAGTCCACGGAAGATCGCACGGCGTGTACACGCACATTGGCTCCGATCAGAACTTTGCTTCGTCGGACGAAAAATCTCTCCGCGCCAGTGTCTTGTCCGTCGAATCGACCGTCGGCTTAAACTACTCTAACCGACAATATCTTTTCTGAAAGTTCGTGAGCCTTTCTACGTCAGATTACCGGCACACATAACGAGGAACTATCGACGTTTGCAGGTCAACGACAACCACTGAATTATTCACATTATCGTATCAATTCGCGAGGCTCTCGGCACGATCCATTCGTTTCCCTTTTCGGAACTTTCATCGTCCCGACATTCGACGCGGGACCACGTGTGGGGGAAGGGCAAGACGATTTTCGTCACCGGCGTCGAATTTCCAGCGACGGCATGTCATCGAGTCTCGGATTGTAATCGACACGGAGACGCCAGGTGAGTCAGAAGAGAAGAATTGACCGAAATCGTTGTCCGTTCGGTCGTGGACCCCATACGCATGAAAATCGGAGCGCACAGTGCGTCGAAATGAGTATCACGTTATAGAACGAAACCGCACCTCCGTCACTTCGGTCGTCGTCGTCGACGTCGCCGTATGAGTCCCAACATCAAGTCAGTGCAGTTTTGCGACGCTGATGGGACCTAGACGAGGCGAACTGGCGCTACCGAAGGATCCGAGGAGTCAAATTTTCTTTTAGAAACAAAGAAAGCACGACGAGTCAAAGTTAGTCGCTTCTGCAACACTGACTGGCTGGCTCGTTGGATGGCTGTGACTGACTTCTCTTTCTTTCCGTTTCTCTCGCTCACGCTCTCCCCTGTCGACTGCCGTCCTTCTCCACCTCTCTCTCTCCCCCCTCCCTCGACTCTCTTTTCGTCCCTTTTCTCTCGTCCTCTCTCTCTCTGTCTCTCTCTTTCTCTCACACTTCCTTGCCCTCTCGCGCCGCCACCATGTTTATTCTTTTTGTACCCCCGATAGACGTTGTGTCAGGACGGTTCAGAAGGGGTAGACGACCAGCCGAACGGATGGATAAGCGGCGGGGAAACAAGGCTGCTAGGCGGGGTGTGCGCGTTGCACACCAGAGTCGACGTGAACTTGGCACGACGCGTCCTCGAGGACTTCCCAAAACTCTTCGAAGTTAATGGCCGGGGATCTTTCTCTCGATCTTTACTGTTACTCGACAACCCAGCGCGACGCTTCCAGCGGCGATGAATCCTCCATCGCGAGCGATGCACATTGATGCTATTCTAATTTTCTTTCTCCGCCCCGTGTTTTCGAAATATCCCCTTCCGCCGGCGTAAAATACGTCTCTCTCTATTTGGCACACGCACACAAAAACACATACATACATACACAACGCCGCGCACGTATTCACGCCACCCCTTCCTTACTTTTCGTAAGCACGCTCGAACGCGTGTGTGCACACCACATCGCGGACAATTAAAGGAACAAGAAATGCACGCTTTATTTTTACCGAAACACGCTCCTCCGATAGTGCGCACGGCTTTCGGACGTGTCGTGCAATTTAGCCTGCGCCACGCTCGAATTTTCACTGAGAATTCCGACCCGTTCACCGTTCACGCGAATCACTTGACGCGCAAGCACACTCTTTCCTCGCTCTGCTCATAAAGAGAACGCCTGTCTCTGCACACGTACGATCCGTACGTCCGGACGTACTATACGACTCCACAGGAAACCAGTAGGAGGCCATTAACTACGAGACTTACGATAGATGACCGTACTAGCGCGATAAACTAGTTCCAATTTTACTCGCTCTGTCACAAACAAACTCTGGGACGATCGCTTCATTTCATTACACCGTACTCGTCAAAGTTTATGTCACTAGACATCTTGTTATCACAGTCAATGCAAGGCACACGCAACAAATTCTTACGTCTATCGTACGCGCCAAATTGGCCGCCATGTTTGAACTTCTTCCCATCTGTGTTCTATTCGATTCGTGACGGAAATAACTTGATGTGAGGAAACAATAAAGAAAAACAGTTGCCAGAACAAAAACGCCGCGAAGTTTTCGAGAGGGCAGCACGTGTCGATGCGAACATATGTTTATAGTTTGCTTCAGACGACCCAACCTAAGCTGAGTGTGTGTTTCATCCTGGCATTATTTTGACCCGTCAAACAATACTCGCATAAACTTACAGCTGATATCGCGTTTAATACGTCGCATTTGCTTGATAGTGTAAAATAGCAAGAAAGAAATGAATTTGCCGCAGAAATCGTTTAAGGAGAAGCGGTCTCTTGGTGGGTATTAGTAGATACGAATTAAGTAAATCACGGACTTCTCGTCGAAATTTGTTGTTAAGGAGAAAAAAAAGTGGAAAAGTAAGGTGTGAGTGCAAGCGTTGACACACTAGAATTGCAGCGGAATGTAATGCACAATTACATTTTTGCATTATCTGTAAACGTGTGGAAACGTATACGTCTTTTATAAAATAGTCGTAATATCTTGTACGACGCTGACAAGCGTTTACGGAAATTAGTAGTTTTCCACGTTCGAGGTGAATTAACGATTACATAATTTCAAATGTTTCTAGTGACCAGAATTATATGTTTTACCTTACATAGAGGAATTGAAATACCTGCTTTGGGGGGGCATTCTGTGAAAAATGATAAGCTAAACAAAGGGCTGAGTAACTACTGTAATTGTTTTGACTACACAGCACAGAGAGTGGCCGATGTTGAACTAATTAGGGAACAACATCCGAACAAGATCCCTATCATTGTAGAAAGGTACAATGGCGAGAAACAGCTCCCAGTTCTGGATAAGTCGAAGTTCTTAGTACCAGATTACTTAACTGTTGCTGAACTGATAAAAATTATCAGGTAAGTTGTTCCTAATGCATAAATTGAACAATTTTGTGCGTCAAAACCTATCTCGACTGACACTGTGATATTTTGCTAGACGCAGACTCCAATTGCATCCTACCCAAGCTTTCTTCCTCTTAGTAAACCAAAGAAGTATGGCGAGTGGTAGTATGACAATGGCTCAACTTTATCAGCGGGAAAAAGATGCAGATGGGTTTCTTTACATTGTATTTGCCAGTCAAGAGGTATTTGGTCATTAGCCAAAACATTATATTGGCCATGTACGTACATGTTTTACTGTATTGCTTCCAACAACATACGTTAATGTAGTAAGCCTATTTCCTTGATGAGCTTCATATTGTTCAAATTTCAGGTATGAGTGATGTGCTATTAAGAAATGTAACCATTATATACTGAATGTTTGTCGAAAATTATAGGATGTTTTAGATCTACTATTATTGATAATCTGCCTTCGACAAAATATGCAGAACTTTTGTGATCAACTTGTGGTACCTGTCGGAATTATTACCAGAACAATCATATTTGAAACTTGTGTATAAAAAAGAAAGCGTCATGGTGCTGTGGAATTGTAATGTACGCATCATTGATATTTTACATAATTTAAGGTATAGATAAGCAACTCGGGTTTATTAACTGTGACTCGACTTTTGGTAGAACGCTTAGCGATACGTACACGAAAACAGTAATGTTGGATGTCTAAAGAGTCTTTTTAAACATTATGAAACAACGTTATTTGCCGGTATTCTACCATTTTAACAAATTAAGTCGTTAACGTGATATACTTCGAAATAGGTTTTTTTTTGCATGAACTCGATACCGTCGCACGAAACAATCTGCGCATTGTAAGCAGGCCAGTTTGTACGCTTATTTCCGAAAGATTAGACACACAGAATCGGCCGTAAAATCGAATGTGAATCTACAAAATGGTATCGTCATTGCAGTTAGCTACCTCTGAAAAGTCCAACGGTCGTTTTGCACATTTTTAAATCTATATAAAATTCGACGAGTGAAAGGCTCAAGGGTTGCTCGAATGAGACGCTTGATATTTTCACTTCTCAGCCCATATAGCGAGTAATTAACAATAGTGACACTTTTGTATTACTAGCCCCGATACGCGTGTTTCTGTACATTGGAATGACATTTTTCGAACGGAATTGTTTTGACTGAAAACGTGATGCAAAAAAACTGAAAGTGTTCATGTACATAACGGTGTGCAATATCTGCTGTACGTCGGTATGCGTTGGTCTTGTAGCAGTTAAATGGCATTCGGTGATACTTACATATGGCTGATAATGCTTATTATGTTCATAGGTACTCTATACAAAATGAGCAGCTGTCTCACACTTTTGGTATTAACACAAGTATCAAAATATCTCGATTCAGATAGCGATTTAAACAGTTAATATAAGTGGTGTCAGACAATCTGCGAAAAAGAGCACTGATAAAATTTGCTTTCTCCATAGTTTTGTATAAGCAAATGCAGCAAAACAAAACAAACGTACCTGTTATGAATTAACGATGACAATTTCATCATACTCACGAAAGTTACTTCATCATGGTTCATGTGTGACACATATTTGCAGAAAGAACGGGGGGAACCATTACATTTTTTTTTACAAAGCACACTTTCTATATTGTTAATGTTATTGTTAGAGCGATCATGTCAGCCTGCGGAACTTACTTTAGTGGGATAGGTCTGTTAATGTACATATTAAGTCACACACACATTGTTTTATCGATTGGGATAGGCAGATACATATCGTATATTTGATATTGTTCTTGATTTTTATATTTCTTTTTGTTAGACATATGCTTCCTTTGCGAAGGATATTTATTTTCTGATTCTTGAGTGACTGATACTATGGGATTGTGCAAGTGAAAAACATATGAGCAACGTTTACTGCATGTACATTTAAGTGTTCTTACAAATGCACTCTAGAGATCAGAAAATAATATGACAAATTACCGAGGTAAACGATTGATATGTAGATTTACATATATTTCAATATCGTTACATCAGCTAATAACGAACAGTAGTGATATTAGTTGTAGTCTTGTTACATTTACCGATAATTCGAGTATGCTGCTTTCGTAACAAGTATACATGTATATATATATTGTACATCACAGTGTAATACCAATTTTCAATAAATTACAATTTTTCGAAAATCCTAAACCCAGTAGGCAGGAATAACAATGAAATGTTTAAAATATCACAGTTTTCTATGTTTTCCGAGCTATTGGCAGTTATTTTCTTTTTAACACATGTGTGATTCTCCTTAAACAATGTACGCATTTATGCAGTCTCCATATTCTTTATTAATTTCCAAAATTTTTAACTCATATTACAGTCTATGAAGAAATGCGGACTACATTAAGTTTAAATGTGCAAGATATATGGCGACTTCCTCCTGACAAGATGGCGGATTTTCCTCTCCCGGCAGTTCTTATACTCGCCGAGAAACGATCGGCGCGACGTACAAACGTTATATGATAGCGTTCGATCTCGTCGATCTGTATGCAACTACTTATCGATGCCAGTGGATGCAACGTCAAGTGGGTAAAAAGGTGAGCAGTGGGGCTGGACAAGGGGTGGGGGTACGGGGGGTATGGAGAAGGTAAAGTAAAGGTTAGAAGAGGTTATGAACTCTAACCCACGGATGGTTGACGAAGCCTGGTAGCTGCTATGAACTATCCAAATGACGCGTGGCCAGATCAGTCGTCGCTGTTGGCGATAAAGGTGAGTGCCTGCAGAAATAATCTCATTTTGATTTGCCTATGCGTTAAATTACCATTGCCTCCTGCCGTCTCCCAAATTCTCCACGCATAGTCCTATAATATTTTTACGTTAGAATGATCCCGTGCGCACATCCCATGCTGTGCATTTCACTCGGTGCACGCTTATATTTGGTCAGAACGTGTTGGATCCGTCTACCTTCTTCCTACCTGCCTTCGACCCTATTCTATGTGTGTTATGCTTGACGATCATGTGCTTCACCGCGGACACTGACAGAATCGAGACTGCGCGCCTCTATGCCGCGATATCAATGTCCTCTTGGCACTGTTTTCTTTGTTTTGCGGTAATTTATTCGCCCCCTCGCGAAACAAGGTACGTGACGTTCGGGTAGCATGTACATACATACCGCGTGAGCATCGCTGACACAGCTGATTCGTGCATCCGATACCAGAAGTCGGTAGCTTCCTGCGGTTTTGAATTAGCATTTGGCAAACTTTCGGCGAATATTTTCAGAAGATAGGTTGTAGGCATGAATCAGTGCCGATGAAATTAGCGACGCATTGTTTCCAAGGAGAAACGGCCGTCGTTGATGTTTTTAGATGACGTAGAAGACGTCGTCAATCGCGCACTTTGTGGCGCTGTTAAACCGCGCCGCGCATGTAAATGCTCCCGTTAATAATTCAAACATCCATACGTTCGCGCGTCCTTTCTCAGGACGGAAAGAATGGAATGAGCGAATGCTCCGTGTTATTAGGATTTTAGGAGAGTACGAATATTGGATTGCTAATGCAAGTTGAATGCAACGCATAAGTCGGGTGGGGCAAAGATAAATCTGTGCCGATGTGCGATGAACAGTAGGTAGGAGATAACCTTCGGACTCACGAGCGACCTTTACCTGCGGAGATCGGCGCTATAGAGATAATTACTCTGCGATGACTATTCTTCATTGATGTAGAGTT
Organism: Cryptocheilus praepositus; assembly: GCA_033815515.1. Classification (NCBI taxonomy): domain Eukaryota; kingdom Metazoa; phylum Arthropoda; class Insecta; order Hymenoptera; family Pompilidae; genus Cryptocheilus; species Cryptocheilus praepositus. Next base: position 2,030,007 of record JAWWQZ010000222.1, on the reverse strand, counting down.
CCAAGAAAGCCGTAAGTTACCTGAAGTGACCACTGGAAAGGTTAGAAGGCAATACCAGTTTCCGAGCAGACGCGGTGATTTATTTCGGAAAAAACATAACGTTTCGTCACTTAGAAGACGGCTGCGCGCTGATTTTCGATTATTGAGAATCAACTTTTTTCCACTTAACAAGTATTTTTCCTTCTTTAAACATGAAACATATATTTTCCCACTTTATTATCTGCGATTGGATAAATTTGATTACGGACATGTTCTCCACTTCGTTATCGGTTCTTCATTTTTCATCAATATCAGCGCATTGCTACTTCGCTCGATGTCGAGTAAACTTTCGAATGGTTGTAACTTGATTTGGGAATGTAATTCGTGCGAGAGCGTTATTTACATCCGCTTAAAAATTCTAAATTTAGTACTTTCCACCTTAACCCGTAATCAGTTTACCGTGAAACATTTTTGACGTTTCCGTATTCACTAGTAATTGCCTTGAATCGGATGTTCTATCAAAATGGAGCGAGACCGTTTTTCAAAACAAGAACATTTACTGCATGTCAGTGACCTAACCGGCATGGATGGTCAACGGTGTAACATTGCATTCACCATAGCGCGCAAGATGTAATAAGAAGATCCGTGCTTATAATTAACTTTCATGCACAGATATGCGTTCTCGAGTTAAACAAGTCCACTTTTGTACACGAACTTGCATACTGTCAACGCCGTACTAGAAACGACGTAACCCGTTCAATTTCGCAGCGACTATTCCGCTTTTTGTTATTGCCGTTGCATGAGGGTTATATAGGTTATTTCCGGAAAATGCGATAGCTAGCACGAGATATAGGTCTAGGCACTCTCATCTCATACCGGATGCATACCCTGTTGCCTTTTACACAGAGCAGTATCTAGTCGTCTATTGTCCCGCAAGTCTTTGAACGAGCGGAAAATATCAGAGCATCGAGCAATGATTGGCATTTGCGTTCCGCAAAGGCAGGATGGGATAAAGTTCGGGCCGTCGTTAATTCTTCACCATTAGCCGGGCGACCTATTCTCGGTCGGCTTCGCGACCTCGAGTCTCGGCCGATAAGTCATCGCGGGCGTGTATTACGTGACATAACCTGTAACGCTCGTTCGCGCGCGCCGCGGGGCCACTATCCGCTGCTCCTCCTCGACGAACGCTCCCCGGCACGCTCAGGTAGGAAAGCAGGCAAGCGGGGCGAGAATGCACCTGGTCGGCGTGTCTCTCGGCGGTACACACAAGAGAGTGACCTGACAACCTGCCAGTACAGAGAACGGCCTGCCCGTGTTCACCTGCGCAAGGTTGCCTTTAAACTCCGCGACGTGGTTTTCTCGTGTGCCGCGCGCGGCCTGCCTCCTCAAATCGTGTGCACGAGAGACAGACGACAGTGTCTACGAAACGGCGTTCTGCCTACACTGCCTGCGCACGTCGGGAATTCGCTGTTCACCGTCGGAAAACACCGCCTGCTCGCGGTGATCAAAAACGCGCGCGTATCTACTACGGTGCTTGAGAAGTTCACAGTCGAGCATCCACCACGGCTGAGCATCGGTGCCTATTACGCGCTATTATGCGCGCGCGCGCGTGACTGCGTTATATTTTCAGAGTGCGCGACTCGTACAGGCACCGTGGCTGAAATCGACGCACGCAAATGCGGTGATATATGGCGAGGCACCAACAGGTAACGTATCCGTGGCATTCGTCACATACTTCGATCTCAAATTTTTTACAACGCACACGATCCGTTCCGCATGAACTCTTCGAGCGAAGGCGGGAGGGGGGAGAGAGAGACGAACGACGAGAAAGGGAGAGAGAGGTGGAAAGAATACAGTCTCTACGTATGCACATGTATGCGTGTATTATACCTAAGGAAGATAGAAACGAAGAAGACAGGTGTGTCCTCTAGCCATTTGGCAAAACGACGAATGAGAATGATCGTGTTTCTGGCGACCATTGAAAAAGCTCGCACGAGATCGCCTCCTCTGTTACTACTACCGCTGCCTACTCCCCGGTACACTTTCAACTCGCGGTGACCTTTTCGTGCGTTCGCCGTCCACCGCGAGCCAGAGACGACGCTCTCCATGGATACACACGAAATTATTTGGCCGCCGGACTTTTCTTCATCGCTGACGCATACGTCAAGGCTGCCATCGTCGATACGTTATCGGTAAAACGAAGCTGTGACTCGTCTTTTATAATACTCAATTACGTTACTCGTTTAGATAACTCGAGGCAGTCTCTTTCTCGCTCTCTCTCTCTCTCTCCCTCCCTCTCTATTTCTTTCTCTCCTTTACGATGAAGATTGCTGGTAACAGGTTATAGGCTCGAAGGAACGGAGGAAAGACTCCCAAACCTGGGATTTTCATAAAACCAATCATGGTTGACGCGCTGTCGGTAGTGAAAATTAAGAAGACGCAAAATACATTTCTAGTTACCTACTATATTTCAAAATCAGTTACTCGAAAGTTCGTGTGCATGTACCCAAAATATTTGTGGACCTTTCCACACCGCCGATGTACTACATCAGTTGACAAAAACATTGCCGTATATTAAAGAATGTGTTACGGTTCGCATGCGAGTGTTACGTGACAAGTGGTAGAGTGCAAAGTTTAAGAATATACAAGTTAAGGTAGCTTAGTCATATCGTTGACTATTGTAGTCGAAGTATGCACAGCAGTTGTAGTCCGGGTGCCATTTGCTCTTGCTACTGCACTGTTAACTGGCGACTGAGAGAGTCTGATCACGGGTATATGGAAATGGACCACTCGTTCTATGACAGTCGGTGTAGCGTGGCTCGGGATATCGGTATGCACCTAACCACGTAGCAACCTACGAACCGAAGAACTCGGGACCCATCTCTTTCACTTCTTAACATGGCCGGGGAAGGGGTGTTCCGGCAGAAGGAGGCGGGAGGCAAATGCTCCAGTTTTCATTTTTATGACGCGCCAGTGCTCCGAGGCCTTTGAACGCCTCGAAACGATGTGCACATATTACTGCTACGAGCACCGACTGATCATATGAAGTAGAATTAATCTCTCTTTCTCTCTACCTATGTCATTGCCGGGCGCGCAATTGACTTTTTCGCGATCCTACTGCATATTACAGAATTTTCTTGTCTCTTGGGTAGAGTTGCGTAATATTCTATTCCGAGACTACCGTTTCGGCCATGCACCCGCGTTATTATAAATGGTTTTGTTACGGTATGTACGTCGATCGTGACTGATGCATCTAATTGCATTTAACACTCCTACTAGGCGCTGTTTTATGCCGCAGTATAGAACGATTTCGAATAATTTGCACTTACAGGAACTTTTTCAGATGGTTTGTTTGATTAATGTTCAAATGCCATTATGAAGTTCAATATCTTCTACGAAGGTGATATAAAAAGAAATATGCAGGAGGGGTATATTATTAAGATTCATAACTAAGATAATGTCAGTTGGTTAGTTCGAATATTTTCGATATGACAACGTTATTGGAATTTTTTACGAGATATCACAGAGTTAATTTATGTATTAAAGGCAGCTTTTATTACTGTTACAGAAAGAAATGGATAGGGACCACAGAGAACACCGCGACGATAGTTTGAATGAAAACGACGGCGAGCGGAAAGTTGGAATGGATTTTCGAAGTTTATCCCATCATCATGGAGTTGATCACTCTGGAGATGCTGAAACTGAGGTTCATTATTACTTCGCTGTCTCTTATTAATTTTATTTGGAATTAACGTAAATTTTATATACCATCAATTCATATATCACGACATTATATACTGTAGTAAAAATCAAGTTTGTCGTACACGTGAAATAATATTTAAAATGAATACATATTGAACATTTTCAGAGAGATATGGACAGGGATCAAAACCACCACACCGACAGTATACATGACGAAAAGATAGACCACAAAATAAGTCGAGATTTTCGTAACTTAGGGCACCATCCAGGCATGGTACATTTGCATTCTGGCATGGAGCACTTAAGCAATGTCGATGTAGAGGTAAGATATAGAAATCGAGAATTCTTAGAAATCTATCGATGACGTGGAATATTAACGGATGGATTCTTTCAGGTGAAATTGGCACGGGACGTGCGTGGTTCTTTAGGTTTAGGATTGTCGCTAGAACTATGCGTAGTTTGTGGAGATAGAGCCAGTGGTCGACATTATGGTGCAATTAGTTGCGAGGGTTGCAAGGGGTTTTTTAAGCGCAGTATTCGCAAACAGCTGGGTTACCAATGCCGGGGTAGTAAGAGTTGTGAAGTTACGAAGCACCATAGAAACCGTTGCCAATTCTGTAGGCTTCAAAAGTGCCTCGCAATGGGCATGCGGAGCGACTGTAAGTTCACGCACCCGCTATGCACATAAGTGAAGATTGATATTCTGGATTGTAACATTCACAGACACTGCTTTTGCAGCCGTCCAGCACGAAAGAAAGCCCGTAATAGGAGAGTCAGCTGGTGCAAAAGTTGGCAATCGTAGTCCAAGGGTGAAGCCGGAACCTCAGCAACCGGTACAAGAGGCACCGCAAACCTGGGAACAACCTGAAAGTCCGAGCATGGAAGACCAAAGTAGTGACAGTGACCTCAGCGACGCTTTGACATTGGCACGAGAACGTTTACTTATATCTCACGCATTAGATAGTATGGCGAAACTTATCGGAGACGTACGTACGCTTGCCATATGCTGATGTTTACTTGCATCAACATACAAGATCACTGTACTAAGCGGTGCCCTACTTTTAACAGAGTGTAAACGGTTCGAGTGAGCCTGACGAAGAATGGACCGGACAATTGATATCTGAAAGACATACGTTGTTCGAGTTGAGAGCACCAAGCCCGGCACCTGCATACTTATCTATTCATTATATATGTGAGAGTGCTGCTCGATTATTATTTTTATCCGTTCACTGGGCGAGAGGTATACCAGCATTTCAGGCCCTACCGTAAGTAATTTCCATCGCTTAACGAATAGGGTATATTATAAAATTCTATTCTCTCACAATACAAATTTTAATTTAATCAATTTCGTCTAGAGCGGAAATTCAGACTACGCTAGTTCGTAGTTCTTGGGGGCAACTTTTTACATTGGGCCTCGCACAGTGCGCCTATACTTTGTCTCTTCCTAGTATTCTGACGTCTATTATCAACCATTTACAAGCGAGTATCGCACAAGAGAAGATCACTGCTAGCAAAGTTAAGTCTGTTACGGAACATATATGCAGACTACAAGATTGTGTCAGTTCTCTTCATAAGTTACAAGTAGATTCTATCGAGTACGCATATCTTAAAGCTTTAACATTATTTAGTGCTGGTGAGTATCTTTTCGTCTGAATAATTGAAACTAAATGACGTCGTATGATTACGAAACGTATTCATTCACAGATAACGTCTTAGCGGGAGTTTGGCGTAAAAAAGTCGAAGTGTTGCAAGAAGCGGCGTGGATTGAGCTGCAGCAACGCGTAGGATCTGATCGATTACCTCGGCTTCTTTTGAGGCTGGCACCTCTTCGTTCAATCAATCCTAGAGTATTGGAGGATCTTTTTTTCGCAGGACTTATCGGCAGGGTAAGCGTAGCTAGCGTAGTGCCTTATATTCTGACCATGCAGGATTGTAAAAACGAGTCGGACAGTCACATGGGGTGACAGTTACTGTTTGTGCAATGTAAGTCTTGACCTAAAACGGTGATACATAAATTAGTGTTGGGTGCCTGCCTTCGATATTTTTATACAATAAATGAAGAGAACTGAGTCAATGTTGACGGCAAATTACGGTCAGCGTCAGAATTAATCTAACGCTTCATTTCAACGAAATTTTTTACTCAGGGTGGTGGCAGATATTTTGTACTCTTATTATTTCTCTCCGGGTATGTTGCATTATATTTTTCGACTCGGTATCCAACACTTTTCTTATCTACGAATAATTGACGTCGACGAGAATGAAAATATGGTGCAATGTTATGATTCTTCTTATACAATTTATTTTATTAACGTTTAGAAAAAGAGCGAAACGATGAGACATCGAACATTTTCAATATGAAATGATTGATGTCGAGTTGTTGAATAAATTATAATTATTATAGTTTTGAAACATGTATTTACAAATGTTGATTCTAAAATCATAGTAAACCTTCAAGTTTTACGGTACGACTTACGTAAAGTATTCCCATTGCTATCTCAGAAGCAATGCTAAATTGTTTATAATTTATTAGTAATAAGGGATTATGCCCTTAGTATATTCGTCCTTTGTACTTCGAACGGATCTTTATTTAATAGTATTTAAAATGGTCAGGGAAGTATACTACCGGCATTGCCGTAATGTTACGAAATCTAACGATCCAAGTATTTTGTTACGAAGTATGTCATGTAAGATTCGATTGCCTTTAAATGAAATGAACTTTTGCTCCTGTATATACGCAAAAATCAATCGGAAAATTACGGCAGGTACAGCATACATGTTTTAGAACAACAACAAGCATTTTAAAGGATACTGAACGACAGCTGTGCGGTTCTGCAATTAACTTCTATGTACTTTGCGAAAGCAAAAACAAATGCGTTCTACTAACTAGACAGACCGTTTAGAAAATTTTTTTAGAAACAGACCGACTTTATCGCCCAATTATTTGTGTCTTTCTTTCGATGATGGACATAGATTGTAATATTGGATTAGATATTGTTCAGGTAAAGAAGTAAGTGGATTTTATTTTGTATAACAAGTTTGCTGTAACACACTTTAACCTCAAGTCAAATGTGGATGGAAAGTTATAAGTACTTGACGAGTTTTGCTCGTTCGAGAAGGACAATAACATAATATTTTTGTGAGATGCGTGAATACTTAACATAGGCTATAGTAATTGAACAGTTGTACATGTATTACTTAAGTAAATGTACATTTCATATTTACTGTTAATTGTGATTACATACTGATAATCATACTGTAATAATCCTGACTATACATATAGTGATATACGCTATTTTTAGTTAATACTACTGAAAAAAGTAAGATAATACTAGTATCTTTCAAAATACAAAGTTGACAATCCTATTGATCGAATACTTTAACCTTCGAATTACTGATATACGTCTTACTTTTATTTGACACCAGTACTTTAATACTTTATGAGCATCCTTAATTCTTTTTACAATGATCACATTGCTTGTACTTCTAAGAATGTTGTACGGGTACCTTAGAGTTGATGTATTTCCAGAGTGTACTACAGATTGTAAAAACAATAGACATATTTAGACTCGATAATCAAAAGGTTAAAGTAACGTAGATTGTTCAACAAATATAAGGGATTTAAAACAAATATATATAATATGGCTGCCGTACCTAAGCAACACTGATAGCGGCGTTCTTTCGTCAAGCTTTGTAATGACTTATAACAAAATGAGACTTTAATCTTGAACTGATCCAGCAAAGGAATTCATGAAAGCTATAGTTTCATAGACTGTGTGATCTTAACTTATGTAACCTTAAACAATACTTCAACTTACATAAGCGTTACTCATGCTACAATTAAAATATTAATTGACGTATTGGTCTCAAAGACTTGAATCATATTAAGAGTTGAAAAGTATAACAACGGAATATCACTGGAAGTTATTGAATAAGTTCAGCGATATACGATTTAACGTGCATCATGAAGGTGTAAACTACACAACACGGACAATATGGTTACAAAAAGATAGAAATATGCGGTCTGCTATAATACAAAGGAAAACTGTATGTACATAAGAGAATGTGCCTATATAAGAGCTATTTATATCGATGATAATAATTTTGTAATTATTATTGTAAACATTACCGAAATATAAGTAAAATCAGAGAGACCTGATAACGATTCATTGCTCTTGTTCTCCTGTCGTTAATAGAGTATGTGTATGTATATATGTTTGTATATGACGTGTATGTACATGTTCTAATTTTATCACGTGATAACATACGTTCGCAATGAGAGAAATAAAGATTTCTACTTAATCAATCGCATCTACATCTTTTAATCACTAGCCAAGAGCCTGCGAGCAGATAATCCGCTTCCAACGAATTGAACGTCTATCGGAAATTATTGAGATTGAAAATTTCAGTTTGCCTGAGAGCCCCGATGCAAAAGAATACCCGCGAGTTCGGCTGCTAGAGTCGTCCCTGCAAGAATGAGTCACATCCCAAGATTGCCTGTAGAGGCGCCTTGCCGCCATAATCGCGCTTGCCTGTTTGTGAATCGCTTTTCCGTACGAAAGACATAGTCGGTTCGGTGGCGTTCGTTGGCACGCCGTTCGGTGCGATACGCGACGGTTACAGAGAGCATCGTTTAACGAGGCATGACTGTGTGAAAAAAACGTGACGTCGCCTTGAATTTATTCCTACACGTCGATAATTGCGAATCGGACTCTCGCCTCTAGATTTTTAACTCGGTTTCCGACGGAACATTTCGATTCTCGCGAAATTCGACTCCGTGTCTCGCGTGGGACAGGTAAAGAACATCGCGGTCAGTTTCGGTAATCTCGTCGCGCTTAGGACCTCAGGTAGCGCACGTCTCTCGACGGAGGAACGTCTTTAATTGCTGCGGCAATTAAAACGTAAGCCGAATCACATTTATTTTATTCTTCGGCCGTCGCGCTTCGGACTGGGAACGTCGGAAATCTTCTCGACTTGGCTGTGTAGACATTGTGTTCAGTGAGTTAGTGCATTATGCAGGATTGACAGTGGTTTTGAGAATCTACTAGACGTACGATGCTGTCTGCGGCGACTCTCGTTTATCCTGAATGTGCATCGTAATCCCCAGTGGCGGGAAGTCTGCTTTGAAGAATCGAACGTCATCAGGTATTATTAACGCCGCAACGGAAATAATGCGCTGTAGTGCATGATGTAGGTATATGTATAGTCGCGTGTATAAGTTACCGCCACCGCGCGTTTAGTTCCTCGTTTCGATTCGCCGTTTCGTTCGTCGTGTTCGATTCCGTGTACGTATTTCCGTTTCCATGGAACCTCGTGCGTTTACGTCTGAGTGCGCGCGGCTGATGTTTGTCACGATTGGCATGAGAGATATTCTCATCGGTAAACCGGTAAAGCACGCGGATAAATGCGGAGGGCATAAATGGCTAAATGTGAGATCTGTGTTGCGACGGTCAATTACGTTGCGACGGCCGTCGGCTACTTTCGTACATTAACTGTGCGATTTAACCGTACGATTTGTTCTAATGACACCGTTTGCCAATTGCCTTGCGACAACAGTGCGCATACACACGTATTTACATATATATAGAGAAGTGTATGTATTCACCGGCGCGTTTCTCGGAAAATTATTACTTAGAATTATCGGTACGGCCGATAGCAGCAACTATTACCCACGTCGCGCCTCCGTAACAGTGGTTCCCCATATTCTCTCTACTTACAATTATTACCTCCCACTTTGCATTTTATTCTTATTACTAAGGAGTTGGGTGATTAATTTTCATCAGCGTATTTTATCTTCAGTTTTCAGTTGGCGTTCCCCTCGATTATACTGTCGGATCGCAACCCACTTTGAGTTACGATTTACGTACCGCACAAAGCAATCTAACATACTCTATCCCACGCACTCGAAGGGGGTGAAAGTTTGTCAGGGGCACGGTTTCTGTTTCCGTTGTAACCAACCACTCCATTCACTGTTTCATCCTGGGCAGTTCCTTGGACATTGGCTTTCGTGGAAGGCGATGCTTTGTCACCGTGTACAACGGTTTCAGACTAATACTATCGAAAGTTGAGAACGCTACACCGATGCCGAAGTCGGCCACTAAGTGGACATTCTGGAGGTCTCTGTCACGTTACATTACTTTCTTACTTATCTCGTCATCTGACAAAAGCGATATGAACAGCCCACCTAGCTTATCGGGACCGCACCTTCGTTCGTATGCGTCAATACGTTCCGAAGTTACATATATACATACACGCTCATACCGTATGCAGTGCATAACTTCGTACCACCTACAAGTATTATCTTATTGTTACCCATCATTCATGGCTTATTATCGTTACCGTCGTTGCCAGCCGTTGCCTAGGTCCTTATCAATTTTGCACGGTGGCAACGAGATACTTATCATGTATGCATAATGCGATTATATTCCTGCGATCAATTAATGCTTCTAACCTGTCTCTACTCAAAAACCTGTACAAGATGTTCACGTAAAATCCCTAGATTCAAAGTATTCCTTTTCTGTTCTACCCTTCGGTACTGCATTTAAATCGCTTCACGACATTCCTTTACCATGGTGTTGGGTATCATTTTACATACACATTTTACATTACATTACTTCGTACCACCTACAAGTATTATCTTATTGTTACCCATCATTCATGGCTTATTATCGTTACCGTCGTTGCCAGCCGTTGCCAGCCGTTGCCTACCTCCTTATCAATTTTGCACGGTGGCAACGAGATACTTATCATGTATGCATAATGCGATTATATTCCTGCGATCAATTAATGCTTCTAAAATATCCCTACTCAAAAACCTGTACAAGATGTTCACGTAAAATTCCTACATTCAAAGTATTCCTTTTCAGTTCTACCCTTCGATACTGCATTTAAATCGCTTCACGACATTCCTTTACCATTGTGTTGGGTATCATTTTACATACACATTTTACATTACATAACTTCGTACCACCTACAAGTATTATCTTATTGTTACCCATCATTCATGGCTTATTATCGTTACCGTCGTTGCCAGCCGTTGCCAGCCGTTGCCTACCTCCTTATCAATTTTGCACGGTGGCAACGAGATACTTATCATGTATGCATAATGCGATTATATTCCTGCGATCAATTAATGCTTCTAACCTGTCTCTACCCAAAAACCTGTACAAGATGTTCACGTAAAATTCCTAGATTCAAAGTATTCCTTTTCAGTTCTACCCTTCGATACTGCATTTAAATCGCTTCACGACATTCCTTTACCATGGTGTTGGGTATCATTTTACATACACATTTTACATTACATTACTTCGTACCACCTACAAGTATGATCTTATTGTTACCCATCATTCATGGCTTATTATCGTTACCGTCGTTGCCAGCCGTTGCCAGCCGTTGCCTACCTCCTTATCAATTTTGCACGGTGGCAACGAGATACTTATCATGTATGCATAATGCGATTATATTCCTGCGATCAATTAATGCTTCTAACCTGTCTCTACTCAAAAACCTGTACAAGATGTTCACGTAAAATTCCTAGATTCAAAGTATTCATTTTCAGTTCTACCCTTCGATACTGCATTTAAATCGCTTCACGACATTCCTTTACCATGGTGTTAGGTATCATTTTACATACACATTTTACATTACATTACTTCGTACCACCTACAAGTATTATCTTATTGTTACCCATCATTCATGGCTTATTATCGTTACCGCCGTTGCCAGCCGTTGCCTACCTCCTTATCAATTTTGCACGGTGGCAACGAGATACTTATCATGTATGCATAATGCGATTATATTCCTGCGATCAATTAATGCTTCTAACCTGTCTCTACTCAAAAACCTGTACAAGATGTTCACGTAAAATTCCTAGATTCAAAGTATTCCTTTTCAGTTCTACCCTTCGATACTGCATTTAAGTCGCTTCACGACATTCCTTTACCATGGTGTTGGGTATCATTTTACATACACATTTTACATTACATTACTTCGTACCACCTACAAGTATTATCTTATTGTTACCCATCATTCATGGCTTATTATCGTTACCGTCGTTGCCAGCCGTTGCCAGCCATTGCCTACCTCCTTATCAATTTTGCACGGTGGCAACGAGATACTTATCATGTATGCATAATGCGATTATATTCCTGCGATCAATTAACGCTTCTAACCTGTCTCTACTCAAAAACCTGTACAAGATGTTCACGTAAAATTCCTAGATTCAAAGTATTCCGTTTCAGTTCTACCCTTCGATACTGCATTTAAATCGCTTTACGACATTCCTTTACCATGGTGTTGGGTATCATTTTACATACACATTTTACATTACATTACTTCGTACCACCTACAAGTATTATCTTACTGTTACCCATCATTCATGGCTTATTATCGTTACCGTCGTTGCCAGCCGTTGCCAGCCGTTGCCTACCTCCTTATCAATTTTGCACGGTGGCAACGAGATACTTATCATGTATGCATAATGCGATTATATTCCTGCGATCAATTAATGCTTCTAACCTGTCTCTACTCAAAAACCTGTACAAGATGTTCACGTAAAATTCCTAGATTCAAAGTATTCCTTTTCAGTTCTACCCTTCGATACTGCATTTAAATCGCTTCACGACATTCCTTTACCATGGTGTTGGGTATCATTTTACATACACATTTTACATTACATTACTTCGTACCACCTACAAGTATTATCTTATTGTTACCCATCATTCATGGCTTATTATCGTTACCGTCGTTGCCAGCCGTTGCCAGCCGTTGCCTACCTCCTTATCAATTTTGCACGGTGGCAACGAGATACTTATCATGTATGCATAATGCGATTATATTCCTGCGATCAATTAATGCTTCTAACCTGTCTCTACTCAAAAACCTGTACAAGATGTTCACGTAAAATTCCTAGATTCAAAGTATTCCTTTTCAGTTCTACCCTTCGATACTGCATTTAAATCGCTTCACGACATTCCTTTACCATGGTGTTGGGTATCATTTTACATACACATTTTACATTACATTACTTCGTACCACCTACAAGTATTATCTTATTGTTACCCATCATTCATGGCTTATTATCGTTACCGTCGTTGCCAGCCGTTGCCAGTCGTTGCCAGCCGTTGCCTACCTCCTTATCAATTTTGCACGGTGGCAACGATATACTTATCATGTATGCATAATGCGATTATATTCCTGCGATCAATTAATGCTTCTAACCTGTCTCTATTCAAAAACCTGTACAAGATGTTCACGTAAAATTCCTGGATTCAAAGTATTCCTTTTCAGTTCTACCCTTCGATACTGCATTTAAATCGCTTCACGACATTCCTTTACCATGGTGTTGGGTATCATTTTACATACCAAGGCCACTGATGTGAGTTTGCCCTTAAGCATAAGGATCAGGAGTACCGAGAAGCGTGCATGCGCATTGTTCACTTTTTTATTTATTTCCGTAAAACTGGAGCAGCGAATGTCTCCGACTATATCTACTCCGTTGGTCAATATTTTGCGGTACTTTTAATTCACGCTTACTCGACCCACATGCTTACAGTTACATGCTGTGAAAAATAACGGAATTTATGGAATACAATTTGTTGTTTGAAAAAACGTACGTCTCGTATATTCATAATTTTTGCACCTGACATTCGGCGCAATTTTGCGATTTTTCCGGAATATTTAGCGCAATCGATACTGTCCATTCGTGGCACATTCAAGTAATGAAGTTTGCAGATGTAAAAACATTGTCACTGCATTGCGCGACTTTGATATATTAGTTGCATTCTATAAATATATGTAGAAGCGACGTGCCAAGGAGTATGTACTCTGCCACCTTTTCGGCAGTAGTCGCTCGTTGAACCGCAACTATATTTTGCAACGGCCCGTATGTAAAAAAGACATTTGCAAATTTATCGGTCTCGACGTCATTGATGCTTTTGAACGTTTGCAAATAACATTTATGTAAGTCCGGAGCGCTGGTACACAACGCTGTGTCGGTGCGTTCGCGGTCTGAAGTTTATCATTGCTCTTCCTATTCTCCTGTTCCAGTACCGCGTGCGCACTTCCATTGACTCAGTCAACGGCATATGTCGATCGCTAATTATCGTTCAATCACGTCAGACAAAAATGGCAATTTTCATCGTCGAAATCCCATAATTTATCAACTTTGTCGAGCTTTCAGTAGAGTGATATATAACACGATGTCGACCAGCGGTGCACGCTATCAGTACGATTTTCCTTATTGTTGCAAAAATAGCTGTGCATAGCATTTGCACTACCGTTCAAACGTATCCTTATTTACATACGACGTGTCCCGATCGCGCGTCACGCATTGTTAAGATCACTCTCAACTTCATACCTGTTTTTTAGTCGCTCGTTTCGTATTTCAAAGATCTCTTCATCCGGCATCACTACCATGCTTTGTCAAAAATTCATCTCGATGATTTTACAGACTCTATGAGTACAAGTCCTCGAGAGATCGTGAACTGAGTCTGCCGACGAGTCTTCCGAAAGTTTCATGAGATGATTCTTTTAACGGGGAATTTTAATTGGCAGGAAGACGAAAAGGGTAGCGCGCGAAAAGAAGGAAAAGGAGCTGAAAGAAGGTAGCAAGAGAAAAAGGGACGCGGAGGAGGAAACAAAGGGAGGAGAGGCGCCGAGGGTCGAAGAGGCGGTGGACTCGGCAGGACAAGGTAGCAAAAGAAAAACGATAATGGAACACCACAACCCTTTGTCGAGATGCGAGGCCAGGTTGCCAAAGCTCACCCCCATTACGGACGATTACGAGATCAGCAATCACGTGCTGGGTCTCGGTATCAACGGGAAGGTCGTCCAATGTTACAATCGTAATACACGGGAGAAATACGCTCTGAAGGTAAGAAATGGCATTGATAGAATTGTCGTGACGAAATCGTCCGCCGTGACCGGCAAACGCCGCAGGATCGGTGCGCGAAGATTCGATTATTTTCTACGTTAAGACGGCGATTGGAACCAAGGACATGTAGGACGAGGCGTATTGGATATCACAGTTTTTCGTCGCAGATCCGATATCTCGTAATATATATCCTTTTAAATTGAATTGAGCCCTCTTTCGATCGCAATATGCAGTGTTCTCTGCGGCGTGCTCTCAACTGTGTCATTATACACTCTTTTCAATGTATTTTTCATCGGTGATCTTTGCCCTAAGAGTATCCTCTCTTCTAATTGTATTTCTCGCTAAGGCGCAAGCCAGGGACAGGAGGTGAAATTGTTGGACCTTAACCCATTCGAGACAATTTTTTTCGAACACTATCCCCAGGAGCGAAATTTTTTTTTCTTTACATTGTTAATTTTTAACCCTTTGCGGACGAGCGACGCATATGTGCGTTCAGCATAAGATGTTCCTATAACCGATGAAGGCATACTTATGTTCGGCGAAAACACCTTTAAAGCCGAGACATAAATATGCGTGCAATCGAGAAAAATAAGTAATAGAGCCGAGGCGGGCATATATGTATGTATTTTGCAAATGGCATGTGTTACACGAGAGTTAAAATCGTAATTTTGATGGGTGTCATCGGCTAAAGAATCGCTATAATGTCCGCAAAGGGTTAATAAAAAAAAAAAAAAAGATGTTTAATATGGAAAAAATTCGTAAGTGAATTCACATAAATAAGATCATTGCACACCAGGTGTGCAGCTCGCTCCTCGGAAAATTTTTATTGCGTGGAACGGATTGAACACCATGTGCGCAATATAAGGTAAAATGAAAATACATCATTGAAAAATTTATGAACATTTATTTCAAAAATAGTTAGATAATATAAAATCGTTATTTTGTTTTCAATAATAAAGAACAGAATATAATGTAAAGAAAATGTTTAAAAAGTAGTAAAAAGTTAAAAAAACATAAGTTGAATAATGAAGAAAATAACAAACGAGAAATAAATTTTTAGAAAAATGTCTACAGATAACAAAGTAATGTAAGTCAATAATAAAAAAGAAAATATAATTTGTAAATACACTTTTAGCAAATAGTACACTGATCGTAAAGTAATTACACATTAGTTGGTTGATGGTAGCGCTTGAAACATTCTCCCAAACATAATCCAGGATTACCGACACAAGCAGGACAAGAGTAATTATTACGTTTATATTTTCCTTCTTTGTAGGACTGTCGGCAATTCATAGTATTTTACATGTAAGAAAGGCTTCAAATAATTTTTAGATTTTGGGTACACAGTAAAACCAATGCCAAATTTTGTTTTCCTGTACCTTGCAGATTTCATTAGTTCAAGGAAAATCTTACTTCGACGACCAGTTTACTCAGAATAACTAATAATTGCACATCACTGTTATTGCACACACGGTGTGCAAGCCGTCTTATAGCCTCGGAAATCAATTGCACACACGGTGTGCAATCGGTCTCGAATGGGTTAATGTATTTCTCGCTTTCTTGTCATTTTCTCGAAAACAAAGAATTGTACGGAGAAATTTCATTCATTTTTCTAAAAAATAACCGTCACTTTTCAGACTGTACATACTTAGTGGGCAATTCTATATAATGCGTTTTTCTAGTTTCACCTTTGAATATTGTCTTTGAACGTATTTGGTATAGTTTTTAACGCGTGAAGTAAATTCTCGTCACATCTTTGTCACATCTCACGCTATAAAAGATAATCCGATCTCTCGGTTCACTGTCAAAGCTGTGGAACCGCCACTGCCAAGGGAAGGGAAGCACGTTCTCTCCGCGTATCTTGATATTTTAAGCAAAGACGTGTCTTTTTCACTTCGCTGCCCACATCCGAACGGACTTCTATCGCTCGTCCGGAAATATGTTCCTTTCGATCTTTTTGTGTTGGAGTCGCGAGGAAAATATATTTTTCATCGCCCGCCGCGTCTGTCAATGTACAGCGTTGAAAATATTTATATTTCCTCGGACGTTTTCCAACCTGAAACGTGCACAGCCTTGGGCGCCACAGCGGTCGCGACTGTAGGATGAGGCAGTCGTAAAATTTGGCAGTGAAATAGACGAGTATGTGTGTTCGCAACAGAGAATTGAGAAAACGAAGTGGCGAGAGGGCAAAATTGTTTCGGCACCAGTTCCGTCAAATTTAGACAGCAAATAAGCTGCTGCCCCTGAATAGGTAATAATCATATGTACAAATAAACCTCCTCACCGTCGACAGTTGAAATGAAACAATGTGCACGCTACCCTCTTTGTTCACGGTATTGCAGGCAGGAAATGTCAGGGTCGGCACGGTTCTGAGGTAAATTGCCTTCGTACGGCAATTTCCCGTCCGGCAAAGAGGGCGAACCGATTTCCCATACGTACCGAACCTCGGCGAAACATTATTAGCTGGCCTTCGGCAATTCGTACAGTCCTTAACGAAATTGCATTTTCTCAGCAAAGGACTGTGTGCTTTACTAAGCAGTTTCATTTTTCTTAAGGATGGATCCTCAAAGGTGCTCACATCCGAGTTGTGTCGATTTACTCCTTAACGAAATTGCATTTTCTCAGCACAGAACTGTGTGCTTTACTATGTTAGAACCGCTTAAGCGATGAAATACTGCAGCGTTTGACTGAATTATGCAAAGTGTAAATAATTTGCAGGTATTGGAGACCAAAGGATCGCATCGCTATTCTAACACACAACTGTGTGCATTTATAAAATAATTATTTTTACCCATTGCAAATATTGGATCTTCAGTAAAATCTCTTGCGCCGGTCACCGGCGACCACCGTGGCAGTCAAAGTGTTAACGAAATTGCATTTTCTCAGCACAGAACTGTGTGCTTTACTAAGCAGTTTCATTTTTCTTAAGGATGGATCCTCAAAGGTGCTCACATCCAAGTGATGTCGATTTATTCGTCACCTTTTAATACGATAGCTTACGTACGGATCGTGCGCATGAAACAAAAGGCTAGAGCTGCGCTTTAACATCTTCTGATAGGATTGATCCTATGTGTCGATGTTTGCTTGGCCCGAAGCGCGGGATTATCGTGCGATCATCGACTAGCGATGTCCAAGCGAGTACAAGCGAGTCCAAGCGAGTCCAGACCGCGAGTCATCCTCTATTTATACCCGGTGATTTCCTATCCGATACGATTCCGGCACGGTAGCCACGTCGGTGAGGATCGTCAAAGGTGGCCTGGCTTTTATTTCGTTCGGTTCAGCTCTCGTAAACGGCAGAAACGAAGGAGAACACGCTGTTTTCACGAAACGTCACTGCGGTACTTTTCAAACGCACAGAATATGCGTTTTCCGCGGAATATACACTTGCAAATTTTACGACCCTGTCTGGCGAACTGGAGTGAAGAACACTTGCTATTTACTCGATGCCTCCAGACGTTACGATACTTGAATTTTTCTTTCATTGAAGTTTCGTTCCGAATGGCACTTGTTGGGGTACTTCGATTTCCATTTGATCAATTTCCGCCCTGGATGGCGGTGCTCGAGACGCGACTCTTTCAAGACGTGAAGAGTTTTTACTGGCGAGAATTGTTAGACGACTGCAGATTCCGTTTCGTTACGGAGATTAGCTTCTGTGCTCGTGTTCCTTATCTCTCGAAAATCGTGCGAGCGTCAGTTACTAAGAGATGCGAGAAGTTCAAACGTTGAAGTCGCATGTTGAGAATGACTCGACTATCTGGCTGCGATCTTAAGTCACTCCTTGAAAGGTACATCTGTTCGTAAGTGATGGAAAACGCGCCGATGGTACTTGTCGACTATGAGAGAACAGCTGCGGATGTGTTTTAACGCTCGGTTTTACGAGGAACGTCGATTGCAGATGCAGATATAAGTGAAGGTGCCGACGACCGATTACGCGAATCACAACTCTAACGCCCTGCGCCAATTATTTTGCGTGTTCGTACGTTGTTTCCTGTCAACGCACCACTTCTAATTCACAGACTGATAAGTAAATCATTCACCAACAATTCAGAACGATTATGCTGCGTGTGGGTTTACGCGTATCTTCCAATGTTATATAAAATGGGACAAAATGCCTACAGAACCTTGTGTCGGAAACTAAAAAACGTTTTTAATTCTAATATCTTTCCATGTAGATACATTACTGAATGAAAAATATACGCTACATGAAGAATGTCTGTTGAAAGTGATACATTTACAGGACTTAACCCTTTGCACTCCTATGTCGAGTGTGACTCGACATCAGTTTTTCAAACGGCAGAATATGCGTTTTGTCGAGCTCCACTCGACATTTTTTACATGTCTAAATAAATAGATATCGTGCACACGTTATCGACGCTCTCGCAATGTCACTAGAAGGGTTAGACATTCAGGTAATCGAAGAGAAATAAAAGAACTGGATGTGATCACAGATTAATAAAAATATAGATGGTGTCGATATGGCGAACCAATACGCGACATCTTACTGTTTTTTACGTCGAGCACTCAAGTGGTGGAGGGAATATTTCTTTTGGGGATTAGAAATCTCTCATGGTAAATGCGCGATATTTTATACAAAGAAAAAAAGTTCAAAAAACCAAGGAACAGAATATAGCCCACAAAAAATTTCGCGAAAAGATTTTGTCAATGCTAATACGTGATTGTCGTCATCCAAATATGAAAATGGGGAGGCCTGGAACACATGATAAACACGATCGCTTAGATGGAAAGCCTCATATAATCTTCCTACATCCCGAAGGAAAACACAAAGACTGTGCAGTTTACTCAAATAGAAAAACATCTGGAGGAAAAAGAGAAACCACCTATTTTTGTGAAACGTGTGAAAGAAAATCAACGGTTACATCTTGCAAGTTCTTTAAAAAACGATATCATGCCCTTGAAAATTTCAATATACGACAATACTGTAAATAAAATTGGTATTTAAGTGAATTTGTTTCTTCCTTTATTTATTTAAATTGCTTTATATTTTTAGTTAAAGTAAATTTCAAATAAAAATAAAAGCGTTGAAAAATGTCTGGTAACGAAATTGAAATAAAATTCGGAGTGCAAAGGGTTAATGTCTGGGGACATGAGGTATCGCAACGGATCGCGTACAGATCGTTCCGTTTCATTCCGGCTTAGTAACGCTTCTCAATTTCGCAAAAGTCCTACCACCACTTTGCCTGTAAAAAACCTCCGCGGGTATAAACAGGTCTAGATTATGTTACATCAACTTCTTACGCGTTGTTTCTTTATTTTATGCCTTTCGGATCCCCCCCAATCTTCTGAGCGGCATTGCCACCGGCACGAAAAGGATCTCACGCTACGCCGCTCTCAAACTGGCTACAAAAATAATCACTTTAAACTTACCACCCGTGAGATTTGGGCTTTCTAAAGTATCATACGTCCCCAATGCACGAATCATGTTTTTCCGCCCAGTTAACCCTCTCGACCTGAGAGAGTCAATTATTGAACCGTTTATTGCAATAAAAACGAACCAGCATCACTTTCAGGTCGGAACACTTTATTTTTATCGGGTTTTTATAGTCTGCTATGACGTAACGGTGATTATCAGACTGCGGACATTTTTGTAAAAATGCTTATAATTTGAACAGTTTTCCTTTTTTGGCGTTGATAGGATTTTAACATGGATACATGGAATTTTATTTGATTATATTTTTAAACGCATGGCATTCATATTTTAAATTGCATATGTAGTTCACGTAATAACGTTCGCGTAACACATTCGTGACGTATCGCGAAATTGTAAAAAAAATCAATTGTGATCGAGAATACCTCAGTTATGTCTGTCGATCAGTCGCGGAACTGGTCAATTATCTTTTCTCCATGAATGGCGAACCGGGAGGACGGCGTTGCTTGAAACGATGTGTTGCAGTGTCAATATACATACGCATTTGTTATTTATATCGCTGAATGGGCAGGCTCTTTGGGAGCCAAAATCTCCGCTAAAAACATTAATACCTGTCAACACTGACATTGTGGTGGCCACGGGTATTTCAATTCATCTACGGCAAGTGGGAAGTGTCCAAGTACATTTGTCCTGCAGATATCGTACACGTGGTGACATTCCAATTCTTGTCACAACGTTGATTGTTTAATATGTCGCGTAACATTTCATGTACAATGTATACAGCGAAAGTCGTTATTTAACATATGTATATTCTATCGCGGTCAACTCTCAGTTCAGACAAGATATCGTCGTGATCACTACCGACGGTTCAAGAGTCAATTGTTATAAGTCAGTGCAATTAGTCGTGATGAGAGTATCGTAAGATATGTCAATTGTGCAAGCTTTCTTTTGACGTAATTCTATCGCATGCGAAAAGTGATCGCGATCAATAACATACGCACGTGATATGCCGCACCGTTAATCTACTGCCGGGCGATGCCTGATTTGTCCAAGTGTAGGAGACAGGTACGATTACAGACACTTGTCAATGCAGCGCGACGAAAATAATTGTTAGGCAAGAATCCGCAAGAGTAGAGTTTTGACGAAATTGATATCGTACTGGACGAGGGAAATAATCACAGATTACGCCAGGCACCGAATGAAGATTCTGTCCGATACTGATACCAGTTTAGAATTCAGTCGTAATCAGAGCACTAACGGGAAGATGGACTGAGTACGGCGATTAGACGAATAATCGTTTAGTCCACCGCAGGAAGCGTTAATCGATGCCACGCATTTCACGTTATCAATCATTAATAAACTCCTACCTTCGGTGCATGCCAGACCTCAACCGTTGTAAAACGCGTCGTGAACATCATGGATTCAATTAGGTCCCAGCGAAGCTTCAATAAATCAACGCTGAACCTCTCCCGACGCGATTTAACATCCACAGGGCGGAAAAAATGAATTAGATTTTTCTATCCCCCGGCAAGTTATGTTTAATTATAACTCGTGCCCGATGGATTGAGGCCAAACGAATGCAATACTCGCTGACGCATAAAAACGGCCTGGAGTGCCGAGTGACGTAAAGAAGAAGCAAGTCCGGACTGGAAACTACGCATTGCGAGGGGTTGGCACGCTCCAAATGGAACGTGGCACCGTGTTACATGCACATCTACGTCAGTAGTCGTTGCGACGCACTGGATTTTGCGCGCGGAAGGCACGTTCCTCGGAAATTCATATAAATTTAAACGGCCGCACGTGTCGGACAATCGAACTATCGATTATGCAGTGTCGCTCGGTTGCGGACAGGGACAGGGGACGAGCAAGGATTGCCTTGGATACCAGGCTGTGGGCTAAATTCGAATCCGGGCCTCTGTATCGCGGGATGAAAATCAGCAGATATGCAAACGGAGCCACGGCCGGTGGAAGGTGTGAGAGTGTAAAATGAACGAGAAGATGGCGTAATTAATTGGACGCCTATATGCGCCAGTCGCTCGTGATTCCTGCTTTTGATGATCATTGTCGCAAAAGACCGCAGCTGCGGAGAGCTAAGCTCAGCTTTCGCAAGATCGATAATTCATTACAGAGCCTCATTCTACTACAGCATTTCGACGGCGACACGATCGTGAAACTACCTTATTATCGCGTCCTTCGGACAGTTTCCAACTATTCTCGTTTCCATCATCGTCGATGTCTCCCGAATTTCTTTTGTTGACCGACAGAAGCTCGTTGCTTCAAACAACAAATTCAATTGCGGATGTGTTTGTCGGCCAGTGTGCGTTTCTAAGGGGCGGAATGCGGACAATCGTGATTTAGGAATGTAATTAATGTTGTGCGGGCTATAAATCGCCCCGCGTTCCGTTCAGAACTTCCGCATTATAAATCTTCTATTCATCGCCGACGTCTACGGCCGATATTTCAATCAAACTATGGGAGTAAAATCGGCAAACAATTTAAGAACTCCTTTGAAGTATTCGATGCGCGTATAACTTTCTCACATTTTCATCGATTTCTCGCTTTACCATTGAGTGTCAACCTACGCTCGCACATCCTTCAACTAAGTTGGCAATTTCTTGTTCCTGGGAAGTGCCAATCGTAGTCGGATTTAACCGATCGGCAGAGTTCGTCTATCGATCGGCTCTTTTCAAACGGCGTCTCGCCATTAAACATTCAATATTTGCCGTGACCGTGTCGCGCCATTGCAACCCAGTTTCCACGTTAATTGATTTCCGTCTAGGCGTCTGCAGCCATTGCCTCGTAGTCCGTCACGTACCGTTTTACTTTCCGGTATGTTTGACTTGGCGGCGATGACTTCCCGGTATTCTCGCCATGTTTCCTCCTCCCCCTCATTCTTCTCTTCCTCCTGTCCTTCCCAGCCGCTCTTCCTTTTTTTCTTGGGCAAAGTGCCTCTTGCACGCGCACTTCATCCACTCGACACGACGGAGGGCAACTTCCGATCGACGGGGATGAATACTTTCCAAGCAGACGATCGTCGGATGAGATCATCGAATAAACTTTGCCATTAGATTGTTAGCACCACAATAAGGCGTGCACTGCATTTTTTCGATGACAAAAGCAAATATTTTCGGTCGGTGACTCATCGATGCATGAATGTGTCGACAGTTCGACGAGTCTCAATAAATTGACCCGCGTCAGTCTTTAGATTTATATGCAAATGATGTGCTTCCTTTATAAAGAAAGTTGGCGGTTAGTCGCTTTCCTTATAAAGAAATTCATATTCCCTACGAGATGGAAACTGTCGGGACATTATATCCGGCACGCTCTTTATATGAATTATATTGCACGTGTGCCGACTGTACGTAGAGACAAGATGTACGTTTTCTCATATCTTACGTCGTACAGTGGATGAGATCATGCGTTCGACAATTTACGAGGTCAGGCGTTCGTTGCTATTCAGATAAAAAGCGGTTCGAAGGTAAGCGTATCGTCCACACTGCCACGTCAATTTTGTCATACGCACGCATATTTTTTCTTGGTAACTCGTTAAAAGAAATCAACGCAAAGAAAGAGGCTTTTCATTCAGTGCCCGACGAGCACAGATTTCTCCCGAATTCGTGATGCCCCAAGGGACTGTCTTGAATGCGGGCGATTAAGTTTTGCGTGTTCGACGTCAATTTTCATGTCGCGCCTCGTAATAGTTCACACGAAACTACGGGTTGCGTGGGTTAACGAACAAAACACGCGGGTGTTGTGGCTGAAACCATTGATGAGAACGGAAGAAGTAAAGTGTGTGACGTTACAATTAAGTACGCAGTCTGTCTTGTGTGTGTTTTAACAGGTTAAACGCTATGACAGTCCCAGAAGGCCGTTACTAAACTTTCCGTTTAGGTAGCTGTGCCAATTTTAAGAAATTCTGGTTTGTAAACCATACAGTATTAACACATTGTTGACCGGCAATTTTCGGCAAAAGCTATCTCAAGTCACCGGCTATTATTTTGTAAGTGAGTATGGAAGTGAAACGATATAAATAACCTTCAATAAAGTTTGTTCGTGCATAATGAATTCAAATTGAACTTTGGACATAAATTTTTTGTAACTTCTAATATTTTTTCATACGATTAACTGTACAGCAATCATTTACGCGTAGATGTAGACAAGAGGTTTTACCCATATATCTTGTTTCGTTGCGCTTTCCTTTTAAAGAGCTAGATTATGCCCTTGTTATTTCATTTTCAATAATCATTTCCCAAATTGACTATAACTTATTTAAAATCACTCGGGCAACTATATAAAGCATTCACGTATAATTGATTGAAAAATGCTTCACCGTCACGTTCCGTCGTTCTTGACACTTTCTAATACTAGAATTGTAATAAAAGCCTCAGTACCAAGAAAAGTATACTTTTTTATAATAAAGCAGACGGGATTGACCACAATGAACAAAATTTTGCTATATTCTATATTGCCCTGCGTTTCAAAAATTAAAATAGTCGACGCAAATGCAAACACGAGTTAACTCGTGACCGGTCAACAACGTTTGGCCATGAAAACACGAGTTAACTCGTGACCGGTCAACAATGTGTTAAAGAATATATTGGGTTGGAGGGAAAGTTCTGTCGTATTTTAAAGAAAATGTTTGAATTCATGTATAAAAATATGTGTTTAATATTAATCATAATACATTTAATGTGTTGTATGATGAATGCCAAACTGTTCTGCAATTTGTCGACTTGTTAAATGTGGATTATTTTCAAACATGGATCGTAAAACATCATTATCGATCTTGGATAGTCGTCCGGATCGATCGCTTTCTTGAAGGCTCAGATCCCCGGAACAGAATTTGCTAAACCATCTTTGACAAGTACGAACATTTACAATATCTTTTCCAAATGCCGCACATAAATTTTCACGTGCAACCGATGCGTTGCTTCCTTTGTGGAATTCATAGAAAATGCAGTGTTGTAAATGCACTTTATCTACTGACATGTTTTTCACTTTAAATATCACAAGTAAATGATGAACGGTAAAAAAGGACTCCTTTTATATTATACAGCAGCTATAAAAAACAAAAAAAAATCCGAATAACTCACTAGCCAGACGTTTTTTTTATTTACAAGAAAAATTACCTGCCTATTAAAAATACGACAGAACTTTCTCTCCAACCCAATATTTACACTTATTTAACCCTTTGACTGCCATGATGGTCACCGGTGACCGGCGCAAGAAATTTTACTGAAGATCCAAAATATTCGCAATGGGTAGCAATTATTATTTTATAAATGCAGTTGTTATTAGAATAGTGATGCCGTCTTTTGGTCTCCAATACCTGCACACTATTTACATTTTCCATAATTCAGTCGAACGTTGTAGTATTTCATAGCATCGCTGTTCTAATATAGTAAAACAAGCTTGGCAGTCAACGTGTTAATAGATGTTATTGAAATGTTTTAAATTTATGTGAGATCTTCTACTCCTTGCGTTTTTTTTTACACACAAACGCACTTTCTGAATGTACGCACCGCTTAACACTAGAACTACCGACAATTCAGCAAACCTACTTCTACCAAAACCAGTCAAAATGACTGGTCTTAAAAAAATACTTAATAATAGAATATTTTTAAATATGTTGCTTCATTACTTTCTTACAAAAGGAAATCCATGTTTTATGTAATAGATTTTTGGTATTATTAACTTACTTAATGAGTTAGGATTAGGTTCCGTCTGCAGCAATTTCCTTTTGTGATTCTAGTAAAATACTTTCATTAGAATTTTCAGAACTTGAAAACACTCGAACACATCTACTTTTACGTAAATTTGAATTATTTTCACATTCGCTTTCTGAAGATTTCTGAACATATTCTTTGTCTAAATCATCATTGTCACTTCTGTCACTATCAACAAGATTATCGTGAATACCCCACGATTCAATTTCATTTTCTTCTGGTTCATCTTCACAATCATAAAGTTCACCATCTTCTATATCAGAGCATTCCATTGGTATATCATTCAATTTTTGCAATACTTCACAAGTTTTCAATTGTTTTGCCATTTTCAGGGCTTAGAAAGACTAGAACAAAACTATTTATTATAAAAATGAGTATATAAGATTTGTATTTATTTTCTCATCTTATACTAATTGAAATAATATGTCGTATACTGAATATGTTGTTATATGAACAAGAACATGGTGGTCTTCCAGCAGCTGTTATAAACGCACTGATTGAATGCAGTAACTTCTCTATTTGATGGTTGTTTTTACAATATTGCCTGGTATAATACTGTGATGTGGCAAGCGAGCAAATTCCAAAACAAAACAATAATACATTCCTAACAGAATCTTCAAATGTTTTACGACTTCAGATCTAAATGAACGCCTTAATAAATACCAGTCAAAATGACTGCTGTTGGTATAAGTAACCATACTATCAATTTATTTTGATTCAGAATAAATAAAACATTTAAAAAATATATTTTATTATTTCTTTAGTTATCACCGCAAAAGTCATTACACCATTTCGGAAAAAAAATGTAACATAAAGTAGAAATATTTAAATCAAATTGTAAAACCAGTCAAAATGACTGGTGCGGTAGTTCTAGTGTTAAACGGAAAGCTAAAATCATGGGCTTTGTATTTAACGTCTTAATAGAATTGGCAGAAGTTATACCTGTACATGTGATCCTGTTTATTTGTAATTTCGTCCGGTTCTTTTCATTTCCTTTTACCGCTTCTGCTCGAAAAACGCCGGATGCATCGTGTGTTTACTTGAGCGAGACCGGGTCACGGAAATGGGGAGAAAGCGTGTATTGCATTGGATCGATTATGCGTTAAGAGTTTCTACAGACTGCGTATATACTCATTGCAACGCTCGCAAAGTCTTCCCCCGAAACGTTGTGGATAATATTTATGCGTGCTCTTAGAATCATTAGGATCAGTGAAGAGAAACAGCTGATCTTATCCTGACTCAA
Organism: Cryptocheilus praepositus; assembly: GCA_033815515.1. NCBI lineage: Eukaryota > Metazoa > Arthropoda > Insecta > Hymenoptera > Pompilidae > Cryptocheilus > Cryptocheilus praepositus. The sequence goes on along the minus strand of JAWWQZ010000222.1, from coordinate 2,003,101 downwards.
ACAATGCTCTTACTGTCTCGGCCGAGCTACTAATTCATTTTTTACGACCTTACTCTCTATTAATAAAGTAATCGGTGCCATCCTTAGATACGGTCCATTGCATTTTCATCGTATTAGCAACCATGTTCACTCTTCATACATTTACATAACTGTCATCCGTGCTTTAAATAATCTTTAACCACTCCAAGTGGAACATATATGCAGAAGGTAACAATAATACCGGTTTTTTTACTTCAGAAAACATTAAATTGCGATATCGATTAACAACATTGTTTTACCTAGTGCAACATGACGCGGTATATAATTTGTAATTTGAACATATGTGCAGAAGGTCACAATAATACCGTTTTTTTTTACTTGAGAAAACATTAAATTGTGATATCGATTAGCAACATTGTTTCCCCTAGTACAACATGACGCGGTATATAATTTGTAATTCGAATATATGTGCAGAAGGTAACAATAATACCGTTTTTTTTACTTCAGAAGACATTAAATTGCCATATCGATTAACAACATTGTTCCACCTAGTGCAACAAGACACGACATATAATTTGTAATTCGAACATATGTGGAGAAGGTACCAATAATACCGGTTTTTTTACTTCAGGAATCATTAAATTGCGGTATCGATTAGCAACATTGTTCTACCTAGTGCAACATGACGCGGCATACAATTTGCAAATCGAACATATGTGCAGAAGGTAACAATAATACCGGTTTTTTGCTCCAGAAAATATTAAATTGCCATATCGATTAACAACATTGTTTCACCTAGTGCAATATGACACGACATATAATTTGTAATTCGAAACTATGTACAGAAGGTAACAATACCGTTTTTCTTTTTACTTCAGAAAACATTAAATTGCGATATCGATTAACAACATTGTTCTACCTAGTGCAACATGACGCGACATATAATTTGTAATTCGAACATATGTGCAGAAGGTAACAATAATACCGGTTTTTTACTTCAGAAAACATTAAATTGCGATATCGATTATCAACATTGTTCTATCTAGCGCAACATGACGCAGCGTATAATTTGTAGTTCGAACATATGTGGAGAAGGTAACAATAATACCGGTTTTTTTACTTCAGGAAACATTAAATTGCGATATCAATTAACAACATTGTTCCACCTAGTGCAACATGACACGACATATAATTTGCAATTCGAACATATGTGCAGAAGGCAACAATAATACCGGTTTTTTTTACTTCAGAAAACATTAAATTGCGATATCAATTAGCAACATTGTTCTACCTAGTGCAACATGACGCAGCGTATAATTTGCAATTCGAACATATGTGCAGAAGGTAACAATAATACCGGTTTTTTACTTCAGAAAACATTAAATTGCGATATAGATTAACAACATTGTTCCATCTAGTGCAACATGACGCGGCATATAATTTGTAATTCGAACATATGTGCAGAAGGTAACAATAATACCGGTTTTTTTTACTTCAGAAAACATTAAATTGCGATATCGATTAACAACATTGTTCTACCTAGTGCAACATGACGCGGCATATAATTTGTAATTCGAACATATGTGCAGAAGGTAACAATAATACCGGTTTTTTACTTCAGAAAACATTAAATTGCGATATCGATTATCAACATTGTTCTATCTAGTGCAACATAACGCGGCGTATAATTTGCAATTTGAACATATGTGCAGAAGGTAACAATAATACCGTTTTTTTTTTACTTCAGAAACCGTTAAATTGCGATATCAATTTGCAACATTGTTCTATCTAGTGCAACATGACGCGGTATATAATTTGTAATTCGAACATATGTGCAGAAGGTAACAATAATACTGATTTTTTACTTCAGAAAACATTAAATTGCGATATCGTTGATCAAAACTGTTCCACCTAGTGCAACATAAAGCGGCATACAATTGGTAATTCGAACATATGTGCAGAAGGTAAAAATAATACCGGTTTTTTACGTCAGAAAGCATTAAATTGCGATATCGATTAACAACATTGTTCTATCTAGCGCAACATGACGCGGCATACAACTTGCAATTCAAACATATGTGCGGAAGGTAACAATAATACTGGTTTTTTTACTTCAGAAAACATTAAATTCCGATAAGAATTAGTAAAATTGTTCTACCTAGTGCAACATGATGCGGCATACAATTTTCAATTCGAACATATGTGCAGAAGCTAACAATAATACCGGTTTTTTACTTCAGAAAATATTAAATTGCGATATCAATTAACAACATTGTTCTACCTAGTGCAACATGATGCGACATATGATTTGCAATTCGAACATATGTGCAGCAGGTAACAATAATACCGATTTTTTTACTTCAGAAAACATTAAATTGCAATATCCATTAAGAATATTGTTCCACCTAGTGCAACATGACGCGACATATAATTTGTAATTCGAACATATGTGCAGAAGGTAACAATAATACCGGTTTTTTTACTTCAGAAAACATTAAATTGCGATATCGATTAACAACATTGTTCTACCTAGTGCAACATGACACGGCATACAAATTGTAGTTCGAACATATGTTCAGAAGGTAACAATAATACCGTTTTTTTTTACTTCAGAAAACATTAAATTGCGATATCGATTATCAACATTGTTCTATCTAGCGCAACATGACGCAGCGTATAATTTGCGATTCACCCAATGCGTTTCTCTGCAGTAGATATGCCTAATACCTCGCGACGGTAATCTCATTATCGCCATTGCATGCGGCCCTGAATCGGTCGCGTTTGTCAAGCGATTCGCTTATGGTCATTACATAGGCAAACGGTGAGAACCGGGCGCGAATCGGAAATCGGGATAAACACCGAACGTTCACTCGCTCATCTGTGCAACTATACGCTAAGATCGATACTCGCTTCGCGAGTGATTAGACAATACCGCGAAACTGGAGTACTGTGACAGTTCCATTTCCGCGTTCTCATTAGCGGAGGCACGGAGTTTAATTGCATAATTGCCACGTGCTTCAATGATTGCCAAGCGCAGCGTGTCGTTGCGTCGGAGACGAATGCGAGACATCGCACTAATTTGAAAGTTAAATTCTTAGACGAGTGGCGGGATTCGTAAAAGTCGGCCTCGCTAATGAATATGCTTCACTCGCTGCGTTGTGCGAAATAAGAACACCTGTTTCGGATCGGTGAGATCTTTTGCTGGTGCTACGCCTGGCATATTTTCAGTCGATATTGATCACGCCATTGCGACCGGTGGCGCAATTGTCCGTCATCGTAATCGCAACGGTCCGCTCTCGATTTCATGCTCATTTGTTAACACATTCGCGGACGTGAATGCTATAACATTCATTTTCATGATGACGCAGAATGACGTAAATGCTATAGTATTCAAATGTTAAAATCAATTGTTTTAAATTTCATTTTATATAACCTTAAGTTTTTGTGATTATTAAACCTGTCAAGATAATCTGACTACCCTTATCAAATGTGTTTAACCCATTGACTGCCAACTACGAGATATCTCGTAGTAAGCATCTGTACCAAAAGTGTTTTCTTTCAATAAAAATACTGTAAATGCCACACAATTTTACAATTACAATATTATATCAGTAACTTAATAATACAGTAAAGCCTGTTTTTATGCGGTGGATAGGGACTGCATAAAAAAAGTCGGACTTAGAAAATAAATCAATAATTTATGAAATAGATGAGAGAATGCTTTCAATTAAATTAAATAATTAAATTAGACCTGAAGAAATTGTAAAAATATTTAATTCTTCATTGTACATATACATGGAGAAGTTTTCACATTATACATTAAATAGTTTGCTGCTACTCGTCGTAATCCAAAACGCGCATCTTCTTGTGATGGATTGGTTGAAAATCGCTTTCGTCGCTTAAAGATAGGATTTCAATTGATTTGTTTTTTGGTACCATAAACTCAGTGATCAGTTTTTGTGACGACGGTCGACTGGTCAGTTGCTTGTAAACGCCACGATAGTGAGACATGCATGATCTCAGTTCTTTTTGGAATTTTAAGCGTCTTTCCGCATTGGTATCTATTTTAAGAAAATGCGTTTCCAATTTTTTCGAGATTTGGATCCCTGCATATATTTTATCTGCTGTAATAGATTCCGGTTCTTCTTGTCCATTTTCATAATCTATCAAACTATTGATAATGTCACTATCATCGACAGTTTGGTCCTCAATCATCTCGTCCAGGTCATTATCGCCAAAAGAATCAAAGCCTTCTCCGCCGATGTTATGTGCGAGCGCACTAATTTCAGATAATAACGTTGACGCGTTTTCGGTAACGTTTCGATTAATTACACATTCATATATTTCGTCCACAACATGTATATGTACATTGATAGGAAACATTAAACTGGTGCTAACGCCGCTTAGATTCATATACCGCAAAAAAAAAATCGCACAAAAAAGGACCGCACAAAAATAAAATCGCACAAAACCAATCGCACAAAAAAGGACCGCACAAAAACAGGTTTTACTGTATTATATTTTGTAAAACTTTATGTCTTCTTTAAAATAAAACTGTGGCACCCAGGGTAAGACGCGTTAAATTTGCGTGGCAGTCAATGGGTTAACACGTTGACTGCCACGGTGGTTACTGGTAACCGGCGCAAAAATTTTACTAAAAATGCAAAAAATTCGCAATAAAGCCTATTTGCAACCTTGTAAAAGCAATTGATATTGGAATAGTGTTTCAATACTTTGGCTTCTAACAACTCTGCGTTACCTTCATTTTACACAATTTAATCATTCTCTGCAGTATTTCATCGCACCGCGGTTCTAACCTGGCAAAATATGCTTGGCAGTCAACGTGTTAATCAAATTTCGGATATCACAACCAATTTAAAAATAATATGACTGTCGATTTTTGCACCTCGCTGAAACTTTTAATGTCCGCGAACATGTTAATGGTCAACTTAAGTCGCAGGCAGGTTAGCTCTTGGATTGAGAACATCTGCACGTTCGTATTATGAGACGTACGTTTACGGAAACCAGTCCTTTTCGATGGAATTTCCAGTATGAAGGCCTACGCACGAATTTTTTATCATTCACTCATACGTAACTCTCGTATTAACGTGCGCGCTCAGGGCGTCGACGATATTTGACAGCGTAAATCCGAATCAGAAAAACCGGTTTCGACTTTCTTCGCTGGAAGAAGTCGCTGCTCTCGCGAAGCGTAATCGCATTTGAATATTTTTAGATCGGGCGAGAGTGCCTGCTCATCAACCAAGTAGCATTTTTCCATTTTTCGTTCTCCGCTTTATCGTTGAATCTAGTGCCTTTTAACACGCGTCACAGGAATCGTTTAATCTTCTCAACGGCCAAATTGCTGGCATACCTGCTAATACATTAACTGTCGCGTAAAATTTGATAATCCTTCGTCAGATATATTACCCAGAAACGACTCGATGCGGAATATGGCAATATTTCGGAGCTGAAAAAAAAATGTTATAAAAGGCTATCAGCGTTTGTACCACATATGGCGAAACTACATTCAAAGAGCTTAAAAGTTACACTGTATATTGTAGGTTTATATCAGTAGTTTGAACATCGCAGCTTTCGCCGGAAATTGAAAAAATCATAAATCACGCAATTTTCGTACAAATTGAAGTCTCCCGATAAATTTGTTCTTTTAATACGCAAAAGAAGTTCCGGATCGACTGATAAAAATGGAGATAGCAGGATAAATTCGCACTGCTTCGGCAGTTAGCGTCAAAAATAGATAGAGAATGTATCTGAATCCCAATATCCGTGACCGATTTTAAGACACGGCGGAAACGTGTGTCACGATATGATCACTTCCCTTTCATGGTCTCGCCATTCTGCGTACACTCCAATGCTACTGAACACTCTTGATACCAATTATCGGCGTTATCGATTGAACGGCGCCAGATATCAGACTCCGATAGAGATCCGGTGTCGTGTGGTGATCGATCGCCATTAATCTCTTGCGTGAAGGCTGAAAAATTGAAGTACCAGTGCGAAATATAACCATTGTGTTCCGCGTTGAGTGCTTGAAAGCACCCGTTTTTCTTCGGATTCAAAGCTGATTCCTCAAGAATCGAGGAGGCTGCGTGCTTTGAGTTACTCGGAATTACGAAGCACGAGAGGAATGCCGTTTACTCCACCGACAAGACCACGCGCGTATGTCACATATGCACGTGTACATGCCGAGCCGCATGCAATTTGCATTGTACGAATGCGCACGTGAGAAACAAATCTGAGAACCGTGGCCTACGGTTTCCAAATTTCCTCTCAAATGCAATCGATTGTATCGATCGAATTTGGGTCTTCTGTTGCGTCGAGTGGTTGCACATAATTGTTTAATACATTAACACGTTGACCGCCAATCGTATCTTGCTGTACAGTAAAACCTGTTTTTGTGCGGTGGATAGGGACAGCATAAAAGAAATCGTACAAAAAAATATTCGAAAATTTTATAAATTCTTACATATAATAAACAATTTTGTGCGATATACTACCTTCACAAATTTTTTTATGCGGTTTTTCTGATAAGGACCGCATAAAAAAAGTCGGACTAAGAAAATACATCAATGATTTATGAAATAGATGAGAGAATGCTTTCAATTAAATTAAATAATTAAATTAGACCTATAGAAATGGTAAAAATATTTAATTCTTCATTGTACATATACATGGAGAAGTTTTTACATTGTACATTAAATAGTTTGCTGCTACTCGTCGTAATCCAAAACGCGCATCTTCTTGTGACGAATTGGTTGAAAATCGCTTCCGTCGCTTGAAGATAGGATTTCAATTGATTTGTTTTTTGGTACCATAAACTCAGTGATCAGTTTTTGTGACGATGGTCGACTGGTCAATTGCTTGTAAACGTAACGATAGTGAGACATGCATGATCTCAGATCTTTTTCGAATTTTAAGCGTCTTTCCGCTTTGGTATCTACTTTAAGAAAATGCGTTTCCAATTTTTTCGAAATTTGGATCCCTGCATATATTTTATCTGCTGTAATAGATTCCGGTTCTTCTTGTCCATTTTCATAATCTATCAAACTATTGATAATGTCACTATTATCGACAGTTTGGTCCTCAATCATCTCGTCTAGGTCATTATCGCCGAAAGAATCAAAGCCTTCTCCGCCGATGTTACGTGCAAGGGCACTAATTTCAGATAATAACGTTGACGTGTTTTTGGTAACGTTTCGATTAATTACACATTCATATATTTCGCACAAAAAAAATTGCACAAAAATAAAATCGCACAAAACCAATCGCACAAAAACAAAATCGCATAAAAAAAGACCGCACAAAAACAGGCTTTACTGTATTAGAACGGCGATGCTATGAAATACTACAGCGTTTGACTGAATTATGCAAAATGTAAATAATAAGCAGGTATTGCAGACCAAAGGATCGCATCACTATCCTAACAGTAACTGCATTTATAAAATAATTATTGATACTCATTGCGAATATTTTAGATCTTCAGTAAAATCTCTTGCGCCGGTCACCGGTGACCATTATGGCAGTCAAAGTGTTAATGATCTTATAAAATTCTTATAATCGTTTCCTTACTGATAGACGAATGGAATCAGATGCGCGCGACGTCAAGGTTTACGACAAATTCACACTCATTGACACTGTTCAGAAATTGCATGCATTAACGTCGCATTTTCTGCACAGATTGGCTACACTGTTGCGAAATTGCTATTATGTTCAACGAGCAACGTTAATATCCTCGTCTGCATCCTGTAGAGTACCCTTTGATTTATGGACAATAATTCTGATGATACAATAAAGTATTCGTTCTAGACTCGCGTGCTTAACGATGTGCGAAGACGACGGTTTACTGCCAAATTTAATCTCGTCTTTCTTCCTCTTGCTCTTCTTGATTTTCCTCTCAGACCTTCAACGTATACAAGCGACGATATAAAGTGCGTGGCGAACAAAAGCAGGGTTGTCTTTCACATTTGTCGAAAGTACGTCTAATAATGGCGCTCCTATGTTACATTGAAAGCTTACCGTTTATCGTGGGCTTATAAACCAAGTGGTTATTTTAAGTGTTAAAGCACGCCAAGAGTATTCGAAAATAAAGTTACGTTATGGTTCATTTTCTCATTGGAAACTTATTCTCGACGTTTGACGATTTTGCAAATCTCTGGAAAAAGTCTTTAATGAAAATAAGTAACATTCTTTATATTTTCGGAAGATTAGTACCGTAAACAGGCGACTGAAATATCCTATACCTTTCTATAATTCCCTATATCCGCAATTCACTTTGCATTTTCCTCGACCTCGCTTGTCCGAGTTTTAAAGGATTCCGAAAATAGCAGCGTCGGTCGAGGGGAAAAAGTATCCAAGAGAAAAATTTTCTCCGAATCTTCTTCTTATAAGCCAAACTTCTGAGCGATCGTGCATCCATCACTTTCATTATTCTCTCCGGCATTTGCCCTAGAATTTATTCCGCCCGCGAAAGTTTATGAAACCCGATTAAATCCCGAGCGTCGGCAGAATTTCGAATTGTTTCTCAGACGTGCATTACCCAACGCAAAGTTGACGACGAAGTTACAAGGTCTGCAGTCGAGAGTTCACTGTTTGACGCAAGGTGTACTTCGCCATTAGATGGATTTTCAGCGGAGCATTGGCACCGGCACTCAGCCGACTAAACTTTAGACAATGGAAAACTTGTGCAGGCAAACTGTTCATACTCCTCTTGCACAGTCTCCTCCGCCCTCATTTTCTCCAGTTGCTACACCGAGAAACTTGCCCGTTAATCAAAAACTCCACCGCAAAATTCCATAAAACACAAATTCGCCAAATTAGTAGCTCCACCGTATGAATTGAATAAAAAGGAAAGTATGAATGTTTAACAGGTTGACTGCCACGGTGGTTACTGGTGACCGGTGCAAAAGGTCTCATGAAAAATTTAAAAATACCCTATCGGTAGCATTTATAATTTTATAAATGAAATTCATATTAAATAGTAATCCAATTCTTTGGTCTCCGATACCTTCGCATTATTTTTATTTTGTAAATGCGATTCATATTAAATAGTGATTCAATTCTTTGGTCTCCGATACCTTCGCATTATTTTCATTTTGTAAATGCAATTCATATTAAATAGTGATTCAATTGTTTGATCTCCGATACCTTCGCATTATTTTCATTTTGTAAATGTGATTCATATTAAATAGTGAGTCAATTTTTTGGTCTCCGATACCTTCGCATTATTTTCATTTTGTAAAGGTGATTCATATTAAATAGTGAGTCAATTCTTTGGTCTCCGATACCTTCGCATTATTTTCATTTTTTAAATGTGATTCATATTAAATAGTGAGTCAATTCTTTGGTCTCCGATACCTTCGCATTATTTTCATTTTGTATATGCAATTCATATTTAATAGTGATTCAATTCTTTGGTCTCCGATACCTTCGCATTATTTTCATTTTGTAAATGCGATTCATATTAAATAGTGATTCAATTGTTTGATCTCCGATACCTTCGCATTATTTTCATTTTGTAAATGCGATTCATATTAAATAGTGATTCAATTGTTTGGTCTCCGATACCTTCGCATTATTTTTATTTTGTAAATGCAATTCATATTAAATAGTGATTCAATTCTTTGGTCTCCGATACCTTCGCATTATTTTCATTTTGTAAATGCGATTCATATTAAATAGTGATTCAATTCTTTGGTCTCCGATACCTTCGCATTATTTTTATTTTGTAAATGCAATTCATATTAAATAGTGATTACATTTTTTGGTCTCCGATACCTTCGCATTATTTTCATTTTGTAAATGCGATTCATATTAAATAGTGATTCAATTCTTTGGTCTCCGATACCTTCGCATTATTTTCATTTTATAAATGCGATTCATATTAAATAGTGATTCAATTCTTTGGTCTCCAATACCTTCGCATTATTTTCATTTTGCAAATACGATTCATATTAAATAGTGATTCAATTGTTTGATCTCCGATACGTTTGCATTATTTTCATTTTGTAAATACGATTCATATTAAATAGTGATTAAATTTTTTGGTCTCCGATACCTTCGCATTATTTTCATTTTGTAAATGCAATTCATATTAAATAGTGATTCAATTCTTTGGTCTCCGATACCTTCGCATTATTTTCACTTTGTAAATACGATTCATATTAAATAGTGATTCAATTGTTTGATCTCCGATACCGTCACATTATTCTCATTTTGTAAATACGATTTATATTAAATAGTGATTCACTTGTTTGGTCTCCGATACCTTCGCATTATTTTCATTTTGTAAATGCGATTCATATTAAATAGTGATTCAATTCTTTAGTCTCCGATACCTCCGCATTATTTTTATTTTATAAATACGATTCATATTAAATAGTGATTCAATTCTTTGGTGTCCGATACCTTCGCATTATTTTCCTTTTGTAAATGCGATTCATATTAAATAGTGGTTCAATTGTTTGGTCTCCGATACCTTCGCATTATTTTCATTCTGTAAATGCGATTCATATTAAATAGTGATTCAATTCTTTGGTCTCTGATACCTTCGCATTATTTTCATTTTGTAAGTGTGATTCATATTAAATAGTGATTCAATTCTTTGGTCTCCGATACCTTCGCATTATTTTCATTTTGTAAATGCGATTCATATTAAATAGTGATTCAATTGTTTGGTCTCCGATACCTTCGCATTATTTTCATTTTGTAAATGCGATTCATATTAAATAGTGATTCAATTCTTTGATCTCCGATACCTTTGCACTATTTTTATTTTGTAAATGCAATTCATATTAAGTAGTGATTCAATTCTTTGGTCTCCGATACCTTCGAATTATTTTCATTTTATAAATGCGATTCATACTAAATAGTGATTGAGTTGTCTGGTCTCCGATACCTTCGCATTATTTTCATTTTGTAAATGCGATTCATATTAAATAGTGATTCAATTGCTTGGTCTCCGATACCTTGCACTATTTTCATTTTGTAAATGCGATTCATATTAAATAGTGATTCAATTCTTTGGTCTCCGATACATTCGCATTATTTTCATTTTGTATATGCAATTCATATTTAATAGTGATTCAATTCTTTGGTCTCCGATACATTCGCATTATTTTCATTTTGCACAATTCATATTCTGTAGTACTTTATTACGTTGCGGTTTTAACATAGTAAAATACGCACACAGTCAACGTGTTAATTTGAAAAGTTCACAGTGTACTTTGCCTGTGATACACCTGTTGAAAATTGTACCAATCGCATCCTCAATATCACTGTTTCGCATCACTTATCAATTTCCGCCCGTAGTTCAGTTCGATTCTTGCATTGATTACGTCATTCAGCGTGTATCGTTCTATTGTCGATTACGTCGACCCGTCCATATGAGAGAGGCAAGCATACGATAAAAAGTCGATAGCTCCCTAGGAATGCCGTGGGTGACGTAGGTGTTGGTATGTATAAACAAAAGCGGAAACTCATGAGTGTGTGACTCAAATCTTACCTGGCAACGGATTACGGTCGACGATGTTTCTTGTCGGACGGCCGAGTGAGTTTCTTCAATGGAAGAAGGCTGTCGGGACGCGTTATGCCTTCCACCGACCATTTCCATGAGTCATGTCTTTAAACCGCGGGCTCTTGTCCCGGATAACCCTGCTCGATCTGCAACGGAGCAAAGAAAAATTAGAATCTGCTCCCAAGAAAAAATAAGCGCCCAGCTTTTTTGCTTCTGTTCATTTACTGCACGTGAAACTAGCATATTTTCAGATATGTCCGTTAAGCATTATTATTTATCCAATTATTAGTATAAGAAAACGATGCAAACATAGAACGTTTGAAGGATTATGGATCCGTTGATTATGAAATAGTTTTTACCATATGCTCTCTTTCGAGATGTCCGTTTTCGCAATATGATAAAGGAAAGTTAGAAGTTGCTATCGACGGAAATAAAATAAGCGTCCAGTCCTTTTGCTTCTGTTCATTTACTGCACGTGAAACTAGCACATTTTCAGATATGTCCTGTAAGCTATTAGTACAAGAAAACAATGCAAAGATAGAACGTGTTAAGGATTCTTAGATCCGTTGATTATGAAATAGTTTTTAACGTACGCTCTCTTTCGAGATGACCATTTTCGCAATATGATAAAGGAAAGTTAGAAGTTGCTATCGATGGAAATAAAATAAGCGCCCAATCTTTTTGCTTCTGCTCATTTACTGCACGTCAAAGTAGCACATTTTCAGATATGTCCGTTAAACTATTAGTATAAAAAACGATGCAAACATAGAACATGTTAAGGATTATTGGATCCATTGATTATGAAATAGTTTTTAATATATGCTCTCTTTCGAGATGTCCGTTTTCGCAATATGACAAAGGAAAGTTAGAAGTTGCTATCGATGGAAATTCGCCCAATCTTTTTGCTTATGCTGATTTACTGCACGTGAGACTAGGACAATTTCAGATATGCCCCTTAAACTATTAGTATGAGAAAATGATGCAAACATAGAACATGTAAAGAATTATTAGGCCCATTCTTTATGAAATTATTAATAATTTTTATGAAACATAGATTCAACATTTGAAGGATTTGAATCCGTTTTATGAAATAATTTTTAAGGTACGCTCTCTTTCGAGATTACCATTTTCGCAATATGATAAAGGAAAGTTAGAAGTTGCTATCGACGGAAATAAAATAAGCGCCCAGCCTTTTTGCTTCTGCTCATTTACTGCACGTGAGACTAGCACAATTTCAGATATGTCCCTTAAACTATTACTATAAGAAAACGATGCAAACATAGAACATTTGAAGGATTATGAATCCGTTGATTATGAAATAGTTTTTAACGTATGCTCTCTTTCGAGACGTCCGTTTTCGCAATATGATAAAAGAAAGTTGGAAGTTGCTATCGACGGAAATGGCTAAGCTGTGATTTCACATTTATTACAGGTCTTACACGACTGTGTGAAGGCGCGGCGAGAAGTTGAACTACACTGGCGAGCATCGAACTGCAAGCACATTGTTCAAGTGAAGGATGTCTACGAGAATACGTACAGCGGCAACAAGTGTTTGCTCGTTGTCATGGAATGGTACGTATTTCTGATCAATTTTTAGTATAAAATCAGTTAAATTCTTTCGTGCTGTTTTACCGTTAATTTTATTTTACCGCTTAGCATGGAGGGTGGCGAACTGTTTCAAAGGATACAAGATCGGCAAGATGGTGCTTTCACAGAAAGAGGTAAGCCATAAATCATACAAATATCTACTAATATTTTGCTTGATGACGTGGTCGTTAATTGGATACAATTTACAGAGGCTGCACAGATAATGTACGAAATTTGCGTAGCAGTGAAGCATTTGCACGACATGAATATCGCGCATCGTGATCTAAAGCCAGAAAATCTACTATACTCCAGGCCTGGTAAGCACGTCAAGTAGTAACTGTAAAGTCATGGTTACTCCTTGTTCATTATATAACTCGTTTAGTTTGCCTTTTTAATTACTGAAATCCTTCACGTTTACAACCTAATGAAATATGTACTCTATTTTCCGTTTGTACGTTGCTTTCTTTCTCTGTTTCTCACAGAAGAGTATGTCCATAAGACTAATATCAGTGTTTATACTATTTTTACCTTGTCGTCGATTCGTGTCGTCCGTAGAATATGTATAAACGCGGTAAGTAATTTAAAAAGAATTCTTAAACGCACATAGGTGTGGCACACCTACAGAAACCTTGAACTGGCGGACGAGTCTGTGATTCACATTATACATGTGTCTTGACGTCAATTTATTTCTAGAACAAGTTTTCTTTCTTTTCAGATAATGCTGGTATCCTGAAACTTACCGATTTTGGCTTCGCAAAGGAAACGAATACTAAGGACAAATTGCAAACGCCATGCTATACGCCTTACTATGTTGGTAAGTGGAAACATTAATTATTTGTATGTATAAACAAGTACTAAACATCGATTGTCTAACACGTGTACGTAATATTCAAATGTATCGTTTATAGCCCCGGAGGTTTTGGGACCGGAGAAGTATGACAAAAGCTGTGACATATGGTCATTGGGAGTAATTATGTACATATTGTAAGTGTACTGTTTTTGTACCGTTACATACGCCATGTTTCTTCCTCTCTTCGACAAAGAATTGAGTGTTTGCATAATTGGAACACGATAATCATTGCAGATTATGCGGCTTCCCGCCATTCTACAGTAATCACGGCCTTGCGATATCGCCGGGCATGAAAAAGCGAATCAGATTAGGTCAGTACGACTTTCCTGATCCGGAATGGTCGAACGTAAGCGCTGAGGCGCGTGACCTTATCAAAGCAATGATGTGCACGGATCCTGTGGAGAGGTTACAGATTGACGAAGTGATGTGCAACAACTGGATCGCTGTGAGAACCCTTATATACAAATATTCAGATATTTATAATCCATCCCAATTATATCTTTTACTAATGACACCTAGTAAACGTCTTCTGAATTTCTGTAACGACCTATGAAGTAAAAGTATATCTATGACTGGTTCTAACTCTTTGCGCTCGACGCGCTTTTCTCTCGAGCTGACCAGCAACTCGACAGTAATCCGCCGCGCGCGCGCCTATTTCATGAGTTCGTTTCTGTTAACTTAAAATAATTTTAAGCACAATGGGACACTTTAAACTCGTATATTTTAACATTACATACATTTATTTAACTTAATGAAGGATATTTATTAAGGATTACGTTCTATAATTTTTCTTCTTGTGGTATTTTGTAAAACAATCTCCAATGTGCATTCTTGGCTTGTTGGGGCATGTGTCACAATAGTACACTGTCGTCTTTGGCCGGACTGTCGTTGAGAACAAACTTTGCAATTGGATTGCATTTTGTGATTGGTTCTTTTTGTACCTTTTTTTTTAAGAAGTGAATTGAAAAAAGCGTTGCGACGTCTATCAGCGTTCTATTATTCTCAAGGCATAATGCACGCATTGAAATTCGTTTGTGTTTTTGAGATAAGACATCTTTATAGCTATGTAGACACCTCATAAAATGATCTACAAAAAGCCAGGTAGACTTGTCAAGCGATATTCGTTAGGCCAAACACAAATAAACACCGTTACCACTCAATTTACCGCATCGATGCGAGTGGTGCCTGAGAGGCACCGCTAGAGTTGGCGCAGCACATGCCGTGGTGCCTAAGAGGCACCGGTCGAGCGCAAAGGGCTAATGTTTTGAGTATTGCGTGTCATTTCTAGACACACTGATGTCTTTACTTCGCGCCTCCTCTGTGACGGACGCATAATTTATTATCATTTATTTTATTCTTAGAAACATACCGAGGTCCCTCCCACTCCATTGCACACTGGTCGCGTTCTTCGCGAGGGGGAAGAACTCTGGCCCGAGGTACAGGAAGAAATGACTCGTTCATTGGCGACGATGCGCGTCGACTACGACACAGCAAACCTGAAGCAGCTCGATCACACGAACAATCCGCTCCTGAACAAGCGTCGACGAGCCAAGCAGTCGAACTCAGGACCCCCGGCTGCTAATCCAACGCCTGCTTCCTAGGGGGAAGCTCTAGGTGCCAGGCGTAACTGGCCGATTTTCATACGAAGATGTATTAGGTATAGCGTCATTACAATGAGGATCGTTTTTTGACGACTTCATCTAGCGAAGAAGGAACCGTTTCAGAATAGAGTCATTCTGGAAAGGGTGTGAATGAAGTGTACGATGTGATTAGTGAGCTTGTTTCGATTAATCGACCAAACTCGTACGGTTTAGGGTCCGTTTCTGAAAATCAATACGGCACGCAGTTCACAGAATATAGACAAAATATCCGTGATGTCCGTTACCTTAACACGTTCACGCCGGGGCCGATTTTCATGTTTTTCGCTGTGAGGCGGCGCTCGAAATCATGCAGCACTTCATTTGGTGGCGCACGATTGTTGCTTGTTTCAACTATTTAAAATTCAATTATTTAAATTTTCAACTATACGGGAATTTGGTCCACTTACTAAGAAAACTATATTTTTGATGGTGAACGGCGTGTAAACAAATGTTCACGCCCGATGTGACAGTCGAGCGTGATCCACCGGTGGGTCACGCCGGCGTGAACGTGTTAAATGACAAATGCAACTCCGTTCCATAAAGGTAAACTGTCAGGTAATTCGCGCCTTCGTAAACACGCTCCGATGACTGCATATGACAATAAGCACTGGTTCGTATTATAATTCATCCACATACCGGAAAATAAAGGGCCTGGTCGAGAGTTGAGGTAGTAAGATTTTGCTGAACCCCCGTTCAGGTGTGCGTGTTAAATACTAGGCGAAGTCTGAGTGCAAGGTTTTTGTCGTTCAGATAATCAAATTATAGATGTCTAGTGTATGATAGTCGAACCGTTAGATAATTAATGTAACTACATGTGACTGCACGGATTGATGGATTGGTTGATGCAGTATCCGTCGAACATAGTAACGATTATTTGAGCCTAATATTTTGGACGAAATACAATGTGATACAGCTGTTGCTCGTTATAATGCGGACGACGATTGCCTTGCAGAACTTGCAGGGTGTTATTATGACTACATGTGAAAGTCGAAGAATCTAAGAGTTGCGTTTTTATTCAATATTGAAATGGAACTAAAGATAAACAACAAATGGGATAATGACGATCGCGCTTTTGAATTGCTGGAAATATTCCTAGTGGTGCATAGACAATGGTCCTATGTTAGCAAAATGTGCTTATGGATTAAACAGTTCGGTTCAACGTGTTAAAGGCATGTGCCGCTACCTGTTCTTAAAATCATATCATGTACCTGCAGGAAGTGCATCGCTTTTTAGATGGAACATTTGTTTCTCTATTATGTCACGTCCTCAATGCGAAAAAATGAATTTTCCTAAATATAATTTCTGAACCGTCCGGATCACTTAACGTATATAGTAATTTTCTGCAATTGAATGCTTCGAGCTACTGAAGTTTCAAATCGTTGCTTGGCTACCGTAGCTGTCGAAAATATCTGAACGTGGTGTCTCTTAAGCGTAAGGATTGATGTGAGAGAGACACCGCAGGGCTGTATATACTGATAGTTTCTTATTTTCTCTTTAATATAGATATATATGTATTGATTATACCGAGATTAATGAGTCGTATGATAAAGAGAGACAGCAAACATATATTTTTTGAAAGATACTGTAAATGAGGCTGATTAAAAGATTTTGAACCGTTCCGATTGAAATATTTTAGTTGAAAAAAACAACCTTGAACAAGAAATAGCTTTAAAGTAAACTTTTATTTTCATTTCAGTACGTTAGTTAAAAAAATTCTTAATTTTAGTATTCAGTAATAAAGTCCTACGGATACACTGTATGGGTAGTTACTTTAATTACGACTGAAAGGTTTTCTGATCCCGGTGTCTAGGTTGTACAGGTTCCAGAAAGAAGTCTGTTGATCGATGAGATTTTGCTGTATAGGGTGTGCCCTATAAGTGAATCTGTATATAATAATTTTAAATATATATGTAAATTATAATTCGTAAGGTATCACATAGTAATCGTTCATAGTAATCAATTGGAATGTTATTATCATTTACATGTTCCGAGTACTTTAAGCAACAGACGATCAAGAGAGCCTAATTATCGCTGATTCCTAGTGTATATGGGACTAATGTCCAAGCTAAACTCATAGCTAAGTCGCAGTTCTTAGTTATTCTATGATTTGTGGCTATTCGACGCAAATCTGCTTTTGCATAATCAAGAAGAAGAGTGATTTAGCGGAAAAAATGGTGGAACGTTGGAACGTTGATGTTCAGCTCGTAAAGTGATGGTAAAGGTTAATGGTCAACGAATTTTCAAGCGTTGCTCGAGAATTAAATTGGCAGATATCGGAAAACATGAGGATATAGATTTTGTTACGTTTACTGGTATTCTTTTCTATTAATTAAGCTATTTTTCCGTTTTAAAGTAAATGCGTTAACTGCACAGTACATGTGCGCAGAAATAACGAAATAATTGGCGTATGTATAACGAGCTGAACGACAGCATTGACATATTTTTATAGTGGATTAAAGGTCTGTCGGTTTGCTATGCATTTATGAGATACTGACAATAAATGTGGGAAAATGTCTTATCTTTTATGAATTCACAGTTCTTTTCAGATTTTCGGTTGTAGTTTTGTATATCGTAAACTGTGCAGTGGAATTGTGTGTCACCTTGAATCAATAATATGTTGTGAAATTGAAGAGACCTTTATTGATGAATTAAAATAAAAGGAACCTTCTTTTATCATACTTAAAATTAAAAACTGCAATTCGTATAACGACGCGAATACGCAAGAATAATTTAACATGGAGTATTATAAATTATTAACATGTACAAAAGACATTGCGAAAAGTCGATTGAAATATGATAGCAAGTATGAATGAGGTTGCTCTTACTGTAAAAAATTAAATCTATGATGCAATGTCAATACTATCTCATTCGTTTACCATGTACTTTCCAAAAATAAGGACGAAACAAAGTAAGCTCAAATATATATTTCCTTAGTACAACTTGTGTGTGATGTGTATGTAATATCTCTCGTGTGTAGGATGCATGTATTTCACGTTCTGTAAAAAAAATCGTACGAACGATAGAAACCTGTAAGAGATTGAGTTAAACATAGCGCGTCCCACGTGTTAAGTCGCGAAATAATTAAGCGTATTGTTGATAAGTTTAGAATTCATCGGTGCCGATTCCTAACGTAAAAGGGTGCCCACATCCTACAATTTGTCAAATGGCAATTGATAATTATTTAGCGCACCGTAATTGCGAATGCCCGATGGTTGAAGAAGAGACGACATGTCTATTGGAAATGAATAGAAAAAGAACCCTCGAGCGATATTATTTTATCAATAAAGTGTTACTATATTATACTCTCGGTTCTTGTTATTTCCATCCATAATTTATAATTTATTCGTAAAGTGAGCGAGCGCATTCCGATTTATTAGAGTCGCCTAAATGAATGAAGCCTCTTGATTACTAACCATCTCTGCTGAACTTTACACGAGCACTTGAATCGGTAAGTCGTGGATTCCTTCAACTTGCTTGACGCTTTAGGTTGATGTAAATTTTTAAGATCAACCCACTACATCTAGTAAAATAGGGAAACGAAGAACTCAGTTATATAAATAAAATATGATTAATACAGTTAATTCGAGTGATTATAATAAATCAGGGCTTAAAATAATTTCTGACGCGCTAGTTTAGAAGTGTCCGCCATTGTGGCACTAGTATGAAGACGGGTGTCTCATGCTTAAATATTTCAAAAACGCATTTAAAGATTAGATCTAAACTGAGTGCACTACGTTCGACGGCATACAAAATTTGTGCGTTGCAATAAGAACGCTCTACAACGTAGAATGAGGAATAACATGAATGTATTCAAAAGGAAGAGACCCTATGTAAATACATGTCCGATGAATTTGTTACACGTTGTATAAAGAGTACAAAATAAATTGTTAAAACTACGGTGTATATCTCTCACAAAAATCATTACGTGTTTTCGCATTCTTTCCTTTCATGTAGACTAGGTATCAAATAGAAACTGCTTAGTGCCCTCTGAGGCGCTGTAACATTTAAGGAATTTATGTTTGAAACTTTCAAACGATTGGAGCAATTGAAATCAGATATTGCCATCGCGTAATTTATCCTTACGGTTTTTTCGAATAAGCAATACATTTTTGTGAAAGACAGGGATTATATTATTTCTTTTTCATATCCCCACGTAACGTGTACGACGGATTGTACACAATTTATGTCTATTACCTATACGCCATTTATGCCTTTACCTCGTTCATTGTGTCTCACGGTGTATTAGAAATGTGTTAGCCGTAAGGTCGAATGTCTTGTTCGTGGTAAATGTGTATAAGTAAGCGTTATCAATAAAACGTACCAGATACCAGTACTGATTGAATAATAAATCACAATGTTCACAGACTTGACTGCCAATAAATAAGTTTGTACGTAATAAATTACAATTTCCAGTAAAACATTGAACATAGCTAAATTGTGCCGAGCGATCTATATACCTCCCTTCTCGGCAAACGTAACATAGACGATCAGACGTTAAAACAAGATATAAATTAAGTAGACGTGATTTACTGTCAGTTACGGATACTCCAGTGCCTATCTCTATTGGCAATATTGCAAACACTGTGAACGAAAACATTAAATACAATGATTATGCATTAAACATCGACATCCAATGCTGAACATGTAAACGCTACATTCAGTTTTTGTCCGTTACGCTAGATATTCTGCTGATAACGTTCTCTCATTCCTCGGAGAAACGGATGCTATATTTCGTAATACGAGTCTTACACATGAAACAATAAGTATTTCGGAAATGAAGCATACTTATGCGGGGATAACGTCTCTCGGGAAAATTTGCTAGGAGTTATTGGAATGCAGAGGAATGACGAATTTTGGCCCGAATGGAGATCTGTACGTAATCCCAACGTCGGAGTATACTTTGTTCGGCAAAGCCAGATTACAGAGGTACAGTCGACCGTTGTCAACGCTGTGCGACATGGGTAACGCTCCGAGCAAGCTAAATTTAGCAAGAATACCAGGGGTCCCTTCCATCGGCGGTTCGATCGCCAAGACCGGTGCCTTGTTACTGTTTGCCCATAACGCTATGCGAGTCACTTTTCTGGGCGAATTCTCGTCGCATAACGCTAGCAATATTAGATCGACGGCCGAAGGTAAATTTTTCACGTCCGTTTCGACCTTATTTTCGGTCAGCCGGTACAGCGATAGTTCTTGCAGAAGGAAAACGTCTTCCGAGTTTTTAACGTATACTATGGTCTTGACGCCGTGACTAGATAACTGTCGGGCGCAATTCACTCCCGCTGCACCTGTTCGATGAGGTCCACATAGTGCGACGACGGTGGGTAGTTGGTGGGCGTTGTTGGGATGTAATCTGTGACCGCCACCCAACAGTTGCAGAATAATTTCGCAGCCCGCCCGGCCAAAAAGCTCAACCTACGTATCGTTATGTGTCTCAACTATAATCTTACAGTCTGGTAAGATTGTGTGAATGAAATTTATGAATTTGTAATGATCAATTATATTAGGTTGGAGGGAAAGTTCTGTCGTATTTTTAATAGGCAGGTAATTTTTCTTGTAAATAAAAAAAAACATCTGGCTAGTGAGTCATTCGGATTTTTTTTTTTTTATAGCTGCTGTATAATATAAAAGGAGTCCTTTTTTACCATTCGTCATTTACTTGTGAAAAACATGTCAGTAGATAAAGTGCATTTACGACACTGCATTTTGTATGAATTCCACAAAGGAAGCAACGCATCGGTTGCATGTAAAAATTTATGTGCTGTATTTGGGAAAGATATTGTAAATGTTCGTACTTGTCGAAGATGGTTTAGCAAATTTCGTTCCGGGGATCTGAGCCTCCAAGAAAGTGATCGATCTGGACGACTATCCAAGATCGATAATGATGTTTTACGATCCATGTTGGAAAATAATCGACATTTAACAAGTCGAGAAATTGCAGAAGAGTTTTAAATAAAAAAAAACATCTGGCTAGTGAGTCATTCGGATTTTTTTTTTTATAGCTGCTGTATAATATAAAAGGAGTCCTTTTTTACCATTCGTCATTTACTTGTGAAAAACATGTCAGTAGATAAAGTGCATTTACGACACTGCGTTTTGTATGAATTCCAAAAAGGAAGCAACGCATCGGTTGCGTGTAAAAATTTATGTGCTGTATTTGGGAAAGATATTGTAAATGTTCGTACTTGTCGAAGATGGTTTAGCAAATTTCGTTCCGGGGATCTGAGACTCAAGAAAGTGATCGATCTGGACGACCATCCAAGATCGGTAATGATGTTTTGCGATCCATGTTGGAAAATAATCCACATTTAACAAGTCAAGAAATTGCAGAAGAGTTTTAAATAAAAAAAAAACATCTGGCTAGTGAGTCATTTGGATTTTTTTTTTTTTTTTATAACTGCTGTATAATATAAAAGGAGTCCTTTTTTACCATTCGTCATTTACTGGTGAAAAACATGTCAGTAGATAAAGTGCATTTACGACACTGCATTTTGTATGAATTCCAAAAAGGAAGCAACGCATCGGTTGCATGTAAAAATTTATGTGCTGTATTTGGGAAAGATATTGTAAATGTTCGTACTTGTCGAAGATGGTTTAGCAAATATCGATCCGGGGATCTGAGCCTCCAAGAAAGTGATCGATCTGGACGACCATCCAAGATCGATAATGATGTTTTACGATCCATGTTGGAAAATAATCCACATTTAACAAGTCGAGAAATTGCAGAAGAGTTTTAAATAAAAAAAAACATCTGGCTAGTGAGTCATTCGGATTTTTTTTTTTTATAACTGCTGTATAATATAAAAGGAGTCCTTTTTTACCATTCGTCATTTACTTGTGAAAAACATGTCAGTAGATAAAGTGCATTTACGACACTGCATTTCGTATGAATTTCAAAAAGGAAGCAACGCATCGGTTGCGTGTAAAAATTTATGTGCTGTATTTGGGAAAGATATTGTAAATGTTCGTACTTGTCGAAGATGGTTTAGCAAATTTCGTTCCGGGGATCTGAGCCTCCAAGAAAGTGATCGATCTGGACGACCATCCAAGATCGATAATGATGTTTTACGATCCATGTTGGAAAATAATCCACATTTAACAAGTCAAGAAATTGCAGAAGAGTTTTAAATAAAAAAAAAACATCTGGCTAGTGAGTCATTCGGATTTTTTTTTTTTTATAGCGTATATAATATAAAAGGAGTCCTTTTTTACTATTCGTCATTTACTTGTGAAAAACATGTCAGTAGATAAAGTGCATTTACGACACTGCATTTTGTATGAATTCCAAAAAGGAAGCAACGCATCGGTTGCATGTAAAAATTTATGTGCTGTATTTGGGAAAGATATTGTAAATGTTCGTACTTGTCGAAGATGGTTTAGCAAATTTCGTTCCGGGGATCTGAGATGATCGATCTGGACGACCATCCAAGATCGATAATTATGTTTTACGATCCATTTTGGAAAATAATCCACATTTAACAAGTCAAGAAATTGCAGAAGAGTTTTAAATAAAAAAAAACATCTGGCTAGTGAGTTATTCGGATTTTTTTTTTTATAGCTGCTGTATAATATAAAAGGAGTCCTTTTTTACCATTCGTCATTTACTTGTGATGTCAGTAGATAAAGTGCATTTACGACACTGCATTTTGTATGAATTCCAAAAAGTCGGTTGCGTGTAAAAATTTATGTGCTGTATTTGGGAAA
This sequence comes from Cryptocheilus praepositus, assembly GCA_033815515.1. Taxonomy (NCBI): domain Eukaryota; kingdom Metazoa; phylum Arthropoda; class Insecta; order Hymenoptera; family Pompilidae; genus Cryptocheilus; species Cryptocheilus praepositus. The sequence goes on along the minus strand of JAWWQZ010000222.1, from coordinate 1,979,814 downwards.
GATATTGTAAATGTTCGTACTTGTCGAAGATGGTTTAGCAAATTTCGTTCCGGGGATCTGAGTCTCCAAGAAAGTGATCGATCTGGACGACCATCCAAGATCGATAATGATGTTTTACGATCCATGTTGGAAAATAATCCACATTTAACAAGTCAATAAATTGCAGAATATTTTTAAATAAAAAAAAAACATCTGGTTAGTGAGTCATTCGGATTTTTTTTTTTTTAGCCTGCTTTATAATATAAAAGGAGTCCTTTTTTACCATTCGTCATTTACTTGTGAAAAACATGTCAGTAGATAAAGTGTATTTACGACACTGCAGTTTGTATGAATTCCAAAAAGGAAGCAACGCATCGGTTGCATCTAAAAATTTATGTGCTGTATTTGGGAAAGATATTGTAAATGTTCGTACTTGTCGAATATATATCTGAGCCTCCAAGAAAGTTATCGATCTGTACGACCATCCAAGATCGATAATGATGTTTTACGATCCATGTTGGAAAATAATCCACATTTAACAAGTCAAGAAATTGCAGAAGAGTTTTAAATAAAAAAAAACATCTGGCTAGTGAGTCATTCGGATTTTTTTTTTTATAGCTGCTGTATAATATAAATCCTTTTTTACCATTCGTAATTTACTTGTGAAAAACATGTCAGTAGATAAAGTGCATTTACGACACTGCATTTTGTATGAATTCCAAAAAGGAAGCAACGCATCGGTTGCATGTAAAAATTTATGTGCTGTATTTGGGAAAGATATTGTAAATGTTCGTACTTGTCGAAGATGGTTTAGCAAATTTCGTTCCGGGGATCTGAGCCTCGTTTGGACGACCATCCAAGATCGATAATGATGTTTTACGATCCATGTTGGAAATTAATCCACATTTAACCCTTTGCGGTCGTATTAAATTTAGACATGGGTGTCGTACTGGTCGGAATTAATTTCCGTTGAACGAGGGGTGATGTATAATATGCAAGATTATGAAGGATAAAGGAGATTCGTTAATTTTTTTGTGATCTTTGGATATATGTTTACACAATAATGTGTTTTAATGTAATGTTTTTATGTGAAAATTCTATTTTATAATTCTCCATCGTGTGGTGTCTTTCAAAGTAGTATCCAACATGAAGTCCTGCTTTTCGATTACATGTGTCGCAAAAATAATTAGTTTGGCGTCTTCCGCCCTGGATTTTTCTGTTTGAACATACAGAACAATCTTTACTCTTTACGTTTTGACAGTGCAGCAATATATATAGTTTCCACGCTAATAATAGAATATCACCTGATGGATAGGTAGCAACAATAACATTTTTTGTTACAACTAATTTTTTAAACACAGCTGGTATATATTTCTGTTTGTTGTAACAGTACCAGTGGAATAGCAGCTTAGTTTTAAAAGCTTCGTTTTGAAATACAATATAAGATTATTACGGAACGGTAAAAAAGCTTTGGTGGCTGAGAGTGGACATACGACCGCAAAGGGTTAACAAGTCGAGAAATTGCAGAAGAGTTTGCCATTCATCATACAACACATTAAATGCATTATGATTAACATTAAATACATATTTTTATAAATTAATTCAAATAGTTTCTTTAAAATACGACAGAACTTTCCCTCCAACCCAATATATATAATTATACGTTACCCTGCGCTCCCAACTAATTCCACACCTATCCGCTGCGCCTATTAGTTGACGATGAAGGTCAAGTGTGATGGTAGGAATTACTAAGCCATTGTCCGTAACGTATTCAGTTTCTCCCGCCGACGGTACTGTTATTTGCCTGAAGGTAGCTGGTTCCGATTCAATAACGTTTTCATCATGTCTGTATTTCCCCGATAGGCCCTTGTTGCTTTCCAATTGTCTAGCAATGCCTGGTTTCAACGAATATAATTCTTCCCACACAGCCTGCAAAGCACGTAATGTCTCAGAATAAAAGTTTTAATAACCCATTCAGTTTATTTGCACAAAAAATTTACCTCTTTATTGAATAGTGCTAAATTCTTTTCAAAGTCAAAATCTTGTTTCAGAGATTGGTCGATTGGAGTTCCAAAGGTGTCTTCGTCACGCCCCATGGCTCTTTGCCTGTGATTTTGTTTCTTCTGGAGTGATTTAAAATTGCATTCCACTGAAAATATTATGTTAAGCGTATTGACTGTACAAATAAAGCCATACAATATGAACATTTACTTGGCCCAATCTTTCCGTTTGTTGACGGTTCAGCCATGGGCGGAGGTTGTGGCACCGGGTCAGCTGGTTTTTCCATATGTGACTGCATCAATGTTCCTGTAGCTTGCATCGTAGGTGGAGCACTTTCAGAAATAGATTTGCCTGCTTTTTTTGCTATAGGCCTTTTTGGAAAATTAACCTTCGAACCAGCCTCATTTGTAGAAATAATTGCTATGTTCAGGATATCCTTAACACTACGAAAGAAAGCTTTGTTTATTCGCTCAATAACACAACCTACTGTATTGTTTATATTCAAAGGACATCTACTTACTTTAAACTGACAACAAAAGCAGAGTGCGGAATCCCATTGCAAAATGCCTTTGCCAACGTTATACTGTTCCTATTCAAATCAATTATTTGACCCTGATAGGTGCCAAGTTCTTCTATACATTTTACCGAAACTGTACAACCCACAAATTGCTCTGACATCTTCAATCTGAAAAACATGAAAGACCTCTAGACTAAAACTTTTCATGCAATCTTTCCCAATCATCTATGCAACATATTGTACTTCGAGCACGAGCAGAAACTCAAAATATCGCATGAAAAACGCAATAATTCAATCTACATAATCGAACAGCTGTGCTACGCAACATCCTACCGTTCATAAACAACACTGACGAGAAACACTATTCGAAGTACGAACGATTTAACGCGAATAATGGTCCATTAGCGCGCGCTGAAATAAATCGACGATCGAATTATAAAGTTGTCCACTCGAACCAGTTCCCACGATTATCCTATTAATTAATCATTCGCCGGAATCGGTAAGTCAAACAGTCTTTCGTATGTCCATGCAAACGTATTTCGCGACAGACGAGATTACAAATTTTCGAAGTTTCACTCTTGCTCTCACGTTACTTACCGCACTTTCTGAATCCTTAATAAAGTATTCTGCCTGTTGCGTCACAGGACGTTACTTCCCATTAATTCCTGTAAATTATCCTGATGACAAAATGAATCGTCGCATAAAATATACCGCTAAAATCGGACCTCTATTCGTTGGGACTAGGTTAAAAAGATCAACTCTGGATACCGTGAGAATACGACTGCAAGTCGTGCTAGTCGTTGGCCAAATGTATCCGCGTTTAGAGGCGGTAACACTGACAAGGTGTAGGGATAGACCTATCACCTTATGAGAATTCGTGGCCTACGAAACTGAAATACCGACGTAAAAGGTTAGCGTATCTAAGCGCACTCTATGCTAAGCACGATCAAACTTAAAATTAGTATGTCACGTCTGAAATGTATTTTGTCCTGGGTGGTGGCAGAATACAAATCGAAGGAGTTCAGTTCTGTGTATTAACACATTGCATATGGTTCACGAGATATCTCGTTTTAATGTTGATCGGTACGTTGCTAAAGTAATGAAGCCTTTCGGCAATTTTTTATGCTAGAATTGCGGAGTAAATGAATGGTAGAATGTCGAAAAATTTAAAAGCGTATCGGTCAGTATTAAAAAAAGTTTGTAAGTATTGTACTCAAGTTTTTAGGACGTTTAAAAATGTGCAACGTTTGGGTGAGAAGAACGCCGTACGCAATGTGTTAAGATAAACTTATTCGTACAACAGGCTTCTAAGAAGGAAATTCACGGACCTCGAAATACATAGAGTTCTTACAGATTTATATAAAACTATTCAACCAGAACAAGCACAAAAGTTATCAGCTTATTTCAGTAACTTCCACTAACTATTGCACTCTCTGCTATGACGTTTATACAACTTGTGATATTTTATGCTAGAATTGCGGAGTAAATGAATGGTAGAATGTTGAAAAATTTAAAAATGTATCAGTCAGTATTAAAGAAAGGTTTGTATGTATTGTACTCAAGTTCATAGGACGTTTAAAAATGTGCAACGTTTGGGTGAGAAGAACGCCGTACGCAATGTGTTAACAATTCACAATTACAGTAAAGCCTGTTTTTGTGCGGTCCTTTCTTATGCGATTGGTTTTGTGCGATTTCATTTTTGTGCAATTTTTTTTGTGCGATTTTTTTTATGCGGTATATGAATCTTAGCGGCGTTAGCACCAGTTTAATGTTTCCTATCAATGTACATGTACATGTTGTGGACGAAGTATATGAATGTGTAATTAATTGAAACGTTACCGAAAACGCGTCAACGTTATTATCTGAAATTAGTGCGCTCGCACATAACATCGGCGGAGAAGGCTTTGATTCTTTCGGTGATAATGACCTGGACGAGATGATTGAGGACCAAACTGTCGATGGTGGTGACATTATCAATAGTTTGATAGATTATGAAAATGGACAAGAAGAACCGAAATCTATTACAGCAGATAAAATATATGCAGGGATCCAAATCTCGAAAAAATTGGAAACGCATTTTCTTAAAATAGATACCAATGCGGAGACGCTTAAAATTCCAAAAAGAGCTGAGATCATGCATGTCTCACTATCGTGACGTTTACAAGCAATTGACCAGTCGACTATCGTCACAATAACTGATCACTGAGTTTATGGTACCAAAAAACAAATCAATTGAAATCCCATCTTCAAGCGACGAAAGCGATTTTCAACCAATCCATCACAAGAAGATGCGCGTTTTGGATTACGACGAGTAGCAGCAAACTATTTAATGTATAATGTGAAAACTTCTCCATGTATATGTACAATGAAGAATTAAATATTTTTACAATTTCTTTAGGTCCAATTTAATTATTTAATTTAATTGAAAGCATTCTCTCATCTATTTCATAAATCATTGATGTATTTTCTAAAAGTCCGACTTTTTTTATGCGGTATATGAATCTAAGCGGCGTTAGCACCAGTTTAATGTTTCCTATCAATGTACATATACATGTTGTGGACGAAATATATGAATGTGTAATTAATCGAAACGTTACCGAAAACGCGTTAACGTTATTATCTGAAATTAGTGCGCTCGCACATAAAATCGGCGGAGAAGGCTTTGATTCTTTCGGCGATAATGACCTGGACGAGATGATTGAGGACCAAACTGTCGATGATAGTGACATTATCAATAGTTTGATAGATTATGAAAATGGACAAGAAGAACCGGAATCTATTAGAGCAGATAAAATATATGCAGGGATCCAGATTTCGAAAAAATTGGAAACGCATTTTCTTAAAATAGATACCAATGCGGAGACGCTTAAAATTCCAAAAAGAGCTGAGAACATGCATGTCTCACTATCGTGACGTTTACAAGCAATTGACCAGTCGACCGTCGTCACAAAAACTGATCACTGAGCTTATGGTACCAAAAAACAAATCAATTGAAATCCTATCTTCAAGCGATGAAAGCGATTTTTAACCAATTCATCACAAGAAGATGCGCGTTTTGGATTACGATGAGTAGCAGCAAACTATTTAATATATAATGTGAAAACTTCTCCATGTATATGTACAATGAAGAATTAAATATTTTTACAATTTCTTTAGGTCTAATTTAATTATTTAATTTAATTGAAAGCATTCTCTCATCTATTTCATAAATTATTGATGTATTTTCTAAGTCCGACTTTTTTTATGCGGTCCCTATCCACCGCAGAAAAAAAATTTTAGGTACTATATCGCACAAAATTGTTTATTATATGTAAGAATTTATAAAATTTTCGAATATTTTTTTGTACGATTTCTTTTATGCGGTCCCTATCCACCGCACAAAAACAGGCTTTACTGTATTAACAATTTACAATTACCAGGATTTAGATCTCAAAACTGTCAAAAATGTGTAATTTAAGCACTTGGCGACATGCTTGTATAAGTGGCTTTGTATAATATCATACGGGTACCAATAAATTCGATTTTTATTCCAGGGAATTGCCGAATAGGTGGTCTTCGGGTTTTGGTTGTATCGTTTTCCACGACTATATTTTTCGACACGATAATATTCGACGAGTTTGATATTCTACTTTAGCTTTAAAATAATACGAGCAATTAATCAATGACAGACGTCGTTTACCTATCGTATTTGGAATCAACTTGTTAACATTTTCAAGTTCGTTAATTTCTGAGTTTGCCAATATCATTTGTGCCTAAAAATGGCAAGGTTATATGTTCATTTAGACCTCAAAACTGTCAAAAATGTGTAATTTAAGCACTTGGCGACATGCTTGTATAAGCGGCTTTGTAGAATATCATACGGGTACCAATAATTTCGATTTTTATTGCAGGGAATTGCCGAATAAGGAGTCATCGGGTTTTGGTTGTATCGTTTTCCACGACTATATTTTTCGACACGATAATATTCGACGAGTTTGATATTCTACTTTAGCTTTAAAATAATACGAGCAATTAATCAATGATAGACGTTGTTTACCTATCGTATTTGGAGTCAAGTTGTTAACATTTTCAAGTTCGTTAATTTCTCAGTTTGCCAATATCATTTGCGGCTAAAAATGGCAAGGTTATATGTTTATTTAGACCTCAAAACTGTAAAAAATGTGTAATTTAAGCACTTGGCGACATGCTTGTATAAGTGGCTTTGTATAATATCATACGGGTACCAATAAATTCGATTTTTATTGCAGGGAATTGCCGAATAGGTGGTCATCGGGTTTTGGTTGTATCGTTTTCCACGACTATATTTTTCGACACGATAATATTCGACGAGTTTGATATTCTACTTTAGCTTTAAAATAATACGAGCAATTAATCAATGATAGACGTCGTTTACCTATCGTATTTGGAGTCAAGTTGTTAACATTTTCAAGTTCGTTAATTTCTGAGTTTGCCAATATCATTTGTGGCTAAAAATGGCAAGGTTATATGTTTATTTAGACCTCAAAACTGTCAAAAATGTGTAATTTAAGCACTTGGCGACATGCTTGTATAAGTGGCTTTGCAAAATATCATACGGGTACCAATAAATTCGATTTTTATTGCAGGGAATTGCCGAATAAGGGGTCATCGGGTTTTGGTTGTATTGTTTTCCACGACTATATTTTTCGACACGATAATATTCGACGAGTTTGATATTCTACTTTAGCTTTAAAATAATACGAGCAATTAATCAATGATAGACGTCGTTTACCTATCGTATTTGGAGTCAAGTTAACATTTTCAAGTTCGTCAATTTCTGAGTTTGCCAATATCATTTGTGGCTAAAAATGACAAGGTTATATGTTTATTTAGATCTCAAAACTGTCAAAAATGTGTAATTTAAGCACTTGGCGACATGCTTGTATAAGCGGCTTTGTAGAATATCATACGGGTACCAATAAATTCGATTTTCATTGCAGGGAATTGCCGAATAAGGAGACGTCGGGTTTTGGTCTATCGTTTTCCACAGCTTTTGAATAATATTTTATGAGTTTGATATTCTACTTCTACTTAAAATAGTACGAGCAATTAATCAATGATAGCCGTCGTTTACCTATCGTATTTGGAGTTAAATTGTTGACATTTTCAAATTCGTTAATTTCTGAGTTTGCCAATTTCATTTGTAGTCAAAAATGGCAAGGTTATATATTCAACAATATTGCCAAAAATTAAAGATCAATATGCTATGCATTTTCGTTTATTGCAATATTTTACTAAGAATATTATAAATTAGTTCAGAAGCCATTTTTAGTTCTAAACATTATCTACCACTACGTTTCATTTATTTTGTTAATATTATGTAACATTGATTACTTTTTTTTACATTTAGTTGCTAATAGCATAATTACTTGTTATATTTATATCAGTTTAACGTATTGTATATATAACGATTGGCTTTAATGCAAAGTATGTGGCATATAATGTTAATTGTTCTTAAAAGGGGATTACCACGTTATTACAATCATTTCAAAAGAAATAGAAAAGAATAATAAAAGAAATGTTCACTAGAATGCGATAATGACTAGTCGCAACAGGGTGTATAAGGAAGCTTTGTTGCTCAGATGGCAATCAGATTTCAGGCAAGGACGTAAAACTGTTCCGGATGGTCCTTTCTAAATTTCTCGTTTTCATTTTATTATTTTATCTCAATGTTATAATTAATATCAAATATGTTTTATACACGTATATGCTTCATATTATACTTATTTCTTAATACTGAGTTTTCGTTGTTTTTACATCCTTTTTATATTACAAAAGACATGAGTAGTTCATGAGAAAGTGACTACTAAACTGTAAAAGTTTGAGATATCTCCTGACATCTCCTAGATACTTATGTTCCCCTAATACTTACAAGTATCGAAGGATATGATCATACATTTTGTGTAGGAGTTGGACATTCAGGTGATATGGGATGTGCCTTCACGATAAACTGCCTGAAAATAGAGGCAAGGTAGTTTTACGTAGTTGTGAGTTTATTGGTATTCTACGATTGATACTTCTTACGGGTTAACGTAGGTTTCATGATTGCTGATTGTACATGTTACATTGATTAAGGCAACAATATAAGCTGAACTAACAGGTATAATGTTTCAACGGATAGTACATTATTTTGGGAACGTAATATTATCGCCTTTTGTCACAATGCATGCCTAAAACTAAACAATTTTTCATTTTATGAAGATGGCCTCTAGTGAGGATACTTTCTTTGTTACAGATAGTGTGTAAAGTAAAAATAGCACCTGCAATAGTATATATAGACACATGTTATTATAAAGAGCCGAGTGTTAGATCGCAACGTATCAATATATGCCTTTTTAAAAGATTGGGAAGCATTTCACTAAAGGAGTGTATTAATTTTATGACTGTTCACCGAACTTTTTGACTTTGTTTAGACAAGTATATCCCTTCTATCTTTTTTTTTTCAAAATGAAATTGTAGAAGAATATTGGTTTTAAAATTTAATATGCAGAACACAGATCTCACGAAAAGAAGTTGGTAAGTCAAAAGTACCGTGAAACGTTCAATATAGGTAAGTACAGAATACAGAAAAGCTTGCTACCTATATTGTAACGAAAGTTTGCACTGGCAATGCTAAATAAATTTACAGAGACGTATAGAACGACAATCCTTACTCATCTGACGCTGAGTAATTCTTTCTCTCCTAATCCTATGCATTGATTTCTACACTAATTTTGCGTTACAATTACGTGGAACTTTAGAACAGAAGAGAATATACATTATGTAAAAATACTTACAGCTAAAAGCGATACATGCCGTGGCGTGAATTTACAAAACGTAGACGTGAATCATATACATAATTCAATATTGTAGCGTGGCGAACGAGATTAGTTCTTGCGAAATTGGCATTAACGTTAGTATTTAGTAGATATTTTGTACGGCGTCGGACTATGTATTCGATTATAATAAAGATTACAAATCGACATAACGATATATTGGCTCTAAAGCTAGCGAACTACCGTGGAAAAGAACATTCTCGCACTTTCGACAGCCATTCGTAATCCATACATCGCACGCAATACGCTTAAAATATATCGGTGCAAATAACAAGTTTCTAATCGTTGAAAGCAAATGTACGAACGAGGATAACTATTAGCGCCCATTAGTAGGCCGCAGAACTCGAAAAACCTTACAGTCACTTTCAACGTTTTCTAGTTCTTCCACCGATTCATCATTGTCCCGTCTCGTTAACAATCAATTTCAATAACGCCACATCATTTGCTATCATATATTAGGTACATGCCACCCACATTTTAATACAGTTTGAGGGCAGATATAGAGTGCCATCATTTGTACAGCTCCTCACAGATCGCGAGACGTTGCACATGGCACACAAAGTGGACATCTTTGAACACCGATTCTAATAATCTTAAGCATACAAAAATAAATTATAATAATGATCGTGTATCTCTGGGCTTATACATGTACAGTGAAATACTATGTTATGTGTACATATTATATATATATATATAATTATACATATATATATATGTATGTATATAGATATATAAATATATTTAAAGTATAGTACCTCTTAAAATTATTTGTGATTTAATGGAGTACATTTAAAATGCTCTTTCATCTCTAATGTATATTACTGGCACACATAGGAGAGTCATTAGTCGTGTTCGCCACATAGAGCAATCTTTTTTTCTTCTTTTTCTTCTAACAGGAGACGATTCTACGAGATGTTCGATTTACGTAACGATTAGAGTGATACGTATTCCAGAACAGACACTGTTCACATAGATATTGAATGATATTGTGTTTCACATCAATGGCAGCCATAATTGGGTTGCCGACAACATCGATTATTTTCGACATCTAATAGAAGTTTCTAGCACAACCTCGTTAAATAGTGAAAGACATCGTGCTGGATTCATAAATTATTGATAATGCGTTGATAAGCGGTGTCTCTCCTAGGTGTACTTACGATATTTAACCCACCATAACATCGCTGGTGTATGCTTTGGCTGCAGCAAGTTACCTGCAAGATAAGAACTTATGTCATGAACACGAATCAGCAGTGCCATAGGAATGAAACATAGCAACAGTACTCTCGTAAAAACAGCTACTTACCTACGTAGTGTATAGAATTCGGGGAAGTTACAGACTTCTGAAGACATAGATTGAAACGACTAGGAGCAATGCTGTAACAACCTCGATAGGTCGGAGTTCCGATGCCGAAGAGGTCCTCACTATTATAGAAACACATCGATAATTAAATAATTAAGTTTCGTCGAATCGTACAATTATAAAAGTAGATAAAGAATTACCATTTTCCGCCTCTTCGGATACATATTCTGAAAATAATGTTGAACATATTAGTAGTATAAAACTTTATAAAATATTTTTAATGGTACTAATTGATGCCAGATGATTTTTGCTTACCTCCCATGAAGGTATGAGGGACGGAGGGCTTTGACCAGCCGAAGGAATTTCTAGCCGTAAGGATCGCCTCGTAGGATCCAGGCTGAAGTCCTTCAAGCGGATGCTCAACAGTGTACTGGTTACCTTTGCCATCCGTTACCGGAGGTTCGACAACCTTCCATTCATCTTCGCCTTTTCGTCGGTATTTCAACTGAGAATATTTCACAAGAAAACGTTTATCGCGTACTGTATCGGATCGAATGGACGAAGTGCTCCACGTGACATCAGGATTTACTCACTTTATACTCGGTGATGGGCGAGTAGCTTTCAACACGCCATTTCAGAATTAGTCCCGACTCGTTTTTGGTCATTTCGCCGCCGTAGATAGACGCTTGCGAAGGAGCACCTGAGCATAAACGGTCCAGTCACGTTAGATAATAAAACTGACTATCTTGACAGCATTTTAAAGACGATCACTATCGCAGTATAATTAGTGCTTCGACCGTTAGACATGACGTATCACTCAACTTACGCATATATGTGCCCATAATTATGAAAGTGGTCTAAGTCAAAATTTAAAAAAAATGAGTTTATCAGTTATTTCATACCACATTATTTTTAACTAAATTTATTCAATGTAATTTTTACGAAATTGTCAAAAATGAACCATTAGATAGTGGTTGTAATTTCAACATTATATGGAATTCATTTAGTTTTAATTATGAAAGTGGTCTAAGTCAAAAATTTAAATAAATTATATAAACAACTTGAAAATGGCACGTGGCCTTCTTTGACGCGTTTCTGAACTACATAATAAAATAAATGACAATCAAATTATAATAATAACGACAACTTCATTACTAGAAGAATCAATAACAAGAAGAGTAAAAAATACCGCGGGTGAATCTGTCTCTTGGCTACAAATTCAATGGATGAGATTCTTGAAAAATGAACCTTATAAAATGTTCTATAAAACATCTTTAGATGATTCTAAATTTCACGTTTTGGATCTTTCACCTAAAAAAGGAAGACCAAAAATATACGGAAATATTAAATTACTTTCATTATACACCACCATTAGACCAGTATCGGAAGAAAAACATAAAGATATTATGAGTTTACTACCGTACATCCCTCCAGTTTTTCAGGAACATTTTAAGAATCTTAAATACTCGAAATAATGATAAAAATGGATTACTGTTTAAAAATAATTAATAAATGTAATAAATGTTCACGAATTATTTCAATCAAATTATTGTTTCAAATAAAACTCAAAGTTCTTTATTGCTTTAAGTCATTTATAGGACATTCAGTTAATTTTGAAAATGGTCTAAGTCAATTCAATCTTTAAAAATAATATTATCGTATAAAATTCACACAATATTTCATATTCATAGTAAATTTCCATTAATTAAGACTAATAAAATTATAAATTAAAATGTCGCATAATGTAAAAATATTTTTTAATTTATTCAAATGCAATTCATTAAATATCTCGAAACAAGAAATATATGACTTAGACCACTTTCATAATTATGGGCACATATATTCTTAGCACTCAATATTCCAACATTTTCTGAGGAGATAAATTGTGCTTTACCGGTCAAAGCGATTGTCTTGCTAGCTTGTCCCATTTCGTTCGCCGCCATGCAGGTGTAGTCTCCCAAATCGCCTTCGGTCGTGTGTATGATTTTGAGGCTGTGCCTGGCCTTGTTTTCTTTTATCGCGATTCTACCCTTTTTGGGAATGATCTCCCTTTGATCCTTGTACCAGGTCACCCTAGCGCGCGGATGTGCATGGACGATGCACGTCATCTCGGACTCAATTCCGGTTCCGGTATGTACCCATTCATGTTCCACCTCGATCTCGGGAGTGTCTGCAAACGGAGTAAGCGAGCGGTAGTACGGGTTTGTATTCACGATAAAAGTACGACAGTAAGTGATTGTTGCTCGTCGGTCTTCACTTACAATGAACAATGACGGTGATAGCCGCGTGCGGTGGGTTCTGCATGCCATTGTCGGCTAGACATTGATAAAGACCGGCGTGGTGTCTGTTAACCTTGTAGATTGTGATGTAGTCGCCATTCACTGTCTCCTCGCCGCCGTGAAGCCTATTGCTCTGTGCACGGATAAATAATAGTCAGCTGGAAGGTTCTTTATGATTGGAAAGAATCGACGCGTTGCAAGTGTGAACCAGGTGAATGTAAGTTCTACTTCTTTCCCAATATTGCACCATGTAGAAATTATAGTCACAAATTATATCGGAGCATATTGGGACCGTCATTACCATTAGAACGTGCAGCTATTTCTAACACCAACGGACTCAGAATTCCGTTCTAACAATTCAAACGAAATACAGGATTCCTTGGATACCGTTGAACCCCGATGAGAAGTAACTATGCTATTTTCGCACCTTTCGGAACCATTTCATTTCGGGTGCAGGCTGGATGCTTGTGTGACAGCCGAGCGTGACGTTCTCTCCTTGCCTCACCATTACGGTATCAGACGGTGTAACACGAACAAGCGGTGCCATGTGGGTAGGATCTGGACGAGGTTGCACCCTTTCAGGATCGACGAGCAATCGATGCGTGATCGAAATTGGCGGGCTGCGCAGAATACTGCATTCGTAATTGTCCGATGAATCGTTGACCGTTGCATTATAGATAACAAGTGTCCTGTTAGACAATCTGACAATTCTATCCGGCTCCTTTGTCATGCTATTGCCTTCGCTGTACAAGAACTCGTTGTCCTTCTTCCACACAACGACATCGTTTTCTGTAACATTCCGACGCCAGACTCGATTTATTCCCTTAGTCCATTAAGCCGTTCACTTCCGGCTTCTGATGGCTGGGGTGAGAAAAGGGAGAAATAGAAAGAAGGGGGGTGCAATTGACCGATAGCGACTGTGTAAGAAATGCATCTCGGACGAATGTACTTATCGCTGTCGATTAGAGACGTCCAATTACGCGCTCTTGTGGAGTAAAAGGAGTAACGCCGTCCGTAGGGTATGAGGTTGTTGGATCGCGTGGTTGTAGACGAGTACATGAAAATGCTTTATCAAAATCTGCGCACAATTATGCCGCCACGGTACCGTGAAGTTTTGAGCTGAGATTAGCGCCAATTTTGGACACGCGTTAAACCGATTCGTTACTCGCGGTCGGTTTGCGAGCAGCTGTCTGGCATAAATTACTAATACAGGACCATTAATCTTCTACTTATCCAACTGAAAAAATGCTCTTCAATTTTCCCAAAACCTCTGCGATATCGTTGAACTAATTAACGAAGTTCAACACGTGTCGAATCAACGTATGTCGATGTTACCGTGAATGACCGAAATTGGAGAATGTCGACTTTCACCGGTGAATGTCAATAGGTACCAACTACGTCGGTGAAAGATCGAATATTTCATTACATTGTTGTATATTCGGACCCTCTCCGGTGTGTGTCGACCATTAGTGCATGGTGGACATCAACATTTACCGGTGTAAGTCAGAAATAAGGGTATTTAGCAAATATTTCGGACATACACCAAGCGACTATGTGAATGTTGACATTCACCGGTGAAAGTCGACATTCTCCAGATTTCGGTGTTTCACTGTAACATCGATATCAGCTAATTCATGCGATTAGAAAGAATCGACGGAAGATGTTTCTTGTAGCAATGGATCGTCGAAATCGATCACGTTTGTCGAATTCTCCGGCCAGAGGATAGAGTCAAGGATTCAGGGGCCAACTGGAATATCTGACAAACCTGCGTTGATAACCAAACACGGCAACATAACGGTACTTCCGGCGTGCACACGTCTGCTGATCGGCTTCGACAAGATTTGCGGCGGTTCTTCAACGGCACCCGGTGTGTCCGCGTCTTCGTCGGTTTGCGGATACTCGTCAGTGTAGTCCGCTGATGGAACATCATCAGAATATTCGATGGCTGTGTTTTTCGTTGGCTTACACCAACCTGAAACAATGAAAAGATGCGGGAGATTTTAACAGATTATTCAAAGAAACGTTCTTTTTCTTACATTTATTACCCTAGTGCAAGTATGATAGGGTAGTTTTCGTAAAGTTGTAACGGGACAAGAATTGGAATGATGTGTTGGATTTTATTTGTATTAACCCTTTGCACTCCGAATTTTATTTCAATTTCGTTACCAGCAGCTCCAAACGCTTTTAAGTGTTTTATTTGAAATTTACTTTAACTAAAAATATAAAGCAATTTAAATAAATAAAGGAAGAAACAAATTCACTTAAATACCAATTTTATTTACAGTATTGTCGTATATTGAAATGTTCAAGGATTTTGTATGATATCTTTTGAAAGAACTTGCAAGATGTAACCCATGATTTTCTTTCACACGTTTCACAAAAATAAAGAAACGTGGTTTCTCTTTTTCCTCCAGATGTTTTTCTATTTGAGTAAACTGCACAGTCTTTGTGTTTTCCTTCGGGATGTAGGAAGATTAAATGAGGCTTTCCATCTAAGCGATCGTGTTTATCATGTGTTCCAGGCCTCCCCAATTTCATATTTGGATCACGACAATCACGAATTAGTTTTCATTGACAAAATCTTTTCGCGAAATTTTTTGTTAATGGAATATGTTCTATAGGTTCTGTATCCTTGGTTTTTTGTTTTTTCTTTGTATAAAATATACGCATAAAATTACCATGGAGATTTCTAATCCCCAAAAGAATTATTCCCTCCACCACTTGAGTGCTCGACGTAAAAAACAGTAAGATGTCGCGTATTGGTTCGCCATATCGACACCATCTATATTTTTATTATAATCTGTGATCACATCCAGTTCTTTTATTTCTCTTCGATTACCTGAATGTCTAACCAAGAATTGGAGTGACATTGCGAGGAATATGCTATGTTTGATAACGTGTGCACGATATCTATTTATTTAGACATGAAAAAATGTCGAGTGGAGCTCGACAAAGATTAACAGATTATTCAAAGAAACATTCTTTTTCTTACATAAAAACTGATGTCGATAGTCACACTCGAACATAGAATTGCAATGATGTGTTGGATTTTAATTAAAGTTAATGGAATATGTTCTATGAAGCTTGACTATCAGTTAAGGATTTTGTATCATATGCTAACTTTCAAGTCAAAAATAGTACTGTATAAAATTCCAATTGTACTGATACAGTTCACCTATTTACGATTAATAGATTATTCAAAGAAACGTTCTTTTTCTTACATTTATTACCCTAGTGCAAGTATGATAGTGTAGTTTTCGTAAAGTTGTAACGGAACAAGAATTGGAATGATGTGTTGGATTTTATTTGTATTAAAGTTAATGGAATATGTTCTATGAAGTTTGACTATCAGTTAAGGATTTTGTATCGTATGCTAATTTTCAAGTCAAAAATAGTACTGTATAAAATTCCATTTGTACTGATACAGTTCACCTATTTACGATTAACAGATTATTCAAAGAAACGGTCTTTTTCTTACATTCATTACCCTAGTGCAAGCATGATAGGGTAGTTTTCATAAAGTTGTACCGGAACAAGAATTGGAATGATGTGTTGGATTTTATTTGTATTAAAGTTAATGGAATACGTTCTATGAAGTTTGATTATCCGTTAAGGATTTTATATCGTACGCTAATTTTCAAGTAAAAAATAGTACTGTATAAAATTCCATTTGTACTGATACAGTTCACATTTTTACAGATTAACAGATTATTCAAAGAAACGTTCTTTTTCTTACATTCATTACCCTTGTGCACGCATGATAGGGTAGTTTTCGTAAAGCTGTAACCGAACAAGAAATTGGAATGATGTGTTGGATTTTATTTGCATTAAAGTTAATGGAATATGTTCTATGAAGTTTGACTATCAGTTAAGGATTTTGTATCGTATGCTAATTTTCAAGTCAAAAATAGTACTATATAAAATTCCATTTGTACTGATACAGTTCACCTATTTACGATTAACAGATTATTCAAAGAAACGTTCTTTTTCTTACATTCATTACCCTTGTGCACGCATGATAGGGTAGTTTTCATAAAGCTGTAACGGAACAAGAAATTGGAATGATGTGTTGGATTTTATTTGTATTAAAGTTAATGGAATATGTTCTATGAAGTTTGACTATCAGTTAAGGATTTTGTATCGTATGCTAATTTTCAAGTCGCAAATAGTACTATACAAAATTCCATTTGTACCGATACAATTCACCTATTTACGATTAACAGATTATTCAAAGAAACATTCTTTTTCTTACATTCATTACCCTAGTGCAAGTATGATAGGGTAGTTTTCGTAAAGTTGTACCGGAACAAGAATTGGAATGATGTGTTGGATTTTATTTGTATTAAAGTTAATGGAATATGTTTTATGAAGTTTGACTAACAGTTAAGGACTTTGTATCGTATGCTAATTTTCAAGTAAAAAATAGTACTGTATAAAATTCCATTTGTACTGATACAGTTCACCTATTTACGATTAACAGATTATTCAAAGAAACGTTCTTTTTCTTACATTCATTACCCTAGTGCAAGTATGATAGGGTAGTTTTCGTAAAGTTGTAACGGAACAAGAATTGGAATGATGTGTTGGATTTTATTTGTATTAAAGTTAATGGAATATGTTCTATGAAGTTTGACTATCAGTTAAGGATTTTGTATCGTATGCTAATTTTCAAGTCAAAAATAGTACTATATAAAATTCCGTTTGTACTAATACAGTTCACCTATTTACAAAGTTTTCTTAAGTCAATTAACACGCGAATATTCGCTGAGAGATTACCATCCTAAGTGATTCTTCTATTTTTCCTTTACTTCATCGTAAGCAAATGACCAAGTGATTTTAACTTGAAAGTACTTTGCCTCGCGATTACATTATGAACGCTGAAAATTGTTCCGATTTAATTTAACTCTTAGGTGGCAGCGATCAGGATCGGCGATAATTCGTTGTGTGCGGGACAAATTACGACTGCGAATTATCGTAATACGTCGAATTATGTTAAACAATGTAGATTCTAGAGTTTCATGAGGCAAAGAACTTGCGTGAAACAAGTGAGTCACGCAATAAAGGTGTTTCTGAAAGTTCCATACTCATGTCTTGTATGCATATGTGCAGCCCATAATTTCGTCTTCGAGATTTCCAGTGCAATTTCTTTTTATTATCAGAGTCTTAAGATTATTTTAGTTATACGCTTCGCCAGAGAGTTCTCGTTTCCATATTACTTGTCTAAAATCATTAACAAATGTCTGTCAAAGTCTTAAAGTATATATCGACTTTTAAGAGAAACCGTAGTTTTATTCAACCAATTGCATTAATAGAAAAGGTTATTCGCAGAAAGCATTTCTAAAAAATAAGTAATTAGATATATAACTAGTTTCGTATTCAATTTGAAAAGTATTTCTCGAAAGAATTTCGGACACAAGGTTTGACGATGGATAGAAATATATTGAGTTTGTCAGTCAGCCAAGCAGACGTTTCTTAGAACCATATTTCTTCTTAATTAGCCCTTTGCTTGTTGCTTTCGAAACCGGATGTCGCTTCTTTGTCAACGTTTGCTCGCTACAAATATTCCAGATCTCCTTGTTGCTTTTCATATATTGGAGTTTGCATCGTTGTAAACGACGCGAACGTAAATTTATTAAAAATGGTTTACTCGCGCTATGTTACACAGGTTTACGGACAAGTTAATTGCACTTTATATTTGACTGGACGAGTTTTGCAGCGAGGAGCTGCCGATAAATTGGCACTATGCCCAAATATCGAGCGTTCTCTTGGTGATTTCAAGCAGACACTGTTTCTCGAATAGGTCCTGCCAAGTTAGGAGCAGCGAACCGTATGAGAAATATAGTTATCGATATAATCTCTACACTGCCCCTATTCGAGTTATTGATTGAAGTATGTTCAGCGCAGCTGTTTCCAATTATTTTCTGAAGGCAACCTTTACGGTGGAATCCTATAATGGCACTTAATGCACGATTTAATTAAGGACGCATTAAAACTGACAGATTATACAGTTATGGTTACGCATGTAGTGAGTTATAGATTCCAACACACTGCAATACGTCGAATCAATCCGTAGCTTTCATTTTCAATCATTTGTGCCGATATTTAACCCTTTGCACTCCGAATTTTATTGCACTTTCGTTACCAGCAGCTCCCAACGCTTTTAAGTGTTTTGTTTGAAATTTACTTTAACTAAAAAAATAAGGCAATTTAAATAAATAAAGGAAGAAACTAATTCACTTAAATACCAGTTTTATTTACACTATTGTCGTATTTTGAAATTTTCAAGCCTATGATAATTTTTGAAACAACTTCCAAGATGCAACCCTGCTTTTCTTTCGTATGTTTCGCAAAAATAGGTAGTTTCTCTTCTTCCTCCAGGTATTTTTCTATTTGGGCAAACTGCACAGTCTTTGTGTTTTCCTTCGGAATGTACCAAGATGAAATGAGGCTTTCCATCTAAGCGATCGTGTTTATCAAGTGTTCCAGGCCTCCCCAATTTCATATTTCGTGCACGACAATCACGAGTAAGCATTGACAAAAGCTTTTCGCGAAATTTTTTCTGGGCTATAGGTTTTGTTCCTTGGTTTTTTGTTTTTTTCTTTGTATAAAATATACGCATTTACTATGGAGATTTCTAATCCCGAAAATAAATATTTCCTCCACCACTTGAGTGCTCGACGGAAAAAACAATAAGATGTCGCGTATTGGTGCGCCATATCGACACCACCCATATTTTTATTATAATCTATGATCACATTCGGTTTTTTTATTTCTCTTCGATTACCTGAATGTCTAACACTTGTAGTGACATTGCGAGAGCGTTGATAACGTATAATATGTGCGCGACATCTATTTATTTGAACATGAAAAAATGTCGAGTGCGACTCGACAAAGGAGCTCCTGAGATAAAAAGTGATGTCGAGTGACACTCGACATAGGAGTGCAAAGGGTTAAGGGAAGCGTGAACTTCCGTTCTGCCGAAAGATAGTAAATCTATCGCGTCTCGTGATAAAAACTGTTTAAGGACAGAACGTGTCTGCAGCATATATCGCCATAGAAACAAGTCTCTTTCTTTTGCCGTGACTCTGTCCGATCGATCTTCCGACCCGCACTATTTCCTCCGGGGTGAAATTCGAATTACAAACCCGAGATAATTTCTCGGCTCTCATCGATCGACCGTCGCCACCACCCGCCGACAACAAACTCCGCCGGCGGCGTTCTCGCAGAAGTCAGACCTGTTGAGCACTAAAAGGGTTTATCTTGTTTTCGTATGAACTCGTCCGCGCACTAAATTACTCTCTTCAATTACTAGCCGCGCCGGATAACGTTTCCGCAATCTCGTACACCTAATCTGCTATGCGCGGCCTGTGCCACGTCATCTGCACACCGTCGCTGCTGAATATTTCGATTCGTTTCGATCACCGCTATGTATAGCAACGGTCGAGTCCGCAGCAATAGTCGCCACGCTGTTACCGTATTCCACGAAAAGTTCGTTTTCCTATTACCCGTATCGTAAGCAGATAATAGTCTCCTAAAGCGTCTATCTATTACGTCCGTTATCGCCGGATATCGCGCGATACCAACTTTATCCCCGGCATCCCTGGCTGACGCTCTGAACTCCGCACAATCGGCGTCGAAGTTCGTCGTCTTGAAAAGCTCGGCGAGCACACAGAAGCCGCAGAGACGTTCGGCGAAAGCATTAACTCGCAATCCGTGGCGTGTCGCCCCTCGGCGAGTCGATATCGACGAAATTCCTGATTCGAACATCGGTACGCGGTACACACGGTCTCTGGAGCGGATTGGTGCTTTTAACACTTTGACCGCAGAGCACCGACGTCGACCGTTTAGGATCACGCGGCACGGGCTAGCTAGGAAAGCGGCACGGCACGGGTGCACGAAGTTGAAATTAGATTTCTAGTACGCGACCACGGCTGATTTGAGGGCAGCGGGCGTATAAGCATCGCGGGTTCTAATAATAAGCGACCCCCATACCACCCCTCTCGACAATGCGGCTCCGGCTTCCTGTTCCACGGACGTCGACGTGGCGACGCCGAGGCCTCGTTACGGGAAAAGAGAGCGGCTCGTGATGGAAAGAAAGGGTCACGTTCTGTAAAGAGGTCCCGCGCCCTACTGGACGGCGAGCTCCTGCGTGTCGGCGCACAGTTTACCTCGTTTCCCGGCACGACATTTTCGTGGCGAGCCGCATGCCGCGCGAGCTACGTTATGTGCTATGGCCTGCCTCCGACAGTCTCGACGATTCGCCTTTAGCTCTACCACGCCCTCGTCATTGCAGAAAAATGGGTCGGCAAAACGCCCTGGTCAGTCTTAGTACCTGACACCCGTCGGTTTCGTGTCACGCTGTCTCTTACCAAGACAGCTGCTAAGACGGGCTTCCGCGGATGCTTTTCACTATGTTTCGAATCGTTTTCTTTTTCAGCGAAAATGGAATAGTTCTACGTGAGAGGAGTTCTGCCATGGAATATTGCGTTTTTTATTTTTATTTTTTTTGGAGAGCGCGACGTTTTTCATTCAGCGTTTATATTATGGAGAGGGGAATAGCAACGTTCTTTTATTTTATGCCGAGTGTCGGGTCGTTCCTGTTCGAAACGTTTCGCGTCGAGCCTCGAGCCGTGAAAAATTTACTTTGGTCGTATGTGCACTCTAGGGCTCAGTAATATTTTGCCACGATTACTATAGCGGGCGGCCGCAAAAGCCTCTCTGTCTAAACCGACGTTATTTTCGTAGTCCCGCGGCAAAATGTAGGTTTACTTATTTTCCAGGAAGAAAGCTGCTGTCCGTGCTGCTCCGGCGCTTTGGCCGATGGAAAACTAAATGCTTTATCCTACTTTATCGCGATGGCTAATGCATAAAGTGCTTACGGTATCAAACTAGATCAGAGAGCGTAAAGAAAATTTCTCATAATTTTAATGCATATCTGAATTTTTCAAAATATAAAGAATTCCAGAGCATACTATTATTAAGACGGAATTTTCTAATTCCGTAGGATTCTTGAATGCGTAATTCCGCTACCCCACATTTTCAAATCTCCACTTCCTGAGGTAAGTAGACTTTCGAGCGTAGGTGCTTGACGCTTTGGGGGAAACAGATGTTTGAACTCTGCGAACGTGGAAAGATGTTGGTTTAGCTGTGTTATCGGGACAAACATTGAACTAGCGAGTCTTCTTAATCGGTGCATTTGCAAAATAAAATATTGAGCTATCTGTGTTAAGCGATGAGTGACAGAAAGATGAAACAAGCTTACTCTCGAACGCAAAACATGAAAAAAGATACATTGTATAGGGTAAATTTTGAATGAAACGAAAAGCAGCTGGAAAACGTCGGTACCGTGTAATCCTCTGTCCTCGTTCAAGTTTCGTCAATTCCGGAACTTTAATCTAACAATCCGGAACTATGCACTGGTGGCAGAAATAGTATCATAAAAATCATAAAGTTCTAACCACGTTAAATGAGTATGTCGCCACGTACAAACAGAGCAGATCTAATTTAACTTCGTGAAATATACAAAATCAGTTTTGCAATCTCCGTCATCCTTCCGGAGAGCCGAAAGGACAGTAATGTAATTGTTCCTTTAGGTAACTCGCAAATTTAAATGATAAAACATTGCGTGGCAGTTGGGCGTATTTTATACAAACTATAGGTGAGGAGTATAGGAAATCGATTAACGTTGAATGAAGGCATTGTTTTCAGCAACTGGGGTGAAAAATATATTCGTTTGCGGAGGTTGCGGAAGGAAAATACAGAGTAGGGAGAAATAAAAGAGGACACGGAATAGGTAGAGGCGGGCAGCGACGGCCAGAGGAAGAACGCGTCCAGGTACGTGTGTGTGTATGCATGCGACAAATAGAGAAAGCGGAAAGGACGGATAGACGAGAAGAGAGAAACGGGGAGGGAAAATGCGTTGGAACAAGAGAGTGAGTTCCCATGAATCTAGGCTAATGGCTGACCACCACGTGCCGGCACCCCTTGCCTCCGGTTACACTGCAACCCCCGGCTACAACTCTTTGGTAAATTCCCTTAGCAACGACCTAGCTTCTACACGACGAAGGGCGCCACGGTGTCCCATGCTCAATCTACCAGCCATACACACTCTTCTATCCTGCCTCTCCTTGCCCTGATATCAGCACACGCACACAGCGTAGGAGACTGAGGCCGCTCGCGTATCGTCAACGACTCTCCGCTCATATATTCGGACGACGGAGTCGACGTAAAATATGCGGTAGATCGAAGATTACGACACTTAATTAAGCAGCCGAAGCTCGAGTGTCAGTTGCGCGTCTCCACCTTCGGGCACAATGGTCCAAATTGACTGGGGGCACGAAGTACACGAAGGCGCGGCTGACCTCGTTAAGGTGGCCGACTGTTTTCGACCTACCCTTCTAAATTGCCAATCCGCCCCCACGCGTACCTGTCCGCGGAAATTTGTCAGACTGTTTGTCTCGCACTACTATTTTGTCGCTACTTCCTCGAAACCGCGCCGCCAGACACGAACGAGTCGAGTAGCTGCGAGGAGCTTCCTTTTATAGGTAATTGGCTGGCTGTTTGATTTACGGCAAAGCCCGAACGCTGCCGGCTTACATGGGTAGTGCGATTCGAGTCTTATTGCTCGTCATTAGGCGCGCCTAAATATTCATCTTTATTAAGCTTGAGCGTGACGTTCCACTTGAATGGTGCCTGTTTCACTACTGGCGACACTCCCACGAGGGAGTATTCTTTACCCGCGGTGACGGCCTTGCGGTTATGTAGATTCTGGAAATGGAGAGCTTCCGCGTAATAAAGATGTACCGTCCTTCCACGTCGCGTTCATTTCGAAAAATAAACTTCATATTACTCGCCTTGCAAACGCAGGGGATTGGAAACCTCGTGAAATGTCTAACCCACAACGTCAACACCTTCAAAGACTTCAACCTCCCTTAATTGAAGCTTCATAACTGCAGTTCCCAGTTCTGTTCCTTCGGACTTTTGCGAACGCGTTCAAAGTTTTTCATCATTTCCGTTTTATAGGTGGATCGTGTCCCAAATGAACGTCGTTGCCGTTTTGATAAAATCTCTCTTCGCGGATTTAACGCCGTCCGAACTACGTGCTTATACATACAACGTCGTTGAATCGTTTCGCGTTCGTTTATATTGCGTACAAGCGCTCGCGTAACGTAGTTAAGACGGAAATGGAAGTTTTTTGCGCATCGCCGTTGCGGGGTCGTATAACTTCGACAACTAGATGTATTGCTGGGGCGGCTGGATATTTAGCCTGTTATCTGACGATAGATATCTACCCGTGATAGATGGCGGCGATGACGGATCATCTTCGGGGCGCTCGCACATGCTTTCGTAGCGTATATCGCTTCGAACGGTGATCAGTCATCGGCTTTTACATTCTGAATCTCGCGCGCGATAATTCATTACCCAGGGATGGAAGAACAAATAGACCGATTTCCGGCTGCTCGCAGAGTACGCGTTCGTACGGCACAGTTTTTGTGCGACACATCTTTTGTCTTATGAGTCTTATTCAACTGACGCGGGGAATGTATGTACAACACAAAGTAAACAAAAAATTTAATCTAACGCCACCATCATTTAATGAATTTATTGGTCGTCACTGTTCAGTATAATCAACCGAGAACGTTTTTTCGGTGGAACGATATTGCCTTCACTTTCAGAACTTTTTTCTCTATTTAAAGTTTTTGTATGTTTTCCCCTCTTAAAAAAATCTGTAATCGAACTTTGCTTGCTGGTTCTAACTAGGTCATTGTAAATTTCGCGGTATGGAGCTAAACAGTTTTGCAGCTCCCTTTTGAATTTTCGACTTCTTTCCGTGAAAGGGTCTGTATTCAAGAAAAATGACTCGAGATTTTCCACTAAGCATAGGCCTTCTTGTATTTTTTTAATGTTAAATTCTTAACTGCATAATCTTCATCAGAGCTAGCGTCCTCAAAATCGATTTGATTTGCATCTAGGGATGCCATTTCCATAAAATCCGCTTCGTCAACTTCTTCTTCCACTAATAAATCTTGAATGTCTTTGGTAGCCATATCCACGAAACCTTCGCCTCCGATTGATTTAGCGACTTCTAATATGACACTAATTTCATTTTCTGATGTTTCACGCATGTTTTCTGTTTCAACCGAAGAGGGCCATATCTTCTTCCAACACGCATTTAAGGTTGATGTTTTTATTTCTTTCAGCGACAAGGATATATCCCCAATGTCCTACGGGGGACACAGGCCCCGATAAGAGGAACAACCGTGTTATAGGATGCCGTGTTGTAGGAGTGTTCCCGCAATTTACAAATCGTGTTATAGCGAAACCGTGTTATAGGAGGGTTACCTGTATCTGAATTGGGACAATTTACTTTGAATGTATAAAATAATGAAACAAGACAAACTGCGTCGCGGTTAGCGAACAAAAATATAGAATCGTACGACTACAGTGCGAACGTTGATGTCACGATCTGCTTTGTAAGTTGTATAATCAGTGAAAGTCGTTGTCTTGACTCATTATTGCAAAATCTCGCAACACATCGAGTGCAATGCGGTAATAGACGATAGTAAGACATTAAGATGTGTCATGTTGCTGGAATTTCAACGCACAACAATCCGTGTGACCCGTCGTCAAAGATCGGTTGCAGAACGCAGTAATTGCAAAATAACATTGAAGCCAGACATGGTTTTTCAATTGAAATTCAGTACACGTCTGTTGCGAAGGTATTAGAAAGAGATTACAATAGAAAAACGAGTTCCTCCCTTATTTGCACCACGCATTCCGGTACGAAGAGAGATTAGAGATATGACGACGGAAATCAGACGAATACTTTATTCTTTCGACATAAGGCGTTTCCTTGCGAAATAGTGACGTCGTAGCTTATATGTCACGCATTTCCTATTACAACTAATTAAACCACGCTATATGTTGGATTCTGTTTTAGTCAACGGCCAATTAAGCGTCGTTGGAAAAAACGCAATCGAACATATAGCGTGTTAGAATCTCTTAATTACCGCGTTAGTTTCGACGAATAGCTGCAATTTATTCTGAGAAGAGACGCTGCAAAATTTTGTGTGGAACAGTAACTAAAGGGTGTCTCAAAATGACCTGACATTTTTAATTATTTTTGTAGCGAACATAGAGTACCAATCTTTGACAAGTGGTATTAGGAAGTATCGAGGTTTAGTCATGGAGAATTATGCGATCCAACAACGTATTGAAATTGTGAACATTTATTACAAATATGGTGAAATAATAAATTAAAATGTCAGTCCAGTTTGAGACACCTTTTATAACGATATTACGTGGAACTTATTTTTCGCAACACGACATATCCGCTTCTTCTGTAGCTAGCCGCATTCTAAATCGACACGTGATCCGGCAATAAGATTCACCGCGGGAAAACCGCGCAACACCTTGACTCACGGTTTATTCGCGGCGTGTCCCGGCTGGCCTACAACAACTGCCCCTTGCATCTCGTGGTTTCTCCATTGAAATTCAACAAGGTGCGCACCGGCGGGGCACCCCGAATAACGGATGTGGACGAAAACCGCAAATCCATTTTGCATTAGATACACGCATTTCGGCGTGCGGAAGGTGATGTCACTTGCCTCTGAGACAGCGCACCGAAAATGAACCGTGACGTTCTAAAACGCCAGACACGTCACATTTAGACCAACATACTCCTCATTCCGACACAACCGGAATTCGCAGCCGTTTTCACAATACACCAACTCAAATTTCACGCTGCGCTACGCTACCGTCTTAACACATTGCGGACGGATGACGAGATATCTCGTCATTCTTATTTCGTCGGTCGGGGCCGTTGACGAGATATATCGTCTTGTATATTCTGTCGTTGGGGACAGGTGACGAGATATCATACAGTTGCTACGTAATTGTCAGCGGCAGTTTTTCGTAATTTGTATTGCGAATTAATTATTTGAAGCCCTGAAATATGGATGGCGACAAAACGATTGGTAATATTACAGAAATATTTGCGGACAGTTTGTCGGACACATCAAATTTAGGCCAGAATATTAGTGTCATGTCACTTCACGTAGTGTCATGTTTTACGAAATATCATATTTTGGAAAATGTTTAGTTTGTACAAATTTGATTTGATTGAAAAATACTAAAAAATCATTCATTTATAAAGTTGTTGTTGAAAATAAATATTTCACGCGACAATAATTTTTAATTACTAACAAATCGTCACTAATTTAAAAATGTTTGACGCAAAGAAATACCTGGCCACTGGGTATCGTTAGCAATAGAATGTCCGGTCCGCAATGTGTTAACACCGCATCCTTTTAACCTTTTAGGTACGATGCGATCATACTCTGCGAATATCATCTTTTATCAGGATTGCAGTTCTAACATGTCAAAATACGTTAGTTGCAGCAAATGTATCGTTGATCAGCCGTTTAGACTAACCAAAAAACATTTACAATCGTATTGTAAACCAAGATATTGGAATGATGCTTCAAATACTTACGAAATTGGCTTCTAAAAACTATAAGACGTTACCTTTATGTGTGCATGATTTAATTATACTCTACAGTATTACATCATCGCATCGCGGTTCTAATATAGCAAAATATGCGGTGACCGGCGCAAAAGATTTGACTACAAATGCAAAAAAAATCGCCATGAAGCCTATTTGCAATCTTGTAAAAGCAATTGATATTGGAATGGTGCTTCAATACTTTGGCTTCTAACAACTCTGCGTTACCTTCATTTCGCACGATTGAACCATACTCTGCAGTATTTCATCGCATCGCGGTTCTAACATAGCAAAATACGCTTGGCAGTCAAAGTGTTAACCTAACAAGGTTTTTAACAATTCACAACGAAACCTATATGCAATCTTGTAAAAGCAATTGATATTGGAATGATGCTTCAATACTTTGGCTTCTAACAAGTCTGCGTTACCTTAATTTCGCACGATTGAACCATACTCTGCAGTATTTCATCGCATCGCGGTTCTAACATAGCAAAATACGCTTGGTAGTCAAAGTGTTAACCTAACAAGGTTTTTAACAATTCACAACGAAACCTATATGCAATCTTGTAAAAGCAATTGATATTGGAATGATGCTTCAATACTTTGGCTTCTAACAACTCTGCGTTACCTTTATTTTGCATGATTTAATTATACTCTGCAGTATTACATCATCGCATCGCGGTTCTAATATAGCACAATATGCGGTGACCGGCGCAAAAGATTTGACTACAAATGCAAAAAAATTCGCCATGAAGCCTATTTGCAATCTTGTAAAAGCAATTGATATTGGAATGGTGCTTCAATACTTTGGCTTCTAACAACTCTGCGTTACCTTCATTTCGCACGATTGAACCATACTCTGCAGTATTTCATCGCATCGCGGTTCTAACATTGCAAAATATGCTTGGCAGTCAACGTGTTAAAATATATAATGCCCATTTGTATTATTATTTATTAAAGGAAATTGTTAAATTTAGAGTATGTGCAATATATTTTTAAGAAAAATTACAATTTAATCAACAAATGCTTCTTTCCAATGCACTCGTGTAGAAAACGGCATTGTCCGTCAGACATTGCAGTGCTGTATTGTCAAAAAATAAAAAAAAATGTTAAACTTAGTTCGCGTTAGACTGTGCCGTTCAGAGAGATAGCCACACGCAGAATTCAACCGTACCAAAAAGGTTAAACAGTGCACAAATCATAAATTCACTCTGCCCGCCCGTTTCTACAACGTGAAAAATGATGTCACCTACGTGTGACAGCACAGTCAAAAAAGGGGCTCCGTGTTTGCGAATGCGCTCGGATTCGCTGACGGTGGGACACGTCATCCTGTCAGCCGATGTCCTTACGTGATTTCGGCACGTACGTTCTCCCGATGAGGTGTCGTCCCACTCGTGTCCTGCAACGGTTCACGTGCCCGTCACGATTCCGATGCGCTCTCGTGTCCTGTCCGCAAAATGTTCGAAGGCGGATCGTAAATTAGCGTCACTCGGACTCGCGCAGATCCGGCGAATGTGTGTATCCGTGCACGCTGGAAGACATAAGTGCACCTTCGAAATGTCAAGGCGCGCGACCGCCGATTCAAGGGGGTGTACTACTTGCGCTGTTTCGTCCTGCAGTGCGTCCTTTACGCACGCGAACAGGAATCTTTATTACAGAGACTCGAGGAGGGATAAGGGTATGCGCGGCGTTTTGTGAGAATGAAAATACCGAGCGAAACAACCCCGCCTGCAGAGCAAACTCATATTTCGCGGCTGAGAAAACGTATCCTTTGTGACGCGCGACAGAAATGTCGGTTAAAATATTACGATACGGTAGCGGACGATAGAAATATAGGACAAGGTTTCTGTCGGAATTAAAACGATTGAAAGGCATGTGGAATCGCAGGGGTGAGTTGGCTTTTCAATTAAATAAATTGGATTTGCGGTGTTGGTGATAAGGGCAATGTTGTCCAGAGGTTACGAGCGCGAATATGGTATAAACGTGTAGATGTTTCCGGATAAGGAGAGGGACACGTAAAACTTTTTGTTATTTTGTTCGCGGGGGATGATGAGGTAACACGATGTTGCATTCTTTTTTACACGCCCTGCCTCCGTGCTAATACTCTGTACGTGCAGAAGCGGTCAATTTGTTATCTTGATAACTATGTATAGCGAAGAAATATACATCCTCATATTTTATTGGGTTGGAGGGAAAGTTCTGTCGTATTTTTAATAGGCAGGTCATTTTTCTTGTAAATAAAAAAAACATCTGGCTAGTGAGTCATTCGGATTTTTTTTTGTTTTTTATACCTGCTGTATAATATAAAAGGAGTCCTTTTTTACCGTTCATCATTTACTTGTGATATTTAAAGTGAAAAACATGTCAGTAAATAAAGTGCATTTACGACACTGCATTTTGTATGAATTCCAAAAAGGAAGCAACGCATCGGTTGCATGTAAAAATTTATGTGCTGTATTTGGGAAAGATATTGTAAATGTTGGTACTTGTCGAAGATGATTTAGCAAATTTCGTTCCGGACGACCATCCACGAGATCGATAATGATGTTTTACGATCCATGTTGGAAAATAATCCACATTTAACAAGTCGAGAAATTGCAGAAGAGTTTGGCATTCATCATACAACACATTAAATGTATTATGATTAATATTAAACACATATTTTTATAAATTAATTGAAATATTTTCTTTAAAATACGACAGAACTTTCCCTCCAACCCAATATTTATACTCAATCGCTGATTTTTCACAGAAGGCGCAAAGAATTGCGAAAATTGATTATCACGTGCGGTTTCCTGTCGACAATTACGCGCAACGCGATGAGTTGAGAAAGGTGACGTTATCATTGAGATGAACATCCGACATCTTGCGCGAATGCACATGATTATAAATACCAACCGATGACTATTGCTTTCCTAACTTAGCATTATTCGCTTCCGGGGATGTG
The DNA here is from genome assembly GCA_033815515.1 of Cryptocheilus praepositus. NCBI lineage: Eukaryota > Metazoa > Arthropoda > Insecta > Hymenoptera > Pompilidae > Cryptocheilus > Cryptocheilus praepositus. The sequence continues at coordinate 1,949,455 of JAWWQZ010000222.1, read as the reverse complement.
GCGTTTATTCTTACTAATGACGAGTTTCATATCGCAAACGCGTAAATGCTCCTATAGTTGGAATAGTGGCTTATTCATACCGGGAGTTAGGTTATATATTTTCAAAATTTCAGAATACGCAGCCGTCCGTGGGGCGCTTGCCAATGACACAATGGTTCGTTCTAACGGCAGCTCAATAATGAGCCTCGTGCTTGCAAGTAATTTTAGAAACTAATTGGCTGAAAATTTGGTACAAACTCGTTGGAGAGTGACATTTCTACTTTTAAAGTTAGTGTATTATTTCTTTGATCAGAACAGCGAGTAGTGCATAAAAGATGCGAAGTGATACAGAATATTTTCTCCCTTTAGGAAATATACGCCGCCCGGGCTTATTGAATATGCTCATAGATTTTCCGAAAGCAATAAAGTGCAGATGGGAAGATACAGAATTTTTAAATTGTATCCACAAGTCTAGTCGATTCTCCTGGCTGATACTTAAATGCCATTTCCATCTCACCGTTTATTTTACTTCACCTTGCGTCAGATTAGAAATCGACTGGTGAAAATGTGTGCGGCTTGGCATTCCGCAGACGTTACCTTCGACATTTTTGCCATGTTCGTTCGCCGCATGAATACGCTAACTAACGCTTTCGCATCCATGGTCTTTGTCCGATCGAGCGAATGAAAATATTATGGTGGAATGGACTCGAGGGCGATAGTTTTTTCGTTATCGATCTCGTGTCGTCCCCTCTAACATCCCCTGCGTTTTTCTTTGTTCCGGAAGGCCTTCCTCCACTTGTGAAAAACGTATTCTTGTATTGGGAGGGTGTAGGCGCCGAAATTCTGCAAAGAATGTTCGTCGACAATAAGACAGAAAAGTTACCCTCGAGTCTTTGTTTGCGTTACCCCGAGCGCAACTTCCTGTACGTTAAGATTCCGTAATTTCCACTATTTCGATCTTCTGAACACCCGTGCGGACGAGTTTAACCAGTTAACTGTGATTGACGAGTATACTCGTCATGGAGAAGCGACACGATTTTGTATATTGACGCGTATACTCGTCATGCGTATAAAGCAGTGACCATTGGTTATTTAACCCTCTATGGGCCCGCGTGACTTTGAAGTCACATATCGATAAATTGATATTTTAGTAAATAGTTTAATTTTTTTTACTACATGGCGTATACATCTTGTTATATAATGTCTCCTTAGTAACGAATAACATGCTTGATGCGGTTATCAGCTCTAACCTGAAATGTCAAAGTAAATGCTTTTGCAAGTTGTCTGCAAATAGAAGCCAAAGGAACTGTCTTGTGCAATTGTCATTATTTGTTCTTCTATCGGTGTTTGTTAAATAAAAAAAGCGTACGTAATAGGTTTTAGTTTGTATATCAATAATGTCTTATTTGTTTACATTTAAACAATCATTTTATTACTATTTTCATGTGATATAACTTTGTGACTTTCAAGACACAGTGGGTTATAATGGTAGGGTTCGGTGTATTTGCGATAACGTTTGTGTTTTCTTTGCTTTTTGATTTTATATATCAGAGGCCTGAAACATGGATACAAAATCATATAAAAATAAAAGAGGAATAGGAATAAGAAGCATTAGCAGTCATAAATCCGAAGATTCTTGATCAGATTCTGATTCTAACGAAGATCATTCAATAGTATTTGCCCGACGACGTATAAATATTATTGATAGCGACGATGAATTTAGTAGTAAAAAATCATCAGATAAGGAAATGCAACGTATATCTATGTTTAATGCCAAACGCCAACTCTTTTATGGAATTCCATACTTAAGCTCTTATACACACAAATGCAAACGTTTTAAGCCGTTGTTAGTTCAAAGTTACAAAATGTATTCGTTATAATAAAATTGTTGAAACTGCGGAATTCATTGTTAAAACGTATTTCGAGGTTGATATTTGTTGATTTCATGTTACATTAATTTTGCATAGCCACAAAAAAATTCGGCCCACAGAGGGTTAAATTGCAATTTTTGAGAAAAACAAAACATATTCTCAAATGTCAAGATGTTTAGAATATTTTGAGGCTATGCCGAAATAAAACAAACAAATAAAAAACATAAACAGTGTGAGATGAACTCATGCGTCCCCGTACGCACCGGTTGAAACAGTTTACCAATTCGCATAACGAATTTATTTATGTGCGATGATAATGTTTTTTAGATCTTAACCTAAAAGGAGCAAAGGCAAAAGTCAAAAAGTTGATTTATAATAGGATTTCTTCAAGTATGGTCAGTCATGGGAGAAATACGTGATGCCGACCAGGCGCTGAGCCTATTGATAGTTGCTGGCCCGAAGTTTATTTTATTGCGTTTTTAGTTTAATATGTATGTAATATATGTTTATGTTAACCAAATAAGTAAATATTAAGTAAATATTAATAAATATTAGTAATAAAATGGTCAATTTTATAAAATAAACCCATCTTTCTAATCCAATTTCTTACCAGCGCAACTTACTCTGTGATTGACGAATATACTCGTCATGGCTCGATTCTAGCGACACAAAGCGGTGCGCACTCTTAAACGAGGGCGCCACAGTTAACTGGTTAAATCAATGCAAAAATTAGGCTGATAAGAAGAAAACGTATTCTATCGAAATGACGATAACGCTTACTAATTTATTCAACATAAAGCTCTACTGCCTTAAAACTTCTGTAACTTTAAATGGGGAAACTTAACAATATAAAAGTTTAGATGAACCCAGCCAATTGAACGGTCAAAAATTCAGCGGCTCGTTTTCAAAGAACTGTAAGGTGTAGACCATGAACGTCTGTATTGAGGCTCTCGATTAAATTCCGATCAAAAGCTTGGTATGAATCAGTCGTGAATCAGAGTTTCTCAAGCTGCCGCTACGCAGTCTGACGAAATATCGCGAGCATTAACATTCATCGTCCACCCTTCGAAGGCTGAGGTTGACTCGTAGGATCGACGTACCGCGAATGTTGAATGAATGACGTCAACCCCGCTGCCTTCTCTCACGCATTAATAGTTATTATTGCCAGGAGGCACGCACTCTTATTCCGAGAGGCAAACCTTCCGTTTGGGTTTCGTACGCGAGCGGTTGTTCGCGTGTGCCCTCGGTAAACAACCTTTACAAACATGTATGCATGCAAAATATCGCGAATTCCGAGAGCTTACGTGAGCGGCTACACATATCGGCACATACGTACGAGTATTTTGATTTACGTATGTATAAGACGAACGGCAGTGACGATACGGAATGTGCAACGACAGTATGCACGCGGTTGTACGAGGGCAGTCCGATAAGTACTTAGCCTACAAAAGAAAAACGAAAATTTTGGAAAATCGACGATTTATTTTTCAACATAATCTCCTTTTAACTCGATACACTTGTAGCATCAGAAAAACAGCCGTAGATGTGTCGCATAAATGTAGGATGTGTGTGTGTGTGTATGAGTGGCTGCGACCGATTGTTGCGAGTGAAGGTATAATGATAGCGTGGTTTTGTTTGAAGAATGCGTGACGTATATCTCATTATTGCGCGTGTCGACTGTAACGCATTTAGAGTGAGCGAGAGAGAATGTAGGTAAGAATGAGAGGATGCGTGTTTTTACGAATGATTGGATGCCGAACCCTTGGGGAAGGACGGGGGTGCATAGGAACGGCCCGGCGAGGAGATAGAGTTTTCGTTTAGAGATAGTTGAGTAATAGGTCAGAGAGTTTTAAGTGGTCGTTCAGTCAAGTTCAGAGAGAGTAGTCCAGTCCAGTATAGATACGTTTTCTTGCCGTTTACCGAATAGTAGTCGGATTGCCATAGTTCTATTTTCATTTCGTATTTATATGTATAATTAGTGTCTTTTATTTATCTTTCAATAAATTATTCTACTCAATATAATTCCGCATCACACTTCGAAATCACCTAACATCTTATATCCCTACACACTTGATCCAGCGATGCTCCAACTTCTTCAATCCGTCTGAAAAATACGTTTTCTGGAGATCTGCAAAGTAGGCCTCCGTGGCGGTGATAACCTCCTCATTAGACTCAAATTTCTGCCCAGCGAGTGACTTTTTCAAGTTTTGGAAGAAAAAGAAGTCATACGGGGCCAAATCTGGAGAATACGGTGGATGGGGCCGCTGTTCGTAGCCTAATTCAACGAATTTGGCTGTAGCGGCGGCAGAGGTGTGAGCCGGTGCGTTATCGTGGTGAAAGAGCACTTTTTTCTTCGCCAAATGGGGCCGTTTTTTCCTTAATTCGGCGTCGAATCGGCTCAATAATTCAGCATAGTACAGCCCCGTGACTGTTTTGCACTTCTCCAGGTAGTCTATGTAGTTGACACCTTGTGAATCCCAGAAAACGGTGGCCATCACCTTTTCGGCCGATAGGACAGTCTTCGCCTTCTTCGGAGCACATTCGCCGGGCGCAATCCACTGTTTCGACTGTTCCTTAGTCTCTGGTGTGTACCAGTGGATCCACGTTTTGTCGACAGTCACAAAACGACGTAGAAACTTTTTCGGATTGCGCTTAACACGTTGGCTGCGGACGGACCGATTGGCGCAAGAGATTTGACAAGATCAAAATTTCGTAACTCTCGTTTAACAATTATTTTATAATACATCATATATGTTAGAATAGTGATGCAATTTTTCTCGAATATATTTATGTCTCGGCTTTATCATTTTTCGCCATAATTCAGTGAAACGCATCGTTATAGGAATATCTTATGCATGAACGTTCAATATGCAAAATCGCTCGTCCGTCAACGTGTTAAACAGTGTCAAACACTGTTCTGAAGTGGTCTCACGGATGCGCTTGTTATCCGGAGTGAGCAAACGCGGCACCCATCGAGCAGAAAGCTTTCTCATGCCCAATATTTCATGCAGGATATGCCCAGATTTCATCGCTGGATCAGGTGTATCGAGTTAAAAGGAGACTATGTTGAAAAATAAATCGTCAATATTCCAAAATTTTCGTTTTTCTTTTGTAGGCTAAGTACTTCTCGGACTGCCCTTGTAAGTGTTGGAAGAGAAATAATAAAACTGGGTGTGCCATTTAGCCGAATTGACCCACACACACAGGGTCCCCCTAAAAGTCACTTGCCGTCGCGTCGTGTTTCTTCATTCCTCAGGCTTGTTTCATCTCGTAACATGAGCGGTGCCGGTCGAGTGCGTCGCGGTTAAAAAAGCACATTCAGAGAGAGAGAGAGAGTGAGAGCGAAAGAACGTGGTGAAGATTTTTCACCGTCTTCGACGAGCCTTGACCGAATTTTCGTCCCGCACTTTAATGTCCGATATTAATGGTTTGCGCCGACGATGACTACTGGGACAACACGCCGAGGATGAAATTTCGAGGACGTGCGCGCGAAAGTCGAAAGTTCTTAGGATCGCGAAGAACGCGAGAAATCTCTCACTCATTAGAATCTGTTTAGTAGCGGGGCAGGATCGAAATGTATGCACTGTCACGATGCGTTTTCGATGAGAGAGAATCTTTTTGCGCCGTCATACGCGTCATTTGGTTAAAGACTTTTCTACTAATGCGCGCGTCTGTGAACGCGTCACTAACTGATTTACATGGAGGATTTGTTGATCTAGCGTGTTGAGTTTAGCGAGGAACTAGTTAATATTTGTGCAACATATGTTCCGAACCTATGGCCGTTTAATGTATAGTTTGTGTTACCTACACAGTCAACTGACGGTGGATACGTTTTATTTAACCCTTTGCACTCCGAATTTTATTTCAATTTCGTTACCAGCAGCTCCCAACGCTTTTAAGTGTTTTATTTGAAATTTACTTTAACTAAAAATATAAAGCAATTTAAAAAAATAAAGGAAGAAACAAATTCACTTAAATACCAATTTTATTTACAGTATTGTCGTATATTGAAATTTTCAAGGGTATGATATCTTTTGAAAGAACTTTGTAACCCTGATTTTCTTTCAACGTTTCACAAAAATAGGTGGTTTCTCTTTTTCCTCCAGATGTTTTTCTATTTGAGTAAACTGCACAGTCTTTGTGTTTTCCTTCGGGATGTAGGAAGATTAAATGAGGCTTTCCATCTAAGCGATCGTGTTTATCATGTGTTCCAGGCCTCCCCAATTTCATATTTAGATGACGACAATCACGAATTAGCATTGACAAAATCTTTTCGCGAAATTTTTTGTGGGCTATAGGTTCTGTTCCTTGGTTTTTTGTTTTTTCTTTGTATAAAATATACGCATTTACCATGGAGATTTCTAATCCCCAAAAGAAATATTCCCTCCACCACTTGAGTGCTCGACGTAAAAAACAGTAAGATGTCGCGTATTGGTTCGCCATATCGATACCATCTATATTTTTATTATAATCTGTGATCACATCCAGTTCTTTTATTTCTCTTCGATTACCTGAATGTCTAACCCTTCTAGTGACATTGCGAGAGCGTCGATAACGGGTGCACGATATCTATTTATTTAGACATGAAAAAATGTCGAGTGGAGCTCGACAAAGGAGCTCCTGCCATAAAAACTGATGTCGAGTCACACTCGACATAGGAGTGCAAAGGGTTAAAGACATGACGGGACAATAGGAAAGGAACTATTATCCACATTTTTGGACCAAAATTGTTTACAGGCTCGACCACGTATGAACGTTAGTTGCTCGTGGAAAATTACGTTCTATCCTATTTTTGTCTATATAGTCAATCTATTGGGCACATATTTTTCCCTGCACGGTTCAAGTCTAGTGTCTGCTGAACCTAGGAGTCACAGATATTCAACGTTACGAATGCGTAGGCTAGACTTAAAAATACACATACAAAGTCGTCTGAACAGTTTACAGTGTCAAGACCTTGATCTTCCATCGCCGTAAATAAAGCCTTCGCCGCCGATCTAACAAGGAGACGACGCGATGGTGTAAACGAGTTTCGGGCTGTAAAGCTCATTTATTGTTCCATCACTCGAGGCATGTAAAATTCTAAAATATTTGTTTTCGATGATCGGTAGTTTTTAGAAAATTGTATAAAATTATTTCCATTTGCATAGTCTATAATGCAACACCTCATTTCAACTATGACTCTAGCTCGAGCGGCAAGATGAGTCACAGTGATGAGGAGTGCAGAGTTCATTTCCGTTCAGAGCAATTTTTGTTTCGACTTTACTTTTTTTTAAACAAATGTTTTTTAATATCAAGATCTGAAAGTACAATAATTTTGCGCTGGAAACATAATTGGCCAATTAATTTGACAGGAATTTGACAGGAATTTGAATAAAAATGAAATTGCTTACATTCAATGCATACTGCATAGGTAAACAAATAGAAATACAAGCAATTCATGACCCAATTTTTTATACAATTTAGAAAATTGTATAAAATTATTTCCATTTGTATAGTCTATAATGCAACACCTCATTTCAACTATTACTCTAGCTCGAGCGGCGAGATGAGTCACAGTGATGAGGAGTCTAGAGTTCATTTCCGTTCAGGGCAATTTTTGTTTCGACTTTATTTTTTTTTAAACAAATGTTTTTTAATATCAAGATCTGAAATTACAATAATTTTGCACTGGGAACATAATTGGTCAATTAATTTGACAGGAATTTGAATAAAAATGAAATTGCCTACATTCAATGCATACTGTATAGGTAAAGAAATGGAAATAGAAGCAATTCATGATCCAGTACCACTGTGGGGAATAAATTGCTCATAATTGCTAAGGTGGTACAAACCATAACAACAAGAAAGGCAGAATTTTTGTATAGCATACAAAAATGAATAAAGATATATGTATATAAACTCACCCCGTACCAGGCGTAATTTAGCATGTTCCGGAAAATGAGTGCCAAAGGTTGCTAATGTATTTAGAGAACTAATAATTAAGGCAACAGCACAGGATAAAAGTTCGCATTCTTCTTTGGTTAAAGTCGTAGACTTTCGCAATATTTAAATGACCAATTTAACCTGCTGATTAAAATAGATGTCACAAGATTGTAAAATCGATGTTCATCTTGGAGGAATGAAAACGAGAGTATTCCGTTTGACCACAATTTCCTTGCAACGATTTAACTACCCGGACAGCTGAATTCGTAATGACAAATTAACGCAAAGCCGTTGGGAAAAAGATTTCCGAGTATGAAGTCGTCACAATGGATGCATAACTTTCCCAATATAGTTGACAGGACGATTATCTCTCATTTCTTAATTTGGCCGGGTTTGTCTCATGTCAGATATGCGTACCCACAAATGAATTGGCCAAGTTGGTTCCGAATGAAAAATTCTTTTCCTACCCGAAATTTAAAACTGACTTGATATAAAAGGAAAGTTGGCTGAGAAAAAGTAAAGCTGAAAAAAGTCGCAGGGAAGAGAGATTCAAACTCGAGACTCCGAGAGTCGCTCACTTTGCCGTTCCAGGTAGTTAACTGGTTGAAATGACGGGTTAAATTATACGAAGGCTATATACATGGAAACCATTTTATGCAATTTTATAAAAACTGCTGGCCATTGGAAAAAAATATTTTAGGATTTTACGTACGTCGAGGGGTAGGACAACATAGGAGGTTCACAGCCTAAAACTCGTTTACACCATCCCTTGTAAGTCACGGAAGATGCGAATATTTTTTATACATGTAGTCTCTTTATGACTAAAGAGAATATTTATTTAATTAACACGTTCGCGGACATTAAAAGTTTCAGTGAGGTGCAAAAATTGATAGTCATTTTATTTTTGAATTGGTTGTGATAACCGGAATTTGATTAAACATATTTTATTAGGGTAGTCAGATTATCATATTTTAGTTCAGTTAGTCATTATCTTAACAGGTGTAATAATTACAAAAACTTAAAGTTATATAAAATTAAATTCGAAATAAATAACTTTAAGATTTGAATGCTATAGCATAAATGTCATTCTGCATCATCATGAGAACGAATGCTATAGCATTCACGTCCGCGAATGTGTTAATTAATTAAGAAGGATAAATGAATCGATGTGAGTAAGTCTATGTAATTTCTGTAGTACTTCTTCTCGAGCTAAATTTCAACTGACCAAATTGCCGATCACCTCCCCGCTCGTTTATTCTGTTTTCATCTCCACATCCGATTTGTTCCAGAATCTACTCATTGGTATTACACTACCGCATACATTTTTCTACATCAATGAATTTCGTAGCATTCATGTCATTCTGTATCATCGTGAGAACGAATGCTATAGCGTTCATGTCCGCGAATGTGTTAATTAATTAGGAAGGATAAATGAATCGATGGGAGTAAGTCTATGTAATTTCTGTAGTACTTCTTCTCGAACACAATTTCAAATGACCAAATTGCCGATCACCTCCTAGCTAGTTTATTCTGTTTTCATCTCCACGACATCCGATTTGTTCCAGAATCTTCTCATTGGTATTACACTACCGCATACATTTTTCTACATCAATGAATTTCGTAGCCGTCATTGATTAGAGCGCTGTATTTCAGAGCACTTGGTGAACAGCGCTCGTTGGCTGGCAGGCTGGCAGCTTAGGTTCGTCTAGCACCGTTAACTGGACGGAGGCCTAATTTTCTCGAAACGAGTAACGATCCAGTTCTCACGACGCGGTGCTTCGACGTATTATGCTGTCGCTCGCTCTCCCTTTTTCTTTACAAATGAATTGCGTCACGCTTGTGTGCCGAAGGGAACACGGGCGACAACGTACGCGTGCAATAGGAAAGCGAGGGCGGGCATGAGGGAGACGCAAGAACAAAGTGACAGAAGGAGAAAGAAAAAAGGAACAGGGAGACAGAGAGACAGGCGGACAAACAAAGAACGTACCCACGTGTTAGCGTACGCGCCGAAGGTAGAACAATACCAATCTAGGATAGATCCTATAAGCATAATTACAACTCGAATATCGCGTGATGGAACTCTCGAAGATATGTCAAAAATGATGGGCGGTGGCAGGGAAAATTCCCAAAGAAATATCACCTATAATCATAATTGCACATCTCCGCCGATGCGTGACAGGTATTGCAATCATAGTCGTACTTTAGCCGGGCACGATCAGCGCGTAAACTGTAATTACGAATTGTAGTTTACAAGTGAATGAACAATACCGCTCCATTCGAAACCGCAGAGAAATAATTGCGACTGTGCTACATATTCCACGATAATACATCATACCGCTGTTACATGACCGCACCATAAAAAGCTTCCAATACCGCGTGCAGCACGATGTTTCGAAAGACGTGACGGAAAAATGTGAAAAATACACGGGTGGAGAGAGGGACAGCGCGAGAGACAGGGGGGAGACAGAAGAGATACAGATAGACAGACCGATGGAGAAAGACGTAAGCGAGAAGGGAAATGAAATGGTTGCGCAATCCGTGCGCAGACGAGTGGTCTCTAGGCTCGCCGAACGATTCGAAATAATCCGTTATTGCGCCGCCGCCATCCGGTTAAACGCGCGAAAATAACTGGGACTCGCACGGCTGCAAGGGATACAGCGCTCAGTAGGGAGAAATAGCAAAAGGGACGACATTGAGGCTGGCTAGCTGCCAAACGGGAAGATAACATAGGATTGCGCGCAGATGCCGCACCGGGGTCTAAGAAGACGCCCGGCAAGCGTTCGTGTATTAGCCTGATGGATTTTTATTATGTCCAGGGTGGGCTTGATTTAGACGCAGCTCCTGCAAAGTCCCACCACCCGTTGCCGCGCGGTTCACCTCTTATTCGCTCCAGTGTGCGCGAAGCCCAAGCGATATGCTTCTTCACTACTATACTACTTCCCCTGCAATTTCGTGGCTATGAATATTTTGACGGGTCGCGCCCCGTTTATGCGATGGGCATCGACGGGACAGGCGGCTTATGATGTCATTTTCAAGGAAGACGCGAGCATGTTTGTGGCACATGTTGAATCGTCCAAATCCGCCGATGTTAATTGTTTCCTGATGCTTTGCCCTTTCTTTTAACTGTGGGTGTAGAGTTTCGGAAGACTCTTTTGGTAACTGTACTTTGGAATTATTGACGTTCACACGCCGTGGGTAAGGACGCCGAGACGCATTTAGATACGATGGGAAGAGATGCAGATAATGGTTGAACTATGTAATTTCGAGAAACATGTTCGATTCAAGAGAGTGAGAAGATGATCCTAATGACTATGGAAATCCATGTAAACCAAGGTCGTTTGGTATGCGGTCAGACAGGATGTGGTAATTATTCGCGAGTGCTTTACCGATCTCGCGCGCAGTGGGCGAATGTCAACAATATATTACACTTTGCGCAAACCTACGATTGCGCCTCGCATGTGTCAAGGGTATGCGTGAAAGTTGTTAGTCAGCCTTCGTTAAAATTTACATATAATGGAGGTGTTCTTAAAGTTCGGACCGCGAAATGTACTATCATATCAACACTGAGTCATGGTAAATGACAAATGGTCCGTGCAGATCCAACTTTGTTAAACGTTTCATTCATTCAGTTACACAATTTAGAGTCCTGAGAATTTAACACCTATGTATTCGCCGAGACAATAATTAAATTTGTTTTGATGTGAAATAAAATTAAACGAACTCACGCCTTTCAATAAGAAGTAGAAATTTCATATCTAGTATCACCTTTCGTGCTATCATCGAAACTGTGATGTTATTTATTTATCCTTTAACACGTTCTTGGACGTAAATGCTATAGCATTCATTTTCATGATAATGCAGAATGACATGAATGCTATAGCATTCAAATATTAAAGTCAATTATTTTGTCGAATTGACTCGACATCAGTTTTTGTAATTATGTCGACTCCACTCGACATTTTTTCATGACTAAATAAATAGATATCGTACATTATCGACGCTCTCGCAATGTCACTAGAAGGGTGACATTCAGGTAATCGAAGAGAAAAAAAAGAACTGGATGTGATCACAGATTATAATTAAAATATAGATGGTGTCGATGTGGCGAACCAATACGCGACATCTTACTATTTTTTACGTCGAGCACTCAAGTGGTGGAGGGAATATTTCTTTTGGGGATTAGAAATCTCCATGGTAAATGCGTATATTTTATACAAAGAAAAAACAAAAAACCAAGGAACAGAACCTATAGCCCACAAAAAATTTCGCGAAAAGATTTTGTCAATGCTAATTCGTGATTGTCGTCATCCAAATATGAAATTGGGGAGGCCTGGAACACATGATAAACACGATCGTTTAGATGGAAAGCCTCATTTAATCTTCCTACATCCCGAAGGAAAACACAAAGACTGTGCAGTTTACTCAAATAGAAAAACATCTGGAGGAAAAAGAGAAACCACCTATTTTTGTGAAACGTGTGAAAGAAAATCACCCCGGAACATCTTGCAAGTTCTTTCAAAAGATATCATACCCTTGAAAATGTCAATATACGACAATACTGTAAATAAAATTGGTATTTAAGTGAATTTGTTTCTTCCTTTATTTATTTAAATTGCTTTATATTTTTAGTTAAAGTAAATTTCAAATAAAACACTTAAAAGCGTTGGGAGCTGCTGGTAACGAAATTGAAATAAAATTCAGAGTGCAAAGGGTTAAAGTCACTTATTTTGAATCTAATTTTATATAACCTTAAGTTTTTGTAATTATTATACCTATCAAGATAATGACAAACTGAACTATCATATGATAATCTGACAATTTAAAAATAAAATGACTGTCAATTTTAGCACCTCGCTGAAACTTTTAATGTCCGCGAACGTGTTAACAATTATCATACCGAGATCACTGACCACGCCAGAAAAACATTATGTGGGAAACATTACTGCGTGAAGAACTCGCGACAATGAACTCAGGACAGAGCGGCAATTACGAATTTTTGTCACGTAGCCATTTAACCCCACACACGTTTTACCAGCAGGATCTAATACTTTCCCTTGTTTGGCTACACTCTGTTTCTGGGAATTCCCGTCGGGGCCCCGCAAGAAGAACGGAGAGTTATTATGCATACCAAAGTGCCGGTATATTACCAAATAAGACGCATGATCGCAGGATCAGTGCCCGATCGTCTTTCATTCTTTACCCTCGTCAAGGTAATACCCCGTGAAACACTTTGTCCAGCTTTGAAATATTTCGTCGCCCTCGGGGCTCGTTCGATCTCAATAGTTGAGTCACAAAGGTGGAATACTTCAACAGAGACCCGCTCCGTCGTAAAACGATCCCGATGAAAACAGCGTATTCACGTGAATACCGCGGGGGACGGATCTTGGAACGGTAAGGATGCAAAACATAATGCGAGACGTACACAATTTCCTCTTTCTTTACCGTATTGCGCTGTACGTCATTTTTCCTTCATCACGACATGTTACCGGTTTCATTATAATGTCCGCATGTGAGTTTATTTGCATCGCGGTATCTTCCTTCGTCGAGTAAGAAGATAGGCGAGGTCAATGTAATACGGCAAGCGTAATAAATTAGTGTCACCGCGGAGTATGAAGTTTACCATACTTTGCGTTTACATATCGAGCGTCAGGGCTTCCTATATAGCTACCACTAGGTAATTCTGCTTTATCTATGGTTATGGTTAAACAATCATTAAAACCGTGAGTCAACTCAGGAAAAAGTGACTGTGTTACGCGTATTAAGACTAACGCGTTCTCGGTACTAGGAATCGACAAAAAGCTTTCCGTTTAGGCGGTGGTGTCACCTACGCGAGATGGCACTTGCAAATGCACAAAATGCGCAAAACAAATGCACAAAATATTTCAATGTCAAAATTTGTTTATATTTTCTTAAACTCTTCGGTAGTTGTGTGCCAGCCGTTCCTGAACACGTTGACTGCCAAGCATATTTTGCTATGTTAGAACCGCGATGGGATTAAATACCGCAGAACATAATTAAATCGTGCATAATATAGGTAATGCAGAATTGTTAGAAACCAAAGTATTGAAGCACCGTCCCAATATCAATTGCTTTTATAAGATTGCAAATAGGCTTCATGCGAATTTTTTGCATTTTTAGTAAAATCTTTTGCACCGGTCACCGGTGACCACCGTGGCAGTCAAAGTGTTAACAGCCGAAAGCAAGTTGACGATTGACCGTATATATGTCATCGGTGACCGCCGCTATAGTCGGCGTTCAAAACTCATAAAATACCCCCAACAGTCGACAGTTATAACTTTTGCAGATAGCAATTAATATTAAATGAAATTAAACAAAAGTGAAGTTCTCCGCTACCTTCGCATTATTTTCACTTTGCACGTTCAATCATATTCTGTAGTTACTTCATTACGTTGCGGAGAGTAATATAGTAAATCGGCACCGGCGTTCAATATTTTAACAATCGACAGCAAGTTGACGATTAACCGTATGTACGCATTCGGAGTCTGCCGATTATAGTCGGCGTTCAGCCGTACGCATACGTTTAGTGCCCAACAGTCGACAGTGAGTCGACTCTCGCAGTGTAGAAATTAATAGGTCTTGTTGAAACGCCTTAAACAAAAGTGAAGTTCTGCGTTCGTTGCCTTTCGCTTAGACGTAAATGCATATTCCGCATTTACGCACTACCTAAACGGAGAGTCAATTAAAATCGGCTCCGCGTTCAACGAGTTAAGAGAACTCAGCGGGTTGAAGCGAGTTGGCAGAGATGGGGCGTAGCCGGGATACGATTAATCGAACGGCATGCGTGCATATTTCAACGTTGTTCCAAAACTGATGCCACGCACTGCAATTATCTCCTTCATTACCACTGATATGAAAAGCCGCCATGGACAAGGAACGAAGAAATCTAGCAATACGTGCTTCATGTAATGCTCCGCCTACGGTATTGGATTAAGGTGAGCGATCGATGCCGTATGATCCGCGATTCAATTGTTTATAAGGGAAAAGAGCGCGCGCAGTTGATACGGACGCCACGGAGTCACCACGGGGTCGACACACGCGAAGCATTTTATCTTGTATTCTTGTTTAATTCATTCAAATAAACATCTATTTGTTGTCACTAAAATATCCCACAATATTTTCACCGCCTTATAATCGGTGGGTATTCTATATGCGCCTGGAAGACGAGCCCGAGTAAGCTTGGTGGAAATTGAACAGGATTTTATACCTCGATAGAATCAAGGATTACAGAAATTTCGGAAATAAAACTTTCCCCCAAAAAGAAACCGACGCACGGAACATTGAACTTACATTGACAGAAGACGTGAATTCATTGAGCAGTCGAATACCTTCGACGGCGCGCCTGCTTGAAAATCGAGGTCGTTGAGAACGTCTACGCTGAATGGTTGAGATTATAGTCCTTTTAATAGAACATCGATGCGTGGCGCGTGTCACGGCGGAAAAATGACGTGCATCGCCACGCACAGCACGAGCTGCTGCAATGGATATAACTAGGCGATCGCGAGTCGTGCAAACATGTTCTAAAGACCTGCATTTACTTAGCGTATTAGCGCCACTGCCCAGCCAGTACGGCGGCAGTGAACGTCGTTGCTTCCCACCGAACAACATTGGCAAAACTGGTCACGGTACTTATATTTGCGCTATACCTCGTTGATGATTGGCCACGTGCCGACGGTGTCGTATGATGTCATCCGGTCTACCACCAAACCATAAAGAAGTCCTTTCACGGTTAGAGCTTATGATCGGTACCGCTAACACGATCCTTACACGACCACGGCTAGGACATTTTTCTGTGGACACTACGGAAGTCCGTAAACATGGACATGAAAAAAGTTGATTTGCGTGGTATCGCGTGTTTGCATACACCCACGAGGTCGGTAATATTTAGTATAGCGAGTGATAAATGATCGGTAGTCTAATCACAACAGCTTATGATTTAGAGATTAGCGGGTTTATCGGGTAAAAGTGCATTCTTTATTGCTTTCTGTCATTGTTCGGTGATAAGGTCGGATAGCGGAGTTGATAGTTTCGGTCACCGTCATTTATGGCACGCTTCGTCATTACCGTGACAATTAACAGTGGCGATGACGGGGCCCAGCTGGTGCTGACGATAATTTCCTTGCGCACTTTCTGCTGCCTTTCTGTGCGCGTCACTTCTCCTCCTCTAATTTACGAAGCTTATTTGCCGCGTTAATTGTCCTCTTCACGAACACAGAACGTGCCGAATTCTCTCGACGAGTCAAAGTAGCGAGCTTCTTTTGACGAGAGAAATTACGACGCGGGAGTGGGTCATTAAGCGAAACTACCGTGGAGCTGCGGCCGAAAAATTTAGATCTTTTTCGCGGTCCTATTAACCTAAGCATTACGTTCCGCGTAGCGGTTTGAAATGCCTTTATCATATGCCGTTTAATTATCTGCCGTTTTTCATACACTGTGGTTAACTCATTGCGTACGGGTGACGAGAAATCTTGTCTTTAGGAAACCGAACGTTGAGGCCGGGTGACGAGACTTGACGAGTTGAGAAATTAAACGTGATAATATTGTCATTATTACGATACCAAGGTAACGAAGCATTGCGTGAATTTATAACAGAAGATTCGCGAAATAAATGAATATCGAAATGTCGAAACAGTAGAAAACAATCGGCCAGTATCACAATTACATCAGTGAGTCCGGTCCATTAGTCTATCGTATCTTATAAAAGATTTTATTATTTGAACGATAGTATTTTAATTTGTGAGGAAACAGTTTTTGAATTAGTTCACAAAATAAACCCCAATTCTAAAAAAGTCAAACATGTCTCATGGAAATGAAGAAAATGAAAGCCAAAATGAATTATTGTTTGCTGATTTATCTGATGTACCAAATAACATTTCAAGTGAAAGTGAACTTAGTGACGATAGCGACATTGTTGCAATAAGTGATGGTATTAAACGAAGAAAGAGGATGAATAAAAAATATAATATTTCAAGCGAAAGTGAAGATTCGGAGCTTGAGGTTGATGAGTCTATAATCGAAGAATGGACAGAAGAGGATACTTCTCCAAATTTGGAACCATTTGAAAGAATTTCTGGTATGCTTACACCATTACAAAGAAACTGCAATGTGAAAGATGCAGTCAACTGTATATTTGGCAATGAATTTTTCGAAATTATTAGTGAGGAAACAAATCGGTATTATTCACAAAATTCACGTAAGTATAAGTCTAACTTGAAAAGAAGGAAAATGGAGAAATGTCTCATGTTCAGAAATAAAGAAATTGTTTGGAATATTTATTATAAATGCGAATTAACACGTTGGCTGCCGTGGGGGTCACCGGTGACCGGCGTAAGAAATTTTACTGAAGATCCAAAATATTCGCAATGGGTAGTAATAATTATTTTATAAATGCAGTTATTGTTAGAATAGTGATGCGATTCTTTATTGTCTCCAATACATGCACATTATTTACATTTTGCATATAACCGTTCAATCAAACGCTGTAATCGTATTTCATAGCATCGCCGTTCTAATAGCCGATTAATAGGCTAGCGGTCGATAAAGTGTTAAAAAACTGCATGTATGCATTGCACAAAGTTGTCTTGGAGCGCTCGAAAATATGCGGGCCCTGGAAGCATGTTGGGCGAGTAGCGTACCGTACGCAATGAGTTAACGAGAGGTTCAAGAGGTGATGCGTATTAGAACGATTGAGCGGTATGATTATTTGTACTGCCACGTCGAAATGTTTGCAGACGGAGCGGCTTTGAATAGCTGCGTGTTTCTGTGTGCGATTTTAATATACAAAACGCGCGAATCCATCTTGTACACAGGAAAACTAACCGGCCAACGCGCAACCAATTTATGCACATTCTTTTGCTGCCTTAATTGTAGCGAAGCACGTATTGCGCGCCACCACGCACGACCGCACTGAATTCTTCGTGAGCGCAGGCACAGGACATTTCCTTTGACGCGAACGGCTATAACGAAGTCATTAAGCGTATGCGCATTTCTGCGCGCCTCTCACATTTTAATTTTCACTTCATAAAAACCGTACTCGACCAATACATGTAACGGCGTAAAAATATTCCAGTGCTACGTTACTCTTATCGGATCGATTGATTTACACCTTCGTTCTGGTCCAATGCATCGATATAATACCCGTTACGCGCATTCGGCAGAAAACTTTTCGCTTTTGCTCGTGTGTTTTGCGCCTTCGCTTGGTAAAATTCGCCTTATTCGTTCCGTTTCATCTAAACATTTGACTCGCACGGACTCTAGCTATATTTCCGTAGCGAGTGTTACCGCTGCGAGAAACGAGATGTAAATCGTAAAAGTGAACCAGCTACGGCACAATAAGCCTACGGTTAGTCACGGTTGACCCACTTACGGGTGTCTTCGGTAAATCATGAGAACGAGTCGCGTACATTTATACACACACGGACGAACACGTGAGACGGATATAGTGCGCTCTCCTATTAGATTTCCGTGAATCTTCAATGAATGCCGCCGACTCGTGACTCGTTTAGATAACGAGCCGATTTCGTGACAGCGCGGAATCGATGCATCGTGCATTGCTCGGTCGGCATTCACGATCGCTTCTAAACTAGTCACGTTAATTGACCGGTCACTCACGTTGGGAGGCGTTAGAAAGGCAGTGTACCTTTTATTACGGACTTCGATGTGCGATGCAATGTGACATTAACGTTTCGTATGTAGACCGCATCAATAATACAGAAACAGATGACCTAAATCGATTTCAGCGACTTTAACCAAATATACGCTTACTGCCCAAAAGATAGACGACCGATTCAATGAGAGTTATAACCGAGAAATTTCACACGGAAGATACCACGAGTCAAGTAATTAATGTACTCCTAAAGTCGGTGAATGTTAAAAGCAAAGAGAGAACGCGTATGCAAACGTTATAGTAAACCGAACCTTTCAGCAACCCCTGGCATCGTTTATGCATTCACCGGCTTTCTTTACAAAACCATGCGAATGGCGAAGAAAACTATCGCGGGTCCGACATAAAGTCGATTTCTATTTGTACGTTTCATTATAATATTTCGTCGTGGACTCTACGGTCGCGGATGTAAGATAAGGATCATTGGCTCGCCTCTGCACTTTTGTGAATCCTTCCCAGAAGTCGGCGAATTCCTACGATCTGACGGGTCGGCGACATGTTTCAAGCCCGACACTTACACAAAAGCGAGTCATTCGACCAGTTTGTCGGGTTTCGTATATGGTGAGGTGAGTTTTGCGACGGGTAAATCCCATGGAGCAAGATCAACGGGATGTCATAGCTAGGATCAGTGATCGATCATAAACAGTTTCATTGACCTCTATCGGCCGAGGGCAGACCGTCTAATACATTCGTGGCATTAAATGCCATTAACGGATTTTCGTAGAGACGGAGCTCTGTGTTTCGTCAAAGAAGACGTCATATTTTATTCCCTCTTTCGCTTATGCTTTAAGACCATCCACCGTGATGCCGCTTGACTTTAAACGTAGGAAATGGAAATGTTGAGGAATTTAACGAAAACACTATTGAAGAGCTGAGCATGAGATTGCACAGTTATGAGTGACCAATATTAATTACACATAACAAAAAATATCAGCCAACATGAAGGTGTTAACCCATTGACTGCCACGCAAATTTAGCGCGTCTTACCCTGGGTGCCACGTTTTATTTTAAAGAATGACAAAATATAATAATATTAAGTTACATACAATATTGTAATGGCAAAAATATCAGCCAACATGAAGGTGTTAAAACGTTCCCAAGCGTATAGCGGTTTAAATTGATATTGCGATGCGGTGTTCATTAGCGTTGCAAACAAAATGCACGAACAATTTATCGAGGGCAGACGATAGTGTTCGTAGGAACCGTTCTCGCAGGAAACCCTCTGGTTCGGCGAGCGTTCGATACCAAAGCATCTTCCGTCAGTAGAACACAACTATCCTGTCGATCGTGGACCACATTAATTGACCAGTCAGTCCAGTTACATATATGGCGCATCAGGTACTGCTCCAGCAACAGCAGTTCGCGGATAAGGGAGGTAAAGAAATGCCAAAGCGTCTATCGATTTACGATCAACGAGCGCTAACATTGACCTTTGCCAAGTCGGCAAATTCCGCGCACACGAGACTGCAATGTCTGGTCTTCGTCTGCGCGCGGCAGTATCGATCGGGGGGAAAAGGATTCATCGTGAGTCTGTGAAAGTTCATACCAGATGTTGCAATTTATACGCGGTCGTTGTAATTAGTAAACCTTTACGCGTGTGAAGCTCGGACGTTGAAAAGTCCTCCGGCAATAAGCGTGGCTTCCGACGTCTACCCGCAAAAGTTACGACACGCATAAAGACTGTCACATAGCAGTCTCTTTCAAATAACGATTGTTTAGCATCTGCCGTTACTTCCCATTTATCAAATTGAGAATGTGCGTTTTATCGTGAATTCCGTTATATCGATTGCTTGAATTACATGTTTCTTGTTTCGGAATATGAACGGATCCAATGTAAAGTCCCTGTCAAATATTAAAATGTCCCGGACGAATATTCAGCAAACCCTTTGCGACCGGTCATGTAAGTGGGGTCCTGAGATCAATTGAATGCCGTTTGCTTATTCAAGTTCATAGTCCCCGGGCATGCGTGTTTCATCCTACTTTAGTCAGAAAGAGTCCTGTGCCAAGCATCAGTCACCTGGGGGCACTTCTTCGCAGCCATAAATCGCAAGCCGACGTCGCGAAACTCGGATGCATAAATTGCGACGCGGACATGCCAAATACACTTCCGCTTATCAAACCGGTCAATTCTCTCTAGTTAATGTCTCGACCCATTGTGCCACCGTTAACATGCGAATGTTAAGAATTTGCCCACGGCACTGTGAATTCGTCCAGGACAACGCAGTCTGCGTCCTGAAGCGGAGATGGTACCTTGTTTGTCAAGCACAAGATGTCCTCCAACTATATGGACGTAAATTCAAGACAGTGTAGTGGTGGCCTGGTGACTGTGCCATTTTCATAATACGCGCGGAGATAGTATACAGGGCGCAACGGTATTCTGCTGCAACGTGCTCACGTAAGCGAAAGGGACGTACACTACTCTATGATGCATGTCAGGATAATGGATTATACATTACAAAAGCTGGAACCTGCTTTTTCATTAGTTTAAGATAGCATAGATTATCTAAAGACGTTGTACAATATCTAGGTGGGCAGTCCGATAAATACTTAGCCTACAAAAGAAAAACGAAAATTTTGGAAAATTGACGATTTATTTTTCAACATAGTATCCTTTTAACTCGATACACTTGATCCAGCGATGAAATCTGGGCATATCCTGCATGAAATATTGAGT
The DNA here is from genome assembly GCA_033815515.1 of Cryptocheilus praepositus. Taxonomy (NCBI): domain Eukaryota; kingdom Metazoa; phylum Arthropoda; class Insecta; order Hymenoptera; family Pompilidae; genus Cryptocheilus; species Cryptocheilus praepositus. Next base: position 1,928,328 of record JAWWQZ010000222.1, on the reverse strand, counting down.
ATGAGAAAGGTTTCTGCTCGATGGGTGCCGCGTTTGCTCACTCCGGATAACAAGCGCATCCGTGAGACCACTTTAGAGCAGTGTTTGACACTGTTTAAGCGCAATCCGAAAGAGTTTCTACGTCGTTTTGCGACTGTCGACGAAACGTCGATCCACTGGTACACACCAGAGACCAAGGAACAGTCGAAACAGTGGACTGCGCCCGGCGAATGTGCTCCGAAGAAGGCGAAGACTGTCCTATCGGCCGAAAAGGTGATGGCCACCGTTTTCTGGGATTCACAAGGTGTCATCTACATAGACTACCCGGAGAAGGGCAAAACAGTCACAGGGCTGTACTATGCCGAATTATTGAGCCGATTCGACGCCGGATTAAGGAAGACACGGCCCCATTTGGCGAAGAAAAAAGTGCTCTTTCACCACGATAACGCACCGGCTAACACCTCTGCCGTCGCTACAGCCAAATTCGTTGAATTAGGCTACGAACAGCGGCCCCATTCACCGTATTCTCCAGATTTGGCCCCGTATGACTTCTTTTTCTTCCCAAACTTGAAAAAGTCAATCGCTGGGCAGAAATTTGAGTCGAATGAGGAGGTTATCACCGCCACGGAGGCCTACTTTGCAGATCTCCAGAAAACGTATTTTTCAGACGGATTGAAGAAGTTGGAGCATCGCTGGATCAAGTGTACCGAGTTAAAAGGAGACTATGTTGAAAAATAAATCGTCAATTTTCCAAAATTTTCGTTTTTCTTTTGTAGGCTAAGTACTTATCGGACTGCCCACGTATTTTATATATTTATAGAATATTACGAAGGGACTAATTACGAACGTACAAAGTCATAAGGATGGTCATATACGACATGAGATATTCGAAGGAATGAGGTAGTGTATAGAGTGTCAGTCCATTATTACAGTCTTGACAGGATTTCATCTATGGGATGGCAGTTTGGCGCTACATTGTTATGCGGCTCTTACGGTCTTGCGCTCGTGCTCTTTCATTTAAATAATTCGTTCAACGAGCCGCCTTAATTCGACCACTTGGACGGCTCGGTGCGGTGCGCTCGCGTCTCCATGGCCAAGCGTAGGAAAGATTTAAAGACAGGAAGTCGCTCGTTGTCGCTCGAGCAAACGGCACGAGTCCTCTTAAAGTCCGTGGAAGACTGCCGTGGGAGTTAACACTGCTATCAGCGCTTTTGCGCATAGGTAATTGGCGATGGCCTCGTAACGAACACTGCATTCCGAGGTAGGATTCGACGCTTTTTACCCCTTTACCGCGTCGCCTCGAATTACGAAAGACGCGCAATCGCGCGATACTCAGCCTCTCATTACTGTTTCAGCCCATTACGCATAATGGGTCCGCTCAGCATTCAGGGACTGTATCAACATCCGTCATACTCAGTCCCCCACGCTTTCCTTCGCTTTCCGTCTACTACTCCCGAGACGGGTTTGCCATTAAAACCGGGCAAACATTTGCCAGCGAGTTTAAGTACCTCCTCATCATCGTGTCCCATAAAATACTCCTCCTCAGAAGGCGTTTGGGTATCTCAACGGTGGAAAAGTCAATAGAAATTTTTTTCTTAATTCACTCGTACCAGTCGCTAAGTCAAATACACTTCTGCCGTCCGGACCGTATTACGGCTCGTCCTCGAGCGTGATTTTACGAAGCTTGCGAAACTATAGTGCCAGTCGCCGTCTTTCACGAATCTTTACTCTCGGAGGACGTTCGCCGATTACGCGAATGATATAAGCGTCTCGGTGAACACGTCGTAGTTCCAACAGAAAAGACTAGCTGCGGATCCGCTATCGGATTTTAGACACAAAAATTGAATTTCCGTAGTTTTCTCTCGGTGATTACCCGCGTGCCCGAGAATCAATATAGGAACAAGATAGTATCGACATTCTGCGGAAATCACGAAGTTAACATTGCAAGAAAATCATTTCAATGACGTTACTCCTATGGAAAACATATGATGTCAATGTTAAATACTTTTTGGCACCTCTATCCTTCATACCCGATGCTTAGCACGAAATGAGATATGGTTTTAGTCTTCGAGTATGACTCGTCCTATACAATTGTGTGAAATATTGACGTCGTGCTCATCTAGGAACGGTGGGTTCCGCATATTCGTCAGTTGTAAGCATTGCTATGGCACCCGTAAACCACAGAAGGGAGGACTACGTGCCCTCTCTATTTCATTCCTTCTCACACAGCTCACTACTGAGGGTCTACGTCATCCGGGTATCAGACTTCTTGCGAAACAAAGACGTTTACAGGGACGTCGTTGTTCTCAGAACACCCTGTGATTTGTGATATGCATGCCGATAATGTAGGTAGAATGTTTACGACTGAAACACGTTGAAGCGACACTTACCTCTAATTTATCACTGTTATTTCTAAAGAAGTGTATAGTTCGATAGCGCATGGCTCGAACGTGCGAACGAAGCATTTGAAGTAAACCATGTACTCACATACCATATTAATTCACGCGCACACATTCAGCAAATTCTATGTATTCTGTCTAGTAACAACTTTATTCGGGTCCTTTAACCCTTTGCACTCCTATGTCGAGTGTGACTCGACATCAGTTTTTATGGCAGGAGTTCCTTTGTCGAGCTCCACTCGACATTTTTTCATGTCTAAATAAATAGATATCGTGCACACGTCATCGACGCTCTCGCAATGTCACTAGAAGGGTTAGACATTCAGGTAATCGAAGAGAAATAAAAGAACTGGATGTGATCACAGATTATAATAAAAATATAGATGGTGTCGATATGGCGAACCAATACGCGACATCTTACTGTTTTTTACGTCGAGCACTCAAATGGTGGAGGGAATATTTCTTTTGGGGATTAGAAATCTCTATGGTAAATGCGTATATTTTATACAAAGAAAAAACAAAAAACCAAGGAACAGAACCTATAGCCCACAAAAAATTTCGCGAAAAGATTTTGTCAATGCTAATTCGTGATTGTCGTCATCCAAATATGAAATTGGGGAGGCCTGGAACACATGATAAACACGATCGCTTAGATGGAAAGCCTCATTTAATCTTCCTACATCCCGAAGGAAAACACAAAGACTGTGCAGTTTACTCAAATAGAAAAACATCTGGAGAAAAAAGAGAAACCACCTATTTTTGTGAAACGTGTGAAAGAAAATCAAGGTTACATCTTGCAAGTTCTTTCAAAAGATATCATACCCTTGAAAATTTCAATATACGACAATACTGTAAATAAAATTGGTATTTAAGTGAATTTGTTTCTTCCTTTATTTATTTAAATTGCTTTATATTTTTAGTTAAAGTAAATTTCAAATAAAACACTTAAAAGCGTTGGGAGTTGCTGGTAACGAAATTGAAATAAAATTCGGAGTGCAAAGGGTTAAAAGTTGCACGTCTGATCGTAAAATTTACAATACAAATCCTGATCATTCTGACAAGCTAAGTTAGTTTGATGCACTTAGTCTGAGCCGTCTTAATTGGTGCAAGAGCTTAACGAAAACTGTCGAGATGCAGTCAACGATATATGTGTCATTAATAGGGATTCTTGGCAGTTCATAAACGCTTTACCGACACGAAGTTTCGAGTGGCTGTGAGACGAGTTGCGACGTTTTCTTGCTATATCCCTATGCTCAGGGTAAAAGTAGAAATTTCACGCCCCCGTAGGCGCGCAGATGGAAACTCCGAAAACGTGCGGACGAGTACAATGTCTAGCCCGGATGGTGTTCGTTTCACTGCCATGAACAACCGCCGTCTGTTCAGCTGTCTCCCTTCGCTGCGGTTTGCTCCACTGAGCTTGCCTTTCAACAGGCACGAGCATCGTAGGCATGGACACTGTATCGTAGAATTTATGTACTGTAAAATCCGTGCGTCGGAAGCCCGTAATTTGTAAAACCATACATTTCGAATCATATGCCACGTAGAACAGTACACAGATCAGATATTGACAAATTATACCATGCCAAACTTGTATGTTATCAGCTTTCCACATTAACACTTTAAGGACCGCTAAGAAATCTGTAAGAAATACGGTTGGGACCGCAAGTTTTTGGGAAACTTGTATGTTATAAAAAATTATAATTTTATTATTTATGAAGCAATTTTTGTGAAACTATCAGGCATTGTATATTTGGAAGTATTTTAGGTATTATTAAAAAAATATGTTTTTTAACACTTTGACCGCCATGATGGTCATCGGTGAAAAATAAAAAGATTTTATAGAAATTGTAAAATATTCGCATTGTAGCAATAATTATTATGTAGCATAATGAGTAGCAATAATTATTTTATAAATGCAGTTATTGTAAGAATAGTGATGCGATCCTTTGGTCTTCAATACCTGCACATCATTTACATTTTGCATAATTTAGTCAAACGCTGTAGTATTTCATAGCATTGCCGTTCTAATACAGCAAAATCCGCTCGGCAGTCAACGTGTTAATGATTATCATAACTTTTTTACTTAAAAAATAAATTTGTATGAAATTTATAGAAATTGTAAAATAGGATGCATTTTAGGTATTATTTAAAAAAATTGTTTAAAAATGATTTAAAGATTTTATCATAAAGTTTTATTTAAAAGTCCATTTTATCAGAGTTGCTAGTAGTTTTTTAAAGTATGATATTGCGCGAAGCATTTTTCTCTATGAAGAGAAACCATACAAAATGTACACATGCATTGTGATTCGCTTCGTTTTTCATTAAATATTGATGTAAATCCTTAAATAGACAAAATAGATAGAATGTATCAAAGTAAGTGACATCTAAGGACAGCGTGTGGAAAATACGAGAAAACTCGTGAGCGGTCCGTAACAGTTGGGATTCGAAACACGAGAAAACTCGTGAACGGTCCTTAAAGTGTTAAATCGTATAATCTCACAGTGCATGTGTTTATAATCGGTTACTTCATTTACCTTTTCATTACCTAATTTTTCTTTCCTTCAAACCTGTGTTTTGGCAACTGGTAGCAATTAGACAAGACTGCTCATGCAGGCCGTTTTGTTCTCAGTGTTTGCCACCGACAAAGCTAAGTACCTTACGGGGACATTCTTCCGGCGTCAGTTTTCTTCGTGTGACGAGAATGGGGTTTGGGAGAAACGCTTACGAGACAAGGAGACAGAACTCGCATAATACGCGTGCTATATTTGTCCAAGAGCGTCGTACTTTATTTTCGACGTTAACTTCGGACGGTTCGTTGTTGCCGGAGGTCGGCGACCCGACAAGGAAACCGACAAATAACGAGCACGTCGTGATTTAAATGGTACTTTAACGACTTGACTCGTAACAAACCTTGTCGGGAGCGAGACTCTAATTGTTCCATCGTCCTCGAGACTACCTGTTGACTTTTTTTTTTATAACCGCATAAAACCGTGAAAATGCAGTTTTCAATTCAAATATATTTCACATTAAATCAGACGCAGGCCTCTGTTGTTTTCGGCATGCCAATACAATTGTGATAAAACAACGTGCTAGCGTTGCGTCGAATTAACACGTTGACTGCCGTGGTGGTCATCGGTGACCGGGACAAAAAGTCTCACGAAAAATTACAAAATACCCAAGCGGTAGCATTTATAATTTTGTAAATGCAATTAATATTAAATAGCGATTCAATTCTTTGGTCTTCGATACTTTCGCAGTACTTTCATTTTGCACAATTCAATCATATTCTGTAGTACTTCATCATGTTGCGGTTTTGATATAGTAAAATACGAACGGCGGTCACGTGTTAACACTATCCATATATGCAATTGCCAGTGGCTCACAGAAATTACGCAAAGAATTTGGAATACTCGGCCATCGAACGACACGTAATGAAACCGGCGGGTGTCACGTCATCGGCGACCGGCGCAAAAGATCCCACGAAAAAATTAAAAAAATACCCAAGCGGTAGCATTTATAATTTTGTAAATGCAATCAATATTAAATAGCGATTCACTTCTTTGGCCTTTGATACTTTCGCATTATTTTCATTTTGCACAATTCAATCGCATTCTGTAGTACTTCATCATGTTGCGGTTTTGATATAGTAACATACGCACAGTGGTCAACGTGGTAACACGTTGACTGCCGAGCGTATTTTGCTGTATTACAACGGCGGTGCTATGAAATACTATAGCGTTTGATTGAATTATGCAAAATGTAAATAATGTGCAGGTATTGGAAACCAAAGGATCGCGTCACTATTCTAACAACAACTGCATTTATTTAATAATTATTGCTATACATTGCGAATATTTTGGATCTTCAGTAAAATCTCTTGCGCCAGTCACCGGTGACCATCACGGCGGTCAAAGTGTTAACACTATCCACGTACACAATTGCCTATGGCTGACTGAAATGACGCAAAGAATTTGGAATACTCGGCCATCGGGCGACATGTAATGAAACCGGCGGGTGTCACGTCATCGGCGACCGGCGGAAAAGGTCCCATGAAAAATTCCAAAAATACCCAACCGCAAATGGATTTATAATTTTGTAAATGCAATTAATATTAAATAGCGATTCAATTGTTTGGTGTTCGATACTTCCGCATTATTTTCATTTTGCACAATTCAATCATATTCTGTAGTACTTCATCATGTTGCGGTTTTGGTATAGTAAAATACGCATGGCGGTCAATGAGTTAACACGTTGACTGCCGAGCATATTTTACTGTATTAGAACGGCGGTGCTATGAAATACTACAGCGTTTGACTGAATTATGCAAAATGTAAATAATGTGCAGGTATTGGAGACCAAAGGATCCCGTCACTATTCAAACAATAACTGCATTTATAAAATAATTATTGCTACCCATTGCGAATATTTTGGATCTTCAGTAAAATCTCTTGCGCCAGTCACCGGTGACCATCACGGCGGTCAAAGTGTTAACACCATCCACGTACGCAATTGCCTATGGCTCACTGAAATGACGCAAAGAATTTGGAATACTCGGCCATCGGGCAATACGTAATGAAACCGGCGGGTGTCGCGTCATCGGTGACCGGCGCAAAAGGTCTCACAAAAAATTCAAAAAATACCCAAGCGGTAGCATTTATAATTTTGTAAATGCAAATAATATTAATAGCGATTCAATTGTTTGGTCTTCGATACCTCCGCATTATTTTCATTTTGCACAATTCAATCATATTCTATAGTACTTCGTCATGTTGCGGTTTTAATATAGTAAAATACGCACCGCGGTCAACGTGTTAACACATTGAGTGCCGAGCGTATTTTGCTGTATTAGAACGGCGGTGGTATGAAATACTACAGCGTTTGACTGAATTATGCAAAATGTAAATAATGTGCAGGTATTGGAGACCAAAGGATCGCGTCACTATTCTAACAATAACTGTATTTATAAAATAATTATTGCTACCCATTGCAAATATTTTGGATCTTCACTAAATCTTTTGCGCCAGTCACCGGTGACCATCACGGCGGACAAAGTATTAACACTATCCACATACACAATTGCCTATGGCTCACTGAAATGACGCAAAGAATTTGGAATACTCGGCCATCGGGCGACACGTAATGAAACCGGCGGGTGTCACGGCACGCTAGCAATTATCGACGAACTTCCGGGTGGAGAACAGCCGTAGAAAAGCAAACATCTGCCCGTGCGTTAACCCTCGATCCAGGTCGGGCGGCGCGGAATTCGGGGCATCGAAACGATATCAGAGGATATGACGCCGGTCTTGCCGATCTGCGGGGACATCGGCGCGATCAAGATTACATCGTGATTGTCCTCAGAGACGCGCGCCGCAATAAGCCCGACCCGAATAGACGCGGAGGTAGCGACGGTCGGGCGATAATCATTGCTACCGATTAATCCTACGCGCACGTCAAACACAATGGGCGGTTTAGCGAGGGCGCACAATGAGTTAAAAGCGAGCGTGCGGAGTGCAGTTAATTGATCGTTTGCCTTTGCGCGCGTGAGAGCGGGAGAGGAAAAAACCGTTAAACAGTTGATGCTCGGGTCGAATCGAAAAACAACGATCGGATATGGGGCTAGTTCGAACAAGAGGTTCCTTTCATCGTCGATTTCCTTGTTTTCGCCGTTTGCCACCCGTTCCACCGACGATCGCAAGCCTCGTGTTCGTCTGCGTGTAACATCCACGGTGCGTAACGCCCTTCGCGTGCGTCGCGTGTTGGTGTTATAGTCGTGGATCGGTCCTGATCGAGCATGCACTTTCAACAACCCGCCACGCGAGCTGATCCATGAAAATAAGCCCTCTTATTAGATGAGACGGAACGCGACAAAAGTGGGCGGACAGTTGTAGGACTTCGTCACGAAGGAGAATAATTACTTTTATTAGAATGACACTGCGTGATATTAGTCTCATTGATTCTTGCTGTGCCTCTCTTACCTCCCGTTGAGGCAGATTAATGAATGCGTCATGTCATTTTGATTAGTTTCCCAGCCGCTTCCGCGTATGAAAAGTTGTCAAATAATTGAGGTGCGTACATTTAACCGCACTGTCGATTATGTATTTCTTAACACTTAGCCGACGGCGACATGAACTGTAACGGTTTCTACCACGCATTTTTGACAAGTAATGCGAACTGATATTCACTATTTGCCACCAAAGAAGCCTGAAAATTATTTAAGTAGTCAATTATATCTTGCAGTAACACTTTCGTTTAACGATTTCAAATACTGTTTAAAACAAAACATGAAATTAACTGTATATAACAATAATTTTTGGCAGGCTGTTCAAAAAAGTATGGGCAATAAAGTTTGAAAATTAAGAGCATTCAAGATGACTAAAGATAAATAGCACGACCCAAATATGAAATAAAAAAATAGTAATGCGTTTTAATATATTTTTACAGTGTGGTATCGTTCACAGCATGCCAGTTTATACAGTGGATTGTGCATTTTTTAATATTTACTTGTCACACCTCATACCGCTATAACTTTATTTAGTCCCAACGATTGTGTAACTTTTTAAGTAATTTTCAACACTAAATGGGTGGATTTTATTATATACTGTGCTTTATGGAAACAGCTCGTCAGTAATTGTGAACAACTGCAGATAAAGTGCAACTGATAATAACAGAAAGAAGGAAACGCGTTGCTAAGATTAAAGTGGGCGATCTCCCCGATCGGTCGTGCACCGATTTCTTTTAAAATGGGGAGATCTCCCCAATCGATCGGGTAAGCGTTAACACGTTGACTGCCACGGTGGTCACCGGTGCAAAAGATTTTACTAGAAATGCAAAAAATTCGCAATGAGCCTATTAGGAATCTTGCAAAAGCAATTGATATTGGAACGGTGCTTCAATACTTTGGCTTCTAACAACTCTGCGTTACCATAATTTTGCACGATTTATTTATACTCTGCAGTATTTCATCGCATAGCGATTCTAACATAGCAAAATGTGCTTGGCAGTCAACGAGTTAATCCCTTTTTTCACTTCTCGTGCTCATAGTGAAGTCAATTTCTTTGTTCGGATTCTAACATGCTTAAGAAGCAAATTCCACGTACGTGGGCCGTGTGTCTGTGTATATATACGACATGTGATCAAGTTACAGAGGGATGAAGAATTTTATACGTAAACGCAACTCGACGCCTGACGTGTACGTCTACGTAAATTACGCGTGCACTTAGACCTCTGGTGATAATGCAAATGGGATCATGCATTGGCTCCCGTTCGCCAATGCCGGAATTCAGTAGCCATAATAGTCCCACGTATTATAAGCGGACGCATTCTTCGGCGGGCAGCGTTATAAGCTTCTTACCGACGCAACACGCTAATAGTTTCGGATCCTGATAAATTATTCGCCCCATACACGACGGTGGCGATTCATTAAGCGAAAGTGACGATCGACCGTTTCTTAATTGCACTTTCCGCTTATTAACGTACCGATTAACCGTCGTGATTTACTTATCGCGTAATTTACACCAGAATTATGAAGGGGTTCGTTAACTCGTGCACGTGGTAGGATTTTCTAACCGAGTTTAAGTGAGTCGTTTGTGAAATATCCGTCGCGATCATCAGACATAATATCTAAGAACACTTCTCGCTTATTCAATCTGCTATAATCCGTTCACATATGCTCCGTACAAGCGGGTATTATAAAATCGCTTGCATTTCTATGATGGCGAACTATACAGCTTGTTAGAACGTCTGGCCAAGCCCAAATAACTCATCTTCCATCCTCACAGGCGAGGAGCGTTTTTCTATGGTGTTAACATACTGTACATATGGCAATAATTCCACGGCGACTGACCTTCTTGTTACTTACTTAATCATACATTCCGCGAGCTTCCCATACAGCGCAACATTGCCTATTCAAGTGAAAAATACCTTAACGTGAATGTTCCGCATTGTAAAATCGCAGATAAACTCTTAATATCTTGAACAGATCTATTCCACATTCCGCAACAGTACATAATACATGTCGACCTATCAGATTTAATCGCATATCAATTCTATGCCGCACAGTGATGATATCTATATTGCGACAACGCGATATACCATGACACTTAGCCGCGAATAATCGATTCTCCGGTCGGTTATTCACCTGTGAGTGGAATCCGTACGAGCATCTTACGAGCGCAAACAGTTTGACTCATTCAAATCTGAACAGACATTCAACAGTACTTGGAAGTGGAACCGGTGACCAAATTTTGTGGAAACCGCATGATAACGAAATACTGGGTTGGCAACTAAGTGATTGCGCATTTCAAATAAGAAGGAAAACTCTGAATTTTTGTTTAAAAATGTAACTTTATTCAATTAGATACTGTCCGTTTTTGTCGATGACCGTTTGCCATCGTTCTGGCAGTATCAAAATTCCACGTTCGTAACATTTCTGATCTTTACCATCAAAAAACTGAATTAAATGTGATGTGACATCATCAGCGTCATTAAACATTTTACCATTTAAAGAGTTCTGCATCGAACGAAACAAATGGTAGTCTGAAGGCGCAAGATCAGGGCTATATGGTGGATGTGATAAAACATTCCAATCCAGTTCCAATAATTTTTGGCGAGTGATCAAAGAAGTGTGGGGCTTTGCATTATCATAGTGGAAAACGACACCCTTACGTTTTGGCAATACCGACCGCTTTTCTTGAATTGCATCGCTCAGTTTGGCGAGTACGTACACGTTTGAATTGATCGTTTGGTTTTATGGTATAAGTTCAAAGTACAAAATTCCTATATAATCCCACCAGACTGACAGCATAATCTTTTTTTGGTGAATCTCTGCTTTTGATGTCGTTTGGGCTGGTTCATCTTTCATCACCTACGATCTCTTCCGATTTACGTTGTTATAAACTATCCACTTTTCGTCGCCAGTAATTAGGCTTTTCAGAAATCGATCAGTTTCGTTGCGTTTCAGAAGCGAATCGCAGATGCTAATGCGTTGCGTCAAATGAATTTCCTTAAGCTGGTGAGGGATTCATAAATTGAGTTTCTTGACATAACCAAGCATTTTTAATTTTTTTTTTAATGTATGTATGCGATACATTAAGCTTCTCCGCAATATCACGTGTTGTACTATGACAATCTGAATCGATAATGGCCTTCATATGGATCTCTTCGACTTCAACTGGACGGCCAGATCAGTGAGCATTTTTCAGTGAAAAATCACCAGAACGAAATCTGGCAAACTAATTTTGACACTGCCTTTCTTTCAAGGCTTCATTTCCATATACGGCACATAACTTCTTTTGTGCTTGCGATGCGTTCTTGCCTTTTCGGAAGTAATACAATAAAATATGTCTGAAGTGCACGTCTTGTTCTTCCATTTTTAAATTGGGATAAAAACAAAACTAAAGCACTAATCGATATAATTTTTTTTGCTAAATTAAACGTAGAAGTCCAAATAATAAGAAAAAAATATAGGTTAGATGCAGTGACCACGTTAACAAAACAAAAGAAAGTGTAAAGACCATCTATCGACAAAATACGCAGTCACTTAGTTGCCAACCCAATAGTTCCACATAATTGCTTAACAATTCCTCGATATTTTATACGCGAAAACATCTAACGACCGAACTTAACGATCAGAAAAATGGCTCTCCCCCAAAAATATGGAACGTTCCTCCTACGCCCAGGTTGGAAATGATTAAGCAGGTGCCATGATCGGGAATAGGAGCCGCTATGCGTACATAAGAATTGCCCTTATACAGCTGTGGCCTAATTCGTGACTGGTTCCACATGAGTGTATATAACTATGTTCAAATGCGGGCGTAAACGTGCGAGCACATGGGAGCAAGGTTCTTCAAGTACGCAGCTGTGTGTGTGTGTGTATGTATACTTTAGAGCAACGCCACACGCCCCACTCTATTAATGCGTAAGATATTGAACCGAGAACGGTGTGCACGCGAGCCCTAATTTTCATCAGAGCTACGACGGGAGTACGCATGAAATGCGTTATCGGGACCGTTGCGATAAGGTTTATCAAAAACAACGCCTCGTTCTATATGGATCTGTGCGCTATCGTTCATTTATCGAGCCTCTCTCGGTCCTGCTTTTCAATTGATCAATGTGTCATTTTCAATGGCAATCGTTTGCCACGCTTTTCGCTGCGGGCAAGCTTTTGTTTCGTAGTGGCGACCGTCCCGGCAAGATTGTAGATCTCATTTTATTTCGCCCTCGTGACAGAGGGAATTCATTTTTCTTTATTGTGACAGAAAGAAATTGAATTACGTGCTTTCCTCAGTCGCGACGGTTCCGACGGATGCGTTTCAGGCTTCGAAGGTTTTCACGGATTGACGTGGTCCTGATTGCGATTATTGGAGATGACGTTTATCGATACCGATATCGATATCGATACTGTGAGCGGCTTATTTTCCGTTCTGAAGTGGCGCGTCCGTTTCATATTTTCACTGAATATTCGAAAGCTTGAAACTTTCGCTGCTAAAGACAATACTCATTCAGCATGCGAGCAGAAATCTATTGAAACGCGCGCAAATTATTGTCAGAGTATAACAAAGAACCAACAATTGCAACGGAAGTTTTTAATAAAGATTACGGAAAAATATAAATTCGAGGTAAATTGATTCATGCCGCTCGTCTATCGTATTCTGACACAGAGCAGATGTTAAAACCGGAATTGCCTTAACACGTTGAACGCCACGTCACCCAGATATGGGTGACGGCTATATTTCCACAGAGATCCAGTCACCCGTAAACGGGTGGCAGTATTCTGCTTCCAATTGAAACAGATTTTTGAACAATAAACTATAAAATAAACAAAAAGAAACATTAAAAATATACTTATATTTACACTTTTGCGCTGTCTAACAAAGATTTTAGGGATCATGATATAAATAAAGATGTAAAAAATATGCAAAAACTACTGCACGATTAAATGAATTGAAGAAACTGAAAAGTCTGAGGAGACTGAAAGTTCTGGTGCAACGAGATCTCTCATAGTGTTTTTTCGGAACGCTTATCATATTTCCCACTTCAAGGTCCTTTATACTTTGTAAGCATCTTCTACAAACGTCCCTTTTAATACTCTTTAAAAAAAAAATATCTTCTAAAAACAAAAATTATACTTATCAAAAACACGTCTTCGAAAAAAGATCCTCTAATATATCACAAAATAAACTGTGGTTACATTTAAACGACGCATTGCATTGTATCGCTCTTTCTTATCGCGCTGCTTACATTCCGAGTTTCGGATTTGGGCCCCGGGAGAAATTCCACCAATTTACGCTGGGCGTTCAACGTGTTAAGCGAATCGAAATCGGCGATGTTTGTAGCGGTTAACCATTGTCCGTTGCATTCCTGCAGTTGGCCCTGAAACTAGTAGGAGTCGCGTCACGACTTGTCCCGAACCTCCGTAATTGTGTCATGCGTTGCGTGTTTACTATTTAAGTTTGGCCGAATGACGACCATGAGTACACGCGGTACGACGAAAGCGGCTTTAATTCATCGTTGACATCATTTTCCCCGACCCAGAAACGGATGAAATATTCAATGTACCTATATGTGACCCTCTATGTTTGTGTGCGCATATGTCACCGTTTTCCAATGTCAACACAGGGCATAATACGGCACGCACTGTGCACGCAAACCTGGGGACGCGCCGAAAATGTTCAATTACACCGGTCGGACGAAATCCTCGATGGCTGTAAGTAATGCACAGCAGTGCGTAAGGAAACACAATTGTAAAACGTAAGGGGTTGCGCAGTACGTATTTCAGTACAGGAAAGTTGAATATTTCCATTGACGGCGGGGATGACGGGGACAGAAAATAATTAAATTCCATGATCTGTCGGTCAAAGTAGGACGAATATTTCCATGGTTCTTCTTTAAATAGTTTGCCTTAAGTACGCATTCTTCACAATGGTAATCAACTAGGTGAAGCGTCCGCCGAATATAAATCTGTATACGAGACAAATGGGAGCTATTTGCGTAGAAATATGCACGTTTAACCCCGCTATTTTCTCAAAGCATACTTTTTTACCACTTCTTCAACTCGCGAATATTGAATTCACCGTTATGACACGATTGAGTCGTCAAAAACGTTTTCGTTTTGTATTTTTATCTCATCAACTGTTTTCTGTTCTCCGTATTCTGATAGAGCCGCAACGCGGTTTACTCCTGACCATATTAACTGTCGATCATCGTTCAGAAAATATCCAATATACCACTTCCAAAGATGCCCCGTTATACGACCAATCTTAACAAATATACCAAACATAAGTTGATGACACTTTTGGCTGCACCCGAATATTTGGACATAGCATTGTCTGTAAACTGCCAGTATGACGGGATGATTTTTTTCGCGAATGTGTTGGGATTAATCTAAAACGATTATTAAGTGTATCCGCTATGACGTCACACGATTTCCGCGTATGACGTGGAGGAAATCGGCACGTGCTAGTTGGCGACAGCTCGAAGAACGAGTGAATGCACGCATTCGTTCCAGACCGTGTACCCAGGCTGCTCGGTATTCGTCTGGTGATCTATCGTCTGCGCCTAAAAATTCATCTATGCACGCGTACGGCCAGAAGTTTGGGCGAGAGGGGAAGCGAGGTTAGGGTTGCCGATGGCAGCCTGAGAAAAGGAGGAGGAGGAGAAAGAGGAGGAGAGGAGTGGAAACACGACGGAATGCCGCGGGCGGTTCAACGCCCTGGCCTCTTCGGGCTCCTCGTGATCCCAGTGCACTGCATCCTCGAGCAGCAGTATGCCGACTTGGAAATAATGCAAGCTCTGTCGCCAAACAACCCGACCACGGCCCGGCTCCGGCATCGGTGAACAACTTCCTCGGCCCAGAACGAAACACGGCATGTTAACATCGGGGAAACTAAGTGGACGATGGTCGCTTCGAACGATCGATAATCCATACGGTAAGTGACAAGTAAGTTGATGAATCGAAGTGGAACTTCTGTCGACATGGCTATCATGCTTTTGTACGATTCAAATTCGAACCTGAGATTTGGTCATAAAGTTAGGTATTTTGGTTGACGATACGGCGCAATGTTTGGGGGTAGAGTGAGCCAACAATTATTGAAACTTGCGAATGGGGAACTGTAGGATGTGAGGGAGAAGAAGTAAGAGTCTTCAAGATCGTCCGTCGAGTACTTGAAGGGCGATGAAAATGAACTCTTGCAAAGTTCGCGTTACAATGGAACTGGGACGATGCGGAAAAAGTAAGTCATGGCTATCTGAAGAAAGCGAAAAGTCAAACAAACGGGCACGTTTAAATAACGTATTCTGGAGGGTGAGTAAAGTGTCGACAAAGGGAACGTGATCGTAAATTCAGTCTCGAGCGTAACGCACCTTCTGTGGTCTTTTACCCGCGGTGGGGAATACGCGGAAAACGATGTCAAGTGCGGGACACAAGGTGATGATTTATGGCGGGCCACCTTTGATCCATCGTGTTTCCCGGTAAGCGTAATTGCACTGGAGCTTCTTGAATGGACAAACACGGGGCGAACTCTTCTATCGGCCCGGTGCGACGGAAGTGGAATGGGCGATAGAAATGCACCAGATACGACTGTCGATATCTCGCTGCGATCCGCCAGGATGGCCGGACACGTTCAGGAGGGAATAATGGAGGGATATCTGCCGCTGGCAACTCTTTTCGCACAGAGTAGATCTCCTCTCGCATCGGACCCTGCAATCTGCATTTTGTCGGATGTAATAGCTTTCAGAGTTAGCGTACAGAGAACCCGTGACACACACAGAGTACATCAGCGAACCGTTTGAGAGGCACGAAAGTAATCGCGGATTAAATTAAACGTCACCCGTGCCTATCTTCGGCGATATGACTTCTTTATAATAGCTCACACGGACGTGCTATACTGAGCGCTTTTTAGAAGTGAAAATGAAATGAGGAGATCTACTTCCGAGCGAAGAGTTAATGTACGAATGAAGTACGTTGATGTCGGAGATGCTTTCGAAAACGAGAGATCTCCGGTGATGAGAAATCCTTTTGCTTGCCCGCATTACGCTCGCAATCGCTCGTTTTCGTCTTGCGTCTGCGTAATAGCTTTTCGGCGGCATTAGGGATAGTTGAGAGGGTATGACATTTCGGGGGCTGCGAACTTGGGGGCGTGGAGGTAATCGAGTTGCGAATTACATTAAACGCCATCACGTGTCTCGTGAGATACAATGTTGGATGCATCTGCTTTCCAGCAATCAGAACAGATTACGTGGGGCTGGTTTAGCTATGAATATGTACAGTGGACACAAGGCACGGCATAAAGAACGTGTGAAGTTAGAACATTTTTCCTTTCTTACGCGGAGCATTCTTTTTTGCCTTCTAAGTTAATTATGAAAAACGGGGTGTGGTAAAATATTCTGTATCCATGGCAGTGCCTACTCAGCGCATTCTATCTAAACTATGTGTTATGAAAGTAACGTAGCAATCTTATGCAATGAACGTCTGCACGTGTCTCGTAATTAAATGGCATAAAAAAATTCTCCGGTCTCGCGTATCGTATATCAACAGTCAAGTGCTCTACCTATGAACAGGCTCCGTGAAATTGAATACCGCTGGGGGATGTTAGACGCAAATCAGTTTATCAGACACGATCCGCGAACATTATATTTGCCTCGTTGGTCGAGGTAACTCCTAACAAAGCTTAATGAGCCGAACGATGCGCCCCCGTGTGCGTAGTCATTATTCACGGGACAATTCGACAAGCCGTTATCGAATGCGTGCGCGGGCCTAATAATAATTACTTATGCCGCCATGGATGAACATGGACCGTGCTCATGTATGTAAGACTGTGAAGTATAACGGGGCGCCAGGACGGAAGAACGGGAATACCGATGTCGAATTTGAATAATTATCAAGCGGTCAAAGCCGACGGCGAGTCACCTTACATAATAAGTACCACGTGTTAAAATTTATGAATAGCACGGCTGATTGATTGGGGGGACCGCTTTTCGGTGCACCGCACTCCTGAAATACATGATGAAATGCTTGACAATCGTCGAGAAGGGACGGAAGTGTGGCAACAAAAGTACAACACCTAGATAGGATGCAGTATGAATCTTGAGTGATTCATTTCCAAGTACTTACTTATCGAGCAAAAAATATAAGCAGTTTAACCGTTTGGATCCCAGAGGTTATTCAGAATATCGTGTCGAAAAATACCAAACAGCGCGATAGCACTTGCTTCAATTTATATCAGAAAACGTCAAATGCGGCAAAAGCGGTTGTGTTTATCAAATAAGTAAAATTTAAAGTAATGAAAATTAGAGACATAATGTTTTGCTCACATAGTTCACACCAAAACAGTAACTATGCGAAGAATAATTATCAATAAAATGATGCGCGTATCGCCAATAGCGCATCGCGATAAAACTAGTGGGACTTTTTGACATGAAACCTGAACAGCGCGATCGCGCTGCATGGGACTCAAACGGTTAATGTCTAAAAATTCTGATTTATACATCGTGACACTCATACGCGCAAATCAAGTGTCATACGTCAAATATCAGAACAAAGAATCGATAAGCATTGCAACGCGACACGAAACTGCATCCGTATCGCCGGTAACAGTGCCCCGTGAAACCAAAGAAACACCCGCATGACGTAATCATGAATGAATTCTCACCTCGTATATTACTGTACGTGTAGAGAATGGTAATGAAACGAACACTTATAAGAGAATTCGCTGACAAGACCGCTTGCAGACAAAGGGGGCGTTGATTCTGAGTTATTAGTTGAGGTCGTGAACGTGTAAAGATGAAAAAGGCCGGAATACCCCTGTCCCAAGCCCAGACAGGACCAGGCGTTCGAAAACCTCGGTTCAGGCGAGCGCACGCATTCTTTAAGCAGGTGTCTCATCAGGTCGGGGGCTTTACCTACATAGAAGCCGGTAAGGTTCGACGCGGATAGCCCGTTAGGACCCCAGGTTAATTAATTTCTAGCCGGCGATCACATCACTTTCGCCGCATCCGGTGTTTCACGACGTACGAAGCTACCGGGTTAGTCGCTCCAACGGTATACATAAAGTTCCGTAGTCTTTTCAGCCTAATTCTACTTATATGGAGTATGTTGGAAAATAATCGGTGGAAGTATTAATATTTTTTGCACGAATTCAATAACATACTATGAACAAAAAGTTGGATATGTTGCACAATTTGTTTTGATATATGTTAATTGGTCGCGTTAAAGTTGCAAACTTCGTTAACGCAGTAATCTTGAATTTTACAATAAATTTCTTTTGACTCAGAGATCTATTGGCCGCGCATTCTGTCCACGATTGTTGTCGATCATTCAACCGGCGCAATTAAGCGCTTCCTGACCAGCAAGCGAGAAATAAGGAAATAAATACGGAGTGAGGTAGACGGTGAGAGCAATAGGATGCCGGACATCTTAGGCTCTCGACCCAGAATTGTGTCCTCGGAATGCCCAGTATTGCTGCGGCGAGCCCTTGCTTCGCTGGCACGTGACTACAGGATATATTGCATAATTGAAATGGAAACTGGGGTATACGTGCGCAAAATTTTGCCCAAGTTTCGAGCGACGGTCTAACACACGCCGAGCGTGGATTATAAAATACGGGCGCAATTAGTTGATTAAACGGAACGGCTGCGAAGGACTCGGAGAAAATAAGGCGACATTCTCGTGACTGCCATCCGTTAATAATGCCCCTACGTTAAACGGGATGTTGCGCGGAGCAAATTCGGGACTTGTCAGCGCATCAAATACAAGACGCACACGGGGAGACGCGATCTGAAATATAACCAATACGATGTGTTATTCGTATGAGTGCCGGGATTCAGCGACGGCGTATCGTCGTCGTCTATTCCTCTTAATGAATATCTCGTCCTCCGGCAATATCGTCTGCGATAAAGCCGAGTGCAATAAACAGTCCGTAACATGCGGGTAATTAAATCGAAGAACGCAATAGCTTCGGGCAAAGCGTGCGCTCCCTTTAACTTGCTTTAAACGACAATATGCCTTTAGTACCGGACGCGATGTAACCCAATTGCGCGATCGAATATTTCACGGTCGAGGGTGTGTTTAAGCCATAATTTTCGCGATGAGGTAACCGCTTACTTTTAGACCATTCCGTTGTTGGGTTTGATTAGCCTCTACCGTCGTTGTCTGTTTTCGTTGACAGTGTAAAATATTTTTGGATAGTACGCTCTTTTTTCATGTATACAAGTATGATTGCGAGAAGCTACTTATAAATGTACGGCATGTACAGCCGCTAAATCTGTAATGTCATCCGAGAGATGACACCCTTCCGCCTAGGGATAAATGGTCTGGAAAACCGACTTCCTCCGGGCAGAAGAGATTGCAGGTTGCGGCGGTGACAAAAACAAATAACCCTCACCCTCGGTTCTAACTTTTTAGTGAGCTTTAGCGCTCTTTCTTAAAGAGTTTCTCCATGAAAATAACACAAGTCGACCTCAAATAACGCGCAACAAATTGTTGACTTATACTTTTTTGAAGAACTTTAACGAGCAATTTAAATTTCGTTGGAAGATATCAACTTTTTTGTTTGTATAATCGTGAACTCTTGCGGCACTTAAAAAATTCTGTTAGTATTAGCTTCGTACTCTGCGTTCCGTTGAATTGCTTGCAATAAATTTCGCGATGAAAGTCCGACGTTAATGGCAAGTTTTACGAACATTCGAAGTCCTTAGCATGGATTCCCTCATTGTCACGACTTCCTGCAGGCGACTGTATACTTCGCCATAGAAGTGCCTTGATCCGGTTCAACGGGTGCTTTCGAAGGCCACACGGGACGAATTCCACCAGGAGAATCGGGCGGACGAGCAAGAGGCGACAACTCGCCCGAAGCAGAACAGATTGCTTGATCGGCTTAAGCCTCTTTTTCTTTCTCTTTATCTCCGTCCTTCTCGCTTTCCCTTGTTCTCCCTCTACGCACGCATCCCTCCTAAGCTAATTAGTTCCATCCCCGCCAGCCCGTTCTCTCCCTTGCCGTCTCTGGGCAGTAATAATAAATTCCGCGCCACGTGAGTAAACGAGAATCGGCTTGTCAACGGACGTAGGTGATGTAGAACCCTCGTTGTTCAAGGTCTGTTTTAACGATCACAACTTGTACCGAAAACACCCATCCGCGCCGACGCGTAGAAAATCCCGAAATGACTTCCCGGCTAGGGTTCATCCCCCTCTTTGTCGTTCTACGCTTACCCATCCTCGTTCTATGCACGCTTTATGGGCGATGCGACAACGCAATTGATCTCTCTTTCAGCGTTGCCTTTCTCGCTCGCCCCCGGACGTTGCACCCGGAGTTCGTGAAAGAGCGACAAGTTTACCAAACTTTCCCTTGCCTCGCGTCACGCCGTCATAAAGATAACGAGAGGTGTCGAGGGATGACGCGACGGCGGAAAATGCATCCTGTATCACAGGATAAGATGAGAACAAATCGTGACTAATGTGTCCCGTTACGTCGGGAAAAAGGGAGCCTTCCACTTTCGATTTGCTGTACTTCACGGAGGGGTAACCGTAGCTTGATGCCGCAGACCACACGCGGCCGGTATTTGGCCGGAAAAATTCCGGAAATGGTATCGCGCCGGCGTGAGAAGTTATAAATGGGCTGACGGGATGAAAAAGTACCGGACACGATTACGAGAATCCCAGTAGGTACACGTTTTGTCCAGCCTCAATGGAGATGACTCTGTTACATACCGTATCTATTCAACCGCCTCGTCTCTTCTACTAAACTGGCTCTGTTGTACATGTCAACATACCGAACACGCGAGCTATGCTATTTCGGTTACTTTGTTTTTTGTTATGTTGGTTTTCGAAGAATCACCATCACTAGACCTTAAGATCTATTATAGTAGACATTTTTCAAATGGCGTTCTTCATAATATACAATCTGCACAATATACTTTCTGTATGCATACAAGCATTTGCCATATCAACATAAACGGTAAAGCGAGTTCAAAGGTGAAGGTCTTAAAGAAGAACACAACCAAACGTAAAAGGTGATCATTCGTGGGACGGCTGACAGCATCCAAGCTAAACAATATATCACGTCATGTCATGCATTAGCTCTCCGCTGAGCCATTGTTAAGCGGCGCGTCGTTATTTATCTGCCTCGCTTGTTTAGGAAAAAACTAGGCGTAACGAGCTTAAGGCCCTGCTGGACGTTAGTTTTTCGGCTTCGCTCTACTACGCATGTTTGCGAAGGGATAAAGACGACATGAGTCCCGCGATAAGTCACACCTTCGGGAGTGAAAGTATCCGTGGGAGAGGGATGTGATTGCAAGTGCCCGCGGCTTATGCTGTAAGACGGCTTAGCAGCGACATCTTAATGCCATACATTAATCTCCATATTTTAATCCTTTGATTGCCAATAAAGCATGTTCACTCTGTCAGCTGGTGAACGAGCGATTCGTAATTTAATAAAATCGCGTGTCAAAGCGCTTTATAAATCCTTCGTTGCACTTTTCCCACCGTGAAAGCACGTTGATATAAAAAATAAGTAAAAGTTCCGGTCGCGCCCTTCGTTGGAGACTACTGCTAACTATTCCACTTGCATAATCGAATACCGCTTTCGCGATGCTAATGCACGCTGGAATTCTCAAGGGGAAGGAGCACTCCGGAGCACTCGACCTCTTTTCTTAATGCCGTCGAAAAAATTGCGCTAAGTCGCGTAAATGCGTGCCATGCCGCCACTGCCTGCATATGCATGCCAACCAATTGTGTGCATGATAATCTCGAGAAGTCAGCTGGAGCGAGTGGTGGGATTGAGCCGCCTGCATATTCATAGTGGGCCCATCGTGGAGGGCACGTGGCATTTAAAAGCGGTTTAAGCACGTAATACGGTCCGCGCAAGGTGTAACCGTAACATTTGAACGAGAAAGAGGTGCAACGAGATGTAGACGTATGTGCATATATACGCATGTATGGGCAGAAAGACTTCCGAGAAGAGATTTTAACCGTGTTGTGCGCCCTCCAGGCATCGTTTGTCGGCGCCTCTGTTCCCTTCTACTAACTTTGACTCTTTCTCCCTCCCTCTCTCTCTCTCACTCTTCTCTTCATCAGGTCGGACGCAATTGCGGCTCGGTTTTTTATACTATCGCTATGCAGCAGGCAGACGAAACAGCTGTTACGACAGCTTCATTCCCGCGTTTTTATCAGCGCGTCGATTCGTTTGCGATAATGGCGAAGAAGAACGAGGGACGTCCGACGCTAAAAAGGTCGAATGATGATTTCGCTTTGTACATTATTATAATCGGTCCGCTGCCGGATTGGAAGGAAAATCGAAGATCGTGTACTGAGTTTTCATTCACTTCCCGTGTGATTTGTATGATACCTTCAAGAATAATTAATTATACGGTCGATTATATTCGTTCATATTATTCCATTAAAGACGCATATACGTCTTTGAAAGTTCAAACTATTTTTGCTAATTCTCTATATACTGTTTCTATATACGCACATAAAAGTAGTACGACATGAAAATGATTTAAATACCTAATTCACCACGCTTACGGTCTACTTCACATGCTCCTCCGAAAACAAATTTTCCGCTGCTCACCGTGAGGCGAACGACACCAAAAAAAGTAAATGTATAGCAAGATAATAGGTCGCACAGCCTCACTAAGTAATACATAGGCTCCTCGTTTCAAGCACGAGACAGCAATTGACTTATTTGCCCCGCAATATCCGCCCCGTAATAGATCGATTCAGCAATAAGCGTATTTATCGCCGCTCAAATCTATCCATCTCTATCTTGATCGTTGCTATCTGACGACAGAAACGGCGAGAAATTCGGCTCCCCCTCGCCCATTCACGTCTCACGTCGCACCTTTTAACCGCGGCTGGTATAAAGCAACAACGTGCATTGCCTTCCATCCTATCGTAATGGACGGTTCGGGCGGCGGTAATGTATCGATTGCTCGCGCAATTTCTCGGGTAAGCACCCGACCGGCAAGAACTCGATGCTCAGGTATCGCGTAATCATAGTAATTTGCTGGTGTCGACTCGCGGTGGTGAACGCTGTCGCGCCGTTAGGCTTTTTAATGACAAGAGGGGGAGAAAGAGAGAAAGAAACAGCCATGTCGACGGAAGAATCCTCGGAGCGCATGCTATCGGCTTCACTCACTATTGCCGCTCCTAGCTATCTCCCGCAGACTGCTTCTGCTACCACTACCGCTAGCTATATCACCTCTTAAAACAGAAAACGGGAAGAGTGGAGGAGTTCAGACAAATTGAGGGAAGAGTTGCGGGCAAGTGGGACAAAGAAGTGAAACAACAGCCAAAAAGGAAACAAAGAAGGGTTGAGAGATACGGGATAAGATATTTTTCAGATGCTCTGATAAATTGGGAGGAGAGCTGCCAGAACGGGGGTGACGCAGAAAAACGAACGGAGGAGAGGAAAAAATGAAAGGACAGTGGAACTTTTCGGATGTTCACGACAAATTGAGAAGGAAACGAAGAAAAGAAGGCAGCTACACGAAACTTAAAGCGAGAAGTAGAAACGCAGATATGCGGAGGGTGGAAAATAGGGACAAGCGGAATCTGTGGGACAGAAAGGGATGATAGGGAAAGGAAAAAAGAGATGGGTGGCGAGAAGAGGATCAGCGGCGGGCTGCGAAGGAATGAGGTTGCCAAGCCGTGTTTACAAGTGCATATATATACGCCAGCAGCGAAGGGCCTTGGGTTAAAAGACGACTTTAACCCATTCCCCGTCGTCCACAGTGTATACTGAGGGCCGCATTCATAGTGGTTACGCGAGGGACACGCACGACTCACGCTTGCCATTTCGCCGTGTGTACACACGTACGGCACGTTTTGCGGTTCGTGGACATTGCACATGCTCGCACGAGACTCCTCCACCCGGCGAAGGGTAATCTTGACAAAATTAAGTGCAAGGCACCGTGGAATGGTAGTCTGGACGTTGTTAAAGCCATTAGGGATGACGGTTCTCACCATGTGCGAATTTGCTTTATAAACTATGTAGACATGGTCACCGTATTACAAATTTTCTCTTGGACACACAATGCGCATATTGCAGGATCTGTAAACTGCTGTGTATATGCTCCGCCGCGCGTAACGGAACGGGCTTACATTGGCACTGCATAACACGATTACAACGTCTTCTGTATATACGACATCAAGGTAAATTTGATAAAGGAAGTTGTCGAAAGTTTATTTACCGAGTAAGAAGACGGTAAACATATACGTGGCTATGGCACAACATGCAATAGCATGGGACTGTCTAGTTCCTTCCTACACTTTGACAAACACCACACACGTTGGCAGTCAGCGATTAATTACCATGCTCCCGAACATTTCCTTCAACGGTGCATAATCTTGTCGAAGGAAGTACCGCGTGGAAGCGCAGCCACAACAATGTGTCGTAAAGTTTTGTTTTTTCCTAGTTTCTCGCTGCTTCGGACACTTCAGACCAGCACCTGTCCGTAATAACGGCTCTAACTGGCGCGCAGATGAAATTGAATAATTTAACACGCTCGCCATACCGCTCGCTCGGTCCTCTTGAGTAACAAATGACTTTTGCATGGTTATTACCCCTGATTTGCCCGTATCGTATCGGAAATCGCGGGAGTGAGTGACCAAAGTGGAATTCTAGAGCGGCCTGTGCAGTTGTCGCATGGCGCCGTCGCGGAATTTATACGAAAATTGTACGCGGTGACACGATACCAGGTCCCATTATGCGCCAGTCCCTCGCACGCAACAGGGTTTCTTGACTCTGGGTTATAAGCTTACCTGGTTACTCCTTGTGAAAATCGATACCGTTAATTGTATCAGAAGTAAATTCTTAAAACGCACACCTGCGCTCTCTATTATTCGCTCGCCCTGAATAACCGTTAAAATCTCTGATTACACACATTTTTTTAGATACAAACGAAATTTCATTGTACAAAACTTCGGCTGAGACTCTTGGCAGATGAGTGTCGAGTACCGATCGCTGACAGCATGTAATATTTCGCGTAACGCGTGTTAATCGGGAAGATCGGAAGAGGTGCACCCAGCAGGTTTACGACTCATTACCGCTGTTCGATCGTGCCGATATCCAGCGTATTAACCACGCCGCGGCATCTATCTTGAAGTAGGATCGGGGCAAACTTCTCGCGCAAGGTTATAATTAAATCCGACGATGGTTCGATGAGGGTTGGCGTGACCAGATGGATTTCCCGTAATGGCTCGCGAACACCGACCTGCCAGGCAGGAAGGCCGGCAACGGCGGTTTTACAACTGTGCCACTTCGATGGTGGCACTCGACACACCCGCTCGACACACGCGATACAGATTCGTGGCCTATGAATCACGAGATCTAGAAATACACTTCGGAAATCGTTCGCCAGAGTTTTGCCTGTCAGCGACGCGCGGAGAAATGAGCGGAAAAGAAAGGGGACAGACACGGTCTGCCCAGCTGGACGACATACAGGTACACGAACCACACCATTAACCCTTCAGCCACTGTCACGAATCCACTAAGATACAGCTATAAATTTACTCTCGACGTTTAGCCTACTTTCGGCGAGTGTATTGTCTTAGCGCTGCTCCCTGTTATGCATAAATCACGCAGGAAGATGGATCTTGATGGAATTTAATTGGGTATGAATTTTAAGATTAATGCACTCTTGAACCGATTCGCTATCGTCTAATTAATCTGGCACGGTCGCGTTCTAAGATAGATCTCGTAGAAGTATGTTAATTAAATCCTGCGTCGAATGGAATATGTTTTTCCAAAGTACCTACGTTCATTTATGATATACCATTTAGGAGTGCTACCGAGTATTCAGCGATTATGGTAGCATTAATGTCAGACGGCGTTGCACGTTTGGATAGTTTTTTTTCGTAGGGAGGAGCCGAACGTTTTATAGCTTTGAACATCTGGACCTGACCATCTCACGGCGGTGTTCACGTGACAAGACCGCACACGCAGTCAGGGGTTAAGCGCGCAATGAAATATTATAACACGACCGATTGCGAGACTCGCGCCGAACAGTACATCGTTGAATGTTGAACAGAGGACTTTCTTCTTACTCATCCTCCCGTTCTGCCTTTTGCGCGGCGGAGCCGTCACGACAATGGTGTTGGCTCGAGACTCTATGACATGAATTCCACGAAGAACCGATGTGCACTAGTCAGAGAGTCTCCACCGACATTGCATAACAAGCTTGTAATGGCTGAAAAGCGTGTCCGAGAATTTCTCCGGAGACACTGCGAGTGTACACACGGGTTCAGATTCAACGCGCGGTTTGCATTGGTAAGAGTTACGGCTCGGAGAAGAATGCTTCCAAGAAGCCACGGAAGTATTCCCTCTTCAAAATATATGCCACACGCGTGCGAGGGCCTTCTTCAACCTACTGTTTTCAGTTCCTTAAAATGAAAACCCATTCATTCTTGAACTCTTATATCGGTCTCGTGAAAGCTCTCGTAGTTTTACGGCAATCGTAACCAAACACCGCGTCCATCGTGTTGCGTCACATAAAATATCGTGCAAATTTCTCATTCGATGTTTCAACCGGGATGCAAATCTCATTATCGCTAAAGATACGATACGCACGAAGCAGGACACGCGACAAGTTGTCGCGCTAAATTAGTAACGAGGGTGCACGGGACAAGAGGCGTGGGGCGAATACTTTTCTAATGACGTGAAATTGTTACCCTAGGTTATAATCTTGTCCCTTGTATCATTACAAGGGGACCGCAGCCGGGACCAATGGTGTGATAGTGTGTAGTGCAGTGGCACTACTATCCCTGTCTTTTTGTCTGCGTCGTTGTGTTGTGTTCGAAGAGGCAAACGATGGCGATTAATCACCTCCAGATCCAGGTAATGTCGAGGTAGGAATCCCTTGCTCGCGAGAAAGGTGTAGCCGCCTAAGATAGAAGCGCACCACGGCGATACGAATTACAGGCGGCCACGGACTCTAAGCGAAAGGAAAATCGACGAGTCCTTAAACGCGACCGCTGTGCATGGACGCCCGCTTTCGCAGAATTCTGCCGCGTTTAAGGCCGAGGAATTAATACTACCGAGATGGATATGAAATTTCACACCGCGTTAAAGCCCGTTCATGTCTCTCGCACGCTGCGTTTACCACACGATCAATACATATTTATAATTCGATTTTGTTCTAACGTGTTGTTAGGTATTATGCTTTAAGTTGTAAATAGATTTATGACGAGATGAGTTAGCCAATGTTAAAATTACTTTTCGCGGTAGGTTCTTGCAAAAAATTGTTGAATTTTTTGTGGCAGTCCATCTGTTAAAAAAGTCGACTAGCGTGTCGCGCACAGTAGAGGGTGTTTCTAGTTTGGAGGGACTTATCTAGAAACCGGATTGTATCGTGCAAACAATACCTTCCTCCGACTTTCCTTGCCGCGATAATCAAGGCAAACAGCGTCGCGCCGTGGGACTCCAAAACTTGATAGTCTTGATAGTGTGAACGCGTCTTGATAGTCGAGTTATGCCATTCACTGCGTTTGTTCCACCTTTGAAGGAGGTCCGCGTTGCGGGTAATATCCCGTGTCGTTGTTTGCGAACGTACAGAATTTCGGTGCACGCTGCATTTTTCACGGGGTTATAAACGTCGGGCCAGAGATTCACTAACCGGTCGTAAATTCTTTGCCTCTATTACGAACGCAAAAATCACACGGTATCCAATGAGAAAACAGTTGAGGACATAGGTTTTCAACGTATCCCTCATATCTTTCACGCTCGAAATGCGTCCTAACGACGCGTCGGAAATCGTGTAAAAGAACCCTAATGTCTACTACCTTAACCGCAGTTCTGAAAACTTAATTCCCGATTAACCCGTATTCTTAGTTTCCAGGAGTCCTCGAACTTGCTAAACGGGGCGTTTGCTCGCGACTCGTGAATGCTTCATCTGTAGCCGGCATATCTTTCGTTCAGTAATAAATTCCGCGCACACCGGGGCCTCATGCGCGTGATAAAATCGCTTGCAATCTCGCTGGGTTCCTTACACCGCGTGCCTCGACATTACGAAATGGGTACGAAACACTGCGCGCATTGTGAAAGTCGTCAGGCCGCAATGTGTATCGTCAGTCAAACGCGCGCGCTTCGAATGTCAAGTTAATAAATACATAAAGAGGCGCGCGCCCGTCTGCAAAGTCGTTTGGTTTAATCTGTATCGCTAAGCCTCCTTAGGATCGACGAACGATATATACCACTCCGTCGAACTCTCTTTCAATCTGCAGGATTAAGGTTACTCGATGACGTGCTATTCACTGCGGCGGCCACCCACTAGGAGAGGTGATTGCTCGATTCATTGCGACGATATTATAATGAATCACTCGAGAGAAGCCACGATGTTTCTCGTGTCAGTTTCTTTCGTATTAAAGTGAAAGAAGTGATACGTGGAATAAGAAGGAAAGGGAGAGGCCGGGGTGAAGAGAAAGGCGTCAGAAAGGATACTAAAAGCGATGAAGATATAATAGAGAAGAAAGTAGAGGGAAGAAAGGGGGATAAAATACGAGAGTAGAAGAATGGGAAACAAAAAAGGTAGAAAGATTGAGAGGAAATGAGGGAAGAATTCACTGCCACGTTTCGTGCGTTTCTGAGCTCGTTCGGATTTAGCGATGGCGGCTCGTCTTTTCTTCGCTCGGCGAAGCACACAGGAGCAATTTATACTTAATTAGTAAGAGTGGCAATAAGGGCCGACTTGTATGCGGAGTGGTGCCTGCTTCAGAGAGGGAAGATGCACAAGGAGCACGAAGCGTGATGTGCGTCAAATCACATGTTAAGGGACACCCTGATTAAGTGCCAGACGTGCAATCGCAGTCATTGCTCGATTCATGAATGAAACGTGCCGCACTCTCAATTTCATGAGTACTCTACTTTTAACACAGCGAAAGAAAAAAGGGAAGAGCGAGAGAACGTGTGCTTATTCAATTAAAGAACACGCCTTAATTGAATTTACGTTACAATTAATACTAATTACTGCTGCCGATATCAGATTTCGAAAAATATCTGCTGATCAATTGCGAATAATTTTTCAACAATACCGTTCCGAGTAAATTCAGATACCAGCTAAAAGAAGGGGACTCAATTGGTGGCGAATGAAATTCGGTCAAGTGTCGTTGCGGACAGCGAAACGCTTGAGAAGACGATTCCATTGAGAACGATGATGCAAATAACCTCGTGCTCTTATTGTCTAATCGGCTGATGTCACGATCGGTGAAATGAGTCACGCTCACAAAGGTGACAACCAGTGAAGATCACTCCAAACGCAGCACATCCTATCAAACGATGTGATAGGACTACAAGTTACGCTGTCAATGATGGCCAAGCGAATTGTCGAATAAATTTACGCGGTAATGGAAACAATCGTGATGATCGTAAAGATGGCTATTCGTAAATGAAACGAAGTGGTCGCCCACATAAGACGGTTAGATCTTACAAAACGAGCTGATTTCATGCCGCATCACTGGACAGGCCTTAGATCGATTCACAGACGAAAGATCGGGAAGAGAACCTGACCCCGATGCCTTATCCGATGACCCTGGTTTCATCGATCAACAGACACAGAGTCGTTGATAAAGCTTCTCATGGGAGAGACTCTGCCTCCTAATACTTCTCTTGTCTCCCAGTCACGTAGCTCTAACATGCCATGCCTCTCGCAGTCCTGCATCTTTCGCATAGAAACGCGCGTCATCGTGCGTGTCGAGTTCTCGTCGAGAGTTCTATATAAGTATGGGGTTCTCCGGCATAGGTGCAACGTCGAGCTCAGATGATGTCGGTTCCATTAGTATCAACCATCCCCAAGTGCGCTCAACTATCCCTTTCTTACGGATTGTTTCCCATTGCGGTTACGTTACCACGTCCACGAACATTAACTCTAGAAAACATTCTACGTAATCTACTGTCTTATGGGAACCTCCTACCCCATTGTGACACTTTATAGTTTTACTTGTTGCTGCGCATATGTTTGAGGCGATAACAATTGACTGCGATGGGATCAGGTAATTGAGTGTAGTAAAATGTGCTGGTAAAAAAGAAAGTCCAGTAACGAATACAATTATCCGAGTGTTGATGACACTTGTTTATAGTGATCCCATTTATGGCGAATATTACGCAGCAATGAATTCCACGCTCTATTCACTCATTATCTCTTCTTTCCTGCTATTCTCATCGACAGACATTTCTGAACGAGCCACGAGCGTATAGACTCACCGAGTTCGATCACATCGTTTACCGGCGCTGAACGTTGATCTGGATTGTAAAATAAAAACGTCGATTCCATTTCGGTCATTTTATCGGTTTTCGGTTAACCGTCGATTTACAGCTGGCGCGCTATTAATTAACGTTTCCCGCGCGACGTAATTTTCGTCCGACTATTTGAGGTTTGCGCACAAATCGAAATGAAAGCTGAGTGCGGATTTCGTCGCTTCCAGGCGCGAACGGGAAGAGGAGTTTACGGTATTTATAGACCGACAGACGGAAAACGGGCTGAGAAGGAGAGGAGAAAGAAAGTCTCGTGTTCTCCGTACTGGCGAATTAATAACTGTCAAGGAACTAATAAAAATGAGACAGCCCTACCGATAGTACTCGGGTGGGGGGGTTATTGTCATTCATCAATCCACAGAACATGGATACGCCAAGGGCGTGTTGATAATGAAATTACAATGTTGGGGATACAGGATCCATTTAGAAATTACTCCACGACTTAATCACTTACTATTTTGTATCCGGCATTCAGAGCTCATCACGGTACAAAGGCCAATAAAATCCTCTTGCTACTGATTACAGCGCGAAGAAATGTCGGATACTACGTATACACGAAAGCTAGGGAAGCGCGCGCGTACTTCCTGACGTTTCACTTCGCCGGGTGAATAAAATATACGCCAATCCTCGGCGGTGGCCAAGAATTTCGGCGGAAAACCTGACCTATAAAATTACGTCAGCGCTGCGAGGCAAGAACGCCGCCAAGAATACGTTTAGAGATATTCAATCCTCCCATACATATACGTACCAGGTGTTCGCGAGAAAACATTCAACAATTTAAAGCGCGGCCTGGGACGAGTAAAAATAAACCATCGGAATTATTGAAACGGAACATGATCTCCCCTCTAACAAGCCCGATTTCTGGACTTCATGAAGACTTTGCAGTTAATGCCCCCGAGGATCTTGTCAAATTATTTCTTTCGGAACATCAACTAGGGACCTCGTACACGTTCAATGGTTTGCTGGTGATTTACGCGTGCTTTCGAACTGATATGTGTGTGTGTTATGAATTGCAGCGATCCTTCATACGCGTATGCGTTTGATGTACCAACCTACGCAATCGGGTTGTCCGCGTAAATTCTCTTGGTGGCAAGACTTCAAGTCGGAAAATCGTCCGAAAACACGAAAGACGTTTGATCAGTCTCAGAGCCGCCGTTAGTTTTCGTTTTCATCGCTTGGCCATCTCGTTCAACACCGTCCACGGCCTGTCGCTGGCAGTGAGAAAAATCTGGCTGGCGCTGTTGACCTCGCGCTGAAGACGGTGCAAACAGGACGGACTTTTTTCCTCTCCTCGTCTCCTTTTCGTTACTGCCATGTGCGGGTGCCGCTGCTGTTTACTGATGCTCATACAGCCCTGGACCTTGATGGGCTTGGCAACCATGGCAACCATGGGCCACGACGCAGCGTTGCCATAAGGTGAACGAACACGTGAATGCAAAAGAGTTCCTCTCTCGCTGCTTGAGGAGTGGGCCTTGAACTAGGGTTGAAGGAGAGTGAGAGGGCGACCGATTGAAAGCAGTCAGAGGCACTTCGGCTTGAACGACATACTTATTTTTGTGCGAATATCCAACCGTATTGGACAGACAAGAATGGAAGGAGACACTAAGATCAGAGAAGACCTGACTTCCGGCTTGGCTGAGCAAGGGTTCGCCGAATGTAACAAGACAAATAAGGACCAACAAGTAGGGCTACACGTAGTACTTATTTAAATGACACGATGAATTTATAAAATATATTGACTTAACAATAAAACCAAGTCAAGTCGTGACGAATGAAAACTTGAGTTTGTTCAACAGTCACGGAACCATGACAGTGATTAATCTAAATGCTTTCTAATCCTAGCGCATCTATGAACGTATTGTTCCAGACCACCCCCTATCCGAAGTCGTAGAGCAAACGAGTGAAGAGATCAGTGAACGAGATCCTCCTTTTTGGCAAGACTCATATGGCCTTGAACTTGACAACCTTGCCCCTTGGTATGCCGACGCTGCACTGCGCTGCTGCACCGTGGACGAAAAAATGCAACGACGGTGATCACAAAGGGATGCGCCCGGCGATCGCTCATCTGGTCATCGCTGTAGAAGTCCGTATAATCTTGCAAATAAGAGAGCCACGGGAGAAGAAAACTCACCTTTCTCTAGACGAAAATATACGGGAAGGCAGGGGTGAAGGAAGGTAGATGAAGGTAGAGGCAATTCGAAGACGTTCGCACGATGGAGTTCGATGAGGATAAATTGCTCGACCCAAGGATCCCTCATGGATTCCGGGTAGGATAAAACGGGAAACGATATTCTGCGGTCAGTTATGACGAACCCTCGATACTAGGTGCTAATGTGAGTCACAGGAAAAGAGAAAATGCTTTAATTGCCGCTACGATCATAGGCGGATCTAAAAGAGTCAGCTTCTGCGCTAAACTGGAGTTTTCTAGTAGTGAAATCGAAACAACGCTCGTTATCCACATTAAGCATGCTTACAACAAACGATGCTTCTGTTTCCGTTCCATTATTAAACTTAAATAAATTGTATACGTAGATTGAACTGCATAATTCGGTAGTACTATATCTTGTGCGCTTTGCAAGATGTTATTCCATTAATGACAGGTTTCACGATGAATCAAATCGATGATAC
Source organism: Cryptocheilus praepositus (assembly GCA_033815515.1). Taxonomy (NCBI): domain Eukaryota; kingdom Metazoa; phylum Arthropoda; class Insecta; order Hymenoptera; family Pompilidae; genus Cryptocheilus; species Cryptocheilus praepositus. Next base: position 1,895,084 of record JAWWQZ010000222.1, on the reverse strand, counting down.
GGATGATTATTGTACTTATTTGCTGAGAGAAAAAAATTGCCAAAACTTCAACCCTGCCAACGCCTTTTGTTCCTTAGGTTTCTTTTAAGTGGTCGTGCAACGAGGAACGGCGCAGCCGGTTATTTAGCAAGAGGCCAGTGTTCGCGCGGTGGTCCGGGCAAAGAAATAATCGCCGAGCCCGATAATTTGTCGAGGGGTGATGCTTGAGTTCGCAAGCGTAATGGGCGAGTTCTTCCGCTGTGTCGCCTGTCGCGCGCTTCGTACGTACAAACACGATCTTCTTCTCTCCTCGCAGTTCGGTGACGATCCTGCCTGATATATGCCGTGGGCGTTCAGACGTGAAAAAAGTGCGACCCGAATCGTGGCCCCATCAGACGCCGATATCCGGTTCTGGTGTTTTATTCGGGTCTCGAGTCAATGGAAAGAGAAAGAGGGGGGCGGGGGATGTGTGGATAAAAAAAGAACAGCAAGTTTGCAGACGAAGAGCGGAATAAGTAAAAGTAACTGACTGACTAAGTGCCTAGCTGATTGAAAGCGAAAATTACTTCACGACCGTACACGTTAACGTGATGTCTTTCCTTCCTAGCGACAGTCAAGGCTGCCGGAGGAAAAAAAGGGAGAGGCTATTTTTATCCCACTGGTGTCTTCGCTGGTAGGCGATTGATAGGAAGACAAGCCCACGCGATACACTTTCGGTACGTATTACGGAATTGTTATGGGATTCTTACGGAATCGGAGCGAGACACTTATCTGTTTCCAGTCTACGCCCGCGATCGTGATTAATGTACATACACGGGCACTCGCGTAACTTACGCCACGATATAGCGGCGCTAGTCGGCTGCCGGGATTTCTCTACAAAAGGAGTCGCATTTCAAGACCGGCGCGACATAATCACTTAGGAAAGTGAAAAGGGACGGCTTTTTCTCGCGTCGCACACTAGGCGCATTGGGAAAAAAGATTGACCTAAAAAGCCATCTCTAATAATGCGTGAGTCACGAGTTGTCTATCCACTTATCTGTCAGGCGCAGTGGCTCTCAGACTGTGCAAGGACCTAAAGCTAATTGGTACGGTCGCGATGCTTAGATCTGAACGTTTATAATAAGCCTAAATAAGAAAAGAACTTAGTACAAACATTGACAGCTTAACCCTTTGCAGATAGCCAGTAGGTTTATATATGTCAGCGGCGAAAAACGATTGAGACAAGCTAAATATGAAACTGCTGCAATATATATACATATGGTAGACGATGTATAGGAATAGACCTATCTTTGTGAGAATTTACCCTTTATCTCAGGAAAATACAAACTGAAACAATCGATATATTTTTTCCTTAAAGCTTTGACGGCCAGGTATTTTTTATGAGATTTTGGCTTCCGGATGGATACCACTGCAACTTTTGCAAAACTTCGAAAACTTACAAACTATTGCAAAACTTTTTCAAAAACAATGCTGCATTCGAATGCGATATCCATCCGGAGTCTAATACCCCATCGTCGATATATTCTCATAAATTATATTGTAATCATGTTATAGAATTAATATTTATTTCCCTATAGTCCTCCGAAACACCTAGAAAAGCATTTCGTCTGTAAAATGTTAACCGATAGCCGCGTAAACTTCGTTGACCGATTATCGGAGGACCGAAACAACGCTTAATCGATCAATCCAAACGTGAGAGAATTTGATTGCGGAAAGAGCGCAACAGAGCACGGTACGTTAGTCCAGACAACAGCACCTATCAGAGCCGAATACCAACTGCACTCGTCACGTATAAAAACGTCAAATAACTTGAATGTGCCTAGCCAGACGAGACTTTCGCCACCGGCAACGAACTAATAGCATCGTTCGCGGTCTCGTTACCCAATACTCGAACGATCCGACAAATCTAACAAAAGCCGCAGCACGTCTGTTATCTCACATCACCGCAATTGGGAACTTCTTGCCGTCGGTTGGAGAACTTTTATGCAACTTCTTCCTCCCATACCCCACCCAGCGAAAAATACGGGTTTTGGTAACCGATCATTAAGCAATGCCGCTCAAACGCGGCATGCTAATCATCAATAAAGGCGGGCGTGTGACGAGAGTACGTTGAAACGACTCGCCGTGTAAACTACACTTACGCGTCGAACATGGGCTACATACTAATTAAAGCCCGATACGTGGCGCGCTGCGAGCTTTGCGGTTCACCGAACGGTTCAACGCTCTTGTCACTTTGGATAATGCTTGTATTTGTCGCGATATTGATTCGTTAATACCAGGAAGCGCGCGTTGCGTGTATGTTTTCTTAGGTCACGAGATAAGTGCAGTCTCATTATACTGTTGGCAAACAAATGTCGCACAGTGCAGGGCAAATGTGTTTTGCGAACTTGCGATAAGACCGAATCGCAGAACGTAGAAGCAGAGCACGAACATTCGCGAAGATGCATTTCTTGAAATCTTTGATTAGCAATGAAGCGCTCTGTGAAGACTACGATTGTGATCCTTGGTTGCAAGCCAGGAGACGGGAATTTCGAAAGTAACCGTACGCATTGTGAAACATCGCGAGGTTCGAATGAATCGAAAGTAAAACGTGCGGGTAGTGTCGGTTTGCCGTCTCGTTACGGCTCGTAAAAACAAATCTATTTTCGAAGGGCGCAGGCGCAATCGTTCGTCGATCAAATGGAGCGTGCGAATGTCAGTGTATGGACGATGATGTCAGGGGACGAGGGTACCTCGGACGAAGATCGTATGTGTGTAGAGGGGAATCTAATGTGTATGAGTTTGCACGCAGTACGTTATAGTTCTTTCGTCGTCACGTATTAATGGGGATCAGGGATGATGATGTCATTGGGAGAACAGGGTCGGTGGCCTAAAATTACGCGCCACTGTCTCGATGCAAATGACAAAGGGGTTAATTCTGAAATCCGCACGGGGACGCTCAAATTCGACAGGTCCCGATTCTTGTGCAACTGTGATATGACTGCTGTCGTCTGTTGATTCACGTCCTGTCATTTATTCTTACTTATCCACGTGCGTCGCGAAAATTAACCGTTCGGTAAGGCACCGTTAAATGTGTATACTCTATTTATACCGTGTGCGAACGTCTTCATTCGTCAAGCGAGAGGAAAAAAGTTTCGAGCGATTTATCTAATGGAGTCGGACGATGTCTGTCAAGGCTCGAGTTCAAGTGTAAACATAGTCAATAAAGGAAATCTATCCATTGAAACGTTTCCTCACATTCACTCCGACATTAGATGGACATGATATATGACTTTGTAAGTTATACATATCCATTGGTTATATAATTCATAGTAGTGTTGTACGTAATACTAGCATATAACATAGACTACAATTATGTCAAAGGCCAATTGTTCAAGACGGTAGCATCGTGTATGTACATTGTATAACTGCAATGTTCCCGTGTCGAACAATTTTTATTGAAGAGAGAAGAAGGGATATTTATCGCGGCATGGAAATGCATTCAGGTCTCTGCACTGCAACACGGTAATTGGATCCATTCCTGGATAACCGCATAATATGTGCACGAGCGCAGCACCTTTGCACCTGTGATGACTACCTTCTGGAATTTCAAAAGCTCGCTAGATCGAGTGCACTTTACAGGAACAACTACTTCTCGTGTCTGCCAAATGCTATTTGTAATTGCAGAAATCTTGCGGTAACGTTCTCACGGATTATGTCGAATATTACATCGGCTACACTTATCTCGCAATATATACGTCACGCTCGTGTGTGTTATTCCACAATTAAATACGATCCTTAAATACCACTTTTCGGTCATTACGTTTGCTTTATATGCTCAATACGATTGAATCGCGATATAATTTAAGGTTCAATTTTTCTTATCATTTAAACTTGTTTCATTATTACGACATGCTCCATATCTTTAATTTATTTCAATTAAAGTGCTGTACTCGCAATAAGTGCGTATTTTTAACAGTTTCAACTTTCTCTCGTGGAAGTGAACGTAACGGAACGCGCGTTGGCTCAGAATCAAGCACGATCCCAGCGATGACCATGAAATGTCACGAGCTTTGTTTCACGAATAGTTTACCGCGGGTAATTTAGCGATGCGTTTTTATCATCATGAATTGTTACGTCATAGATGTTACGAGCGGCTACGCTGAGGCCGGAAGTGAAGCGAAGCGTTTCGTATTAGTTTACAATACCTACGACGACCTACATTCTATGGTGGTTGGTTGATGACGGGTGTTGACGGTGGTTAGAACGGAAACGGTAAATTTTCGGTAAGCGGCAAATTATTCCCAATCCCGATGGCAGCGGGTTCGGTGGATTGCAGCTTGAAAAATACAACGATTCCTCCTCACCCTCGACAAAGCGGGCGGCCGTCAAGTTTATAGGATGACGTCACTCGGCCACCATCTGCGAGAAGGCCTGTTTTCAGCGTCGCCTTCCTTTTTGGCTGAATTTCATCGGTCTCCCTTTCCCGTCCGACTCTCTATGTTCAACGATCCATACTAAACGACTGACTTTGAACCCCCATTTTCGAATACTGAACGTCTCACTATTTCACGCGCCTTAACCCTTAACTACTGTTACAAATTCGATTCTTCTGGCATTTGTTCGGCAGTCTTACAAGTTACATGCAATCATACGCATTATGCTGCTGCTACTTTTGTTAACACTTTGACTGCCATGCGTATTTTGCTGTATTAGAACGGCGATGCTATGAAATACTACAGCGTTTGATTGAATTATGCAAAATGTAAATAATGTGCGGGTATTGAACACCAAAGGATCGCATCACTATTCTAACAACAACTGCATTTATAAAATAATTATTGCTACCCATTGCGAATATTTTGGATCTTCAGTAAAATCTCTGGCGGTGTTCACCGATGACCATCACGGCAGTCAACATGTTAACACTATCCACGTACACAATTGCCTATGGCTGACTGAAATGACGCAAAGAATTTGGAATACTCGGCCATCGGACAACATGTAATGAAACCCGCGGGTGTCACGTCATCGGCGACCGGCGGAAAAGGTCCCATGAAAAATTCCAAAAATACCCAACCGCAATTGCATTTATAATTTTGTAAATGCAATTAATATTAATTAGCGATTCAATTGTTTGGTCTTCGATACCTCCGCATTATGTTCATTTTACACAATTCAATCATATTCTGTAGTACTTCATCATGTTGCTGTATTAGAACGGCGATGCTTTGAAATACTACAGCGTTTGATTGAATTATGCAAAATGTAAATAATGTGCAGGTATTGGAGACCAAAGAATCGCATCACTATTCTAACAACAAGTGCATTTATAAAATAATTATTGCTACCCATTGCGAATATTTTGGATCTTCAGTAAAATCTCTGGCGGTGTTCACCGATGACCATCACGGCAGTCAAAGTGTTAAACGTTGCCTTATAACATATAAAACAAATGCGTCTCGAATATTTCATACAGCAATTAGTATCGATTATGTTTTTTGACTGTGTCTTTACAAATGGCATTGATCGTGGCGCGCTTTTCAGTATGAAAAACTGAACGACAATGCGATAGAAAATTCGGATAGATCTGTGCCGCAAAGCACTACTTTTGAAATTAGCCGAGTTGCCATGTTGTCGCGCGGAAGAAAGTTCAGCTCGAGTTTAAATAACCTCAGAGGCAATTACAGTGTACAGTTGTGCGGCGGTAGTTAAGGGTTCGCGTCGTTCTGATCACACGTAGGCGTGGTACAGCTCAAATGAAACCGCGTTCTGGGCGCCACATACGAGTATCATTGGCGAAAGTGGGTAGGCCTTTTAATCTTGAAACGGCCGCGCATTATCGCTAGGCCGATTCCGTGGCCCTGGAATTCAGGAGGAATGCGCGTGAACACCTCACGATCATTCGGCTTTTACAGTTCATTCCGCAGGCAAATTAGCATATCTGACCTCCCTGATCTCCAGCGAATCGTGCGGAGGTGATAATGTAACGCGCAATATTCTCGCTGACATTTTTTCATCGGTACTTTTTAATCGCGATAATATTTTCTTCCGCGCTCGCGGATCCCCTCCAGAATCCGCAATTACTACCAGTTGAAGTCATCTGGCATGCTCGCAAGATTTCTAATGTAATTTTCATTTAACGTGCTATTTACACCCAAGCGAGCGTGATTCTGCAACGATCGAGGCGAACAAGTGTAAAAAAGAGAGGACGCACAATTTACCACGCGTTAATGTTTACACACAAGTGCAAACGTTGTAAGCCGTTGTTACTTCAAAGCGCCTACAAAATATATCTCGTTATAATAAAATTGTTTAAACTGCTTTCAAACAGAAAAATTTCGTGTAAACCTTCGTATTGTTAAGAAATGAAACAGATACGAGTGATGAGAAAGGTACCATCACATAAACCGAATTGTTCATAACGATTATGGCGTTGGATAGAATGGCGTTTGGATAGAATGGATTATGGCGTTGGATAGAAACTCGAGAGTCACGCGGTATGTTTTCGGCCACTGTGCATCGTCAGATCGACATCCTCAGACAATCCTATACATTTTTTAGGCGTCGGCGCCAGTGTGGTTCAAATCGGGATGAGAGAACGAGCGAGAAAACATCACCATCGCTCCCGTCTAATAACGGTCCGAGCGACTCCAGATTACAATGTCTAACTGAAACGTTCTTAGCTATACAGTGGCCATCTCCAACACGCGCCTACAACAGTCCCTAATCTGCGACCTTCGCCTCTAAACTTGCCTTCCCAACGCACATGGACATCCCAATTACAAAGACCCCATCCGTGGAATGTACTGTCCGCAGCGATGAAAACGTCCATAAATCATAGTGCATGGTGCACGGACTATTTTTAGAAAACATACTTGCGGTATAAAATGATTAAAAAAAAATCGTAACCAAAGAAATTGCGTATTACGATTCCATTAATCACGATGGTCGTTAATTATCTGCAGTCAACGATTTAAAATATCGTAAAGCCATAATAAACATATGAAAAACTTTAAAATCGCCCGTAGACTAATGTCATAGAAATATGCAGTTCAAAGAGAGTTTAAGTATGAGCTTGATCGTTAATTATCTGCAGTCAACGATTTAAAATATCGTAAAGCCATAATAAACATATGAAAAACTTTAAAATCGCCCGTAGACTAATGTCATAGAAATATGCAGTTCAAAGAGAGTTCAAGTATGAGCTTGATATAGCATACAGGATGGTGCAACCGTATGGTCGATCACGAAGCAGCGCTCTATTAAATCTGAACAGCGTATGGAATACTCCGGCTTGCTCACAAGATAAACGAAGGAGTAGAGAGAGATCAAGAATTCGGCGATGGCTCGTAATCGAGAGCCCGCGTAGAGGGCTGAGGAGAGCCGGCAAGATGAAAGGATCCTGCAATGGCAATTGCGCGTATACTTCCAGCAATTAACCTATTCAACCCTCGATTAGATGCAACACCGAATTCTAGCGCGACAAGTCGCTGTCCACCATATAGTTAATATGGAAAAAAACTTGTTTGGGACGGTTGATGAACAAAGTCTTACCGAGTATATACAGTCAATTCCAGAAATTGCAAGCGTGCAAGCACGTGACAGGGGAAACTGTTGGTTCTGAAATACGTCTAAATCCATTATATATATATACCCATACACGTATATATATAAAATCTAAAAACCAACTGCATCGAGATAATGACTGCAAAGCGAATACTATCCAAACGTAACTTTTTACCTTTCACATAATGGATATATATATATATAATCCTTATATATATATATATATATATGTATGGATTTTATTAGTGTTTGGTTAATCCCATGGTATCTAAAAATCAACTGTGTGAAGATAAATGATTGCAAAATGTATACTACCAAAACATAACTTTTTACGTTTCACATACTGGATATATATACATATGTGTTCATTATAATAATCCATATATATATATATATCCATATAATCCATATATATATATATATATCCATATAATCCATATATATATATATATATATATATATAGAGAGAGAGAGAGAGAGAGAGAGAGAGAGAGAGAGAGAGATCCATTACGTGAAACGTAAAAAGTTACGTTTTGATAGTATACGTTTTACAGTCATTTATCTCGACGCAGTTGGTTTTTAGATATCATGGGATTAACCAAATATTCCCTATTTTAGTAAAGAGCCGTGTTCAATCGGGGTATAAAGACAAGTTACATAACTCCTCGTCAAAACGTCGCTTAATTCAGCATTGAATACCGACCGCGTAACGTTAGCCGAGTTTGTTTCCCCATTGTCAGAGTTCCCTCATTGTTCGTAGGTGTGTTTTGCCTTGTTAAAGTAACGATACCGTAATGAATCGGACACTGCAAAGAGGCAATTAACCGTAAACTGATTGAAGCTTCGTTTCATTATAGGCGCTCATTTAACAGTTCCCTTTACCTGCTAATGCCATTTACCCTGCAGTTATGTATGTGCCCAAATGTAAAATAAAGACCGTTGTAGCGCAGCTTAACGTGAAGAAACGGATTACATCACGTAAAGCGTTAGGGTCAACATTTTTACTTTGCGCTATCGTACGTGATGATCGATAATTGTAAAAACGAAATTGCATCAGGTAATAGTAAAGATAGAAGGCTTTGTTGGTGCAGTTAGTGCATTTGGTTACCGGGCAAGTTTTACAAACAATGAACGCACATAAATAATTATAGGCACGTAGACACTTCGATTGGAAGAAATATGCACTATTCATAGTTTATAGACCATATAAATGAACGCTGTTCATTAGTACTTCGACGGCACCGTGACCCAGTAACATATGGGATATCTTTACAGCCATGATGTGGCACACGCATAATGTATGTGAAACTTCCGACCGGTCACTGGCAACGATATATTCAACGGTAGTTTTTGTGGATACCGCGGCTTGTGTACCCCACCAATGGAAGTTAATTAAAAGCAGCACCCCATGCCGCTCAGCGTATAATCTTTCTGCAGCGGAGTTTTTTAATTTCCTGACGACCGACCAGTCAAATCGGGATGCGGAAAATGTTCAAGCCGCTCCACTCCGTTGCTAGACTTCGTGAATTGACGCTATTTTATTGACGATACGAGTTCTTAATATGCGCGCGTAACTCGTTATGCAAAAGAATAATGGCACATGAATAAGTCTCTATTATTCAAACGTCATGTTAATGTCAAGGACGCATAAGGTTGACTGCGACTACTCTCATACGTAGAGACCCATAAGAGAATAGTTTATGACCAATCTGATACGATGCAGAGCACTTGGACCTCTTGTGCCGCGCTTGGAGTGCTCATTCAGAACGCCAAGTGCAACGTCGTAATCTCAAAGAATTCTAATCGAGACCTATCTCCGCCTCGAGATACGACCTTACATAAACAGAGCTAGCTCTTAGAAGAAAATCGATGAGACCCCGCCCGCATGAACTTTCAATGAAACTCGCATTCGTTAATTCTCTGAATAATGAGACGCCGGCTGAATAAACCTTGCACAGATACAATACGTGGCTACGTCGAAACTATGGAACGTTTAACACCTTGACTGTCGTGCGTATTTTGTCGTATTAGAACGGCGATGCTATGAAATACTACAGCGTTTGATTGAATCGTACAAAATGTAAATACTGCGCAGGTATTGGAGACCAAAGAATCTGACTGACAATTGCAACTTTGGTATTCTCTATTAAAAACATTCTTACTTCCGTTATGTACATTCTTACACTTATCATTCCGTGCCCATTTAGCCTATAAATGTTGTTATATTGTACTGCAACGTCTATAACGTGGTCTGAAACGTCCTTAACACGTTGACTGCCGTGCGTATTTTATGGTATTAGAACGGCGATGCTATAAAATACTACAGCGTTTGACTGAATTATGCAAAATGTACATAATATGCAGGTATTGAAGACCAAAGCACCGCATCACTATTCTAACAATAACTGCATATATAAAATAATTATTGCTGCCCATTGCGAATATTTTGGACCTTCAGTAAAATTTCTTGCGCCGGTCAGCGGTGACCATCACGGCAGTCAAAGTGTTAATTAGAAACAGAATAGGTAAACGTATATTGACAACGTTCCACGAGGGCGACGTGTCAAACTAGTGTCAATCAAGGAACTTTTGTGTCGAAAAGCTTCCGATAAATGAGACATCATCTATACATACCCACTGTTTGACGTGAACGCAAACAGGCGTCCGGGGCGGGTAAGACTATTAGGAGATAATTTTATCTGTTAACCCTATTAGACAAGTTCATTTATTCTCATTTATCGAGGCGGACGCACACGGGAACGGAGTGAGCGCGGTTGCCAACTACTGAGTCTCCACGTCATAAGTCGCCCCCGATTAATTACAATTACGTACCCTCCATCGATCTTCACCTTACACGATAATGCCTCTTTTCCTCGCTATCCTTTCTCACCAGAGAGCGACTTGAGCAATGAGCAATTGCCTTCGCCTCTATCAGTCCACTATCGCCGAATGTCAAAACAATTACGTATCACTGCTATTATTGCAAATTGCTTTGCTCGACTACTCGTCTCCCGAATGTCCAGCTATCGGTAATGGAAAGACTATCGAATATGCAAGCCATTAAGTTCGCCTTACAATTATGTCTCGAATTCAGGCGGCGTCTGTAACTGGATAAAAATAATATACGGCCATAAATAGTTCCGTGGGAAAAGCATTTGCATCAGCTTATGCCACGTAGAATCAAGGTCGCACTCGGTGTAGACAACGTCAAGTGTATACGTTGAGCTCCACTAGTGCGACGATTCTCATTAGGCGCAGTTTGATCTTTTTAACACTTTACGTGCGAGTAATTTGCACGTAACGCGGGCAACTTTTGGCGTTTGGAAGAAATTTATACGCTTTACTGAAATATTGATTGCATCGTACGTATACATCGGATTTAAAGGATCCTTTTTTACTTTTGCTCAGCTTTTACTGGGGAACCCTTTGACTACTATGGATGCATATATGCGTCACCAATCGTTTCGATTTCTTACCTATTGTAGCCACAATTATCAATAGATGAGATGAATACAGACGCGTTCTTCATCAAATAATTTGCTTGCATTGTTTAATTTGCCATAAATGAAGAATTATCATTAGAACTTAGTTGCGCCTTACATAATCAATCAATAGAGTTCGCACTAGCGAAAAGTATTTCATCCTCTGCGAGCGCTTCGGCCGGAAGTATTCAGTAGTCAAAGGGTTAATACAGAAACGAAAGTTTTTCATTTTCACATTATCGCGTACGACTCGAATAACCGTTGTATTCATTCTCGGATTTCGAAAGTTATTACGCAGTAGTATCCGCAGTGATGAAAAGTATGTGAAGCGAGCATTCAACCGTATGAAACGAGCGACGTAAGCACTTGGTCCTAAGGCCACGATTGCGCGATTGCGAACGACTGGTCGGGTCGTCCGACGACGCATGGAATGTGACCACCGCTTAACGAACAATATAATAATAACCACCCTCGTATGTGTAGCTCATCTTATCGTTGCCCAGCGCCGTTCGATCAATTTAATGGAGCACTCGTGCGATATCGTTTTAGCGCCACTTCTCCTGCATTTATCTCGCCAACAGACACGACCACGGGTGTAACCTCGCGCGATGATTTTTCTCGAACATATAACTCTCCTTTCTCTCGATTTACGACTCGTTCCGTCTTCCCTCCGGTTTGCCGTTCCGTTTCCCTATCCCCCACCTTAATGCTCGAGATTGCATGTTGGTCATTAAGTGGTAACGAAAAACCTAATGTTGTTGACCCCTTAATTGAATGGCTTTCTGGGCTAAAGTATAATTCGACTCTTTCGTACGGACTGCATACGGCAAAGGACGGTAAACACGTTAAAGAAAATTGGACATCAAATACGGAAGTCGAGTGGTCAACAAACATTAATTTACACAGCAGCCTCTGGGCGAGTTAAGTTGCTTTCTCCGGTTAAAGGGTTAAATTCTGAATGAATCTGACGGATTCAATGAGAACGGTGGCTGTGATCAGCGGTTGAGAAAGAGTCACTCTACGAGTCTTTCTGTTGCTGAGGTCGCGGCGCTATTCGTTTATGCACTCAGTGTAATTAGAATGAGAACACGGCTTTTGAATACTGAATGAAGAGTAGAACGAAAGAGAAGAATGACAGTGCGAGGAAGGAGAGAAGGAGAAGAGGCGAGGCGAAGCAAGAAAAACAGAGAACAGAGCGGAGGATGGTTGTCTGAAGATGAGAAAGAGCGAGAAGGAGTGTGCATCATTAGTAGTCAGACGACTTCGTCGGTGACTGGCATTCCGTTCCCCTCACAGTGAAAATCGTGCTGGAACGGAACATCGATGCTCCTTTGCTTCTTACCCGTTCTCTTCTTCGTTTTCCTCCTCATTCTCCGTCTCTCGGTTTCTTCTTCTTTCATCGTTTCACGTGTCAGAAATCGGACCGCAGTTTCTTTAATTCTTCCGTGGCTGCCCAAGGGCGACAAAGGGGGATAACGATTACCTGCTGAGAACGAAAAGCCTCATTCCTATACAGGGGTAATTATAATAAACCTCTTCGCCCACTTTCCTTCTTCCACCATGAACGGAGAAACGAATGTGGAACGAGGAATCCATTCTTGCCGAGTGTGTACACACCACCTACGCGACGAAAACGTGGTTGGGTTTAACCGCAGCAATATTTCCACCGTGAAGGATCGTTCGTTGAATGAATCTTTGTGCATGGGGTAGGAGCCGTGGCTTTTGTCCGCCACAATTTTATAAATGAACCCTGAAATCTTTTTAAACCCCCTTTTTCCCGACCGAAAAATCAACCGCGACCGAAGCATTTTAACGACGATCAAATTGATCGATCCTTCTTTTAGACCGCTCGCTTCTCTAACGGTGTTTATCGACTTCTATGTGGCGAGAATTTGTTATTCACACTTTCCCGTGAATGCACGTGCTCGCGTAATTGCGTTGACGCACCGACCGATAATATCTGGCATTGACACCGTTCGCGTAATTCAGACGATAATGCGTCCGCGTGAGCTAGTACCCTCGAACGGTGCGCAAAGTTTAATTAACGCACACCAGATACCGTTCGATGAGCCAAATTCAGAAGGACGTTACGATTTGCTACGATTTCAGCCTTTAGGCTTGACTAAACAAAATATTGGGGATAATCAGCATTTGCAACGGTTGATTAGCGGCACTTAGAATATTTCTGTTCCAATTTCCGACATTAAGGGGACCAGAAAGGTTTGAAATTTAAAAAAAAACTTAATTTTTGGTCTTTTACAAAATCGGTTAGTACAATTTTTTAAGAACATATTGGCACAAGAAAAACTTCGATATTCGCAAAACTGAGTTCAGGAATGCGAAAAATGTGAGGTCATGCAGGGTCGCCAGAGCGTCCCGCGATTAAGTAGCCTTAACCCCTTAACGACGAATGAGGATAATTCGCGACATACTGCTTCGCATGTCGCATATAGGTTTAAAATTGAGAATTTCATAAAAGTGTCGGTTGTAGCGAATAGGATACATTCCTACTACCAATATATACTAGTGCACAAGCACAGTACACAAATAAAAATTGTTGACGGATTTAAATGTGCATAATAACAGGATATATACTATGTCATTATTTTTCCATCAGAAAAAAATTCAGACGTTAAGGGGTTAATCTTGTTCCCAAACTTTAATCGCGTTTTTCTCAAAACAGTATTTTCCATTAGTTTTGCCGCAATAACTCAAGAATGGTTGAAGATATCGATGTGATTTTTTTTTAAATTGAGAACAAATATGTATTCCATAAACTGAACCGATGTCTGCATATAAAAATTAATTTTTTAATATCGTTTTTAACAACAAATAACTTAAATTTGTCAACCTTTTGGATTTTTGGTCGCCATTGCTTCAATTGTGACGTTTTGTCACAGAATTTAGGTTCAGTCTACAGAAAGAAATGTCACCAGCCAAATGGCGCTAAGAAAATCGGAAAACTCCAACTCGTTCACCCGGAATCCCGGTAAAAAGAAAACAGTACGCGACTCATGCGGTCACCTTCGGATATAAACATTTCCCTTAATTATTAACATTTTTAACATTTTTAACCCCTTAACCTACGATTCCCGTTTGAGAATTTTGGGCATAAAAAACGTAAACAAGCTCGCGCAGCCTTCGAGCCATTCGCACAATTACTGATTTTTGTATAAATAAACTTTTTGTAGTACTTGCATCTACCACAATTACTACATCAGGTTGTAATTACTTATCACATTTTCCACAAATATTTATAACTTTAGGAGGGCGCCGCCGCTAATATTTATATTTGTCCCGATCATCGTATTACGGGCATAGCCCGTAATATTCACTTTTGGCCCGATCATCTACTGCGGGCTATGCCCGTAGTTATAGATTAAGGGGTTAAAGTTTGATTTGTTTGTTAAGAATGCACAAAAACTTGCACAAAAGAAAACGTGTGTATGTTTATTTGTTCGTCCACAATCGTTATTCGAATTTCATTCAGTTTTCTGTCGTTGAAAGCTTTCTGGTCCCCTTAACCGGGACTGACAGAATGTTTTGCCTGCGGTATTATTTCCTTCCCCGGTAAAATCTCGTGTGAAAAAACGCAGAAATGGAGCTCCAATTCAAAGTATCAAGATTTGAATGACCACAGCGTGTTTTACATGCTATGGAAGATGATTAGCGTGCCGGTGAAATCTGTGTGTTGATTGCCTCGGCCCGCTGCTAAGAGAGGCCTACAAAAACACACGGAACGTGGGATCGTTAGAGTTCGCGCGTTGCAAAAATCGGACCGGCCTGCCCTATCGTTTAAGTTTTTAAACTACCGGATGTGTGGCCGGATGACCGATCATTCCCATTGCCGTGGCTCACGGTAAAAGTTTCGTCCCGCTTCGTCTTTCTCCTCTCTTTTCCTCTCGCTGGTCGGTGTTAACGGTATCAAAGGTACAACGTACACTCGACATGGTAAATTGCGTGTGTCGTCCGTGTACTCGTTTCTAACCGAAGATGTATTATCTCTTCTAGTGGTGAGAATTTACAACACAAAAGGCTGAACAGATATCGATCGTACAAGGCACTAATATCTGTTGCTAAGTGAACCTAATTGCAGATACAAAGTTGTCTCGCTAATAAACGTACGTTAGATCTGCGACTATGAATATTTCAGTAAATCATTGTTAAGTGTCGGTAACGGTAATTGATACCGGAACTTTGTGTTTAACTTGAGATTTTTCGAGAAGTGGCAGTTCAGTGGTTAACGGTTTCATCAAGATGTAGTGGACGGGTCACTAACAAATCAGGAGTGCCCTTTTTCCAAGTATAAACCATGGCTATTGTTAGCCGTTATTCAGTTAAAAAAAAAGTGCAAAATATCAGTCATGCATCGTACGATGTTCATACCTTTTTTCGATATCCGCTCACTGATCGACCAGATGTTAACTTTCGCAAATTGTATGAATTACTCAAGCCTATCGACTATGCGAAATTAGTCTTTATGAATATCGTATGCGCTTGACGTTTATTACCTACCAGAAATTAATTTCCGAAAACCGGTGCAGCCGAATTCTGCACTACAGACCAATAAACGCTGCTGATCATTTTATACGCAATCCGTGAAATGATGAAACGCAAGTTCGGATCGAAAAGACCGGATGAAATTCGTGGCTCACAGTTGAGTGCTCTCATTACACGGGCGTGACTAATTGTTAAACGCAAAGCCGCACACGCGACATCAGGAGCGCGTCCGTAAAAACCTGTAACGCAACGCCGCAATTTGCCCAGTGTACGATTTAGCCGTCGATCGGCTTTGAATCGTCTCAATAAAAAGTGATGTGCGGATCTAATAAACAAATGTTCTCACGATAGCGCACCGATCGTTTCGACACAGAGCTTCCGCTCGACCGAGAGATCCACCAGCAGAACTAAGAGAAAGGGAGAAAGAGAGTAGACGGGATGGGTAAAATCCCCTTTAGATGCGGTGACCGGAAAATGTACCGAAATAAAACCTGCATCACCCTTTCGCATGCCATTAGCTAATCCCTATTTATAAGATATTATGTTCGCCTGGCCCCGCTCACATTCGTCGACATAGAAAACAGAGAGGGAGAAAGAAAGAAAGATAGATAGAAAGAGCGAGAGAGAGAGAAGGAGAGATTTAGTGAGTGAGAGCAGAGAGAAAGGGAGGACAGTAGAGCACATATGTGTAACACGCATAAAACACACGTCCATGGTTTAACGGCACAGATGAACGCGCGTAAAGCCAAGTACTAAAAATACCCGAAACGGCCGAGATAAGTCTCCGAAAACCCGAACGCCGACGATAGGTCTGGTGGGCGGTTTATTAATGGAGTCGGATCACTAGAAATCAAAATTACCGTGGGCGTATACGGTGCTCGAACGGCAAGGCGTTTGCTTCAGTTGAGCGGGGTATATCTTTTGATGAAGGAGAGGGAGGAAGAGGGCGATGCACCATTGTGCGCGGCGACGCACAATGCGCCACGGCACGATATCTGAAATATCTACGAGGAACGTGAATGAGCGCAAGGGCTGCGGGGTATTTCCTGCGATCCGCAATATTTCCTCCTTATACCTCCGTGCCTATGTAACTATGAAAAATTCACACGTCCTTTTTTAGTTGCCGCAAAACTGATTACGCTCTATGTGCGTTACGCTCGTACGGTCGCGTTCGATAACGTTGTTACAAATAATTTTATGGTAGAATTTTGGTTCAGGCTGCGTGTCAATAAAGCTCGTTGAAGTATAATATGTAATAGCACGGTAACAGTGGGATTTTGCAAAGATTCTTTTAACAATCTGTGTAACAAAAGTTTTTTCGATAATAGTAGTCTTCGATAACAGTAGGATTTTGCAAATATTCTTTTAACAAATCCGTTTAACACATTGACTGCCATCGTCGTCATCGGTGACCGGCGCAAAAGGTCTCACGAAAAATTCAAAAAATACCCAATCGGTAGCATTTATAATTTTGTAAATGCAATTAATATTAAGTAGTTATTCAATTCTTCGGTTTCCGATACCTTCGCATTATTTTCGTTTTGCACAATTCAATCATATTCTATAGTACTTTATCACGTTGCGGTTTTAATATAGTAAAATACGCACGGCAGTTAACGTGTTAACAAGATTTTCTACGATAATAGTAGTCTTCGATAACAATGGGATTTTGCAAAGATTCTTTTAACAAATCCGTTTAATAACATTTTTTTCGATAATAGTAGTTTTCGATAACAGTGGGATTTTGCAAAGATTCTTTTAACAAATCCGTTTAACAAAATTTTCTTCGATAATAGTAGTCTTCGATAACAGTGGGATTTTGCAAAGATTCTTTTAACAAATGCGTTTAACAAAATTTAATTTGATAATAACAGTCTTCTATAACAGTGGGATTTTGCAAAAATTCTTTTAACAAATCCGTTTAAAAATTTTTTTTCGATAATAGTAGTCTTCGATAACGTCGTTACAAATAATTTTATGGTAGAATTTTGGTTCAGGCTGCGTGTCAATAAAGCTCGTTGAAGTATAATATGAAATAGCACGGTACCGGTGGGATTTTGCAAAGATTCTTTTAACAATCCGTTTAAAAAAGTTTTTTCGATAATAGTAATTCCGATAACAGTAGGATTTTGCAAATATTCTTTTAACAAATCCGTTTAACACATTGACTGCCATCGTGCTCATCGGTGACCGGCGCAAAAGGTCTCACGAAAAATTCAAAAAATACCCAATTGGTAGCATTTATCATTTTGTAAATGCAATTAATGTTAAATAGTTATTCAATTCTTCGGTCTCCGATACCTTCGCATTATTTTCGTTTTGCACAATTCAATCATATTCTATAGTACTAAATCACATTGCGGTTTTAATATAATAAAATACACACGGTGGTCATCGGTGACCGGCGCAAAAGGTCTCACGGAAAATTCAAAAATACCCAAGCGGTAATATTTATAATTTTGCAAATGCAATTAGGTTGTATAACATTTATAATTTTGCAAATGCAAAAAAGGTTTTAATATAGTAAAATACGCACGGCAGTCAACGTGTTAACAAGATTTTCTACGATAATAGTAGTCTTCGATAACAATGGGATTTTGTAAAGATTTTTTTAACAAATCTGTTTAACAAGATTTTCTTCAATAATAGCAGTCTTCGATAACAGTGGGATTTTGCAAAGATTCTTTTAATAAATCTGTTTAACAACATTTGTTTTTATAATAGTAGTCTGCGATAACAGTTGGATTTTGCAAAGATTCTTTTAACAAATGCGTCTAACAAAATTTTCTTCGAGAATAGTAGTCTTCAAAAACAGTAAAATTTTGCAAAGATTCTTTTAACAAATCCGTTTATCAAAATTTTTTTCGATAATAGTAGTCTTCGATAACAGTGAGACTTTGCAAAGATTCTTTTAATAAATCGGTTTAACAAGATTTTCTTCGATGATAGTAGTTTTCGATAACAGTAGGATGTTGCAAAGATTCTTTTAACAAATCGGTTTAACAAGATTTTCTTCGATGATAGTAGTCCTCGATAACAGTGGGATTTTGCAAAGATTCTTTTAATAAATCCGTTTAACAAAATTTTCTTCGATAATAGTAGTCTTCAATAACAGTGAAATTTTGCAAAGATTCTTTTAACAAAATTTTCTTCGATAATAGTAGTCTTTCATAACAGTGGGATTTTGCAAAAATTCTTTTCGCAAATCCGTTTAACAAGATTTTTTTTGATAATAGTAGTCTTCGATAACAGTAAGATTTTGCAAAGATTCTTTTAACAAATGCGTTTAACAAAATTTTCTTCGATAATAGTAGTCTTCGATAACAGTAAGATTTTGCAAAGATTCTTTTAACAAATTCCTTTAACAAAATTTTCTTCGATAATAGTAGTCTGCAATCAATGGTTAACGTATTAATCCCTCTTCGCCGACGGGTAATAATTATGCACAAGGAACGACCCAATAATGGGTCATTTCAGCGGCTGCGGTGTAAGTAGTTCAAACGCCGTTTGCATCTACCCTCGTACTTTATATGCGTAACAGTGGACATGATTATTATCCAGTTGGCGAAGAGAGGGCCCGATGTTCATTAGCGACGAATGTTACAGATAACCGTGAGATTGTCTGTCGTGTGTCCTAATTAAAACGAGTACCAGTTAGAAAGTTATACACATCGATTAAAAATCGCGCGATATAGCGTTGACAATGTGTTCAGTTTTCTATGCTATTCCATATTTGTTTGGGCTTTGAGCGATTTTATAAATCATCCGCGTCTAGAAAAATTGCGTCATATATTTCATGCATTTGCTTTACATATATGTTGGGAACTCCATGCAAACAAACTAATATTTGTCAATCCTATCGCGCAAAGGAAGAGAGAATGGCAGAGAAGTAACGCTTTTTAACGAGTACCGACCTATTAAAATTCCAAGTTGACAGATGAGTGGTTAATGCTAATGATTTTTAAGTTTCGAATGCTCGACCACGTTTGAGTCTAAGGTTTAGAAAAATCTCTCGGCTCTGCGAGTCTGTAAACACGTCCCACCAGTCTTTTCGGTGTATATAGTTTCGTAATCCATTCGTCCAGCTTCTTAACATATCGAACGGCATGTCCCCGAAGAGTGGTTGGCAAAGATGTACCTATTTTTAATTTGCCTTAAAAACTATTGCGAATATGAGTGAGCCGTTTGGGCTTTCGTTATTCTGGTTTGACCCTTTTTCATGCCGCAAATATGCAAGCGAATTGGAACGCTGTTATTTATTAATCCCAATCCAAGGTGTATTTTTCAATGTTATCCACCTATTTTGGTTCACATCTCACATTTGGTACACAGCTTGTGTTTTTCTGAGTTTCCTTAAATTGTCTTTTGTGTTTCAAAAGAGTAGCTTTATTTACAACACTTTTAAATTTCAGCAAGAATGCGTGATAAAGGCGTACAAAGGATTTGATGTAATTTTACATGGAATAGACAATAATTGTTAATTTGTAATTAATTTTTTCTATTCCGAAAAATTAAATTTATTTTACGGTAGAAAGTCAAAGCAGAAAGTCGAATTTTTTAAATATTCATCTTGATTTTTAGATTAGATACTTCTTATCGATTATGTTTTCTGTAGTGCAATTGCGCTATTTCCGACTACATTTGCAGATATTTTTCCTTTTAACTTTCTAGTCATTTAACCGTCTCTCTAGTTTTCTTTCTCCCTCTCTCTCTCTTTATCTATCTATCTATCTCCCTCTCTCTTTCTCTTTATCTAGCGATCTTGTACACTGCGTGTGTAAGAATTACGAGGCGAAGTGAACACAGACGGTTGTCGGCCTAAATACGAATTGGGAACTCTCCGCTCGGAATTCGAGTTCACCAATATCCGGTGAACAGAAGTGTGCACTTTATGGAATAAACCGTTTTGCAAGGGCATAGTATTGGCTAGAGTGGCCGGAAGAATTTTTAATTAAACCCTGTGTCGTTAGCTGAAGCAATATAAAAACCGGGTCTGACATATACAGTTTATCAAGTGAAGTGCAAAATAAATTTAATACGAACACAATGAAATTGGAAACATCCACCCGCGACATAAAATCCTAGCTGTCTGCGGAGGAAACAAAGTGGGGAATAGAAACAAATATCCGTTTTTCGGTATCGCATCTAATTTCGTCAGAGAGTGCTATCTTAATCGTTCGCGGCAAATCTAAAACGAAAAAATTCGTTTTATCTAATAAAGAAAGAAGACTTTATTACGGAGTCCGCTTCCGGCTAGCTGCCGGTACATTACAAGCGGGTAACTAGTAATTGAGGATTAATCACTTGCTAATTTTGTCACAAAACCTCGGCACACTTGAAAGAGCGTTTGACTAACGAGGGGGAGATAAGATTCTTATGTAAATAAGCGATACGCGGTGACGGCTTTATCGCGAGACTATTTGCCGGTCGGTCGGAGAAAAAGAGCACGTTGCACGCTCTCTTGCGAAGACCAATGGAAACTAGCGATTATAATAACTCCCTCGCCGATTGCGCAACAACTTGCTGGACGGATCGGTCTAATTCCAATATCGGTTTAAATACGTAACCTCGAAACGTGAAAAATTGACGCCCCCATCGAACGCATCGCGGTCGCAAAGTCAGATGGGTCATCGTCTATAATAACAGCGCAAAACTATAGCATTGCTCCAAAACGGGTTAACATTTCCCTCTGAGTCACTAGTTACGACAACCAGCGACTTCTGTATTTGGAGTGTATCTATTTCTTTACGCGCATTAAGACATCTGACGGGTGTATCAGAGATAAGTTGTGCCGTACAAGTCGTTCTACGCTCTATCAACGTAAATAGGGCGTAGTAAGTATTTTTCCATGTGATCAGAATAAAAATTATGACTAACTTCCTGGAACAGGAATACCTACGTGGTCCGTGTTCGAAGGAATCACGAAACCTCTTTTTTGGTCAACAGTGGTAAGGTACCAGACGAGAAGACTGAGCTCAAAAGTATCGCGTTTCGTTGAACGTAGTGGTCGATGCAGGTATACCGATTAAAACTGGCGTTTTCCTAGGAAAGTCTGGGAAAGGAAGGAAAGGGACTGCTTCCCAATATCTGAAGGTACGACGGCGAGGCATCAAAAACGATTTTTTCTCATGCGGGCTGACCTCCCGTACAGAGTAGCACACTCTCCCCACCCATGACAATAAAACTCAATTACTTAATTACCGGGATAAACTGGGATATGCGTGACGCAACCGCTGATACGTGCCTATGTTCCCTTTTCACGCGTGTATGTGCGGAAATGTCCGACGACCCTGCTGTTCACGAATCGGCACACGGTCAAACTGTGTCACGTATAGCATATAGGTTATCGGAAAAATCTTTCAACCCTGTGCATATTCGTGCGCGATCTTTCGAGTGCTCTTTATTCCTGCTGATGAAAACAATATCCTATACTATTACTCTGAATGCGACGAATTACAAGGTCGAGTCGTAAGTAACTTCCGATGCAGCTAGGTAGAATCTATTGTTCATATTTACCCACTATAAGTCACCGAACAAACGAGTTTTTGTATTTACTATATAGATGAGGATTCAGTTCGTCTTCTGTCCCCTGTTTTATGTGGTGCATGTTACATTTAACTGTTTTTATTAACACTTTGACTGCCATAATGGTCACCGGTAACCGACGCAAGAGATTTTAACACATTGTTGACCGGTCACGAGTTAACTCGTGTTTTCATGGCCAAACGTTGCTGACCGGTCACGAGTTAAGTCGTGTTTGCACTTACGTCGGCTATTTTAATTTTTGAAACGCAGGACAATATAGAATATAGTAAAATTTTGTTCATTGTGTTCAATCGCGTCTGCTTTATTATAAAAAAGTATACTTTTCTTGGTACTGAGGCTTTTATTACAATTCTAGTATTAGAAAGTGTCAAGAATGACGGGACGTGACGGTGAAGCATTTTCAAATAAATTATACGTGAATGCTTTATATAGTTGCCCTACTGATTTTTAAATAGGTTCTAGTCATTTGGAAAATGATTATTGAAAATGAAATAGCAAAGGCATGATCTAGCTCTTTAAAAGGAAAGCGCAACAAAACAAGATATATGTGCAAAACCTCTTGTCTACATCTACGCGTAAATGCCTGCTGTACAGTTAATCATACGAAAAAATATTAAAAGTTACATGAAATTGATGTCCAAAGTTCAATTTGAATTCTTTATGCGCGAACAAACTTTATTGAAGGTTATTTACGTCGTTTTACTTCCATGTTCAATTACGAAATAATAGTCGGTGACCTGAGACAGCTTTTGCCGAAAATTGCCGGTCAACAATGTGTTAATGATTTAATGGGTAGCAATAATTATTTTATAAATGCAATTACTGTTAGAATGGTGATGCGATCCTTTGGTCTTCAATACCTACACATTATTTACATTTTGTACAATTCAGTCAAACGCTGTAGTATTTCATAGCATCGCCGTTCTAATATAGTAAAATAAGCTTGGCAGTCAACGTGTTAATCTCTGAAATGGAGAATCAAAAAGTGCATATTCGCCATCTAATGCTTTGGGAATTTAAACAAGGCAGTAGCGCTAACGCGACAGCTGAAAAAATATGCAGCGTATACGGTGAAGGACTAATAACTGATCGGGCTGTTAGAAATTGGTTTGTAAAATTCCGTGATGGAGATACGATCTTAAAAGACGAACCAACGAATACCTCACAATCAACTGTTAACCGCCACCTGGAGAAATTAGGAAAAGTCAGCAAACTAGTAAGAAGAAGGACGGTCAGAAGAAAGACAGACAGGAAAGACAAGAAAAAAACGGAAGTTACTTATGATCCAACCTAATACAAGTCCATAATCATCTGAGTGACACACGAATGTACGATTACTGAATTTGTAGCGAAATTACAGTTATCACGTTTGGCACGATAAAATTTCCAAATGTCTAATTGCGATTAAAATGACATTACAGCGTAACAAAATTGCATTAGCGGCCAGAAAATGGAAACAGGAAATTTGAACTAATTCACGCATCCCGTGATTTTCGCACATCACCTATTGGAGTGCAATTACCAAACGGCTGGGAATATTCGACAAATTATAGCCGATTTCATTGGCATTCCATGCGCCTGGTTCTCTGCTAGAAGACTGATTTGCATTGACTATTCTCAATCGTGATTTCTCTTCGATCTCCGCGGAAGCAAAAACAGGCTTCAAGGGGAAACAGTACAGTAAGGTCCTTGTAATACCTATCGTATTACGAAACAGCTGAGGGACGGGTCGTTTATTTACTACTCATTTACAAGCAGTCGAGGTGACGTCCATAACAAGTTTTCGCTTTTCTTGCAAACTACCGTTTCCCCTTTATCAGCCTATCAATATTAAAAACATCAGTTGTGTCCGCTAAAACCGATTTTACAAAACAGTCAATATCAAAGTTTTTGAGGCCAAGCAAAAAGAAACACAGTAAAAATGATGACTCAAGAAGAGATCTTTTAAACGGTCACCAGGTAAATATGCAAGAAACGTGAAGTCGTTATCGAACGTACTTCAGGCGTTGAAAATATGGTTTGTGCATCGTTATTCGCTATTTTCGAAACGAGTGCATCGAATATAGGCCAGCGAAGGTATTATAATCGCGGCATTAGCACTCGTAACCGTAATGACAAGCCACGGCCGACTAATTTCATGTTACCGCGTTAGGTGCGCGTCAAGATATTCCTCGCGGGCCGGTATAATTCGGTGCGATAATGTCAGTCATTCGGGCGGCGCACATGTTCGCTGATGAAATAATCGAACATCGCTCGCGCAACTGTTACAATCCACGGGCCCATTTCGGAGTTCGGCAGCTCCGGCGGTGTTCCTCGAGATATGCCACGCTCGGGGAATCACCAATTCAAATCGGCGACACCTTGGAACCATTGTGGCGTGAGCGAAGCGCCGGTAAAATTCCAGACTCGAGCCATTGCCTTTTCTCCCTTTATCGGTCATTATCCGTGCCTATATCACAACGCGGCGTTCAACTCCGAGATCGTATCACTACGATCTTCTCCCCGCAGGGCCTCCACCGATATCGCGCCATGTACCATTTTATGAGATATTTTCCACCCAATCGCGAAATCGGTCGAAACTTAATTAACATGTTCGCGGACGTGAATGATATAGCATTCATTTTCATGATGATGCAGAATGACATGAATGCTATAGCATTGACAGGTATAATAATTACAAAAACTTAAGGTTATATAAAATTAAATTCAAAATAATTGATTTTAAGATTTGAATGCTATAGCATCCATGTCATTCTGCATCATGATTAAAATGAATGCTATAGCATTCAGATCTAAAATCAATTATTTTGAATACTATAGCATTCATGTTATTCTGCAAAATAATTGATTTTAGATTTGAATGCTATAGCATTGAATACTATAGCATTCATGTTATTCTGCAAAATAATTGATTTTAGATTTGAATGCTATAGCATTCATTTTCATGATGATGTAGAATGACATGGATGCTATAGCATTCAAATCTTAAAATCAATTATTTTGAATTTAATTTTATATAACCTTAAGTTTTTGTAGTTATTATACGTATATGCCAATGCTATAGCATTCATGTCATTCTGCATCATCACGAAAATGAATGCTGTAGCATTCAAAATAATTGATTTTAGATTTGAATGTCATAGCGTTCATTTTCATGATGATGCAGAATTACATGAATGCTATAGTATTTAAAATAATTAATTTTAGATTTGAATGCTATAGTATTCATATTCATAATGATGCATAATGACATGAATGTCATAGTATTCAAACCTTAAGGTCAATTATTTTGAATGCAACTTTATATAATCTTAAGTTTTTGTAATTATTATACCTGTCAAAATAATGACTAACTGAGCTAAAATATGATAACTTGACTATCTTTATAAAATGTATTTAATCAAATTTCGGATATCATAACCAATTTGAAAATGAAATGACTGTCAATTTTGGCACCTCACTGAAACTTTTAATGTCCGCGAACGTGTTAACGTTTAATTTGTATCACTCTCGAAACTTCCAAATGCATCTAGTAGAACCACACAGATGCATGTGGCCGCGTCCCTTAAATTTAACGTTTGCAGATATCGTGTAGTCCACCGTGTAAAACGCGCCGTTGAAAGTAGACGAAGCGGTTCTTCTGACATGTACGTTAGGCACATTACGTAATTTTCCCTCGAATCAAGTTAGGGCGGAAGGGACACTCGTGATTTTTGTCACGTAGAAAACGAGTTGGCCCCGCTGCTCGCGGGAAACCAGAATAAAGAAACGGAGAGGAAGTTGCTCCTATTATTATGGCCGAGGAAAATATGGAACATCTTTCTAGTGGGCTCAGACCATTTCTCGGGTGACCAGTTTTACGGAGCGGCAATCTGTGAATGCCCATCAGACAGCCGCTCCGCGTATAACCCAGAGACCATCTGCCGCCCCCTACCTACGCGAAGCGTTTCATGTTGCTCTTCTCCTACCTGAAACTTCTGTTCACCTGGCGTCCCTTCCACGCTATCCACCCATTACTTTCGTTTATCTTATTTTCGGAGCCATTCAGCGTCGCTGTCCACTACAACGCACCGACCATTGGTCGCCGTCTCTTTGTGAACGTCGCTCGTAACACCCCTAGCAGCCTCTTTGCAATTTTTCAATGGAATTCGCGGCGCAGATGGACCAAAGAGTACCGCGCGAACTTTCGCTCCGGTCGGCGATCTTTGCCTTCAGTCCGATGACACCGCCAACGTACGCGGAATTTCTCCTTATCTACACGTCTATGTAATCTCTGATATCGGGCAACAAATTAACCTTCATAGTCGGCAATGCCGCACTTGACACAGCACGAAGGTTAATTTGAGTGTACGAAGAACTTTTAAGTAATGAACAGTACGGTAGCAACCGAAATGCTCCTGAAAACACTTTACGAACGAAAACGGGTGAAAGTTTAACGTTAATTAACGATTAAGATCATCGATGCAAATGGTATTTGATGCGAATAAACGCGCTAACTTTAACTTTAATTAGAAAGGTTTATGATGGAAACTTGCGAACAAGAAATCTGCTTCTACTCAGCGTTGAAGTTTAATACGGATGAATTATTATAAACTATGCGGGGCACGAAGTAAAGATTAGGTTTTGATAGCCGTTAAAACGCGCACGTACAGGGTGCTTAATCGTCACTAAAGTTCTCGTCACGCTGTTGCGAATTGCATTTCGAACAAGGGAAGTAGTCGGACTGCCATTAAATCGCCGATTCAACTCGGGGACTTCTACGACGTGCAGCTGATGCGTGTGTAGGTGTACGAAGATGAGCAATTGAATTCTTTTCGGGCTCGTAATTGTTCCTTCCGCAACAACAATTATGAGCCACCCGACGATCGTTTGTTGCCATGATGGCGATGAACGATCCATTGTCGAAATTACTCGGAAGAGTAGGTTCAACGGTGAGGTAACTGTCAGTTGTGCACGCTGCATGCAAAACCGAGCTGTCACTAAAATGATTAGACAGACTGCGGGATTTAAGTTTTCAATACACGCACCGCCGATTGTTACAGCATCGCATGCGTGCACGCTGCATGAGAAAATATTATCGCGGGGAGTGCATCTAGTCGGCACCTGCTGCGAAACAAGATAAAACGGGATGAGCGAAAGAATAGTCGCAGCATCATACGAGTTACATAGGCTTAAATAGGATACAGATGCTATTACGTGATTCTGATCACTGCTCAAGTAGCAAACAAAACTCGGAAACAACAATGTCTGGACCTAACTGAGAAACGGTAGTAGTAAGTACATAGCAACAATGGGCCTAAAAGACTAATACATAAGAGCAGTACTAGTTAAATACGAACAAAAAAGTAACTTGAAAACGCACTAATCGAGATTAAAATCTGTTAGAATCCCGGCTCAGGCGCAAAGATTCTCGCAACAACAGCGTTCCGGATCAGGACGTAACAAACGACATCCATAGCAAAAGAAGAAGAAAGGACTTCATCTTCGCCTGATCCATTGAATTCGAGCAGGCCCGCCGGTAACTTTTCCCTGAACTACATCAAGCATCCGCAAATCCGTTCCGACGAGACGGCGTCACGTGCATCGGCGAGCACTGACAACTCCCAGGAACTCCGGCAGTGGAACACGTATTCCTTCGACAAACGTTACTTTCAACAAAAGAGACTCACCTCCACCAGCCAGAAGAACCACCAGTAAACACAAGAACCGCGGTGACATCTTGACTTTTCTCAACACCACAATATACTCGTTAAAATCGACTCTCTAAAAAAGCAAGGAAACAATTCGGCACCGAATGTCCAGCACTCGCTTAAAATTTCGCACGGACCTGTCGCGGAAAGTTTGCAAATGGGACTGAGAGTCGTGCGGAAGGATTGAGCGATATCTTTTGGATAGTGTCAATCGAGAAGACGCGGATGTTTGGCGGACGAAAGAGTACGACGACGAATCGAACGTACCCACCGATTCGTGGTGGATACTAAATACAAACTGAGAGAGTGAGCGCGCGTGGTATCCGAAGACCGACGACGGAATCGCGCCCCCGGCTTTTTACGGGGACTTGCGCAAACCGGCTGCGCAGAAAACCAGCGACGCGTCCTGCACACGCGCTCACGTGATGTACCTAACACGCGTGTACACGCTCCTCGTACGTACGTGTCCTACACACTGCACTCCTCTATGTACATACGCTTATGTGGCCGATTCCTGCCTAACGAACGCGTTAAAATCTCATGTGTTCGCATATGTGAGTCAATTTGTGTGCTTCAACAAATCTCTCTGTGCGCAACAATGATTCAATTTGCAAGTATAACGCGTATGTTTGAGGGTGTTACTTATACGAGTTATATTATTAGGTTAACGTGGATACACGCTGGCGTGCGTGAGTGAATGCATACGCTCGAAGGAATCGAATGGAGCAGTGAATAAATTTGCAAGTATAACATACGTCTGCGGATCTAACTATATTTGCGTTATCTTCTAGTATGCCGCTACGCGCGTATTCGCATAAGCGACTATCGATGACGCTCTTATCGCAAATTCACGTGGAGGCTTGTAATTAAATCGACAGAAATCCAAAACACACAGCTACAGAAATCAATAAGATCATGTCGAATGGCTATCTGCGGTAGTTTCCTACCGTATGCCATAAAACGCGTTAGCAATCCGCTCGTTGCGCAACTCGCGCAGATATGTATGATCGGTAAAAATGAACCTGCGCGCTTAATTTGACGAGTCCAGATGTGCAAATCGTTAAATTGGCACAGGTGCCATTACGAGCGTACTCACGAATTCTTCGCGTATACCGGCGTGCAATGTCATATCAACTATTGGTTTCTATCGCATCGGCTCAGGGGAGACTAGAATAGAAGCGCTGGATGATTTTACAGGTGCGCGTGATGCAATGACGGTGTAACGCGATAGGGCGAAATTCGCCAGGATATGGAGTTGCGAAAGAACGCCGATATCGGAAATCATGAGTGCGCGCCTGCTGCTTTTATTGCGCTGCGATCGGCGTGTTCCAACCCTCGGTAACGACGTGTTTTTTTTTCAATTCTAGATTTACGTGTACACCCATACGCAGCTCCCAGCAACGTTCATATGCAGAAGCGTACCTGAGCATCAGCCCGTACAAACAACGGTTACATAGTCGTACGTGTACGTATACATATGAGGGGCTTACACGAGCACATACGCGCACGTGACAAGCCTACAACTTGTTCGCGAAGAAACGGTTACCATGCACCGTCTTCCTCCATTCGCTTTGTCGTTACACGCATTTTTCCGATATCTCTCAACTATTCTTTCGACCGGTGACGTGTATCCCGCTCAAACGTTTTAACCCCTTCAGACACGAATTTTTTTTCGTTTAACATGGTGACTGCCGATCGCATTTTGCTGTATTAGAACGGCGATGCTATAAAATACTACAGCGTTTGACTGAATTATGCAAAATGTAAATAATGTGCAGGTATTGGAGACCAAAGGATCGCATCACTGTTTTAACAATAACTGCATTTATAAAATAATTATTGTTACCCATTGCGAATATTTTGGATCCTCAATAAAATCTTTTGCGCCGGTCAGCGGTGATCATCACGGCAGTCAAAGTGTTAAAGATTATCAATCAGAAGGTTATGCAATTTGGGGAAAAATTTGGGCGTTTGACTGAATTATGCAAAATGGAAATAATGTGCAGGTATTGGAGACCAAAGGATCGCATCACTATTGTAACAGTAACTGCATTTATAAAATAATTATTGCTACCCACTGCGAATATTTTGGATCCTCAATAAAATCTTTTGCGCCGGTCAGCGGTGATCATCACGGCAGTCAAAGTGTTAAAGATTATTAATCAGAAGGTTATGCAATTTGGGGAAAAATTTGGGCGTTTGACTGAATTATGCAAAATGTAAATAATGTGCAGGTATTGGAGACCAAAGGATCGCATCACTGTTTTAACAATAACTGCATTTATAAAACAATTATTGCTACCCATTGCGAATATTTTGGATCTTCAGTACTCTTGCGCCGGTCAGCGGTGATCATCACGACAGTCAAAGTGTTAAAGATTATTAATCAGAAGGTTATGCAATTTGGGGAAAAATTTGGGCGTTTGACTGAATTATGCAAAATGTAAATAATGTGCAGGTGTTGGAGACCAAAGCATCGTATCACTGTTTTAACAATAACTGCATTTATAAAATAATTATTGTTACCCATTGCGAATATTTTGGATCCTCAATAAAATCTTTTGCGTCGGTCAGCGGTGATCATCACGGCAGTCAAAGTGTTAAAGATTATTAATCAGAAGGTTATGCAATTTGAGGAAAATTTGGGGCGTTTGACTGAATTATGCAAAATGTAAATAATGTGCAGGTATTGGAGACCAAAGGATCGCATCACTGTTTTAACAATAACTGCATTTATAAAATAAATATTGTTACCGATTGCGAATATTTTGGATCCTCAATAAAATCTTTTGCGCCGGTCAGCGGTGATCATCACGGCAGTCAAAGTGTTAAAGATTATTAATCAGAAGGTTATGCAATTTGGGGAAAGTTTGGGCGTTTGACTGGATTATGCAAAATGTTAATAATGCGCAGGTATTGGAGACCAAAGGATCGCATCACTGTTTTAACAATAACTGCATTTATAAAATAATTATTGCTACCCACTGCAAATATTTTGGGTCTTTAGTAAAATCTCTTGCGCTAGTCAGCGGTAATTTTACAGAAATATTTATTTATTTATTTATAATTTGTAAATGTACATTTTAATGAACATATGGTCCTTATGCAAAATTTGTGACATTAAGGACATCCTGAGAAATATTTGTATAAAAAAATAAAATTTGTATTCGTAAAACTAATATACGTAATAAAATACGGCGCAAAAAGTATTGTGTATATTACAATGTGCACAGGGTCCGAAGGCATTAATTTCGAACTATTTTGGGTACATAATCATTAGATCATTAATCAGAAGATTATGCAATTTGGGGAAAAATTTGGGCGTTTGACTGAATTATGCAAAATGTAAATAATGTGCAGGTATTGGAGACCAAAGCATCGTATCACTATTGTAACAGTAACTGCATTTATAAAATAATTATTGCTACCCACTGCAAATATTTTGGGTCTTTAGTAAAATCTCTTGCGCCAGTCAGCGGTGATTTTACAGAAATATTTATTTATTTATTTATAATTTGTAAATGTACATTTTAATGAACATATGGTCCTTATGCAAAATTTGTGACATTAAAGACATCCTGAGAAATATTTGTATAAAAAAATAAAATTTGTATTCGTAAAACTAATATAGTAATAAAATACAGCGCGAAAAGTATTGTGTACATTACAATGTGCACAGGGTCCGAAGGCATTAATTTCGAACTATTTTGGGTACATAATCATTAGATCATTAATCAGAAGATGATGCAATTTGGGGAAAAATTTGGGCGTTTGACTGAATTATGCAAAATGTAAATAATGTGCAGGTATTGGAGAACAAAGCATCGCATCACTATTGTAACAGTAACTGCATTTATAAAATAATTATTGCTACCCACTGCAAATATTTTGGATCTTCAGTAAAATCTCTTGCGCCAGTCAGCGGTGATTTTACAGAAATATTTATTTATTTATTATATTTATTTATTTACAATTTGTAAATGTACCTTTTAATGAACATATGGTCCTTACGCAAAATTTGCAACATTAAGGAGATCTTGAGAAATATTTGTTTAAAGGAATAAAATTTGTATTCGTACAAATAATATACGCAATAAAATACAGCGCGAAAAGTATTGTGTACATTACAATGTGCACAGGGTCCGAAGGTGTTAACTTTGAACTATTTTGGGTACATAACGTATAACGTATCGGGCAGGGGTATACAGGGTAGTATGACTGATCGGAAGAATGACTAAGTAGCGTGCAAAAAATAGTGATGTCACTCGCGAAGTGTATAATTCGTTTCTCAATGGCGGTTACGTGAGGTCATTGCGGATAGCTGTATCCCGCAATGCTCAATGGGGGCCCGAATCTGTACGCTCACTCATTTCGTGAGAAGGAACGTGTTAATCGATGATAATGACACATTGCACAATTCTTACTGTGCAGAAAGCTTTCGCGGGAACAGGCAGGTCGGAGAGAGTGCGTGCGGTTAATGAATTGATTAACGAGAATCTCGCAGTCCATGGTGGTACTAAATTCTTATTAACCTAAGGTGATGTGCTTCCCCGCTTCTATCGACATCATTAATAAGAATTACGTACACCGGCAGGATGTAGCGTAAAATGACTGTAATAAAATCGCAGAACATCTCTATTAATAGATAACGAGTCATTATAAACAAGAAGGAAGGTCTAAATAAAACACGTAGTAAAACAGCTAACAAGCGTGAAAATCAAGAATAGCTTATTAAACGAATATCCTCATTTGCGGAAGATTGAAACAAGGGACACTATTAATCTTTTATAGTTAGGAGTCCCGTATACAGCAGGGAATTGTTTAAGGTTATATACCTAGCCGCAATGACAAAGAGAACATTGAAATAATAATGTACTTGTAACGCAGGAAGCGTTTGTGTGTAAAGTTCGTTGATAAGGTTGGAACGTAAAGATATTTTAATTTCGTATCCGCCAGGTGAATGGTAACTTAGTGTACTCCATTTCCCTATCTATGATAACATACAAAGGCTTCATTTAAAACTGTGGGATAGTATCTTAAAAGGTAATACTGAAACATTTCGTGAAGAGACTCGTGAGAACTCTACGTAAGTACTTTGCTTAATATTTATATCGATGATAAAGTATACTAAATAAAAAGGTATTATTCTGTGCCCCTTATTCTAGATTGTACTCTTTACCCTTTCGCGAACAGCCTTTTAGAAAAACCAAACAGTGGAGCCATCTTACAACGACGTCGGCAAACTGAAATTATTCCAACCTCATGTACAAGTGACACGAATTTTCGAAGTTGGGCCACTGCCCTCTGTGAATAATATATACGACGACATTAAACCTTAAATCACTTTGGAAATTGGTTAATTTTGCGTTACAACATTATTTGTATCAATTTGTAATCCAATCTATGTAACCATAATGCAATCTCCAATACCAATACAACAGATATGAGATATGGATTTCCGAAAAACTGGGCATATAATGTTAAAAGAGGGAAAATATGTCCGATGCTTTGAAATCAATGTTACAACTTTATTGAAATGAAATCCTGTTACTCACGTTATTCTCGATTCAATTCCACACATAGCACTGTTTATTATTTCCGCTCCAAAGCCGGCTTTGCTCACTATCCACTTTATAACATCTAAAAGTTTAACCACAGAAATGAATATTCGTCATAAAGATTTTCTCGGCCAAAAAATACGGATTGGAATTTTCTGCCGAACGGACAAACGTGGACGAATTCAAAAAATGGAATACGTTACGCCGTGTTATTGAACCTACTGAACTGGAGCCTCCATCGCCGAGTTATCGATCCTCCGATTGGTCGACTTGCCGGCGATCCAGACTCCCAATATTGGGCCTTGTAGGATCACTGATGCCTTGGGGAACACTGAGGGACAAAGGACGCTGTTGTACGCAAGCAGAAAGACGCCATGTTCATTTGTCAACGGACGTCAAGGTGTACTGCCCGGGGTGGAGAAGCTGTGCGAAGCGGAAGATAAAGACAATAATTAATCAGTGCGAAATATCAATTAATTTGTCAATCCCCGTGCCCCCGCGACGCGCGTCACCGACATGGCGTCCACGGAGTTACGAAAACGCAAACAGGAAGAATACGAGATGCAGCTGTTTGACTTTCATTCGAGGGCCGTGTTTGCGACCCGTAAGACGCCGCCGTTTCTCGACTTTCAAAGTTGAATGGTTTTCAGATGATACGGGATCTCTGTTGCCCGGGCAAATCGGTTCCAGTCGCTGGACGAGTGTACTCTGGTTTCATGTGAATTTGATCATGACTAGAGACACACTCGTCCATCGCTTGGAACACTTTCACCGGACTCCATGGACTAGGATGTCCGCATCACAAAGAGATCTAACGTTTCTTTGCGTCTTTTAGTCTCGCTCTTTTTCAGTTTCCAAACGATTTCGCAATAAAGATTAATCTAGTATATTTGTCGAGCTGTACTTTTCCTTTCTTTTCTTGATACTTAAATGAATATTTGGGTAGATTACATTGTTTACTACAAAGGATGACGGACAAATAACCCGGACTCTCGATATATATCCATAATTCATTCTTCCTCTGGAGCCTCCATCGCCGTATTCGAGCACTATGCGAGTTTTAACAAACTATTAATTATGTCCACGCAAGACAGATTATACGTTGTGTTTCAATGCATCAAACGTTCGTGGAATACTCAAAAAATTTCATTTCTTCGTAAAAATAAAGGAACCTTAATGCCGCGCTGATCCTGCTTCGTGGAAAATAAAAACTAATTTATTTATTTTTAGTGAAAAGCATCGGGATCAATTAAATACAAATGCCAAAAAATGTGTTCAACAATTAAAGAGACGTACAAACCGGATGTTGCAACTTCAGAGACACTCAAGAAAAATGAAAGACAGTTATTGGTGGCATATTATAAAGGTGCTGTACCTCATGTACGTGCTATAGAGGTTGCTATATATATTTTAGGCTCTTGTATAGAAATACTCGTTTAACTAAATATGGCGCGGTCAGCGACAAAAATCTTAAATGGTTTTCAATTCACGGAGCATATTTCTATACCACCCAACGTCCTGTTGGAAGAAGATACCCTCCAACGAGTACAGTACACAAATGCAGAATTTGAAGCCATTGAACAAAGATTGAAGAATTTACAACAGAGAGCAAAGCAGGCAAGTGCCAATAGTTGTACAAATTGAAAAAATACAGTACGCTTGTTACATATGTACTTGTCCATAGCTATATGTACCTTATCCGTATCAAATATACTTTACGAACTATTCCTTTGTTTACAGGTTGCAATATTCAATGCCGCCCTTCAAGAAGAAATGAGAATGATTGAACAATTTGAGTCTTACGAACATCAACTTAACAAAATGCTCAATGTAGTTGAAAGTGGGATGATGACACCTGAACTGGATAGTAAAATGTTACAATTGGTTCAACAATACAAAGAATTTAGTTCAGAATTTGAAAGTGTAACATCTCCATCGCTGAAATCTAAATACAACAATTTGAACAATCTACAAATGTAGTAACGTTTGACAAACATTTCTTTGAAATTTGTGAATGAGTGAATACTTTTAATTCGCTCTTTTTATGGTAACAAGATTTGTCTTTATTGTTGCCATATACGATTTCGCATGATAAAATAGATTAATCTAGTATATTTGTCCTATTGAGCTGGATTAATTTTAATATTGGTGTAAATTATTTTACCTATTCTTTTCTTGATAGTTAAATACGCTAATAAGGATTCGTGTAGATACACATTGTTTACTACAAAGGATGAGGCAAATAAGCCGACTCTCGCGTATATACCCATAATTCATTCTTCCTCTGGCACTTTCGTGTATTATTCGAGCACTATGCGAGTTTTAGCAAACTATTAATTATGTCTACGCAAGACGGATTATACGTTGTGTTTCAATGCATCAAACGTTCGTGGAATACTCAAAAAATTTCATTTCATCGTAAAAATAAAGGAACCTTAATGCCGCGCTGATCCTGCTTCGTGGAAAATAAAAACTAATTTATTTATTTTTAGTGAAAAGCATCGTGCACGATCAGATTAAATACAAATGCCAAAAAATGTGTTCAACAATTAAAGAGACGTACAAACCGGATGTTGCAACTTCAGAGACACTCAAGAAAAATGAAAGACAGTTATTGGTGGCATATTACAAAGGTGCTGTACCTCATGTACGTGCTATAGAGGTAATTAACGTTATTAACCTTAATGCTATATATATTTTAGGCTCTTGTATAGAAATATTCGTTTAACTAAATATGGCAAGGTTAATAAAAAATCTTAAATGGTTTTCAATTCTTAGAATATTGTAAATAAGCATATTTCCATACCACCCAACGTCCTGTTGGAAGAAGATTCCCTTCAACGAGTACAGTACACAAATGCAGAATTTGAAGCCATTGAACAAAGATTGAAGAATTTACAACAGAGAGCAAAGCAGGCAAGTGTCAATAGTTGTACAAATTGAAAAAATATAGTACGCTTGTTACATATGTACTTGTCCATAGCTGTATGTACCTTATCCATATCAAATATACTTTACGAACTATTTCTTTGTTCACAGGTTGCAATATTCAATGCCGCCCTTCAAGAAGAAATGAGAATGATTGAACAATTTGAGTCTTACGAACATCAACTTAACAAAATGCTCAATGTAGTTGAAAGTGGGATGATGACACCTGAACTGGATAGTAAAATGTTACAATTGGTTCAAAATTACAAAGAGTTTAGTTCAGAATTTGGAAGTGTAACATCTCCATCGCTGAAATCTAAATACAACAATTTGAACAATCTAAAATGTAAAGACTGTAACTTGAATAGTTGACAAACATTTCTTTGAAATTTGAATGAATGAGTGAATACGTTTTAATTCAATTCTAGCTCTTAATCTTTATATTATGGTAACTGTAAGGTTTGTCTTTATTGTTGCCATATAGACGAATGTACTAAAACATTCTGTGAATGTTACGGTTTGAAAAAATGTTATATGCATGATAAAATAGTTTATTACATTCCTATGGATATCATATGACTAATCCTATTGTGAGAATTACATGGATTAATTTTCATATTGGTGTCAATTATTTTATCCCATTCAGTAAAGCATGGTAAGTGCTGACATATTAACTATTGGATTTAACGGATATAATCATTTTTACAGTGCCGGTTATTAGCCATTTCAGTACCGTTACGAAACATTTTTGAATCTGTGTAACGTTTCGACAGAAACGTAGATTAATTACCGACTAGTGGTTACGTACCATCATTCGGGACTGTACTTCCAGCTGGTGCTGCTCTCTGACCAACAGTTTAGGAAAAATGATTAAAATTTGAATGTGCCGTAACTCTTTCTGAGACTTCCATATTACATTATGCCTTTATTTATATTCAATAATCATTATTAGTTATCAACTATTTCACTCGAACTTTCTTCCATTACTATTATTATGTTGCCTATTATTTAAAATGCTTTTTTCTATCATTGCGCAATCAATCCATTGGATTCATTCACCAAGTTTCATGTATAAACGTTTCATAAATAATACATATATCGCTAATTCACAATAAAAACAAACACGACATGAGAAAACTAAAAAGAAACAGACAACAATAACTAACAGGTGTATAAGATGAAAACATTCGTACGGCAATAGTATATACTTTGACAACGCTTTGAACGATTGTAGGTTATAAATAAAAATACATCGCTCTCGAAAACTACACATTACGACATAAATTCAATAACCAATATCGGTAGCAGAACTGCGATAAAATGGTATATCTTATTGCACCCATGGAACGTTATGAGTACCCCGATTGGCACTACTTTATTCTTTAAAATTTTGTTTACATCTTTTAGAATGTTCAACTCGAATGATTCCAGTAAACACCAGGTACCGCATATACCGGGTATTAGTATGTAACATTGTAAGAATGTTTGTGCAGTTTATTTTTGTAAATAAAGGTGTGAGTATGTGTGTGTTGCATACCCCGGGTGGTCTGTCGGAGATCCCTTCCGGATCTCCGTTGGGAATGAATATGGGTTTCGGTGAAATTCTTAGAGAACCCGAAGCCCATCAAAATCGGTGTAAAGTGACATCGGCGGGGTTTTAGTCGGTAAAGATCCGGCACTACCCCTGCACTTTCCCCTCCGTCACAAAAAAAAAAAAAAAAAAGTACCGCATATAGGAACCAAGTGTACATCAACGCAAAAATGTATTGTTTAGTATCTGTCTATTCTTTCGGCCCTCCAAAACGTGGACTGAACAGAATGCTCAATGGCTGGGTTCTACTTATACGATTAATTTTCCGTTTGAGAAATTCCCACAATTTACTTAATACATCACCCTTTGCGATTAACAAAACCTCTTTCAAGGGCATTACTTTTTTTGCGAGGCACATGCCACCAAAAGTGAATATTAAGAGCAAAAAGCATAGCTCAAAACATCTTCGGGTGTAAAAAAGATACATCGCCGCTCGCACACCGGTAAAGTCTAGCTTATGGTTGGCCTGACAGTTACCAAGCAAAACACAAATACTAAAGCCGTATTATCTCGATGTGCTGGCCGCACGTGCGAATGTGGTCTTTTTTGTCCTCTTCCATTTCTCGGTACTTTGCTGCACTTCGGACCAATACGGTTAGCAGGACAGCTCTTGGCCCTTTTTTCTCCATTTGCTCGCAATGCGAGCATCACCTTGCAGCACATTAGTCTTGTCCACGATTGGTCGATTGGTCAACCGGTGTAATATATTTCGCAGAATTTCTTTGCCTTTGTTGGGGGGGTTTCAACAGGTGGGGATGACGAAATAGGGCGACGGAGGAAACTTAGGCTGCCTGACCTCCGTGTAGTTGCTGAGTTGCGTTTACTCTGATTGCAACGAATCCTCAGTTGTTGATCATGAGCCACGGAAACGATTACTGCGGCGAGCTCGAGAACTGCAAGCTAACGCTGAGACTTCTAGATTTGTTGGAAAAAACTGGATACGAACTGATACAGGAGAATGGACAGCGCCGGTTGACGTCGCCCGAAATTGTGCAGGGCAGTAGCGAACGCAAAAAAGGAGCCGAAGTTTTTATTGGACGTTTGCCTCGGGATTGTTACGAAGACGAGCTGATGCCGTTCCTGGAGAGAATCGGCCGGTTGGTCGAGCTGCGATTAATGCTGGATTTTTCTGGATCCACCCGCGGATATGCCTTCGCGCTGTTTGAGGATTCAAAAACTGCGAAACGGGCATGCTTGGAACTGGACGGTTCCGAAATCAGACTGGGACATCGGGTAGGGGTGGTTAAGTCGGTCGACAATTGCCGGCTATTTTTCGGCGGGGTGCCCAAGAATAAGACGAAGGCAGAGTTCATGGAAGAGCTTAGCAAAATTCTTGACGGGATCGTCGACATTTACACTTACCCGAACGCGCAGGATAAGTCACTCAATCGTGGCTTCATTTTCGTTGAGTTCAAGGATCACAGAGCCGCGGCGATGGCGAGAAGGAAGTTGATTCCAGGCAGGGTGACGCTATGGGATCACGAGATTGCGGTTGATTGGGCTGATCCTGAAGCTGGGGATCCCGTCGACGAAGATATTATGCAATCGGTGAGTATGAAATTAAGTAAGACGCACGTAATTTTGTAAGAAGTTAAGTAAAAGTGATGTGTGCAGCGAGCGGACGGATAAATGTTTGGAAAAGTCGTATGTACTTCTGATGAGGGGGTATTGAATGTTTCAAAGCGTGTAGAGAAGTTCTAATAACAATTCTTAATCGATTTTTGATTTTCAAAGAAAAAAGGGCTTTTTCTCATCATCTACTATTAGTAATAAGGTTGAACAATATTTTCGACTGTTATACGGTACAAAGTATTAATGTTTCCTCAATCCTTACCGTTATATAATTGACAAATTATTCCCCGTTTCGTTGATCGGTAACAATTCTTAATCGATTTCTAATTTTCAAACAAAAAAGGGCTTTTTCTCATCATCTACGATTAGTAATAAGGTTGAACAATATTTTCGACTGTTATACGGTACACACTATTAATGTTCCTTCAATGCTTACCGTTATATAAAATTATAAATTGTTCACCGTGTCGTTGATCCGCGAGAATTGTTAATCGATTTCTAATTTTCAAACAAAAAAGGGCTCTTTTTTCATCACCTACTATTACTAATAAGGTTGAACAATATTTTCGACTGTTATACGGTATAAAGTATTCATGTTTCCTCAATGCTTACCGTTATATAAAATTATAAGTTGTTCCCCGTGTCGTTAATTCGTAACAATTCTTAATCGATTTCCAATATTCAAACAAAAAAGGGCCTTTTCTCATCATGTACGGTTAGTAATAAGGTTGAACAATATTTTCTACTGTTATACGGTACAAAGTACTAATGTTTCCTTAATGTTTATGGTTATATAATTGACAAATTGTTCCCCGTGTCGTTCATCCGTAACAATTCTTAATCGATTTCCAATTTTCAAACAAAAAAGGGCTCTTTTCCTATCATCTACTATTAGAAATAACGTTGAACAATATTTTCGACAGTTATACGGTATAAAGTATTGATGTTTCATCAATGCTTACCGTTATATAAAATTATAAATTGTTCACCGTATCGTTGATCCGCGACAATTGTTAATCAATTTCTAATTTTCACACAAAAAAGGGCTCTTCCTCATCATCTACCATTAGTAATAAGGGTGAACAATATTTTCGACTGTTATACGATACACACTATTAATATTTCCTCAATCCTTACCATTGTATAATTGCCAAATTGTTCCCCGTGTCGTTGATCCGTAAAAATTCTTAATCGATTTCTAATTTTTAACAAAAAAAAAAGGGTTTTCCCTCATCATCTACCATTAGTAATAAAGTTGAACAATATTTTCGACTGTTATACGGTACACACTATTAATGTTTCCTCAATGCTTACCGTTATATAATTGACAAATTGTTCTTCGTTTCGTTGATCGGTAACAATTCTTAATCGATTTCAAATTTTTAAACAAAAAAGGGCTCTTTTCCCATCATCTACTATTAGTAATAAGGTTGAACAATATTTTCGACTGTTATACGGTGCACACTATTAATGTTTCCTCAATACTTACCGTTATACAATTGACAAATTGTTCACCGTGTCGTTGATCGGTAAAAATTCTTAATCGATTTCTAATTTTCAAACAAAAAAAGGGCTTTCTCTCATCATCTACCATTAGTAATAAGGTTGAACAATATTTTCGACTGTTATACGGTACAACGTATTAATGTTTCCTCAATCTTTACCGTTATATAATTGACAAATTGTTCCCCGTTTCGTTGATCGGTAACAATTCTTAATCGATTTCTAATTTTTAACAAAAAAAGGGTTTCCTCTCATTATCTACCATTAGTAATAAGGTTGAACAATATTTTCGACAGTTATACGGTACATACTATTAATGTTTCCTCAATGTTTACCGTTACATAATTGACAAATTGTTTCCCGTGTCGTTAATCCGTAACAGTTCTTAATCAATTTCTAATTTTCAAACAAACAACGGCTTTTTTCGCATCATCTACCATTAGTAATAAGGTGGAACAATATATTCGACTGTTATACGGTACACACTATTAATGTTTCCTCAATGTTTACCGTTATACAATTGACAAATTGTTCCCCGTGTCGTTGATCGGTAACAATTCTTAATCGATTTCTAATTTTCAAACAAAAAAGAGCTTTCCCTCATCATCTACTAATAGTAATAAGGTTGAACAATATTTTCTATTGTTATACGGTAAATACTATTAATGTTTCCTCAATGTTTACCGTTATATAATTGACAAATTGTTCCCTGTTTCGTTGATCAGTAACAATTCTTAATCGATTTCTAATTTT
This sequence comes from Cryptocheilus praepositus, assembly GCA_033815515.1. Taxonomy (NCBI): domain Eukaryota; kingdom Metazoa; phylum Arthropoda; class Insecta; order Hymenoptera; family Pompilidae; genus Cryptocheilus; species Cryptocheilus praepositus. Next base: position 1,853,434 of record JAWWQZ010000222.1, on the reverse strand, counting down.
CAAACAAAAAAGGGCTTTTTTCGCATCATCTACCATTAGTAACAATGTTGAACAATATTTTCGACTGTTATACGGTACATAGTATTAATGTTTCCTCAATCCTTACCGTTATATAATTGACAAATTGTTCCCCGTGTCGTTCATCCGTAACAGTTCTTAATCAATTTCTAATTTTCAAATAAAAAACGGCTTTTTTCGCATCATCTACCATTAGTAATAAGGTTGAACAATATTTTCGACTGTTATACGGTAGAAAGTATTAATGTTTCCTCAATGTTTATCGTTATATAATTGACAAACTGTTCCCCGTGTCGTTGATCCGTAACAGTTCTTAATCAATTTCTAATTTTCAAACAAAAAACGGCTTTTTTCGCATCTACTATTAGTAACAATGTTGAACAATATTTTCGACTGTTATACGGTACAAAGTATTAATGTTTCCTCAATACTTACCGTTATACAATTGACAAATTGTTCCCCGTGTCGTTGATCCGTAAAAATTCTTAATCGATTTCTAATTTTTAACAAAAAAGGGTTTTCTCTCATCATCTACCATTAGTAATAAGGTTGAACAATATTTTCGACTGTTATACGGTACACAGTATTAATGTTTCCTCAATACTTACCGTTATACAATTGACAAATTGTTCACCGTGTCGTTGATCCGTGACAGGTAACGACCTTATTCGTGCGTAATTTATCGCTGACCGTGCCGCAACAAAGAGTGAAGGAGGTGTTCCAGAAGACCACCGGTATTTCAATAGTAAAGTTCAAAAAAATCAATCACTTCGCATTTATTCACTACGAGAATCGCCAAGCTGCTCAGACGGTCATGGATATAATGTCGAGTAAGTTCGCATAAGGGTATCATTCCGTGTTATGTTCGTCAATGCATGTGCAGATTCTTACGAAAAATCGCAACAATTATAATTATAGAGCCACGAGGTGTAGCGGAAACAGAAGGATGGGAAATTCGTTGGGCAAAACCGATCGGCGCGTCGAAAATCATCGAAAGGCAACGTTGTATTTACGAAGCCATTGCCAAGTCAAAATCTGTGAAGTGTCCCCTTGGCATTCAGCGTTTAGGATTGTACAAACAACCTGGCACTACCGTCCCGGAAGCAAATGAAGAGGATTTCATAAATAAGAGTGCTGCTGTACACGCATTAAAGAACATGGTCAAGGAAAAATTGGATGCTGTCTGCGCAGTGGAGTGCATTTGTTTGCCGTACGTTGGCGGTTTCGTTTGCAAAGTAAGTAACATACCAGGTTGCTCAGTAAGTTTTGGCGTTCGATAAGAAAAACACAATGTTATGGTTCAAAATACACTTTATTATTCATCAGTATAATCTCCCTGAACATTAATGCACTTGCTCCAACGATCCTCCAATCTGTGGATCCCATCCCTGAAGTGAGATTCCGGAAGGTCTGCAAAATACGCTTCAACAGCCGTTATGACTTCTTCATTTGACGAAAAACGCTTGCCACGCATAAATTTTTTGAGTTCTGGAAACAAATGGAAGTCGCTGGGGGCCAAATCCAACAATTCGAATTTTAATTCATGGATTTTAGCCATTGTCAAAATGCTCTTGTGACACGGTGCGTTGTCCTGATGAAAAAGGATTTTTTTCTTCTGCAAACCGGGTCTTTTTACACGAATTTTTTCCTTCCACTGGTCCAAAAGGTTGCAATAATATTCAGAATTAATTGTTTTACCAGTTTGCAAGTAATCCACAAATAAAATTCCTTTCGCATCCCAAAAAAACTGATGCCAGAACCTTCTTGGCCGATTTCTGGACACGAACTCGTTTGAAGCCGAACAACCAGGTTCACACCGCTCTTTAGCCTCTTGTTTTGATTTAGGATCATGGTGATAGACCCAAGTCTCATCCATAGTGATGAATCGACGTACAAAATCCACTTTATCCTTTTTAAAACGCTCCAAATGTTGTTGAGAAAGTCGCATTCGAATGTGTTTTTGTTCAATTGTAGCGAATGCGGCACCCATTGTGCACACAGCTTTTTAAAACTCAAAATTTCATTTAAAATATGACTCACACTGCCTAATGAGATGTGTAGAGCCTCTACTAAATCCCTCTCAGTCAAGAAGAGTGAACCAACAAAACAAAAACAAATGTGGACTAGTAGCAACGCCCTCTCTTATCGACTGAGAAAACTTATTGAACAACCTGGTATTTTGAATTTTGATGGGAATTTTTGCACTTTCATTTTAGACGGTTGGTATACTTGGTGAGAACCGTTGAAAGGTTTTGAAAATAAACATATAAAAAACATTCTTGTAACCGTGGACGTTTTAGATAATACTGCATAATTTTTCGTATAATTGCCTTTCACAATTTATTATGCCTTAAAGATATCCATTCATCGATATCGCAAGACGATTTTCGAGTTCCACGGGGATGTAATGCTTTCGAAGCATAAAGCAATTAGCGCCGCCGCGGTGAAATTGTACCAGTATTTGAACACTAACTTGATCCGCCCCGGTAAGTGCATTAAAAATTATTTATACGTTTTCTGCCCTGGTATTTGCCATTAACGCATTGACTGCCGTCCGTATTTTGCTGCATTAGAACGACGATGCTCTGAAATACTACAGCGTTTGACTGAATTATGCAAAATGTAAATAATGTGCAGGTACTGTAGACCAAAGGATTCCATCACTATTCTAACAATAATTGCATTTATAAAATAATTCCTGCTGCCCATTGCGAATATTTTGAATCTTCAGTAAATCTCTTGTGCCGGTCAGTGGTGACGGCAGTCAAAGTCTTAAGGGGACATTCTACTTTCTCATCGAAAAATTTTACTGATTTTCAATAATTTTTTTCTTATCGAAAATAGAAACGCAGCAATTTGAAACTTTCACATTGCATCATATCGACCTTTATTTATACAAAAATATTTTTTTTTTATGTTTTTTCACATTTTTTCATATAAATTCTTCTTGATTACTGGAGCACCTCCAAAAAATTCATACTAACTGGCGTGCGTGATTGCGGTCGTTGGGATAATCAGAAAAAAAAAACAGAACAGGAATCTTAATTTACATACTAACCACTATCGCATGAACCACGGAGAAAGAGTTTGCATGAAAACTTTTAAAATTACTGACTTTCCAAAATTAGGTTCACGAAAATGGCATTTTTTCCGTCCTTTTATGATGGAAAAAAAAATGAGAAAATATTGATTAATTAACACACCCGTGGTTCATACGATAGGCATAAGTATATAGAATAATATATTAAAATCTCGGACCGATTGATCGAATAATTTTTTTACAATCGTGCACGCCAGTTGAAAAAATATAGTACTGCGAAAAACGCATTTAAAGTTTTGCATATCGAATTTTTGTATATAAAAGATTCTTACGTAGTAAATTGTAATATACAATAATTCATAGCCGGATCAATGTTTACATGCAGATCAGCATTTTCTTTTAATTTTTCTGCCGATGTACTAGCGTACTCTAAACTGCATTAACTTGTATGCTGATTTCCAATAAACTTTCTTTTTCGCGAACGACAGGGTCTCGAATTGATAAATTTACTTTGTTTTCGATCCATATTAAAACGATACGTCTCCTTTGAAAACTGTTTGAATACTGAATGCATGTTCAGAAAGCAATAAACATAACAGACATCGTCAAGGTCAAGGGTAAGATGGTATTTAGATGTTATTTTGGTGCGCGGAACACACTCCTTCGTAATGTTTACCAATGCAATGTTTACATTTGGGTGATCTTCTCTTTTAAATCGTTTCCAGAATTAGATAATTTCGTAGAATAAATAAAGATCGCCGAAAGAGAAAAACGGCCCGACCGGTCAAGCGACGTTACCCTTCTATCTGCGCGAGGTGGGTTAGATACGAGGCCTATAACTTTCCCAATTTTTGGAATTTATCGCTGCAAATTTAAGGACATAATGTCCAAAGTATATACTTTCGAATAAGGCAATAAAAAAAAATCGATTTTTTCAACCCGAGAAAGTAGAATGTCCCCTTAAACGGTTAATATTGGGGCCGACAGCATAACCATATTCTCATGTTCTTTTTTTATATATGTGCCCATAATTATGAAAGTGGTCTAAGTCAAAATTTAAAAAAAATGAGTTTATCAGTTATTTCATACCACATTACTTTAAACTAAATTTATTCAATGTAATTTTTACGAAATTGTCAAAAATGAACCATTAGATAGTGGTTGTAATTTCAACATTATATGGAATTCATTTAGTTTTAATTATGAAAGTGGTCTAAGTCAAAAATTTAAATAAATTATATAAACAACTTGAAAATGGCACGTGGCCTTCTTTGACGCGTTTCTGAACTACATAATAAAATAAATGACAATCAAATTTTAATAATAACGACAACTTCATTCCGGTTTATAATCAATAACAAGAAGAGTAAAAAATACCGCGGGTGAATCTGTCTCTTGGCTACAAATTCAATGGATGAGATTCTTGAAAAATGAACCTTATAAAATGTTCTATAAAACATCTTTAGATGATTCTAAATTTCACGTTTTGGATCTTTCACCTAAAAAAGGAAGCCCAAAAATATACGGAAATATTAAATTACTTCCATTATACACCACCATTAGACTAGTATCGGAAGAAAAACATAAAGATATTATGAGTTTACTACCGTACATCCCTCCAGTTTTTCAGGAACATTTTAAGAATCTTAAATACTCGAAATAATGATAAAAATGGATTACTGTTTAAAAATAATTAATAAATGTAATAAATGTTCACAAATTATTTCAATCAAATTATTGTTTCAAATAAAACTCAAAGTTCTTTATTGCTTTAAGTCATTTATAGGATATTCAGTTAATTTTGAAAATGGTCTAAGTCAATTCAATCTTTAAAAATAATATTATCGTATAAAATTCACACAAAATTTCATATTCATAGTAAATTTCCATTAATTAAGACTAATAAAATTATAAATTAAAATGTCGCATAATGTAAAAATATTTTTTAATTTATTCAAATGCAATTCATTAAATATCTCGAAACAAGAAATATATGACTTAGACCACTTTCATAATTATGGGCACATATAATCTGTTGAATTCGTTTTCCGATGCTTTACTATGATGTCTCATTTCTAACCTTCAAACTTGCTTAGTTGCTTGTATGGGGTCAGTAAGAAAAATTATTCAACACTAGAGTAGTTCATAGTCAAGGAGGGAATACATACTAAGATGTTTGTTTTTTTCTGAAAAGTTTTGCCAGGTCCTGCCCATAAAAGCCTGCAGCAACAACCGACTATGCAAGATAAATTTGGATCATCACTGCCAAATCGCAGACCGATCTCGCATACTTGCTCAACATATTAATGCAACTACTGGTGATTACATAATTGGAAATAACGTAGAGATCTGAGAGCATGAGCAACGATGAAATCCGTTTTGAAATATTTAATTTACCTTAATCCGATAATGCGATCGGTTTAATGTCGGATTATTTGAAAAATTCAATCACGTCCGAGTTGGACGTTAAAATCATAATCATCTGTGAAAAATTACGCGCTTATAATGATACATTTAGTTAACCAACTTTCACAGTTATTATCGATGAGAAGGTATTGTAGAATGTTAATGTTTCCTAAGAACGAATTTTAAGAAAAGTCTTGAAGGAAAATAAATGTGATTAAACAAGCAGGTATAAATTATGTACATTAACGCATAAAGCAAGCTCGTTCGACGGATGATGGAATTTATAAATATATTCTGCGAAGCATGGTCTTCCACAATTGCAGATTCTCTACGTTAAAAAAAACTAACTCTTCATTCGAATAATAATAATACTGGTATATCAAGCCAAAGACACGATACGTAGATAGGATACAATACGGGTGTTTTACCGTACTTTTAAACTTTGAATTTTTATTTCGAATTACAATAAGTGTTCAATCTTTGATGCGTTGTATATGATGTACGAATTACTTAAACTAAAATATGATTGTTTTATATGATTAAGTTAATACTTGTGAAACAGATGTGTCCAACGTTGAATTAGTTGTGCGGTTGGATTTGTTAATTACAGTTTTATTTGGTCCGCACGATTAATCACATGTTCAATTGCAGTGTGATGCTATCTTTAGATGATAAATTGTAGTCTGAAAGCGTGCGATCTTCTTCCAGGTAGTAACCATTATGCCAAAGTCTCATTTGACTCGGTGGCCAATCAGAATGTTTTTGAAATTTATAAATATCTGAGATGTGTTGCTTCAATAATTCAACGGTTGTCGAATACGACATCCTAATCCTTAATATTTGTCCATCGACAGTGCGCACGTTGACTAGGTCACAGTTGCATTCTAATTTATACTATTATGATTACGTATGCTTTTTGGAATACCTCAATATTATGTACTCTGCAATATCTTACCATTTTTTTCGTAGAGTGCCATATATGAGAAAAGGTTTAATGTTTCCTACCAACTCATGTATCAATTACATTTTTAATAGACATTATAGAGTATGACCTGAATGAAGCACAGGCTTTTTGAATACTGATACATTCATAGCAATTAGAGACCTATCATTTTAATTGTATTTAATAGTGAGTTCAACTTCATGGTTTACCAAATATATGTACTAAAAAGATTCCATGTATTCCTCTTTTATTTTTGGATTACTTACATGTGATTTTAGTTAACACTTAGCCGACCGCGCGCGCCTAAACGAACTGTACGGTTTCCACCACGCATTTTTTACAAGTAACGCGAACTGATATTCACTATTTGCCATCAAAGTAGCCCGAAAATTATTTAAGTGGTCAATTGTATCTTGCAGTAACACTTTCGTTTAACGATTTCAAATATTGTTTAAACAAAACATGAAATTGAAAGTATATAACAACAATCTTTGGCAGGCTGTTAAAAAAAGCATGGGCAATAAAATTTCAAAATTAACCCTTTGCACTCCGAATTTTCTTTCAATTTCGTTACCAGCAGCTCCCAACGCTTTTAAGTGTTTTGTTTGAAATTTACTTTAACTAAAAAAATAAGGCAATTTAAATAAATAAAAGAAGAAACTAATTCACTTAAATACCAGTTTTATTTACACTATTGTCGTATTTTGAAATTTTCAAGCCTATGATAATTTTTGAAACAACTTTCAAGATGCAACCCTGCTTTTCTTTCGTATGTTTCGCAAAAATAGATAGTTTCTCTTCTTCATCCAGGTATTTTTCTATTTGGGCAAACTGCACAGTCTTTGTGTTTTCCTTCGGAATGTACCAAGATGAAATGAGGTTTTCCATCTAAGCGATCGTGTTTATCAAGTGTTCCAGGCCTCCCCAATTTCATATTTCGTGCACGACAATCACGAGTAAGCATTGACAAAAACTTTTCGCGAAATTTTTTCTGGGCTATAGGTTTTGTTCCTTGGTTTTTTGTTTTTTTCTTTGTATAAAATATATGCATTTACTATGGAGATTTCTAATCCCGAAAATAAATATTTCCTCCACCACTTGAGTGCTCGACGGAAAAAACAATAAGATGTCGCGTATTGGTGCGCCATATCGACACCACCCATATTTTTATTATAATCTATGATCACATTCGGTTTTTTTATTTCTCTTCGATTACCTGAATGTCTAACACTTCTAGTGACATTGCGAGAGCGTTGATAACGTATTATATGTGCGCGACATCTATTTATTTGAACATGAAAAAATGTCGAGTGGGACTCGACAAAGGAGCTCCTGAGATAAAAAGTGATGTCGAGTGACATTCGACATAGGAGTGCAAAGGGTTAACGATTTCAAATATTGTTTAAACAAAACATGAAATTAAAAGTATATAACAACAATTTTTGGCAGGCTGTTAATAAAAGCATGGGCAATAAAGTTTCAAAATTAAGAGCATTAAAGATGACTAAAGATAAATACGACGACCCAAACATGAAATAAAAAAATAGTAATGTGTTTTAATATATTTTTACAGTGTGGTATCGTTCACAGCATGCCAGTTTATACAGTGAATTGTGCATTTTTTAATATTTACTTGTCACACCTCATACCGCTATAACTTTATTTAGTCCCAACGATTGTGTAACTTTTTAAGTAATTTTCAGCACTAAATGGGTGGATTTTATTATATACTGTGCTTTATGGAAACAGCTCATCAGTAATTGTGAACAACTGCAGATAAAGGCAACTGATAATATTGGGTTGGCAACTAAGTAAAAAAATTATATCGATTAGTGCTTTAGTTTTGTTTTTATCCCAATTTAAAAATGGAAGAACAAGACGTGCACTTCAGACATATTTTATTGTATTACTTCCGAAAAGGCAAGAACGCATCGCAAGCACAAAAGAAGTTATGTGCCGTATATGGAAATGAAGCCTTGAAAGAAAGGCAGTGTCAAAATTAGTTTGCCAGATTTCGTTCTGGTGATTTTTCACTGAAAAATGCTCACTGATCTGGCCGTCCAGTTGAAGTCGATGAGATCCATATGAAGGCCATTATCGATTCAGATTGTCATAGTACAACACGTGATATTGCGGAGAAGCTCAATGTATCGCATACATACATTAAACAAAAAAAATTAAAAATGCTTGGTTATGTCAAGAAACTCAATTTATGAATCCCTCACCAGCTTAAGGAAATTCATTTGACGCAACGCATTAGCATCTGCGATTCGCTTCTGAAACGCAACGAAACTGATCGATTTCTGAAAAGCCTAATTACTGGCGACGAAAAGTGGATAGTTTATAACAACGTAAATCGGAAGAGATCGTGGGTGATGAAAGATGAATCAGCCCAAACGACATCAAAAGCAGAGATTCACCAAAAAAGATTATGCTGTCAGTCTGGTGGGATTATAAAGGAATTTTGTACTTTGAACTTATACCATAAAACCAAACGATCAATTCAAACGTGTACGTTCAACAACTCGCCAAACTGAGCGATGCAATTCAAGAAAAGCGGTCGGTATTGTCAAAACGTAAGGGTGTCGTTTTCCACCATGATAATGCAAAGCCCCACACCTCTTTGATCACTCGCCAAAAATTATTGGAACTGGGTTGGGATGTTTTATCACATCCACCATATAGCCCTGATCTTGCGCCTTCAGACTACCATTTGTTTAGTTCCATACAGAACTCTTTAAATGGTAAAATGTTTAATAACGCTGATGATGTCAGATCACATTTAATTCAGTTTTTTGATGGTAAAGATCAAAAATGTTGCGAACGTGGAATTTTGACACTGCCAGAACGATGGCAAAAGGTCATCGACAAAAACGGACAGTATCTAATTGAATAAAGTTATATTTTTAAACAAAAATTCAGAGTTTTCCTTCTTATTTGAAATGCGCAATCACTTAATTGCCAACCCAATAACAGAAAGAAGGAAACGCATTGCTAAGATTAAAGTGAGAGATCTCCCCAATCGGTCGTGCACCGATCTCTTTTAAAATGGGGAGATCTCCCCAATCGGTCGGCTAAGTGTTAAAAGTTATTCAGTTTGTACGTATAGTGGGAAAGGGACTTTGCGCGCTTAACAACGGCGGCAAAATTCGCGAATAATCTTGTAGAATCATTCGCACGGTCTGATAATCGGTGTTACCGGTAACGTTATTCGGTCGCATGCATTGAACGAGCCTCCTCGCTTCCAATCCGCACACGAGACTCTTTGACACATCGTTGCCCAAAGCATTCATGTTGCTTGTAGCAAAATCAAGCAACCTTTCAACAGCGCAATCGAGAACTTTATCGCTCGGTATTTCCCCTTGACCAGTCTCGATACAATCTTTTATAATGTCACTCATCCAGCTCCAATCCTCCCATTCATCTGTGTATGATACTTTCTGATTTTCCATCTGCCACGTTAAACGTGCGCGATATCTGTTTTGCATTCAAACAATTTAATTAAAAGCGATGCAACAGAAACATTCTCAAATTTGGTCGCGCATATTTGGTTTCAGAAATAAAATTGTGCACCGATAAGAAACATTTGCAGATATGAGTATAATATAGCATATAAGAGCAATACTTACGGCCATCGCCAAGGATTCTTGCCAAATTTCACTCTCTTCAGACTTCCCATATACGAAAACATGTTAAAGTCTATGATGCTGATCCGATTGTAGTCGAAATAGAAGTTCTGTACTTTCGGAAGCATTTGGAAGACCGGATAATCGATACCGCCGATTTCATTGAAGGATAAATCGAGTGTCTCCAGGTTAAACATAGTGACAAACCAGTCTGCCGGTACCCATGTTATCTTATTGCCCCATAGAATGAGCTTCTGTAGATTCGTTAAACTTATGAAAGCCTGCGAATCTATCGTTTGAATTCCTGATTCGTGCATGTCCAAAGTCCCGAGAGTACGGCTGAATCTTGTAAAACTATGTCTTAAACGAAAGAGAAGGCGCGTTAGCATAACTGAAGTTATGATACGATAAATTATGAAATCCATGTATTGATCACTTACCCAGGAATATGTGGTATGGTCGAATCAGAGAAAGTAATCGACGTTGTATTAGACTTTGCGAGATCCAACGCCTTTTGAAAGTTCTTTATGTATGAACATGTGAAGAACACACGCTTTGTTCGTTTGTAAGACATACTCTTGCACGAGGACTCAACAAGAACATTTTCAAACAAACTATAAACTAAAAAGAATATTATAAGACGTTTCATTATGTTGAATTTGACCGTGATCTGTCTTCGACGACCGAATATGTTCAACTGAATTCTTCAAATACAACAAGCTGCGTATAACTATTTGCGTGGGTGGTGTATCCTATGCTTCTTCTATCTCTTTCCTCTTCCCGGTGATAATACCAAATATAGTAGACGTCAGCGATATTGCTTTTGACTAATTACCGAATATAATCAGCGCAGTATTCGTCGTTAGGTTTTCATGAGACAAGTCGTAAAAAGTATTGGATTGGATTGTATTTACACTATAGTAGAAACAACATTTATTGTCGTACGTATATACATAAATGTATAATTCATCCTGGTATAAGGTTAATATGCGTACTTATGAGGATGCCCACGAAACCATACACCGCTCTGTAGCGTTTGTAATGCGGTGGACCCCTTTTTTTACCGTTCTTTCAAAATGTATTATTAATGACCAGTAACTTATCCATCCGCTAAATAAACCAATTAATCGCACGCGCCAGTTTTCTTCAATCTGCCTTCTGACACGCTTTCTAAAACTTACAAACACACCTGACGAACACCGACGTTTTCCCAAAATTGAAACAACTTCCCACACCGCGCTGCAACAACGCGCATAAAAGCGGCGACCAATAATATCTCGGTCATTTTTAATTACACTTAGCTATGTTCATATTACATACACCTACATTTATTGTCATAAAAACGTCTTCTTATTTACATTGCACTGACTGTCACGTCCATTCTCGCAATTCATTCATGCAGTCGATCAACACAATTCGATCGAATCCTCGTAACGAAGTAACAGTAAATTAAGACATATCACCTATCAGGCAACGTCTCACGCGTTATACCTGAATCGCTCATAATTTGCGCTCATAATTTCGCTTAGTCTGACAGTAGTTACATCGATTTTCAATTGGTTATATAGCTAGCCTTAACACGTTGACTGCCATGGTGGTCACCGGTGACCGGTGAAAAAATTTTACTAAAAATCCAAAAAATTCGCAATGAATCCTATTTGCAGTATTATAAAAGCAGTTGATATTGGAACAGTGTTTCAATACTTTGGCTTCTAACAACTCTGCGTTACCTTCATTTTACACGATTTAATCATACTCTGCAGTATTTCATCGCATCGTGGTTTTAACCCTTAGCAAAATACACGTAGGCAGTCCGTGTTAACGGAGCCAACTACGTTTTTTACATGATTGCGCTTAAAATGCTGTGGTATCGTGGTGTTTATTTGATAAAAATACTGTAAATGAAACGTATTATCTCTGCACTGTTACGATTAAACCATTTTTTAACCTTTATTTATATTTCACGTTATTATAATATAATATAATAATAAAACTCCGTTTCACTCGTTCTGCTGCGAAAATGTGCTGGAGCGCTAAGGGTTAACATAGCAAAATACCCTTGACAGTCAACGTGCTAAACATACACAATTGCAATCGCCTGTAACTTTGCACCCAGTGCCCACACGGCCACATTCCTTGGCGATTACATCCAGTTACCTTTAACGACAGTAGCGGGTATGTCTGATTGCAACCGATCGCAACCTCGATCCCGGCCAGTGACGATCGCTACTAAACAAGTTGCAGCCGAGTGTATCGAGAAGAATCAGTTCCACCTCGCGAGAACGACGCAAACAATTGTAAGGGCGAGTCCGCTTGCAAGACGAATATGATGCGACGACATCGTGCCGCTTTGAACGTCCAATTGAGTTGGCGCCGAGTGTGCGGGCGCAGGTGCCGGCGGAGGATACGAAGAAACTTTTGTACCACTCTTTGCGTCCACGATATTTGGCAAGGCGTTCGATGTATTTCGTCTTGACATAGGCGTGGTATGGCCCAAGTTACCGAGATTCCTCGGGACAGGGTCCGCACCCACCCTTTCCCGCTCCACGGTGTATGAATATTTCTTGCCATTCCTCGCGGGTTGCGTCCTCCACTGTTTCTCTCCATTCTCTGTATTCCGCACCGAAGCTGTGGTCGCTTTCGATAAATGGAGCTCTGCGAACGTGTTATCCCCGCGCAAACATTAGGAATCGGTATACTGAAAACGATAACCTGGAAGGGATATTCGGCAGAATGTGTATGAGTGTCGTACCTTGTAGCCTTATCGTTCCCTCGGCCGTGCCAAAAACGTTTTCTGCGATGCACGTGTAGCTACCGAAATCGTTTCGATTTAATTGCTTGATGGTAAGGTTTAGTTGGTACGCGTAGTCGTTGATCGTCACGGTTGATAGCTCGTGCTTGTCGTCGGTTAAGAGCTTCAATCCTGTGAACCGACATGTGTTTACTTAATATTTTATCGAATACTTCAAACATTTTTAGTGTCAGACAAACTTATGTGTTATGAATCTGTGATAATATGAAAATTATGTTTGAACGATGAAAAATATTCTCCGCGTAATCACAATGCGAATATTCAGAAAACCTCATAAGCATTTGGCGAATATAACGAATATGTGGAACGTTTGAAACTGTCTCGTCACTTATAGTACAACATAACACCGTGTAGAGTCGGACAGCAAGAGTACCGACATTTATTTACTTAATACTTTATCGAATACTTATTTTAATTTGTGTTTGACTTTGGCCAAACGCATTTTTGCCACTCAAATTCCGGGATGATAATGATTAAATCGATTAATTCCCTTTTTGACTTGCTAGTTTTACGTTATGGTGCGCAAAGTATAAAGGCTGAACTTCTAATGCGACTATTCAGGGTGGGAAACATTCGATGTAATTTGCAACGAATATTGCGCGAATATAACGAATATGTGGAACGTTTGAAACTGTCTCGTCACTTATAGTACAACGTAACACCGTATAAAGCCAGACAGCAACAGTAACGACATTTATTTTCTTAATACTTTATCGAATACTTAAAACATTTTTAGCGTGCGACAAACTTATGTGTTATGAATCTACGATAATATGGAAAAAAGGTTTGAACGGTGAAAAATATTTTCCGCGTAATCACACGTAAAACCTCGTAAGCATTTCGAGGTAGATTTGGCCAAACGCATTTTTGCCACTCAAATTCTATAACGAGTGAAACGTTTGAAACTGTTTCGGCACTTATAGAACAACGTAACCCCGCGTAGAGCCGGACCGCGAGAGTACCGACATTTATTTACTTAATACTTTATCGAATACTTAAAACATTTTTCATTTGTTAGTTTGTCATTATTGTGCGTAAAGTATAAAGGCTAAACTTCTAGTGCGAGTATTCAGGGTGGGAAACATTCCATGTAATTTGCAACGAATATTGCGCGAATATAGCGAATATGTGAAACGTTTGAAACTGTTTCGTCACTTATAGAACAACGTAACCCCGTGTAGAGCCGGACAGCGAGAGTACCGACATTTATTTACTTAATACTTTATTGAATACTTAAAACATTTTTAGTGTGAGACAGACTTATGTGTTATGAATCTACGATAATATGGAAATAACGTTTGAACGATGAAAAATATTATCCGCGTAATCACACGTAAAATCTCGTAAGCATTTTGAGATACATTTGGCCAAACGCATTTTTGCCACTCAAATTCCGGGATGATAATGATTAAGTCGATTAGTTCCCTTTTTCATTTGTTAGTTTGTCATTATGGTGCGCAAAGTCTATACGCTGAACTTCTAATGCGACTACTTGGGGTGGGAAATATTCGATGTAATTTGCAACGAATATTGTGCGAATATGTGGAATGTTTGAAACTGTTTCGTCATTTATAGAACAACGTAACACCGTGTAGAGCCGGACAGCGAGAGTACCCTCCATCATGACGCAGCCAGGTATGCACAGAGGGCTCATGAACACGAGAAAGGGATCGTAATAACTAAACTATGCGCACAATAACGAACATGTATAATTAATTGCGTAATAGGATCCGAATATTACATTTAACGTTCTAATTTACTCGTATTATGCGTCGAAATTAAAGATTCCAATTTCTGTTTGCAAATTTTCATGAACAGCAGTACATGACTTCGTTAGCAATGTATATAATGCCGTCGCATTTAATCGTCTCCCATCGATACATCCGAAGACACTTTGCGAGAGACGCTTCAAATACATTTCTACACGGGAATCGACTCGATGTTACGAGAAATAGTGAAATAAATCGCAGCGACAGAAATGTTTCGAAATACAATTAACTTTCATTAGATCAAATTTTGTCGTAAAAGTGAAATAGAGTGAGGATCACGTTCGTCTACCGAATGCTTTATTTTTTTTCAATTAAGCCCTCTCTATACTCTACATACAGGTCGTATATTGTAAAGAAGAAAAAGTTGGGAAAGCAAAGTAGAAGTGTAACATGTTAAAATGGGGTGTCGCCAGGCAGCTGTCTCGCCTGGATTATCCGAAAACCGTATGCTCGCTAGAAATTGCAAGCATGGTAAACTTTGTCGTCCGCCGTCAGTTGACGAATTAACTCGTCACGCGGACGGCATCGGGAGATGTGTCATACTGTGGTGCTTAATGCTGAAAGTTTCACGTTTGCGCTCCGAATGCGCAACGATCCTCACCGTCATCTTTATACCACGTATTCAAAGCTCTCGGCGACGACTCGACGTAGCATTGGAGGACGACGTCACTGTTGGCAGGTGCCACTACCAACTGGTTGGAGACTTTAATCAGTGGTTTAACTGTAACGTGAGAGGAGATGTAATTAATCATACGGCACTTCTGCGGCGTGTGGTTTTCGGACTCTAAGAGGAAGGACACCGCTTATGGAAACGATGAACCATGTACCGTGAGGATGAACACTTACAGCGAACGTTGACGTGATATCTTTTGCTGACCGTTGGCGGTACACCGTTTGACGCGATGCATAGATACGAGCCCATCTCCTGTCGCAGAATCCCGGTTAGATTCATTTCCTCACCCTCGTACGTTTTAACTATTACAAAATGTCGCAATCATTCACCTATTCTGTCCTACTGGCTCCGACCTTTCAGCTGTGACTACTATTGTAAGTACTAACTGGGCACGCATCATTTGTTTCACAGCTAAAGGGTTAACAGAACAATAAAAAAAAAATCGGTGATACATGCATTGGTTCAATCAGAATATTTTCTCTTAACACGTTGACTGCCGTGCGTATTTTGCTGTATTAGAACGGCGATGCTATGAAATACTACAACGTTTGACTGAATTCATGTAAAATGTAAATAATGTGCACGTGTTTATGTTAGTTAACACGTTGACTGCCGTGCGTATTTGGCTGTATTAGAATGGCAATCGAAATACATTTTAACAATAATCGCATTTATAAAAGAATTATTGCTACCCATTGCGAATATTTTGGGTCTTCAGTAAAATGTCTTGCGTCGGTCATCGATGACCATCACGGCAGTCAGAGAATTAATGGTATGATAAGAGTCCGTTAACCCTGGTATTTGATGCCTGTTGTGCCTCTGTGTTCGAAGCGTACTAACGTTAATGAAGTGGATGTTTATGGTTTAAAATACAGCTTGTATTAATCGAAAGATTTAAATGCGCAACGTATTATGAAGTACAAGCTATGAAGTTTTTATGAGTGTTCGGAAAAGCGTATTTCCCTTACAGACGGGAAGTGTAAAGTTGGATGATATGGAAGAGGTAATCTTCGAGCGAGAAGAAAAGAATCGACGCATACGGAAACGCGTCCTTTGTAATCTTGCATCGGCGGATATAAACTGATCGTTCACGGACCTTCAACTAATAAAGGCACACTTCCGCCGATGCATTTTAGGGAAAATCGCGGAGAATCGCTGGTAGGATGGAGATATCCGGCTATGGTATACACACTTGCGACGCAGTGTACACACTGAATATTGCAATCGGGTACGCGAGTCGATGGGGCCGGTGAAGAGGAAATATATGTAAAGTCAACATCAATCACTCACAGTCAGAAAGGCTAATAGGATCGCTGCATTTTCGCGGAAGCCAATGGACCTATCGTTATAATCAGAGTGCTCTTTAGTCGTTACTCAAAAGAAAATGTATTGCATACACGTCATTTAAGATGCCTGCATATTTCTTTTCTTCCCGATAGCCATTAAAACCCGCAACACGTTGCTTAGTCAGACTGTCCTTGAGTTGACAGTAACTTTTGCGCCGAACGATAAATCAAATCTTAAAATACATCCGTCCGAACGACTAATTGGTCTCTGATTATGACCGACGATCCGACATACTGGTGGACTCTTGATTACTACTCTGCAGTTTTCTGACATAATTAGAGTCACTATTCAACCGGACGCTGACATTTATCAACGCATCGGGGAGTCTGACATTATGTGTCTTGATCGTAAGTCCCATAAATTCATACTAGTCGCATTAACCAGCGGAACAAAGCAAAAAACATTAATCCCATTAAACTTTCTTTATTTCCACACGTTGCGCTTTTTATAGCTTCGTACGTACGCACGAAACTGTGATGATAGGAAGAATGACACTGCGCGAGAGGTGGTAAAAATGGCCATAGAAAATTACAGCCGCTTCTGGGAGATGCACAGCCGCAGTCAAGTTAACGTCCGGAACTTTCTAGATGATTGTATGCAGGGTGGAACATTTTGAGAGCCGAAAATTTCGAAAGGATACGCATAGACTTCTGGCAACATAAAAGCGAACGTACCGTGTAGGATGTCTTACCTCGTTTAACACCCTCCTCGGTCCTTAGCGTGATATTTCGGCCATCTTCTCGTCGCCAGATGACCACAGGTTTCGGCGCACCGGTCGCTCGACACTTTAACCGTACGTCGCTGTTCTCCTTCGTCGTTAAAGGATCCACAGAATCATCCAGGTCCATAATATCGGGCGGTATCACCACCTTCATGTAGCCCGTCTGCGTTAACGTTCGTTAATGACTACCAGACTACCTTTACTCTCTCATAATGGAACAGATCTAGGATCCACTTCCTCCGCCGTCAGCCGCTCTCTTGGGTATTTAAATCAAGCTTAAGTCACGGATTCAGGAACCTCCGGCGGGCGCAATCGCTCGACCAAGGAAGGAATTCCGCATTAACTTTTTCAGCTCAATGAGTTTCACTTATTTAGAGACAGGAAAGAAACATTTTTGCAAGCTTTTAAATAAATCTCTCACAATGTGCTTGATAGGGGAGAGTGAGTCCTTTCATGAATACCGAGGGAGAGTGATATTGAATTGAACGTTCGAGCCAGTTTCGTGAATAGATTGAAATGGAAGTTCGTAAACGTGTCCGGTGCTTACACCGTGAGGTGGAAAACGCGTGTTTATATCGGCGAGTATGAAATGATGACTAAGCAGATCTATTTAGTCCGTGATCAGTTTTACTGACCTGGCTCCTCATAGGATCCGTATTAACTTGACACATGTACGTGCCGGAGTCGTTCGGTTGTACGTTGGTCACGTGCAGCTTCCACGTGTTATGCCCGTTGTGAGTGACGGACAGACGAGGGTTAGGAGCGACCATGCGCGTATGGATGGCTAGGATGGCTCTCGAGTCCGACTTTATCCAGGCAACCTGCGCGAAGCATAATACGCATAACGACCATGGTCGCGTTCCGAGGGTTCAGCAGTGAATCTAAATCTATGAGGCAGCTACATTGCAGATTCTCGTGTCCGAAGAACCACCGCCGTACATACACGGCAGATGTAAATGTGAGAATATTGCATTTGCACATTGGTGTACGTCACGAAGATATGTGTGAAAGGGAAAATTTAACACCCAAGAAGGCCAACAGAAAAAAATGCTTTCGTAATGCAATTACCGTTACACACGAGGAACTGGGCTAAAACACAAAAATCTAGTAGAACATGCATCGAATTTTTCTATCCGCATGAATCGCTTGAAAAGATAAAACGTCAGTGGTATCAGATCCAATTGCGTAACACACATGAATTGCACAAAACAATGAATATTTGACAGAGTACCGCTGTAGTGTAGACAAAATATTACCGTGCTACACGCTTTACGTTTACGATGCCTTACATATTTCACTCACGTAGGTGAAACAGTAAAAAACGATGTGCAACGACAGAAAAAAACGTGGATTAAATGGCAAAAGCAGGAATGCATTGCAATACTCCTGGTTTGTATTTCAACTGGCTGAAGAGGGATACCCACCATTCTCCTGCGGTGAAACAAGCATCAGTTCGGCATTCATTAGTAACTAGTTGAAAAATCGAGCCGCTCAGATGAAAAAAGAGGCAAGGTAAAGCAAGAAAAAGCCTACACCGAAAATTCCTGTTAAAGAGCGTGCTTGTCAGCATTGGCATAGAGCGCAAGCTCCACCAAACAACGCCGTTCTTCTTTCTCTTTTTCCCCATCTCTCTTCCGCGTCCCCGAATTCAGGACTCAAATGCTAGTTCGGTCCATACTTCGGTTACCCCCGTGCTAAACCTCACCCTCTTACACCCTGACGTGGTCGACAGCTCGATCTGTCATATCTCAGGCGACATGGGTGTTCTATTGAGCAGGTGAAAGGGCTTTTAAATCGCGAACAAAAGCGCGTTTCGATCCATTGGCAATAGAATTTAAGCTGTGCATAAATAACGCTGATGGAGCGCCGCGCTGTTCCGGTCCAGGGCATACCTGAAACTTCGTCCAGGCAATGTCCCCCGCACTGTGCTTGTAGAGCTCCCAAAAGCTTTCGCCTTTCAAAAGTCACTCCCGAACCCCGTCGACTTTAATGAGATTTTGCGTCTTGTTAACTAACATTGCACTCCATGGTGTGCTAACGAAAAATTAATGCAATGCTACTTTGTTATTGACGCGTCGAACATATCAATTAATGCGAATCTTTATGAGCTGACAAATATGCGATGAAATACTGGAGAGTATGATTAAATCGTACAAAATGAAGGTAACGCAGAGTTGTTAGACGCCAAAGTACTGAGGCACCGTTCCAATATCAATTGCTTTTACAAGATTGCAAATAGGTTTCATTGTGAATTTTTTGTATTTTTAGTAAAATCTGTTGACTGACCACCGTGGCAGTCAATGTATCAATTCGCGAATGGAAGCCGTATTCTATTCGCGCCGAAGTAGCAATAAAGTAGGTGCAGAAAGTTATTTTATGGATTGGTGGATCCATCTACGGACGATTTTGGTTAACGTAAACGTCACGGGTTGTTTGTTAAGTGAAATTTGCATCTTGTTAACTAACATTGCCACCCCATGGTGTGCTAACGAAAAATTAATGCAATGCTGCTTTGTTATTAACGCATCGAACATATCAATTAATGCGAATCTTTATGAGCCGACAAATAACAATGGCCGGACGTGCACAATTGCGTATTGTTTAACACGTTAACTGCTAAAACTGATAGAACCGCGATGCGATGAAATACTGCAGGGTATGATTAAATCGTGCAAAAAGAAGATAACGCAGAGTTGTTAGAAACCAAAGTACTGAAGCACCGTTCCAAATCAATTGCTTTTACAAGATTGCAAATAGGTTCCATTGTGAATTTTTTCTATTTTTAGTCAAATATGTTCCGCCGGTCACCGGTGACGACCGTGGCAGTCAACGTGTTAATTCGCGAATAGGTGCCGTATTCTATTCGCGCCAAACTAGCAATAAAGTAGATGCAGAAAGTTATTTTATGGATTGGTGGATCCATCTACGCACGATTTTTGTTGGTTAACGTAAACGTCGCGGGTTGTTTCGTAAGTGAAATTTGCATCTTGTTAACTAACATTGCCACCCCACGGTGTGCTAACGAAAAATTAATGCAATGCTGCTTTGTTATTAACGCATCGAACGTATCAATTAATGCGAATCTTTATGAGCTGAGAAATAACGATGGCCGGACGTGTACGATTGCGTGTTTAACACGTTAACTGCCAAGCGTATTTTGCTATATTAGAACCGCGATGTGATAAAATTCTGCAGAGTATGATTAAATCGCGCAAAATGAAGGTAACGCAGAGTTGTTAGAATCCAAAGTATTGAAGCGCCGTTCCAATATCAATTGCTTTTACAAGATTGCAAATAGGTTTTATTGTGAATTTTTTGTATTTTTAGTAAAATCTGTTGACTGACCACCGTGGCAGTCAACGTATCAATTCGCGAATGGAAGCCGTATTCTATTCGCGCCGAAGTAGCAATAAAGTAGGTGCAGAAAGTTATTTTATGGATTGGTAGATCCATCTGCGCACCATTTTCGTTGGTTAACATAAACGTCGCGGGTTGTTTGTTAAGTGAAATTTGCTTCAGCCGTAAATAATTAAAGTCGGAATTTCATGGTGAAATATTATGTAGAAAGCGTATGCGTCATTGACACCGCTCATAAGCAGACGTCTGTTGTTAAAATGCTTCACACTCTCCTCCGCTGGTATTGATGGTATCAGACGCAGATTATTCGCGCGTTGCGTAAAACATCGCAAATATTCTTTAATGCCGTACAATACTCGCCATATACGTTCAAACGGCCGGGAAGGGTTTGACTAGGTGCCTCGGGCGAACGTGTATGCGGGAAAGAATAAATACGTCGAGCGGAGTGGAGAGTCTGCTTCGGCTGGCAAAAATCAGGCCCATTCACGGTGTACGCGACGCTGTATTAGCGGCACTGATTTATGTCCTTTCTTCGTGGCTTCCTTTTCTCTTTCCGCAACTCTCTTCCTTCGCAGCGGCAGTAGTCGTCGTCGACCTCGTTCGTAGCTCTACCTTTCCGTCCACCTCCTTTTCTGCCCTGTACATTTTCGCCACCTCTCTCTTTCTCACACATTTCCCTTATCTCGCTATATCTGCCCGTCTCTCCCTCTCTGTTTCCACATCTCTCAGCCTTTTTCCATCCATCGAAACTAACACACGAACGCTCTCTCCCCTCTGAACACGCGCCAACAGCGTTTCATCCTGCGATAGAAACGATTGTCGATTCGAGCGCGCAATCAAACTTGGACTTCTTCTCGAAAGTGAATTACTCGGTGGGTCCGTCCCACAAGGGGCTTTGGACAGGACGCGCGGGAAAGGCGGAACACAGGTCAAGTATACACACACGTGCTTTTACCATAATGCCGTATTCGTGCATAGGCCTGTGTGTATTTCTAACCACACAATTGTCTTTTCCGCCTTACTCCTTCTTCCCATCGCACTAGCATGTAATATACGTTCGGGGGGTAGGGGTACACCAGTGTATGGACCTAGAAATATGCCGAACTACATTTTCGACCGGCATTTCTTGAAGTTTATGCGGAGCTTACGCGGTTCAACGTGAAAGGTCCCGTGAGAGGGTGATATGCTTTTATGATTACGAGGAATAGCATTTTATTTGCAGCCAACCGATAAACAGGCAGTCGTAAAAATGATTATGTGTTATGTTAGTCTTAATCCGTTAAAAACAGTAGATTTCGTAGAGAGAAAGAGTCTATAGTATGTATAATAGATCTATAGTGTGTGTTATTCTACTCATCCATATTACACAGAATACGTCAGGGCAACGAGTATATTACTTCACGCGCTATGAAATTATCGGGAGTTGCATCTTCTCTCGTGGTTGGTATTTGCAATTATGGTTGCAGCGCAATCCGTCTGAGCCATGTCGAGTATTTATGGAAATATGATTTAGGCCACTACTTACAATTTCGGATCATGCCCTTAATCGACTTACTAATTATACGGCTATACACTGGTATATAGAGAAGCAATTACCTTATAAGATTGAAGATGATTAACGACGCAGGTGAAGGAAACGTCACGACCTTGAGTGACCGTATGGTTCTCCAGAGGTGCCAGAAACTCTGGCAGAATCTCGGACTTTGGCACCGTTTGACCTGTATAATTAACGATTGTATAATTAACGATAGCAAAACCTGTATTGGGTTTCCCCATCAGTGTAGTTTAATAAACGCGAACAGGATCCGACCATCTAGTTGCATCTAACGATCAATATCTCGCAGTCCACTTAAGTAATGAACCCGTTTATCGTTGACGCTCGATCTTGTAATTTTTCCGTCCCGTTTAATTCAATTTACCGCGCGTTTATCTGGTTATTGCATCGAATATCGTGACATGCAGCCCGTGCACCAACATTTCCCGTGAAATTGCACGTAACAATTTCCTTTCAGTTCCGGAAAACGCCAATCAGATTTATTTAGGCCATACTTTGTATTTGTATTTAATTTTTTTTGCTGCATATTTTTTATTCCAAATTAAAGTGAAAGGACTTATTTTACAATTCTACATTGAAAGCAATATACCAGAGTCTCAACATAGTGCTAAGATGGATGAAAATCTTCAAAATGTTTGTTTTGCCTCAGTTACGTACGATGAAAGCAGATTCAAAAAAATATTAAAAGAGGGTATGAAAGAAAGCCGAAAATCTTGAAACTCTCTTTTGTCCAAGTTCGAAAGGGTGCTGTTAGATCACATCATTCCCGATAAGACTGTGTCTATAGTATGTTTTTGGGTGGTATATACCGCTCGCAGAAAGGAAGTCGAACTACCTTTATTGTCGACTGACCGAGTTGTTAGTCAGTTTTGTCACAATCATTTATCATGATAACGTAGGGCATCAGTGAGTCTATAAATATAATAATTTGCATTCTTAGTAGTTTCCGGTTCAAACCATCTTCCTCAAAAGTAATTATGTTTTGCAAAAGGCGCGAAACTTCCGCAGCTCCATTCAACGTGCTTGTGAAGAGATTATATTTGATTTTTGCTGTATCTGGCGTCGAAAAAGAGGCTAAGAAGGAAAAAGCACAGAAGCTGATGCCTCTGAGAGGACAGATTGTAATATTCGTTTCCGTCATTTTGCTAAGAGTAGCGGAGAACTCGTAACTTTTCCACCCAGTTTTCCTTTTCTCTTCCCCCGCTCTATCTACCATTCCGCCGGCAGCTTAGTTTTTTACCTCTCTTTTCTTCGGAAACCTGTGGCACGATAATGCCCGTAGTATTCCTCCGAAAAGATTTCGTTTTGTCTCTTACCGAAAGTGGAGTAAAGAAGGGCGATGAGAGAAAGGCAAAGAACGATGTCCCGCGATGCCATGCCATAGGGTAGGCCATACGCCATACGTACTGTAACAGAAGACAAAGCTTTAGGAAAGGTATGAAGCAATCGCAAACGAACTGACATTGCCTGAGATGGAAGTCAGGAATCTTTTACTGGACTCATATTACAACACTCCAACTTAGTCACTAAGCCATTGCGGGGTACATATACGTGGGCAGTCTAGTTAAGACGTTAGCGTACAAAAGAAAAACGAAAATTTTGGAAAATTGACGATTTATTTTTCTATATAGTCTCCTTTTAACTCGATACACTTGATCCAGCGATGAAATCTGGGCATATCCTGCATGAAATATTCGGCATGAGAAAGCTTTCTGCTCGATGGGTGCCGCGTTTGCTCACTCCGGATAACAAGCGCATCCGTGAGACCACTTCGGAGCAGTGTTTGACACTGTTTAAGCGCAATCCGAAAGAGTTTCTACGTCGTTTTGTGACTGTCGACGAAACGTGGATCCACTGGTACACACCAGAGACCAAGGAACAGTCGAAACAGTGGACTGCGCCCGGCGAATGTGCTCCGAAGAAGGCGAAGACTCCTATCGGCCGGAAAGCTGATGGTCACCGTTTTCTGTGATTCACAAGGTGTGATCTACATAGACTACCTGGAGAAGGGCAAAACAGTCACAGGGCTGTACTATGCCGAATTATTGAGTCGATTCGACGCCGAATTAAGGAAAAACGGCCCCATTTGGCGAAGAAAAAACTGCTCTTTCATCACGATAACGCACCGGCTCACACCTCTGCCGTCGCTACAGCCAAATTCGTTGAATTAGGCTACGAACAGCTGCCCCATCCACCGTATTCTCCAGATTTGGCCCCGTGTCACTTCTTTTTGTTCCCAAACTTGAAAAAGTCACTCGCTGGGCAGAAATTTGAGTCGAATGAGGAGGTTATCGCCGCCACGGAGGCCTACTTTGCAGATCTCCAGAAAACGTATTTTTGAGACCGGTTGAAGAAGTTGGAGCATCGCTGGATCAAGTGTATCGAGTTAAAAGGAGACTATGTTGAAAAATAAATCGTCAATTTTCCAAAATGTTCGTTTTTCTTTTGTAGGCTAAGTACTTATCGGACTGCCCACGTACAAGTACAATTTGTTCATTATTTTCTCTGCCCTTATGTTCTAGCTGCTAATTCTAACTAGAGTTTATCACCGAACAAACGTATTTGAGATACGCTGTAGTTTGGTCACGCGGTAGAACACCACATTGTTAGTATCAGTATACAAGTTTACAGAATATCGTAGGCCGGTGTCAATCCGAGGTAGAGTTTACACCTCAAATCAAATTAACAATCAGGAACCGTGCGTCAACCGAATTAAAGCGAGAACGCCGAAAACTCGAGTCTATCTCCCTTCGCGCATCAAAGAACGTCAGGGCGTCTAAAATTGCCTTAACTTTGGTGATTCGCCACAGAGCCCATCCCTATGTTTAGTACATAAGTCTACGGGGTATAACGGTTTCGTCCCAATGCCCGATGAAGTTAACGTACAAACCGAATTATCAATGGAGGACCATGCGCCGGTGTGCCAACAAAATTATAGTTCATACCCGCGACACATACCGATTTACCAATGAGACACACGAAACAATATACAGAAAAGGGGCATCCTTGTTAAAGCCGTATCATGCCAGACTATTCAGCTGTCGATTTTCATTCTCCCAAAATGATATTCAATTAACTCCATAATTATGACCGGTTCATATTGCGACGAGACGAAACCGCATTCGCATAAACCCTGGTGGATTTCTCGGTGTGCCGCAACGGACTGCCGAGCGCCTGAAATTGCCTTAACTTGGGTGATTCGCGACAGAACCAGCCGATATTCGATGACGCGTGGGTGGGCGGTGCTGGCGGGAGAGTACAGTAGTCCGGAGTAGGCAGGCAGCATCAGGAGGGGCTAAAATCGAGAAATCCGCGACGTCGTCGACGTGAGTGAGCCCGAAGAGAAGGGGTCAGCCCTGAATTGCGTGAATATTAACTCGACAGTTGGTCGCCACATAAACGCCAACCGTTGATATATCCCATCCTCACCCTCCGTGAACCAGCAGCGCAATAATACTTGAATGGTACGTGCCCTCCCACCCCGCTGGCACCCACTACCATTCACCCGTCTCGCGATACGCACACGTGTGTATGCGCGTGTGCACGTGCTCTCAGAGGGAAGGGGGAGGAGAGGGAGAGACCGGAGGCCCGGCAGTCAAATGAAAATTTTGCTCGCGCCCCGAAGTCTGCCCTTTATGACTTTGGGCTACGCTCTCTCCGCACGGTCGAAAATTGCATCGACCGCAGACGTATTTAAGCTAAACAACCTCTATCCGTCTCGTTCCCACAGCCTAGCTCAATTTCTCTTGCCCTTCTTTCCATACGCTCTATCAACGCTCTCCTCCATGTCACCCTTGGCTCCCATGCCCGTGGGGGGTAACTGCCTACAAAGGGGATGCGAAATTCCTGCGGTTATTGACGTATTTGTACTCCTTGATGGACATCGGTCCTCTCACAGTCTATTCGGACGGATGGCTGGAACAGTGGGGACGAACGAGGAGCACGCGTGAGTGAAGGGAGATTATAAAGTATGATATAAATCGAGCTAAGCCAATCACCCAAATCGCAATGATAATTCCACAGTGCTGCGCCCGATTGTCATATCGCAAACTAATATACAAGTTGAGAAAAGACACCATCATAGTTCCGACACGTAATATCAGTGATTCAGTGTGAAATCTGTCGAATGCCTAGTTCCGCTAACGAATGACCGGATTTCCCGCTGCTATCTGCGAAGATCAATGCAACGCGTGGCACCGTATGTTCTAGACGACAGACAGTCGCTCTCAAATAGTAATACTGTCGACGCATAATGCGGTTTCGCAGAACACCCAATTGAGCCTTCAGTCGTAGAAGGATACCGCAGCCCAATAACGACATTCTGCAATCGAAGCGCGATCATTATCTGTACAGACGAAGCTTACGCGAGCACGCGGATAACCGAATTCCGTGACGGAGACATCGGCAATAATCCTTCATCCTATAACGAGAAGCCAACAGTGACGGACGCACTACCGGCACATTGTTATATCGGCGGTATGTCGCGAGTGTGTGCACACGTATTTACGAGCGAGCTGGGACGACTGCCGCTATGCACGACTACAGCTTGCACGTCTACAGCTATGCACGACGACAGCCCGCCGCGTTTCACGAACACTCACGAATATATTTCCGCATGCGGGCATGGGGGTTGTACGCGTAAGCGCACAAGGGGGCGGTACGCTCAGGGGCAAAATGAAAATTCGTGACACCGTACAAAGTTGTGCCCCTTGCAAATTCGCCGACGTTTCTCCACTATACTCTTCCTCTCCACCACTCTTCGTCGCCTCGCCTCTCCTCGCCTCTCTTCTCCTCTCCGTTCGCCGTTGCGTACATCGGACGAGGAAAATTACAGCGGTGGGCCGACGCGCTGCGAACCACAACGACCGAGGTGCATACATATTCGCGTTAAACAGCCCCCACGCGAAAGTGCATCGCGTTTCACCGGACTCCGGGCCGTGCTTTATAGCGGATCGTCCAGAGAGAGGAGAGAGAGAGAGAGAAAGCCCGCCATCAGGTTGTCCCCCCCGCCTTCCTCTTTCTCTTTCTCGCCTTTTTAGCCCGTGCACCTTCCGTCTCGCGCACCGGCCGGCCCTTTTTTCGACGCTTTTTATAATATTCATGCGGTGTCGCGGTAACGCTGTCCAACCTCGGAGACGGAATGATTTTTAATCATCTCTGCCGGCAGGAGCGTGCCGTTTTTTGAGTGGGCGCGACTTTTGTTTACAAGATAAATGGACACGGTGGCGTGGGGACGATTGCGATTTGCAACGTTGCGGCATAACTGAACGTTTTAGCCTTCAGCGTGAGATAGGGTGCACCTTGGGCTTTGTGCATGAGAAAAATACACCCTGTCCGCTTGCTAAGAATTTAAATTTTGGAACGGGACAATTGGAGTACTGCGCAAATCGAATGGGTATTAGCGATGCGTATCGAATAAAATCAAAAGAAAAATGTGGTATGATTTCAGGTAACAGAACGGAAATATTTTTTCAGCTGGTTTTGTGTTTAGCGTATTTCTAACTAGTGAAAGGGCTTAACAGGACATTGTGATCGAGTTTGAGTCGATTTTCGGTGGATGCGAGAAATACCCAACTGACCAGAAGAGTTCAAATTCAGGTGTGACCCAATGGTCAAAAAATCACGCCTTCTTGCAAATGAAACGACTATTTGTATTCCAACGTACGAAATAAAAAGAGTGACGGTGAGGCTGGCGGCAGAAACGTGCTCTGTCATATCCGATATATTGCAGTTCGACTGCTCTCTACACCGTGAAGCATGACTGACTACTTCGTTTACAAAGATACGTGAGTTTTTAATCGAATTCCAACTTTGAACTGACACAACTCACGCTTCCGCAAAAAATGTATCGTTTCTGACAGCATTAAACGCGTCGATAGCCAAACGTGAGACTGATTACCTTAACAAATTTTACTAGATTCAGTGAGATTTCTTGTTTCATCCTATATTTTCAGAAAAACAGTCAAAATGACCAGACGATATTTCAAAAATAACAAATATGTAAAGAAATTTGTTTAAAATTAATTTTTAATATTTTTTATGTTATTTACAGTTATATGACAGGTTATTAGTAAATATTAACTGTACATATTGACTGTTTTCAATGAACTTAACCCATATTTCCGAAAGCAAGGCAAATTTATTTGATTGTAGGCGCCTACTACATTCGGTTCTTTTGTCAATATGAATAAATCGTAGGATTTGCTTGAACTTTTCTCTGGCCATAGTTTTTCTAAAAGATTCGGGACCCCACTTCGCTGACTATAAATAACTCAATTTAAAATTTGTTGCCTCGTAAGCTCCACGAGCATATAGAATCCCAATAAATGCACGTATTTCCGGTAATGATATTGTCCAACCGTTCCGCAAAATTCGGCGACATTCTTCTGTGCACTTTCTTATATGTTTGATAATATAGTTATCTATTATCGACGATAATGCACTGATAAGATTATCTGCCACAATGTTCCTTTTTGCGTAGCCTGTTGGCCCTTTCACACTCTTGAAAATACAAGCAGATGGTATTCTTCTAGGAATACCACCTTCGTCAATTTTTGTCCACACAGTACCATCAGCAGCTGTTTCGACCTCCTGAAACGTATTTTTAGTTTCTTCATCAGAATCTGAACTAGTTAGCACCCTACACCTTTTCCTGGGCATATTGATGACACTTTCATTTTCATCATTGGTGATCGACTCTTCATCACTATCTTCAGCGTCAGATGTTTCACTTTGAATATAATCCGCTTCATCTTCAGATGATAGTTCAGAATTTGTTGCATTTGATTCTATATCGGAGCACTCTTCACTTATGTTCGTTAGCTTTTCCAATAACTCATTTCTGTTCGACATTTTTTTCATAAAGTTAGGGCGCAAAAGAAATAAAATAAACAACTTGTTAGAACAACACTTTATAAAGATTCGAATAACTAGTACTACTTTAGCTTATTGAGCAACTGACACTTATCAAGTATCCGCCCAAATCGACAATTTATCATGCATCATATTTCAATACAAAGCCGGACAGGTCATATAAAAAATTTACTCAATTCAATAAATAAAAATCTTTTGATTATTTAAAATTTACCAAGCAGTCAAAATGACTGCTTCTGGGCAATATAGGTATAACATATATATATATATACGGAAATAAAGGAGGGCGGAAGTAACTACAATTATTCATAACCCATTTATATGTTACAGAAAAAGTCACCAAATTCTAAGAAATTGTGTCATCAATTTTATAATTGTTTTTCTAATTGAAATTAAAAAACAGTCAAAATGACTGCCTTGGGCAATCTAGTGTTAAACAAATTTTACATAATTCAGTGTTAGTACACAATTTGGTATTTCATCCGCTTTGTTTTCAGATGATTATTATTTTAGAAGTAATATCGACCAGACGATATTTCAAGTATTCGTAATTAAACAAATTTCTGGTAAATGTTGAATTCTGAATGTTGAAACACCCATTCCGTTTTGCTACGATGCGTTTCTGCACACGTCCGAAACCTTTTGACACTCGCAAATATATGAGACGCCGCGTGAACGGGCGCCCGCGTGCACACCGTCTTCTCCGGCGAATTGCATCGTGTGTCATATGAAAGATGATGCGCGGTGAATGTACCTCTGAAGGTCCAATGAGCTGTTCCGTTGACCACTTCCGCCGCGGATGACGTCGAACGTGGCCCGGGTGCCAAAAGCATCTTTCACTCGAAAATCTGTATTTACCTGGGAAACTTTAGGCGACTCCTCCAGAATTCTGCCGTACGATCAATGCCCGGCACATTTAACACTAGATTGCCGGAGGTTGGTTGTATGCCTATTTTGCCTGATTGAGTCAATTTGACTCAATCGTCAAAAATGCAGGTTTTTTAAAATAATAAAATTTTATTACAAATAAACTTTGTTCCAAACACTTTTTGCATACATATTTAGTTTTTAAAATACACTTTCCGCATATTTTTTTATTACATTTTACAAACGCCCTTGCTTCTGTTTCTGTTGCATGACACTTGTACCTGGCAATTTGCACGGTTTTCAATATTTTGTATATTAGATAAGGTCGAAGTACTTTCGGCTTCATTATCGTAATTTCCGCTTAATTCTTCCGCCAGTTGCAAACGAAATTCTTTTCTTGACATTTGTGCTTGAGTCACATCTTTATATATGACCCAAGCATTGATTGCTGCCAAATCTAAAATATTGTAGAACACGTGAACGGGCCATCTGCGGGAACCTGCTTTGGTACTATATTTTCGCGCCATTTGATCCAGTATATCGACTCCATACTTAGTATTATTATAAAAAGATATAGTTTTCGGGACACGTTTTTCATTTTTTGCAATTCCTACATTGCGATGTTTTGAGCTCAATAATAAAACTTTTTTATTGGCTTTACTTTTATACATGGTTAGTGTACAGGCCTCCGTTTTATAAAGTTTTGTAGAGTAGCGTGTCATTTTGTCCTTTTTCGCTTTTGCAATTTGGGGCAATTCAGTGCCTACAGTTATCGGGTTTTGTTTTGCGACAAATGCACTACTTTCTACGGTGCCATAAGTCAAAATGAAAGATTTCAACAGGTTGGTTTGCAATAAATAATTTTACAGCATTGAATGAACAAATTATAACATGAAAACTCTCCCACCAGAACGTTTACAACAGGTTTTTATGAAAAGGAAATAAGTTACGTGTGTCTAAAACGGTGAGTCAATTTGACTCGTATCCGGCAAAATAGGTATAGCACATGTGAATTATTGGAAGTAAGGGAGTAGGGTGGAATAGGAATTACTTTTTGTATACCTTTCATTGTTCTATGAAAAACCAAAAAATGATTTAAAAAAAAAATGATTTTAAAAAAAATGACTTAAAATTGTTATATATGTCACAGTAAAAGTGCAAATGAGTCAAATTGACTCGCTCCGTCAATCTAGTGTTAATCTGTCGCCCTACAGAAGCGCCAGTGCACAATCGCGGCTAAGGGCATTGAAATAATAATTAGACACACTGCAGTGTGGAAATTATATGCTTGCCGGCAGATTGGCCCAAGTTTGCTCCGTAATTTCAACCGGAATTGCTTACGTCCACTCAATGAAAAATGTTCTCCAACCTGCTACACGCGTGATACATTCTGTTGAGGCGTCGGGAGTTCGTCTGGGAAATTTCCCAGTCCCTAGCCGCCTAAGGAACGATTATATATCAACGCTTTAATCGTTCTGAGAAAGCGGAAGGGGAAAGTGAACTTTGTATATATTCACAGGGGCGATACAAAATTTGTACGCCAATTTTTGTTTGCTTGTCAAATAGGAACCATCGTTTCTTCCGATTTCCGGTTACATTATTAACACATTGTTGACCGGCAATTTTCGGCAAAAGCTGTCTCAAGTATATATTCACAGGGAAGCGAATCGATGTATATAACCTTCAATAAAGTTTGTTCGTGCATAATGAATTCCAATTGAACTTTGGACATCAATTTTATGTAACTTGTAATATTTTTTTGTATGATTAACTATACAGTCAACGCGTATAACAAGAGGTTTTGCAACCATCGTTTCTTCCGATTTTCGGTTACATTATAATCATTTTCCAAATGGACACGCATTGGCCTAGAGAGGTACTTGTAAACACAAATATCAGGATAATTTCATGTTCGGTGAGTATTAAAAAGTAAACACCGATAGAACACCAAAAATCTTTTATGTTTCGATTCATATTCAATTGAGGCATGAGTGGCAGCAGGCGTGAATGCGATGTCATTGCAACATATAGCGCGGGTGATAAAAAATTTAAAAGTGTTCTCGTAGTGGGTGTCCCGCATCAAATAATTCACGTACAATCTACGAGCAGTTTTATTTCCCGTACGCTTTCCCAAAGCGTGTCGGAAACTGTTCGCCAAACACTGCACATTAAATTCTGTAAGAATCTTCTCTTCCGTTTGCCAATCTTGTAGTGTAGAAAGAAGCTGTTAACGTCAAATTAACGGTGTCTCTGCCAAGGTAAAGATCAAATATTGGATTCTCTCCTTAGAATATCAATACCGCGTTAACATCGCAGGTCGGTGAGAGATATTCTCAAGTTCCGCAAAGATAGCGTTTCCGATAATACCGTGTAACCGTAACTGGGGAATAATCTAATACATTTCGAATACTTAGCTCTGTTGACTCATTTCTGGCATATCAAATTACGCGGCAATATCGGGGCAACGATAATGTTGCTTATTCTATACAAAATACCTATATACAGTTTCAGGTAGAAATTTCGAAAAGAAAATACTATTGTAGCATCAGAAAAACGGCCGTAGATGTGTCGCATAAATGTCGGAAGTATGTGTGTGTGTGTGAGTGGCTGCGACCGGGAGTGTCTGTTGTGAGTAAGGTATAACGATAGCGTGGTTTTGTTTGAAGAATGCGTGACCTATGCCTCATTATTGCGCGTGTCAACTGCAACGCATTTAGGGTGAGCGAGAGAGAATGTAGGTAAGAATGAGAGGATGTGTGTTTCTACGAATGATTGGATGCCGAACCCTTGGGGAAGGACGGGGGTGCATAGCAACGGCCCGGCGAGGAGATAGAGTTTTCGTTCAGTTATAGTGCAGTAATAGGTCAGAGTTTTAACCCTTTGCACTCGAGCGGCGCCGCTGCGGCGCCCGAGTAGTTTTGAAGTCTTAAATCAAGCGACGCTGGTACAACGCTATGTGGTTTTTTAAGTGGATCTGTATATGTTTCTTTGTTCCTAAATGTTTTTAAAGTACTTGTAAAGCGTTTGCTGAATTTGGCCGAAATTGTCTCGAGATGCTGGTTCGCGCAAGCGAAAAAGGCCTCGAGTGCAAAGGGTTAAGTTGTCGTTCAGTCAAGTTCAGAGTGTGGTTCAGTCCAGTATAGATATGTTTTCTTGCCGTTTACCGAATCGTAGTCGGATTGCCATAGTTTTACTTTAATTTTGTATTTATATGTATAATTAGTGCTTTTATTTATCTTTCAATAAATTATTCTACTCAATATAATTCCGCATCACACTTCGACATCACCTAACATCTTATAACTCTACACTATCCTGCCGAAAAATGTTCCAAAACATTCAGAATTGCTCGATTACATACCTTCTGATTCGATATGAACCCCAGACGAACTCGAAGTAACTTGAACTATCCCTGGGAAGTTAACTTTACCTACTAACTCAGTATGTCCGAAATTTCGTGATACTGTCTCCGACCCACCATTTCTCTAAATCTCATTTAGCGAGGTATAAGGAAAAATATTTTAGCCCGCGTACGGGTTTGCCTCACTTTTCTCGGAGGTGTGATAGTGCATCTGCGAAACTTTGAGGCAGGTTTCCGTCCGATCTGAGTCTCTTAAACGTTGGAGCTTAACCGTTGCGTCGCGATGGTGCTGCTGGCCGACAACGAAAACGCGCTAGTAAGTGAGCGAAGAGAATAACGAAAAGAAATAAAGAAAGAGCGTGTGAGAGAAAATACAACTTCGGTTTCCTTTCATTCGCCAAGGGGCTCGTCCCTCTACTTCACCTTGGCTTTTCCCATCAGCCCGCCGCTTTTCCTTCGTTCTCTTCCCGCCGCTCGTGACTCCTGATGCGTAAAAAGAAATAAAACTGCCCCTCCACAGCATCATCTATCCGTTCATTTTACCGGGTTTGCCGCCCAAGCTATTACTTACGAGTTTCCACCTCTCTCTCTCTCTTTTTAGTTTCTATTTTCTTCCCCTCTCCCTTTTCCATTCCCTTTACTCTGGACTCTCCTCAACTTTACTCTCACGCTTTACTCACGTGCACTTAACAAATACACATCATTCCGACCTTCTTCTTCGCCTTCTGGCTCCTTCGTTTGGAATCGGGCACCTCTTTTGCATTCGGCTAATCTTCTCACCGGATTTGCACCGGGTACTGCTATCCCGTTTTTGCACTTACAAACAGGGTCTCTTGGCGAATTAAATATTCGACGTTTCGCAAACGACCTCGCATCTCGGTGCGGATTATGATAACCGACGGTTCGAATCGTCGTTTCCTATGAAATTAGAGTCTTGTTTTATGTGACCGAATTATATTTTCTTCCGCATTTTTGACACCTGTATAAAACGTTGTAAAGTTAGGAAGACCGACTTTACTTTTTATTACTGATTACACAATTTTTTTTACTGATTACATCACGAATCGCGGAAGTGTTAGAAAGCGGCAACAAGGTCTCTTGGCGAATTAAATATTCGACGTTTCGCAAACGACCTCGCATCTCGGTGCGGATTATGATAACCGACGGTTCGAATCGTCGTTTCCTATGAAATTAGAGTCTTGTTTTATGTGACCGAATTATATTTTCTTTCGCATTTTTGACACCTGTATAAAAAGTTGTAAAGTTAGTAAGTCCGACTTTACTTTTTATTACTGATTACACAATTTTTATTACTGATTACATCACGAATCGCGGAAGTGTTAGGAAGCGGCAGATTCGATTTCACCGAAAACTAAGTATATTCGAACATATAGCCACTCTTCCATACAAGAGTGGCTTACCTCCATTAAGCCAGTTTAAGCGGTACACTCGGTGTGGTCCGCGCTAAATACCACATTCGGGGTATCCCGCGAACGAAGGCTTCCCTCTGTGATGCGGTGAAAATTCGATAGGGGAGTGATCGATTAAAATAATGCCATTGTGTTTCTTCGGAATCCTGTGGTAGTCGCTCGGTTTAACGGTGTGAGATCTGTTACAAGCCACTATGCATTGAAATATTTCCTCTTTCCCGTATATTGGGCCAAAATTCTGCGGTTAGAGTTCTGTCGTATCGATACACGTCCGTTATATCGTGATTGCAATTGACAGATAAAAGATCGTAACCGTAGAGTATCGTATTTCGTTTGGAATGATTGGTTCGGAGAGAACCGCTATAAGTTGAGTGTTAGTTTTCTGTGATGCAAGTGACAGCGTCTAAGATGGACGCGGTACGCGTACCATCGATTAGAGACAATTTTCGAGAAATACCCCGTGCAAACATACTGTGATATTTGCGCCGAATAAGGCGAATATTTTCACTTGGCTTGGCTGTTGTCTCTTATCGAAGGGTTGCGATTAGGTTCGCAAGAAGACGCGACGGGTTATTGAGCAGTCTCTTCTGCCGCTCCGGAAATAATGTATATATTACTTAACGGGGCGGTGGGTGGCGGGAGTATGCAGTGACGGGGTGGAAAAAGTTTGCCTCGCCCATAAAATTTCGCCTCGATACGGCGCAAGGGCATCCGCGAAACTTCTCTGGCATATTCATCCGCTTGCTCAAAGTGATCTGGGAAAGTGCAACTGCAGTTTGCACAGTTCTCTCGTTCTCGCCGGTGCTTTGCACCTTCTCTCTTTCTTCCGTCCGCCGACAGTTAGTCCGATTCTCTCGCTCTCTCGACTCTCACGCGCCGATCTCTTTCTCTTCCCGCATTTCAGCCTCCCATATTTTTTCCCGCCTCCTCATTCTTCGCTACTCTCGTTAACGTGCGGGAGAATGGCGGAAAAAGCGATTGACTATCGATGAACAGACGCCTGCCGTGGAAGCAACAACTTCCCTGACGGACGGAGGAATTTCTTGGTTTCGCGTCGGATTTATTAACACGTTGACTGCCAAGCGTATTTTGCTATGTTAGAACCGCGATGCGATGAAATACTGCAGAATATGATTGAACCGTGCAAAATGAAGGTGACGCAGAGTTGTGAGAAGCCAAAGTATTGAAGTACCGTTCCAATATC
The DNA here is from genome assembly GCA_033815515.1 of Cryptocheilus praepositus. Lineage (NCBI taxonomy): Eukaryota > Metazoa > Arthropoda > Insecta > Hymenoptera > Pompilidae > Cryptocheilus > Cryptocheilus praepositus. The sequence goes on along the minus strand of JAWWQZ010000222.1, from coordinate 1,817,432 downwards.
AGTCGCTTTTACAAGATTGCAAATAGGCTTCATTGCGAATTTTTTGCATTTTTAGTAAAATCTTTTGTGCCGGTCACCGCATATTTTGCTATATTAGAACCACGATGCGATGAAATACTACAAAGTATAAATAAATCGTGCAAAATGAAGGTGACGCAGAGTTGTGAGAATCCAAAGTACTGAAGCACCGTTTCAATATCAATTGCTTTTATAAGGTTGCAAATAGGTTTTATTGTGAATTTTTTGCATTTTTAGTAAAATCTTTTGTGCCGGTCACCGCATATTTTGCTATATTAGAACCACGATGCGATGAAATATTACAAAATATGATTAAATTGTGCAAAATGAAGGTGACGCAGAGTTGTGAGAAACCGAAGTATTGAAGCACCGTTTCAATATTAGTCGCTTTTACAGGATTGCAAATAGGCTTCATTGCGAATTTTTTGCATTTTTAGTAAAATATTTTGTGCCGGTCACGGCATATTTTGCTATATTAGAATCGCGATGCGATGAAATACTACAAAGTATAAATAAATCGTGCAAAATGAAGGTAACGCAGAGTTGTCAGAAGCCAAAGTATTGAAGCACCGTTCCAATATCAATTGCTTTTATAAGGTTGCAAATAGACTTCATTGCGATTTTTTTTTGCATTTTTAATCAAATCTTTTGTGCCGGTCACGCGTATTTTTGCTATATTAGAACCGCGATGCTGATGAAATACTACAAAATATGATTAAATCGTGCAAAATGAACGTAACGCGGGAGTTGTTAGGAGCCAAAGTATTGAAGCACTGTTCCAATATCAATTGCTTTTACAAGATTGCAAATAGGCTTCATTGCGATTTTTTTTTTGCATTTTTAATAAAATCTTTTGTGCCGGTCACGGTATATTTTGCTATATTAGAACTGCGATGCTATGAAATACTACAGAGTATGATTAAATCGTGCAAAATGAAGGTAACGCAGAGTTGTTAGAAGCTAAAGTATCGAAGCACCGTTCCAATATCAGTCGCTTTTACAAGATTGCAAATAGGCTTCATTGCGAATTTTTTGCATTTTTAGTAAAATCTTTTGTGCCGGTCACGGCATATTTTGCTATATTAGAATCGCGATGCGATGAAATACTACAAAGTATGATTAAATCGTGCAAAATGAAGGTGACGCAGAGTTGTTAGAAGCCAAAGTATTGAAGCACCGTTTCAATATCAATTGCTTTTATAAGGTTGCAAATAGGTTTTATTGTGAATTTTTTGCATTTTTAGTAAAATGTTTTGTGCCGGTCACCGCATATTTTGCTATATTAGAATCGCGATGCGATGAAATACTACAAAGTATAAATAAATCGTGCAAAATGAAGGTAACGCAGAGTTGTTAGAAGCCAAAGTATTGAAGCACCATTCCGATATCAATTGCTTTTACAAGATTGCAAATAGGCTTCATTGTGAATTTTTTGCATTTTTAGTAAAATCTTTTCTGCCGGTCACCACATATTTTGTTATATTAGAACCGCGATGCGATGATATACTGCAGAGTATGATTAAATCATGCAAAATAAAGGTAATGCAAAGTTGTTAGAAGCCAAAGTATTGAAGCACCATTCCAATATCACCTTTAACAAGGTGACCACCGTGGCAGTCAACGTGTTAAAAGCGTGTCAATATAATGCCAAATAGAAAACAATTTCGTGTCAGTTGAACCACGATTAGTGGAAAATGCGAAGAACGTAACACCAAAAGTATGAAAGTGGGTATTTCTGTGGGAACTCTGAATATAGCATTGAACATAACTTCACAATCATCGTAGTGTAGAGTACTGGAGTACTTTTTTTGTGACTATTTCAAGTTATACCTAGAAAGCAGAAGCGGATAATTGATACCAAAAGCCTAGGTAACCATATAACATAGATATCTTGGTAACGAAAAGCCCTCTAATCTCCGCTGCGCGTCGCTTCCCACAAGTGGAAATGATTAGTGCATCTTTGATAAAAGATGACATACCGTTATATCTGTGCGGTAAAAAGTTCTACGCCTACCCACCCTTCCTTGTCATAAAACTCCGTTAGCTTGAACTTTAAAGCGATTCGGGAAATTCACCTCCCTTCGCTGCTTCCGTTAATGACGCAGAAAGCAACGAAGCATTAATGAAGTTGTAATGTATACCACGTACCTCCCCCGGCAAAAAAGTAATAACTAGTATCGCGCCTATCCTGCCGAAGAAAGAAATTCTACTAAAAAGTGCATCAGACATGAATTTTTCTTACTCCCTGAAGAGAACGAGACAACGAACGATTTAGTTACGTAAGCATAAAAGCAAAACGCAATTTTTCTTAGGTGACGTGTACAAGTACAAGTTTCCTTGGTCACTCGTGTAGAGATATTAAGACAATTTGTACGTTCAAAACAGTAACCAATTTTCATAATAAAAACTACCTTTCCGCTTGTAACTTTACCAAAGATCACAAATATGAAAATTGCCGAAATCTCTAGGCACAATTATGCAACATCGAAAATATATGTAGAATCTCAAATACAGGGTCCTCTAACTGGCGAGCAAAGGTTACCTATGATCCTCAATTATTATATTGAGGTATCATAGGTGACGAGTTTGTTGAATTCTGTTGTTTGGTTGCGAAGTAGTCAGGTGACGACGAAACGTAAAGACGATTAGACGTAAAAACGAAACGACGTAAAGACGAAAAGGCGAAACGACGAAACGACGAAAGATTAGGAAACAAGACTAAAGAGATTTGATTGTGTTGTTATTGTTTATAAATATTGTACTCTCTAGTTTCACATGTTTAAATCCTACATACCACCTTGATCAAAAAGTTTTAGGACTTTATTCATAAAATCGATAATACAAGTTTATCCATTATAATTGATATCGTCCCGTTCAAAGTACTCCTATCGACATAACGCACTTATACCATTATTGATCCAATCATCGAAAAATCGCTGGTATTCAATTTTTGCATGTTCATCAGAGCCGTCTTCGATTTTTCCATAAGATCTTTCCGTTTTCTCATGTCTTCCGCAAATTTATTTTTACATTAAACAGAAAAAAGTTGCGACCAAATCAGGTGAATTCGGAAATAGTTATATTATTTTTGGTCAAAAACTCGCGAATAAGGATCGCATTGTGCGACGGTGTTTTATCGTGGTGCAAAATCCACGATCATTTGCCCAATTCGGTCTTTTTTGGCGATGTATGTAAACGTTTCATAACGCCCAAATAATAGATTTTGTTGACTGTCTGTTGCTCTGGCAATTTCATGATGCATAACACCGTTGTAATACATGAAAACCGTGAGCATCACCTTCTTTTTCGACTGAAAACAACTTGGTTTGGTCAGAAGCGTTCGTGCCACTAAAAAACGTTTGATCTCGAAAGAGTATCGTTGCCGAAATACTTCTCCAACATTTCCAAGGTCTGCGGACCGTTAAATCCGTTTTTTACTCAAAATTTTATGCAAATTCCAATTTTATATTGATCCAAAGTTGATACCATTTTCAAATATGTAAAACATCGAAAACACGCACAAGGATAGATGTACTTAACACGGTATAACTTTTACAAATATCAAACTATGACGCTGAAATTTGTCGCAACCTAATGTCGCAACCTAACAAAAAAAAACAATTTCAATCGAGTGACTGAGAGCGGCAGACGGCGGCCGGTCCTAAAACTTTTTGATCAGGGTGTATATGTAGGATCTTAAATACAGGGTCCTCTAATTGGCGAGGAAAGGTCACCTATGATCCTCAATTATTATGTTGATGTATCACAGGTGACAAGTTTGTTGAATTGTGTTGGTTGGCTGCGAAGTGGTCAGTTGACGACGAAACGTAAAGACGATTAGACATAAAAACGACACGGCGTAAAAACGAAAATGCGAAACGACGAAACGACGAAAGATTAGCAAATAAGACTAAAGTGTCTTGATTCTGTTGTTATTGTTTATGAATATTATACTCTAGTTTCCCGTGTCTAAATTCTACACATATGACGTCCGTCGGTGTCAATCTTTCAATAGCATAACGGTCAGTGAAAAAACGCACGCCCTTTCTTGCAGTCGATGAGTAATGCCAGTAGCCGAAAGTAGCATTCCGAGTTTGAAAGCATGCCAGCCTGTTCGTTAGCACAACGCAGGTTGCGTCGGTATGTCATGCAGTGCTGATTGACTATCGATGAGCAGCGGTGTACCGCCGTTACAAGTAACAACTAACGGACGGCGCATGTTACGAAGGTAGAGCGAGAGAAAGAGCCTCGGAGAGGCTTCCATTCCGTTCTAGCTGGCTTACTAACACCGCGCAATGGAACTTAAGGATTGTGGTTTAAACTGTCTGTAAAGTTGGCCCCACGTCGACTTAGCCCGCGGCAGCACTGTTCTACTGGCAAGTACCCGCCGCCAGTACAAAGTACTATGTTCGACTGTGCATACTGGTCTACTGCTGTGAACCATCGTCCATATCGTTCCCTTAGCGGTTACACTCTTGGTGATCCTCCGCTTTGAACTTATGTTATGATCTATGCAGACACACTCCGTATAACGGTGTATATTAAAATCTGTTACGTGTTCTCTTGATGTGATCTATGCGACGGTTTGACAGAGGTGAAATAATCATAGTAAAAATCAAAGCAGTGGAAGAGCTAAAGCATTTTTAACCACTTGCGCTACGATTTAATTTTCGGCTGCCGCGCTCTACAATATAACATGCGGTAAGGCGTTACCTTGATGCCGCACAAAAGATTTTAACTATTAACCGCCGGCGCAAAAGATTTTACTATAAATGCAAACAATTCGCCATAAAGCCTAGTAGCAGCTATTGATGTAGTAGCAGCGTCTATGTAAAACATACGTCGTTTTTGCTTCTGCGACAAATGCCTATCGACGTGGTATACATGTCGCTAGCGGCTTTGGAATAAAAGCATCTCGACGTGCGTGGCACGTCTTTATAGCGCAAGTAGTTAAGTTACACTGACATTATACTAAGTGGATGTTACAGTAATGTTGCCGGAGAGTGTCCACGTTTCCTGAGCAAATCTTTTCTTGAAAAGTCCCTGGTCCTCGACTGTAACATCAACCCGCGAATGCCGATTGAATGTAAAAAAGATTATATAACGGTGTATATTAAAATCTGTTACGTGTTCTCTTGACGTGATCTATGTGACGGTTTGACAGAGGTGAAATAATCATAGTAAAAATCAAAGCAGTGGAAGAGGCAAAGCATTTTTAAGTTACACTGACATTATACTAAGTGGATGTTAGAGTAATTTTGTCGGAAAGTGTCCACGTTTCCTGAACAAATCTTTGCCGAAAAAGTCCCTGGTCCTCGACTATAACGTCAGCCCGCGAATACCGATTGAATGCGAAAAAGATTATATAACGGTGTATATTAAAATCTGTTACGTGTTCTCTTGACGTGATCTATGTGACGATTTGACAGAGGTGAAATAATAATAGTAAAAATCAAAGCAGACGAAAAGGCAAAGCATTTTTAAGTTACCCTGACATTATACCAAGTGGATGTTAGAGTAATTTTGTCGGAGAGTGTCCACGTTTCCTGAGCAATTCTTTGCCGGAAAAGTCGCTGGTCCTCGACTGTAACGTCAACCCGCGAATACCGATTGAATGTGAAAAAGATTATATAACAGTGTATATTAAAATCTGTTACATGTTCTCTTGACATGATCTATGTGACGATTTGACAGAGGTGAAATAATAATAGTAAAAATCAAAGCAGTCGAAAAGGCAAAGCATTTTTAAGTTACACTGACATTATACTAAGTGGATGTTAAGAGTAATTTTGTCGGAGAGTGTCCACGTTTCCTGAGCAATTCTTTGCCGGAAAAGTCGCTGGTCACGACTATAACGCCAACCCGCGAATACCGATTGAATGTGAAAAAAATTATATAACGGTGTATATTAAAATCTGTTACGTGTTCTCTTGACGTGATCTATGTGACGATTTGACAGAGGTGAAATAATAATAGTAAAAATCAAAGCAGTCGAAAAGGCAAAGCATTTTTAAGTTACACTGACATTATACTAAGTGGATGTTAAGAGTAATTTTGTCGGAGAGTGTCCACGTTTCCTGAGCAAATCTTTGCTTAAAAAGTCCCTGGTCCCCGACTGTAACGTCAATCCGCGAATACCGATTGAATGTGAAAAAGATTATATGACGGTGTATATTAAAATCTGTTACGTGTTCTGTTGACGTGATCTATGTGAAGGTTTGACAGAGGTGAAATAATAATAGTAAAAATCAAAGCAGACGAAAAGGCAAAGCATTTTTAAGTTACACTGACATTATACTGAGTGGATGTTAGAGTAATTTTGTCGAAGAGTATCCACGTTTCCTAAGCAATTCTTTGCCGGAAAAGTCGCTGGTCCTCGACTGTAACGTCAACGCCCGAATACCGATTGAATGTGAAAAAGATTATATAACGGTGTATATTAAAATCTGTTACGTGTTCTCTTGACGTGATCTACGTGACGGTTTGACAGAGGTGAAATAATAATAGTAAAAATCAAAGCAGTCGAAAAGGCAAAGCATTTTTAAGTTACACTGACATTATACTAAGTGGATGTTAAGAGTAATTTTGTCGGAGAGTGTCTACGTTTCCTGAGCAATTCTTTGCCGGAAAAGTCGCTGGTCCTCGACTGTAACGTCAGCCCGCGAATACCGATTGAATGTGAAAAAGATTATATAACGGTGTATATTAAAATCTGTTACGTGTTCTCTTGACGTGATCTATGTGACGGTTTGACAGAGGTGAAATAATAATAGTAAAAATCAAAGCAGTCGAAAAGGCAAAGCATTTTTTTTCAATTAAGTTACACTAACATTATACTAAGTGGATGTCAGAGTAATTTTGTCGGAGAGTGTCTACGTTTGCTGAGCAATTCTTTGCCGGAAAAGTCGCTAGTCCTCGACTGTAACGTCAGCCCGCGACTACCGATTGAATGTGAAAAAGATTACTTTGGTGAACCGCGGCCAAGAGAACTGGGACGTCAAGTAAAGTCGACAGAACAGGGTAAAGATGGACGAAACTAGGGACGACCGGTGCGCACGATGAATGAGGCACGGAAAATTTAGTTATACTCTTTCCGTCACACAGTAAATTGAGTTGACGAAAATGAGGCGGACGATCATTCGGCAACCGGACGGGAGAGGGTTCCAGGCATCGCTGAAATTCTTTTAAGCAAGGTCAATCAAAGTTGAACGTGACAATATAGGCGACCTTCTGTAACTTTCTACGTGTAGATTTGCCACCACTCTTGCCGATACGTGAGCGAAATATCAAATCTACGTCGAACTTTACTACTTCGCTTAACATTCCTACGTGTGTCCTCAGATAAATGTGCAAGCGAATGTAACCTGGGAATCTACTTCCGTACGAGACTTGTAGTTATTAGTGATTAGAGAAAAACTTAAACGAAATTGGGATGCGGTAAAGTAAGAACGTACTTCTGAATGATAAACTATAGCCGTTCGTCTTCGTTTAGGTGTTCGTTCAACTGCGCCTTTCAAGTTTTGCTCAGAAAAGTGAGAACAGCCGATGACAGAAATAAGTGTGAGCGAAACGAGTTGTGAAAACGAGAGTTTCCTTTCTGATTGCTTGACGTTGCTTCTCCACCAGTTTGCCTTCATACCTCATAAAACGCTCAGAATATCGAATTAATTTGGATTAATCGGTTCCCGTCGATTTGGTATGCGACACCCCAGCGAATTAATCGTAGCTGCCACGGTAAGTTATGACGAATAAACGAAATCCTTACCCAGAAGCGGGGAGGAAAGAAAGTATATCGTTGAGGTGAACAGTTCTTTTTTTGCCCCCTAACTACTTCGGAAATTTAACCGACAGGCAGAATGAGCTATATTGAAGTAAAGAGGGAAACCCTTTATGGGCTCCATGCGATCATGAAATTTCAACCTCGAATGAAAAAATCAAGGTCAACGGTGGACAGGTGAACCATGTTGATGAAAGTAATTTTATAAGGTTCAAAGTACGGACATATTGAGGGACTGTATTATTGATTTCCAATCGGATAAAATATAATTATGAAATTGTTGAATATCATGAAAAAAAATAAATGGCACTGACCGACGATACATATTTTTTTTATTTTGAAACCTGTCATCGTTGAACAACTTTCCAGGCAGATTTCGATTTATTTGTCGTATATCCCAAAATATGAAATATTAAATGCGGCCAGAACGAGCTATATTGAAGTAAGGAGGGAAACCCTTTATGGGCTCCATGCGATCATGAATTTTCAATCTCGAATGAAAAAATCAAGGTCAACGGTGGACAGGTGAACCATGTTGATGAAAGTAATTTGATAAGGTTCAAAGTACGGACATATTGAGGGACTGTATTATTGATTTCCAATCGGATAAAATATAATTATGAAATTGTTGAATATCGTGAAAAAATATAAATGGCACTGACCGACGATACATATTTTTTTATTTTGAAACCTGTCATCGTTGAACAACTTACCAAGCAGATTTCGATTTATTTGTCGTATACCCCAAAATATGAAATATTAAATGCGGCCAGAACGAGCTATATTGAAGTAAGGAGGGAAACCCTTTATGGGCTCCATGCGATCATGAAATTTCAATCTCGAATGAAAAAATCAAGGTCAACGGTGGACAGGTGAACCATGTTGATGAAAGTAATTTGATAAGGTTCAAAGTACGGACATATTGAGGGACTGTATTATTGATTTCCAATCGGATAAAATATAATTATGAAATTGTTGAATATCGTGAAAAAAAATAAATGGCACTGACCGACGATACATATTTTTTTATTTTGAAACCTGTCATCGTTGAACAACTTTCCAAGCAGATTTCAATTTATTTTTCGTATACCCCAAAATATGAAATATTAAATGCGGCCAGAACAAGCTATATTGAAGTAAGGTGGGAAACCCTTTATGGGCTCCATGCGATCATGAAATTTCAATCTCGAATGAAAAAATCAAGGTCAACGGTGGACAGGTGAACCATGTTGATGAAAGTAATTTGATAAGGTTCAAAGTACGGACATATTGAGGGACTGTATTATTGATTTCCAATCGGATAAAATATAATTATGAAATTGTTGAATATCGTGAAAAAAATAAATGGCACTCACCAACGATGCATATTTTTTTATTTTGAAACCTGTCATCGTTGAACAACTTTCCAAGCAGATTTCGATTTATTTGTCGTATACCCCAAAATATGAAATATTAAATGCGGCCAGAACGAGCTATATTGAAGTAAGGAGGGAAACCCTTTATGGGCTCCATGCGATCATGAAATTTCAATCTCGAATGAAAAAATCAAGGTCAACGGTGGACAGGTGAACCATGATGATGAAAGTAATTTGATAAGGTTCAAAGTACGGACATATTGAGGGACTGTATTATTGATTTCCAATCGGATAAAATATAATTATGAAATTGTTGAATATCCTGAAAAAAAATAAATGGCACTGACCAACGATACATATTTTTTTATTTTGAAACCTGTCATCGTTGAACAACTTTCCAAGCAGATTTCAATTTATTTGTCGTATACCCCAAAATATGAAATATTAAATGCGGCCAGAACAAGCTATATTGAACTAAGGAGGGAAACCCTTTATGGGCTCCATGCGATCATGAAATTTCAATCTCGAATGAAAAAATCAAGGTCAACGGTGGACAGGTGAACCATGGTGATGAAAGTAATTTGATAAGGTTCAAAGTACGGACATATTGAGGGACTGTATTATTGATTTCCAATTGGATAAAATATAATTATGAAATTGTTGAATATCGTGAAAAAAAATAAATGGCACTGACCAACGATACATATTTTTTTATTTTGAAGCCTGTCATCGTTGAACAACTTTCCAGGCAGATTTCGATTTATTTTTCGTATACCCCGAAATATGAAATATTAAATGCGGCCAGAACGAGCTATATTGAAGTAAGGAGGGAAACCCTTTATGGGCTCCATGCGATCATGAAATTTCAATCTCGAATGAAAAAATCAAGGTCAGCGGTGGACAGGTGAACCATGTTGATGAAAGTAATTTGATAAGGTTCAAAGTACGGATATATTGAGGGACTGTATTATTGATTTCCAATCGGATAAAATATAATTATGAAATTGTTGAATATCGTGAAAAAAAATAAATGGCACTGACCAACGATACATATTTTTTTATTTTGAAACCTGTCATCGTTGAACAACTTTCCAAGCAGATTTCGATTTATTTGTCGTATACCCCAAAATATGAAATATTAAATGCGGCCAGAACGAGCTATATTGAAGTAAGGAGGGAAACCCTTTATGGGCTCCATGCGATCATGAAATTTCAATCTCGAATGAAAAAATCAAGGTCAACGGTGGACAGGTGAACCATGTTGATGAAAGTAACTTGATAAGGTTCAAAGTACGGACATATTGAGGGACTGTATTATTGATTTCCAATCAGATAAAATATAATTATGAAATTGTTGAATATCGTGAAAAAAAATAAATGGCACTGACCGACGATACATATTTTTTTATTTTAAAACCTGTCATCGTTGAACAACTTTCCAGGCACATTTCGATTTTTTTTTTATATATCCCAAAATATGGAATATTAAATGCAGTAAAAATGAATTGAAGTTTATGGAAAGTGGCAGAGTAATTTTCGTGATAATCATTGTTCAAAAGCAAGTCAATGAATGGACTGTACAACAGGATAGAAATCTTACGGTTGGTAGCAGGTGGTAGCCGGACGAACGACCTTATAATATCCACTAACTTCTGGTGTGCGCAATTATTGACTACAGCTCCCAACTGTCGGCGTAAATTATTTCGATAATTACGGATGGAAATTAAGAACAGTCTTCGAATTTTCAGAATTTTAACAGTTATAAATTTTACCAGTTATCTGCAAGGTAGCTAACGTTAAATGCATAAAAAATATAATCGACGTACCAAACTCGTAGAAAATGTAACGAATTCTTACGGAATTACAATCAAAGTCTATATCGTTATTAAAAGGCAGTACGAATCTCGGAGATTCGTCCTGCTTGTCGTAGATTCAATTACGACATTCAGCCGCGGTATGCGAGCACGGATAGCGAAGTGAATTCTCAGAGACGTCGAAGATCCCCAGTTACATGCATCGACCGAAGTTATCTCGACGTTGAGAAGCTTGCGGTCATTGTTAAAGACTCGACCGCGTGGGAAAACATTTGCTTTAAAGTACGGCGAGCGGGAGGGGGCAAGGCCAGAAGCCGCACGTAATTGTGCCGAGTAGGAAGCATATGCTAAATCGGGCGGCACTCGGGATCTTTGGGAAATTCGTAGTGGCTGATAAGGGAGGTATTAAAATAGACAAGCGGTGCTCTCCGGGTAGATTAGTTCTTGTGGCCTAGCAGTAAAACTCCGTTGCCGCGGAGTAGGATCAGTTTCGCGTATCGACAAATGCCCCAGACCACTATCTCCCGTGCACGTGTACTGCGGGGAAAAATTTCAACCGCCGCGTTACGTGATTGTTCCGCCTGCATAATGTACCTTTGTGAACTGTTTTGCATTTTATTACGACGATAGCGAGTCGGGAAATATAGTTTCCTTTGTGAAAAGTACGCAATTTCATGGATTACAGGCTTGCCGCGAGGAGAGCTCGATTTATCTCGGTTCAGTTCGGTAATTGCAGAATATAAGAATACGGTTACACTCGTGCGGCAGTTAGCATCGACAAGAAAAAACAGGACCATACGAGACAGAGTAGAGCAATCGATTTTTATAGCAGAGACACACAACGTTCGCAGATACACGTGTTAGCGGAAAATAAGTTTGCGGCGAAATTCAAACGGGTCTTAGGTGATGTCTGGCACTGAAGTAGTCATTGATGTACGGAATGCGATGAGTCATAATCCAAATACATGTGATGCGCACCTGTCACGAGAGGCCCCCTTCGCTACGGATTTTTGTTTGGAAAAGGGAAGTAGAATGAAGGGGTGGTAGATTATCGCATATCTTGACACCTTGACATTCCACCGGAGAATTGTAGAGTTCGGACTGATTATTGTAAAATAAAGATTTTCGCAATTTATCTCTTCTCTTCATTCTAACACGCGTGTTAGCGGAAAATAAATTTGCGGCAAATCTCAAAGGGGTCTTAGGTGATGTCCTGCACTGAAGTAGTCATTGTTGTACGGAATGCAATGAGTTATAATCCAAATACCTGTGATGCGCACCTGTCACAAGAGGCCTCCTTCGCTACGGATTTTTGTTTGGAAAAGGGAAGGGAATGAAGGGGTGGTAGATTATCGCTTTCCTTGGCACCTCGGCATTCCACTGGAGAATTGTAAAGAATTCGGACTGATTATTGTAAAATAAAGATTTCGCAATTTATCTTTTCTCTTCCTTCTAACACACGTATACCAAGCAAGTATGCAGATACACATATTACGAACATCGTTTTTATAGCATTGCTCGCGTGTGCTATATCGCTCTCTAATTTAGGTGGATTACCGACTGCTCCATTTTCGTTTGAAGCGATTCTCATGTGACGAGATACAGGCGCGATGATCGGGGTGGGTTTCATTAATCGTCTCTCTCTCACTTTGCGGTTGGACCGATACACAGGCGGTCATGCGAACTTGATCACGTCACTTTTCCGCTTCCATTCCCAACCGCCTCTTCGTTTCTTAAACTAATTAGCTGATCTGTAGCGACTCCCGCCGCGACCTCTAATTGACGATGTCCGTGAACCATCACAAGCAACTCCTTTGCGACGAGTTAATTCGCGACTCGGCAGGAAAACGTGAAGAGAAGACGCGCCACTTGGCGGCTGACGATTAGAATCAGGCAGTAGAAAATCGGGTCAGCCACAGGCAATCGCGATGGCACGGTAACGAGTGGAGAGGTAAAGTCAGCTCGGCGAACAGGCAAAAAGCTGCAGGGCGCAAGGAACATGTTAGGAAAGATGTTTTTACAGTTTCCGTGGTGGTACATTGAAGAAACTATACAATACTTGCGTTGCTACATCAGCCTATATTATCAATAATATTCCGAGATATATTTGGATATTAAAATGGCTGAAAAACCGGGAATGCAAACCGAGAACTGTTAGAAAAACCTGTTATGCAACGCAGTACTATATATTTCAACAACACGCTTTATGATCTGTTAGCACGAAATCGCTACATTGTCTTTCTTTAACATTTTGATTGCCATGGTGGTCATCGGTGACCGGCGCAAGAGATTTTACTGAAGATCCAAAATATTTGCAATGGGTAGCAATAATTATTTTATAACTGCAGTTGTTGTTAGAATAGTGGTGCGATCCTTTGGTTTCCAATACCTGCACATTATTTACATTTTGCATAATTCAGTCAAACGCTGTAGTATTTCATAGCATCGCCGTTCTAATACAGCAATATACGCTTGGCAGTCAACGTGTTAACAGTGACTGCCGTGATGATCACCGCTGACCGACGCAAGAGATTTCACTGAAGATCCAAAATATTCGCAATGAGTAACAATAATTATATTATAAATGCAGTTATTGTTAGAATAGTGATGGTCTCCAATACCTACACATTATTTACATTTTGTATAATTTAGTCAAACGCTGATGCTTTCAAGGCATCGCAGTTCTAATATCGGAAAATACGCACGGCAGTCAACGTGTTAAGCATATCTAAGAAATAACTACAGCAAAAGGAATTTTTACTTTGACGGCTACACATATCAAGATTTTTTATCGAACATATAAGCGGTTAAATTGTGATTTTCTCACGTATACGACAAATTCGTAGAAACTTCGAGAATGAAGGTGTTAGGAAAAGGAGACTGTAGCATGTAGAACGAGGTAAGGTACGGTGTGCACACACGCACGGAAAAAAGGTACATTCGGAAAGAGGCTTAGTGGCGATAACTTGGCACATGGTGCCGGGACACTTTGCAAGACCGCAAAATCCTCGGTTTTCTCGCCACTTGGCGCGAACACGGTTGCCGGGGCGTTCCGGAGGGGGCATTCAAACGTGAAGTGTGCATCGCATTGTGTGTCACTGATCCCTCGGTAATACGGCCTGATGGATTCATAGCGCTGCCATCCGGACTAGGGGTGAGAAAAGGAGACAGAAGAGGAAATCTACTGGCCAGGTAGAAGTGCGCGATGAAGAGGTCATGGTAGGGATAAGAGGCATCGGCTCACGCGGAATTAGAAGGAGAGTTGAAGAAGGATAGCTACGATCTCGCAATACGAACCAACGAATGCAATCCTCGTTCGAGTGGAATTAGCCCGGGGACGATTTCGAACCCTTTCGCTCGAAGGAAGTATATTCTAGGAACTATCAAGAGAATAGTTTTCTGCGGTGCGCGAAGATATGAACGGCGAATATAGGGTAAAGTATACAGTGATTAACCGCTTAAGAATAGTGATTGAATGAAAGGCGTATAATTTAAATGTTGCATTCATTATTTTTTAGCATATTACGACAGAAAAATGTTGTTCAACCTGCAGCGAAACAGAAACAAAATTTTATTTATTAACTCATTGCGTACAGCACGCTGCTCGCCCAACGTGCGTCTAGGGCCCGCATATTTTCGTGCGCTCCAAGACAACTTTGTGCAATGCATACATGCATTTTTTTAATTCGCATTTATAAAATACTCTTAAATATTACTATATATTCAAAAATTACCATCACTTATTGCAACAATGTCGCTATCGTCACTAAGTTCACTTCCACTTGAAATGTTATTTGATACATCAGATAAATCATCAACCACTAATTCATTTTGGCTTTCATTTTCTTCATTTAGACTATGAGACATATATATGACTTTTTTAGAATTTCCGATTTTTTTGAGAACTATTCAAAAACTGTTTCCACAAATTAAAATGCTATCGGTCAAATAATAAAAATGCACAATAATAAAATCTTTTATAATTTAATTTGACTAATGAAAAATTACTCACTGATGTAATTGTAGTTGGCCGATTATATAATCAATACTGTTTCAACATTTCGACATTCATTTATTTCGCGAATCTTCTGTTATAAGCTCACGCAAGGTTTCGTTACCTTGGTATCGTAATAATGACAATATTATGTTTTATTTCTCAACTCGTCAAGTCTCGTCATCCGGCCTCAACGTTCGGTTTGCTAAAGACGAGATTTCTCATCACCCGTACGCAATGAGTTAATAACACAGCGATACATTTGATATTGCCAATTCATAGTGATTGACCGCAGAAATCACAGTCATTGACCGTGTTATTTACAGTTATTGACCACCTTGTAAACTTGTGAGAAATGAGAAATATTTAAGCGGTTAGTTTTACTGTATTACCTTTAAATGTTATCGGATATAATTTTCGACGGTAGCACGTATCGGCACGACGTATCGGCACGACGGTGAAACGTATCAGCATGTTGAAATAAAAACGCACAAATGAAATACGCCGCTTTGAACGCATATCGTAGTAGGCTTCGGGTATGCGACCAATGCGACACGGTGCGCCTTTTAGATATGCTCATAAAAAAAAAAAAAAAAGAAACGCTAAAGACAGAAGCCTGTGGATATCACGTCAACCGTGAACAAGACGGTTTCCATGCAGCATACGGGTATTGAATTACAAAGATTTTTACGCGGTTAAACTGATTAAATCTATCAGTGATCAGTTACTTTCAAAACTCATTGCCACGAATATGGTAATTGACCACCTTAGTACTATCAGATAATTAAGATATTAGGAAACCGGGACGGTACACAAAACCTTTAGTGAGTTTACTCCATCACATACAAATCATATATTTTTTTCAGAAATACTATATAGACTGCAAAATGATTACAAATTCACCAGTTTTTCTAAAATATATCGTGAAGCACTCACCTCTTTCCTTAAGAAATCTGTAACAATTCTTTCACAGCATGTTATTAACGCGTTGACTGCCACGGTAGTCACCGGTGACCGGTGCAAAAGATTTTATTAAAAATGCAAAAAATTCGCAATGAAGCCTATTTGCAATCTTATAAAAGCAATTGATATGGAAACGGTGCTTCAATACTTTAGGTTCTGACAACTCTGCATTACCTTTATTTTGCACAATTTAATTATACTCTACAGTATTTCATCGCATCGCGATTCTAACATAGCAAAATACGCTTGGCAGTCAACGTGTTAATCGCAGGTAATCTACACAAGAATTCTGTATTGCAAGACGATCACATACAGAATGCGCTTTAGACTGCTATTCAAAACGATGAAAATATACCTATAGCGATCTTCAGATATTCGTTCATGAACGCAGAACGGTCGATCACTGCCTGCTTTACCCTATATCCTGGCGACTGTATGTGAAAAAACGTACCTTCGAGAATTAAGTAAAACTTCGTCATAACATGGATAAGAGAAGTCATCTTTCGCAAAATTAGAGAAGCAGAAGGGTAACGCCAACTTCGCGTGCATCCCAACGGGGGATCTCCGGTAGATTAAGCATAAGCAATTTCCAAGCGTCTGGCCGCTTAAATGTACTCCGCACATTATAGCCTCGAAACTTTTTCAATATACAACAACAGTCATACTTCGCATTCGCGAGCTGTCGGGCTCCAGTCTCGCGAGTGAAGATAAATTCTTACGGCTTCGTCCCGCGTTTCGAAATGAACGCAGAAGTGTAAACTGGAGCAACGGGTGTGAAAAATCAAGAAGGAGATCTTTCGAGAGTTAGAAGACAATGTCTGGTCGGGGAAAGGATAAGAGGCGCCGGCTCACGCGGAATTAGACGGATGGCTACTATCTCGCGATACAAGTCAACGGGAGTCACTTGTCGGAAGTGGAATTAACTCAAGCGATTTTCAAGCCCTTTCCAAGTTGGATGTGCCCTACGCATTGTTCCGAAAAGAAAGCCTCCAGACTGGTTGACGAACTTCTTCCCGAGCGCCGTAGATTTCAAGATTCGCAGGTGATCTTTTACAATATGAAATATTGGATGCAACCGTGTTCCTGTGTCTTGTTCTTGATGGCAGTAACGGTAAGAACAGTCTACGAATACGCTATTTTTCGGCGTAAGTTTAAAATTATCTTTGAGATAACGCAACGTTAGACTGAAATAACTAGAAGGCAGGACTCATTACGAGTCTTCGGTCATTGAAATGTGAGATATGAAAGTGAGAGTGAAGCGTAATGAAACGGAGCGACTTGAGTTTTCTCGCTGCGTGTGGATTCCTTTGCCTTTGTTTCGCGGGTTACTAGGAGAGGGCGAGTTAAATTGGCGTCATTTGAGGATGTGAAAGATACGTTCAGGGAGATATACAGAGTAAAGAGAAGTAAGGTAGTAGGTAACATCCAAGATAGTAGAACGCCTTGAGGCGACTCGCTCCGAGAGAATAATCATCAAATATTCAATTACCCGAGAGTTTCCTTAATTAACGACGTCGCTTCGACGAACATCGTCCCTTTCCTCTCGTACTCTCTCCTTTCTCCGGTCCCTTGTCGACCTGTCCCTTTCAGCAAAACGAAGAGACCTTTTCGTAATACACGATTCGCACCCGCTGGCGCGAGTTTTTTTTTCGATTCGCGGGGCCAGGAAGCGCATAGAGGCCGTGTTATTTGTGCTCAACGCCCCCCACGTGGGAGACAGACGTATCAACTAATCCGCGCCACGCTTTGACAACGTGTTAATGCTGTTGCGCGCGAGATCGTTTTCACTCGCGAAACCTACCTCTTCATACCATTGCTCAAAAGCGGTCTGACGGCTACCAAAGGAGGCGAAATAGGCGAAGCGAGGAACGAGAAGAGAAAGAGATGCAGCGACTCACGTTGAATGCGCTAGAAAACAGAGCGACATTGCTGGGAAGTGAGAAAATGAGGGAAATGGACGGGGAAAGGGTAAAAAAAAAAGAAAAACAGGGAACGACGGGAATAGGTAGCGAATGGATAGAAGACGGAGGAGTAGAGAATGCAACGATGATAAAAAGAGACGGAGAGGTGAACAGAGAGAGTGAGAGAGTGAGAGAGAGAGAATGAACAAGGATGGAAGAAAGAGACGTCAAGTTACGCACTAAAAGCGGATCCAACACAGGAAGCTCATTAAGTTGCACCCCGCGGGCTGAGGGTGGGCTGGGGGTGGGACTGGCTCCAGAGACACAGGGGGTGTCAGGAGGGTGAAAGTCATGAAAGGGGAGAGACGTTGCTGTTTTGCCTATGCCGGTTGTCTTCTGCATACCCTTGCACGCATTCCGCGACGCCTACGCATTTTCCGCGTTCGTTAGGCTAACATTGAGAAAAAATTATGATAATGATGAGCTTACGCCCAAGGCTCCGTTTCCACTTTCTATGAAAACGTCCCTGCGCGCATAGACGGGGAGAGCAGAAAGAGGCAGCAGAAGCGAAAGAAAATGATATCGTGTGTTCGCACAGATACGTTTGCAACGCGTAGCGTAATGACACATGCAAATGAAGAATTTAGATATTGGCAATGGCAATAACTGGATATAGCAAAAGAATTAATGTCAATTTTTCTTTGAAGCAACTTCGGTTATCGTCTCTTTTAACAGAAAATGCAGTTTTGCCGCTGGCGTATCGGATCCGATGAGATGATCGATAGTGCAATAATTTCGGCTTTAAAGACCATGACTTTAACCACCGGCGAGAAACTCGCGCTCAAGAGCGTTCGGTGATTATCATTAACGGCGCAGAAGTTCTCGAAGAGAAAAGGAGGGAGAGAAGGGCCCAATTCGTAGTTCCTTCCTAACCGCGGCCGCATAAATATTGATTGGCTCGGCTCCTCGGTTTGAACATGAGGACTCGCGCCCCCGAGTCCGCGGGGTTCTTTGATAATCGAACCGGTTTATGGTATGCGCCCGAGATAAGTTTCCCCGCGGACAACTGGTACGGAAAACCGATGGAAAATTTTTCCCCAACTTGCAAGAAGAAGGAACGACGACGATACTGCAAGACTTTTGCCTCCTTTTATCTTGGATGACCCCTCTTCTTCCTTTATACATGCCACACAGTCCACAGTGCTTGCGGAACTGAGGACAACATTTTTGCTGCATTCGTGTAATGTTGCAGGCCGGACGCTGCACGTGAAAGAAACATTGACGTTTCACAAAATCGCAAAGGGTTTGTTCTTCTAAGTATTGTCCTAGAAATTCTGATGCTAATTGCGTCAGTTTTCAGATAAATTTTACTGTGCTGAAGTATGCTTATTTTCGAAGGAAACCAGGAACGCAGGGTCTCCCGTTAAATATCAAAGGAACTTTACTGAATAACTTTACTCTGTTATGGGATTTTATATTGACGCCGATAGGACTTCTAGATTTAAATAAAATCTACTCGTACGTGGGCTACATGTTGATATTTTAGCTATTATCTTTACGTATTAGATGAGTGACAGTTAGTACAAGTATATAATTTATTTATGTAATTCATTTTCAATAATTGAATTGTTACTTTCTGTAAACATATCTGTACAACACAGTATTTCCAAGCATTCACTCTGAACGTTACTGATAGATATTTATACGGTGATAACGATTTTCGTTCTAGCGTTAGCAAACTTTACTGAATAACTTTACTCTTTTATGGGATTTTATATTGACGCCGATAGGAATTCAAGATTTAAATAAAATCTACTTGTAGGTGGGCTACGTATTGATATTGT
The DNA here is from genome assembly GCA_033815515.1 of Cryptocheilus praepositus. Taxonomy (NCBI): domain Eukaryota; kingdom Metazoa; phylum Arthropoda; class Insecta; order Hymenoptera; family Pompilidae; genus Cryptocheilus; species Cryptocheilus praepositus. Next base: position 1,797,766 of record JAWWQZ010000222.1, on the reverse strand, counting down.
GGCTATTATCTTTACGTCGTATTAGATTTGTGACAGTTAGTACAAGTATATCATTTATTTATGTAATTCATTTTCAATAATTGATCGTCACTTTCTGTAAATATATCTGTACAACACAGTATTTCCAAGCATTCACTCTGAACGTTATTGATAGATATTTATACGGTGATAACGATTTTCGTTCTAGCGTTAGCAAAACGGATATGCACGCACGAAAAATATGATACACAAAGGACGGATACCCGTAATACCCATTGCACGCATTTGTATACACGCCACGAATTGTAACTTCCCCGACCATGCTAGAATCTTGATGCAACTTCGTTGAATGTATGGGAGCACGATGAGTTATTCAGGAATCTGGTCTTGATATCGCTCCACCCCCTAGTCAGGAATGGCTGTTGAACACTTTCATACGCTAAGTGCACACTCTCGAACAATTGCCGTGGCGGTTCAGCAAAGCGGGGGCGGGGTAACCAATTACTTGAATAACTTGTAGCATTCAGCGAAACAACTCTCCGAATCGATACACGGCCGAATATTTGTTCGACACGTACGTCACCAATGCACTTCACGTTCCACTCATATTCGAAATATAACCTTTCTGTCACGTTCCCAACAATTTGCAAAGGGCCGACTCGGCTACGGTGATTTTCCGAATTCCATGGGACCTTCTGACAATTATCGGCGCCCATTCCCCGCAATGTGCGATACTCCTGTGTCCGTTTCGGTATTCGGAGTTCGGCCGCTCGGCATCACCAATATGTCACTTATGTTGAGAGTTTATCGGAAGCCTATCTCGAGAGCAAACATTTGAGCTGATCTTGCAAATATCCACCAGTGATGCAGCAAGTATACAATGGCAGTCCGATAAGTACTTAGCCTACAAAAGAAAAACGAAAATTTTGGAAAATTGATGATTTATTTTTCAACACAGTCTCCTTTTAACTCGATACACTTGATCCAGCAATGAAATCTGGGCATATCCTGCATGAAATATTGGGCATGAGAAAGCTTTCTGCTCGATGGGTGCCGCGTTTGCTCACTCGGGATAACAAGCGCATCCGTGAGACACTTCAGAGCAGTGTTTGACACTGTTTAAGCGAACAATTTCCGTCATTTTGTGACTGTCGACGAAACGTGGATCCACTGGTACACACCAGAGACCAAGGAACAGTCGAAACAGTGGACTGTGCCCGGCGATGTGCTCCGAAGAAGGCGAAGACTCTCGGCCGGAAAGGTGATGGCCACCGTTTTCTGGGATTCACAAGTGCGATCTACATAGACTACCTCAAAACAGTTCCACTGCATTATGCGAATATAACCGATTCGACGCCGAATTAAGGAAAAAACCCAACAATTTGGTGAAGAAAAAAGTGCTCTTTCACCACGATAACGCAACGGCTCACACCTCTGCCCAAGCTACAGCCATTCATTGAATTCCACGAACAGGATCCACCGTATTCTCCAGATTTGGCGTGTGACCTTTGCTCCCAAACTTGAAAAAGTCACTCCTGGGTCAGTTTGAGTCGAATGAGGAGGTTATCGCCGCCACGGAAGCCTACTTTGCAGATCTCCAGAAAACGTATTTTTCAGACGGGTTGAAGAAGTTGGAGCACCGCTGAATCAAGTGTATCGAGTTAAAAGGAGACTATGTTGAAAAATAAATCGTCAATTTTCCAAAATTTTCGTTTTTCTTTTGTAGGCTAAGTACTTATCGGACTGCCCACGTACTTTCGCATAGTATACTCGGGTACGTAAACTTTGCTTCACAAAGAAAAGTGTGGAGGACTCTGATAATTACTAAGCCCCATTCCACCGTCCCGATAGCCCATCCCCACGGTTGCGTTCGAACGCCGGTTATCCGAGTAACCAATAACATCGAACGGGTGAACGGCGTCATCAGTCAATCCTCTTGCTCGGCATGTTTATTACCAGGGAGCGTTTCCCGGCCGCTGGCGCGGCGAACAAATGCCCCAACGGTACGCAAAGCCACTCCGCTCGAACCTGTCCATTATTCCTGTCGTTTCGCTTTCGTCACTACGCCAGTAAACTCTTACCCTTATGGATGTACGTACAGGCGTCTACGTACACTTTGCTCGCAGAAATGCGGCATCCGACCCGACGGAGGCGCAAAACGTGATACAGAGGGTCGAGAGAATTGAGCGTGAATGTTGAAATAAAAGGGTTGTAACTCCGAACCTCGTCTTGTTTCTCCACCTTTAACGAACGACGCGATCGTGCGCCGCTTTATCTCTCATTATAGGGCCAGCCTTGCCTAGCCGTTTGAGTCCCATGCAGTTCAGGTTTCATGTCAAAAAGTCCCACTAGTTTTATCGCGATGCGCTATCGGCGATACGCGCATAATTTTATTGATAATTATTCTTCGCATAGTTACTGTTTTGGGGTGAATCATGTGAGCAAAACATTGTGTCTCTAATTTCCATTACTTTAACCCTTTGCGGTCGGCAGATTTTGCTCTTAAGAGTACCAGCAGGTCGAATGAAATCTAACATTCCGCAGTTACTTTTCCGTACGGAATTTAAAGTCAATATACGGATATTAAAACACACAGAATTTGTTGCAACTGATTTGTTGTATTTATTACTACTTGTAGTACGTAAGAATACAAATGTTTAACCTCTGTAATGTTCTAAGGTATGATATTTCGCGAAACAATCACCGATATGAAGTCCTGGATTTCGTGTACAAGTATCACAGTACGTGTGTGTTTGTCGTCTTTTCCCGCAGTTTTCCTGTCGGAACATACTGCACAGTCTTTCTTGCCTCCTGAACGAATTATATAAAATTGATTATTTAATCTAATGTCTACGAATGACGCTAAAGGTTGCGGTATAGATAGTGGTTGATGCCGGCAATTTCCTACTATCTGATCCACAAAACATTTCACAGAATGTAAGTATGTCAGTAGCTCTTCGTTGTTCTGTTATTTTGTTATTTTATACAATATATATGAGTTGATGACGCCCCAAAAAATAATTGCATTTTCGGAGGTTCCCGCTACGGGGACACCGACTTCTACGATGATTGAGAAATGTCCCCCCTACGGGAACACCGATCGCAAAGGGTTAAATTACACTTATTTGATAAACACAACCGCTGTTGCCCTATTTGACATTTTCCGACATAAATTGAAACAAGCGCTATCGCGCTGCTTGGTATTTCTCGACAAGATTTTCTGAATAACCTCTGGAATCCAAACGGCTAGACTTCCGATGCGCCCAGACTCCGTGCTGATCATTTATCGCCCCGAGCATGTATAATGTTACGCTAATATGCTTTCGTTAGTGTTCGTTTAAGCACGGCTCATTTTTGTACGCGCATAATTTCATCGCGCGTCTATGGAAATTATATTTGTAATTTTGGATATAACTTCGTAAAAGCGCTACGCGTGTCCGTGTATGTACGGGATGTCCACTGAGCGTGGTACCGTCAGGAATAGAAGCGTCATTTTTGAAAACATAAACCAAAAATTAATAATAGCGTTTTTATATATAAGGTCTTGTTCTTGAAGAAATTGCAAGAAAAATTGTTTAAAGCAATAAACGTTTTAACGTTTGTAAATTATAAATGAAAAACATATGATGGTCATTGGAATCTCTGTACATAAACATTTTAATCATATATATGGACTAAAGTTTATTATGTTTTATACGAAAATATATTAAGGAAAAGTTCATCATGGGGAGCAAACATAACGGGAGTAAAAAGTACGAAAATGAAAATGGAAAAGAAGTATGTAAATAGGATCGGAATAAGTTGAGGTAGTAAATATGAAACGAAAAAATTAGATAAAAAACGTTTCTTTGTAAGACGATTAGCAGGCAATATTATTCAGTGTACTGTTGAAAGATGACCAATTGCGTGGCGGTAATTCTTTTGAATGTTTATCGGACGGATATTGGACCGGTCGAGGAATGAGATCTAAGCACCGCTTATTAAGTGAAACGCGAACGCGTTTAACACGGTTGCCCGGCTTCTCCCATTTCTTTCGAATCAGCTCTTTCCGACAGAAGAATTATTTTTTAATTTCATGCAGTTTTTCTTGCGGCGCAGCCCCCCACCTCACCTATATCTCTCTCTCTCTCCCTTCTCTTACTCTCTCTCTCTCTCTCCCTTTCTCTTACTCTCTCTCTCTCTCCCTTTCTCTCCTTATCACGGCAGTCTGTTGAATGCACTTTATTAATGCGACCCCGTAGATTTTTCATTTCTTTCTATCAAAGTACGCGTCTGGGGAGTATATTAAAAAGCAGGAAATATTTCTCGACAAGCTAGGGGGTAAAGGGGCTAGCTGCGTCATAAGCAGGCTGTTATCGCGGCCACCTGTCACGATGACTCGCTTTGAGTCGCGAATCGTGCAAACTGTCACTCGCTAAGATTTCCCTGCAGCACGAATGAATCTCTTGGAATTCATAAAATAAGTCGTTGCTTTGATCGATTAACGCACCCAGCTCTTATTGCTTTTGATCCTATTGGCTAAGCCGATCTGTAATATCTAAGAGCATCTTTTTGCTCGCAAACATAAGCACTGCCTAGTATTTTGCTTTGGTACTTATTACTCACCCCCTTTGCCTGCATTTTTACAGGGCATCGGCCGACTATACCGATAGTGAGTCAAAATCAAATCGTCCCCGATGGCAACAGGCGCCATAACATTAGGCACGGCAGGTCACATCGCGATAATACCAGGTTGTTCAATAAGTTTTGTTTTGTTTCGTTGAGGGCGTTGCTATTAGTCCAAATTTGTTTTTGTTTTGTTGGTTCACTCTTCTTATCAACATATGTGAAGGTTCATTTCAATCAGTCAATTCATTCTTTGTTTACAAGCCATTTAGTGTCGCCGTGTCACAGTATTTTCGACAATGGAAAAAATTGAATATCGTGCAGTGATAAAATTCTTATTTTTGGAAGGTGTAGCACCAAAAGAAATTCACGAACGAATGTTAACACTTAGCCGACCGATCGGGGGAATCTCCCCATTTTAAAGTAACTCAGTGCGCGACCGATCGGGGAGATCTCCCACTTTGACCTTAGCAACGCGTTTGCTTTTTTCTGTCATTATCGGTTACATTTGTCTGGAATTTAGTGGTGAAAATCACTTAATAAGTTACAGAATCAGTTCGGACTAAATAAAGTTATAGCGGTATGAGGTGTGGCAAGTAAATATTCAAAAATGCACAATTCCCTGTATAAACTGGTATGCTATGAACGATACGATACTGTCGAAAAATATTAAAACGCATTACTATTTTTTCTTTTCACGTTTGAGTGGTACTATTTGTTTTTACTTATCTTGAATGTTCTTAATTTTCAAACTTCATTACCTATACTTTTGGAACAACCTACAAAAATAATTGTTATATACTTTTAATTTCATGTTTTGTATAAACTATATTTGAAATCGTTAAACGAAATTGTTACCGCAAGATATAATTGACCATTTAAATAATTTTCGGACTTCTTTGATTTCAAATAATGAATATCAGTCCGCGTTTCTTGCGAAAAATGCCTGGTGGAAACCGTATATATCGTTTGGGCGCACGCGGTTGGCTAAGTGTTAAGAGTGTATAATGAACGTTCACCTTCAATTAGAACAGTAGAAAGATGGGTTCCTGAATTTAAACGTGGTTGTACAAGCCTTGAAGACGATCCACGTGAAGGACGTCCAAAAACCGCATCAACACCAGAAATCGTAGCCAAAGTACAGGATATGGTTTTGGAAGATCGTCGATTGACTGAGAGGGATTTAGTAGAGCCTCTACACATCTCATTAGGCAGTGTGAGTCATATTTTAAATGAAATTTTGAGTTTTAAAAAGCTGTGTGCACAATGGGTGCCGCGTTCGCTAACAATTGAACGAAAACACATTCGAATGCGACTTTCTCAACAACATTTGGAGCGTTTTAAAAAGGATAAAGTGGATTTTGTGCGTCGATTCATCACTATGGATGAGACTTGGGTCTATCACCATGATCCTAAATCAAAACAAGAGGCTAAAGAGTGGTGTGAACCTGGTTGTTCGGCTTCGAAACGAGTTCGTGTCCAGAAATCGGCCAAGAAGGTTCTGGCATCAGTTTTTTGGGATGCGAAAGGAATTTTATTTGTGGATTACTTGCAAACTGGTAAAACAATTAATTCTGAATATTATTGCAACCTTTTGGACCAGTTGAAGGAAAAAATTCGTGAAGAAAGACCCGGTTTGCATAAGAAAAAAATCCTTTTTCATCAGGACAACGCACCGTGTCACAAGAGCAATTTGACAATGGCTAAAATCCATGAATTAAAGTTCGAATTGTTGGAGCATCCGCCGTATTCACCAGATTTGGCCCCCAGCGACTTCCATTTGTTTCCAGAACTCAAAAAATTTATGCGTGGCAAGCGTTTTTCGTCAAATGAAGAGGTCATAACGGCTGTTGAAGCGTATTTTGCAGACCTTCCGGAATCTCACTTCAGGGATGGGATCCACAGATTGGAGGATCGTTGGAGCAAGTGCATTAATGTTCAGGGAGATTATACTGAATAATAAAGTGTATTTTGAACCATAACATTGTGTTTTTCTTATCGAACGACAAAACTTATTGAGCAACCTGGTAATTTGTTCGAATGTCGCTGCACCATCTCGTTAGCACTTGCGAATGGGTATTATAGTCGGGACGAGGGTATAAGAATGACGGATGTGCACGCGCGCCACAGAGGGAGAAAGATATCGAACCAGACAGAGATAGAGCAACAGAGTGTCACCAAAAGTGTAAAAAAGAAAGGCGCAGGGAGAACACGTCGCCGAGACAAAGGTTTATTTATTCAGGATTTTTGCAGCTTGCGCATTTCACCACGTGCTTTATCGCACTCGGGCGGATGTTCTGGTCTCCTTCGTCTGGCGTCTCTGCGAGATATTTATCCATGTATCATTTACGCGGTTGCAATGCGCACAGGGTTCACTCGAACGTGTAAGACTCCCGATGCGAGAGAATAATAAACAATATTGTCCCAGCGAACAGCGTAAAACCTTTAATTGGAATTCCTCACAGTACCCCACCCTGTGTCTCCCTTCGCGACAAATATGAGGAAATTAATTGTCATCGAATCACGGGTGTAATCATTGCTGTGCGTAACGTTATATGGAATCATTTCTACATTATGCGTTCCACTATTTTTTCGCGCATGTTTGTGAGTGATCGTGTACGAAGGGCAAATAAATAGAGCATATATGCAAATCAATCCAATCGCAGTTTGTCAAAAGAGCGTACTTTTTAATCATCGCTTAAAATAATATTTTTGTATCACGAGAAATCAACGTACAGTCGCAATTTGTAATGGTACATGAACGATTGAGGGATTTATCGGGCTGCCATTGTATCGCAAAAAAGCGTCATTGTTGGAATTTTACAGACCACGCTGTAACGTGCTTCAACATTTAGACTTTTATTTCACTGATTTTTTCCGTTTGACGCATTACACCGCCCGTCTAACGAATATCAGCGATCCTTGTTGAAGCCATTACCAATCGTTCGTGTAAAATAATGATTATCAGCCTCATTGAAAAATCGATTCAATGTCCGAGCAACATGTACCGACTGTTTTTCTGGCTTTGAAAGGCACGCAAATAAATTCTCGAGCACCCTCGCCCCTCGTAATTAATTGTTATTAAATCAAACCTTTCGATTTTAAAGCTCCATATTATATTTGTCATGCCGATCTGCGTCACATGGATAAAAGCGCACAGCGGGACAAATTAAATGTCACACCCTCACGAAATCTGATATATGCTGAAATAAATTAATAGATAAAAAACCCAGATCCCATACGAGGTTTTGCTGGAAGTTCGGCATTGGCATAGCCAAATTTTTATGATTGTACAACTCTGAAAGTATTGCACAAAAAAATAAATCTGTTTGGTATGGTATAAATATATCCATAATAAATCAATTAATAAAACTGCTGGTTGGATGACTCGAACGAGGGAGTAAGTTGTGTAACGCTATTGACAGGTTACAAAACAGGGTAAAAATTGTCCTCCGCACATACCACCCTGGTCAAAAAGTTTTAGGACCGGCCGCCGTATGGCGCTCTCAGTCACTTGATTGAAATTATTTTTTTTTTTTTTTTTTTTTTTTTTTTTTTTGTTATTGCGACATATATTCCCACCAAATTTCAGCGTCATAGCTTGATATTTGTAAAAGTTATACCGTGTTGAGTACATCTACCTTTGTGCGTGTTTTCGATGTTTTACATATTTGAAAATGGCATCAACTTTGGACCAACGATTTGCATAAAATTTTGCGTAAAAAACGGATTTAACGGTCCGCAGACCTTGGAAATGTTGGAGAAGTATTTCGGCAATAATACTCTTTCGAGATCAAACGTTTTTTGGTGGCACGAACGCTTCCGAAGAAACCACGTTGTTTTCAGTCGAAGAAGAAGGTAATGCTCACGGTTTTCATGTATTAGAACGGTGTTATGCATCATGATTTCTTGCCAGAGCAACAGACAGTCAACAAAATGTATTATTTGGGCGTTATGAGACGTTTGCCTGAAGCAATTCGCCAAAAAGACCGAATTTGTGGGCAAACAACTCGTGGATTTTGCACCACGATAACGCACCGTCGCACAATGCGATCTTTCGAGATCAAACGTTTTTTAGTGGCACGAACGCTTCCGACGAAACCACGTTGTTTTCAGTCGAAAAAGAAGGTGATGCTGACTGTTTTCATGCATTACAACGGTGTTGTGCATCATGATTTCTTGCCAGAGCAACAGACAGTCAACAAAATGTATTATTTGGACAGTCATGAGACGTTTGATGAAGCAATTCGCCAAAAAACGAATTTGTGGGCAAACAACTCGTGGATTTTGCACCACGATAACGCTCGCACAATGCGATTTTCGATCAAACGTTTTTTAGTGGCACGAACGCTTCCGAAGAAACCACGTTGTTTTCAGTCGAAAAAGAAGGTGATGCTCACGGTTTTCATGTATTACAACGGTGTTGTGCATCATGATTTCTTGCCAGAGCAACAGACAGTCAACAAAATGTATTATTTGGGCGTTATGAGACGTTTGCCTGAAGCAATTCGCCAAAAAAGACCGAATTTGTGGGCAAACAACTCGTGGATTTTGCACCCCGATAACGCACCGTCGCACAATGCGATCTTTCGAGATCAAACGTTTTTTAGTGGCACGAATGCTTCCGACGAAACCACGTTGTTTTCAGTCGAAAAAGAAGGTGATGCTCACGGTTTTCATGCATTATAACGGTGTTGTGCATCATGATTTCTTGCCAGAGCAACAGACAGTCAACAAAATGTATTATTTGGGCGTTATGAGACGTTTGCCTGAAGCAATTCGCCAAAAAAGACCGAATTTGTGGGCAAACAACTCGTGGATTTTGCACCATGATAACGCACCGTCGCACAATGCGATCCTTATTCGCGAGTTTTTGACCAAAAATAATACGAATACTATTCACCAGCCTCCGAATTCACCTGATTTAACTCCCTGCAACTTTTTTCTGTTTAACTGACTTAAAAGTCAGTTGTTTTCACTCGAAAAAGAAGGTGATGCTCACGGTTTTCATGTATTAGAACGGTGTTGTGCATCATGATTTCTTGCCAGAGCAACAGAGAGTCAACAAAATGTATTATTTGGGCGTTATGAGACGTTTGCCTGAAGCAATTCGCCAAAAAAAACCGAATTTGTGGGCAAACAACTCGTGAATTTTGCACCACGATAACGCACCGTCGCACAATGCGATCCTTATTCGCGAGTTTTTGACCAAAAATAATACGAATACTATTCACCAGCCTCCGAATTCACCTGATTTAACTCCCTGCAACTTTTTTCTGTTTAACTGACTTAACACTTGGCATGCGGGCAACGTATTTTTACGTTTTTTGTAGTCTGTCACTGGAGCGCGGGTCACGTACAAATACAGGTAACCCTCCTATAACACGGTATCTTATAACACGGTTTCGCTATAACACGATTCGTAAATTGCGGGAACACTCCTACAACACGGCATCCTATAACACGGTTGTTCCTCTTATCGGGGCCTGTATCCCCCGTAGGACATTGGGGACATATCCTTGTCGCTGAAAGAAATAAAAACATCAACCTTAAATGCGTGTTGGAAGAAGATATGGCCCTCTTCAGTTGAAACAGAAAACATGCGTGAAACATCAGAAAATGAAATTGGTGCCATATTAGAAGTCGCTAAATCAATCGGAGGCGAAGATTTTGTGGATATGGCTACCAAAGACATTCAAGATTTATTAGTGGAAGAAGAAGTTGACGAAGCGGATTTAATGGAAATGGCATCCCTAGATGCAAATCAAATCGATTTTGAGGACGCTAGCTCTGATGAAGATTGTGCAGTTAAGAATTTAACATTAAAAAAATACAAGAAGGCCTATGCTTAGTGGAAAATCTCGAGTCATTTTTCTTGAATACAGACCCTTCCACGGAAAGAAGTCGAAAATTCAAAAGGGAGCTGCAAAACTGTTTAGCTCCATACCGCGAAATTTACAATGATCTAGTTAGAACCAGCAAGCAAAGTTCGATTACAGATTTTTTTAAGAGGGGAAAACATACAAAAACTTTAAATAGAGAAAAAAATTCTGAAAGTGCAGGTAATATCGTTCCACCGAAAAAACATTCTCGGTTGATTATACTGAGCAGTGACGACCAATAAATTCATTAAATTATGGTGGCGTTAGATTAAATTTTTTTGTTTACTTTGTGTTGTACATACATTTATATTTTTAATAAAAATTAAGTTGTTTATGTCGAATTAAAAAAAAAATTTGTTTTAATAAGTTTTTGGAACGTAACCCCCCTTTTTATACTAGCTCAGGGTCTCATGCAACACGGTTTCACACAACACGACATTTTCTAGGAACCTAACTACCGTGTTATAGGAAGGTTACCTGTACGTATTTAGTTGATTTGGTGTTGTTAGTGGATATCCACCACAAATCTACTAAATACGTATAATTACATGAATGTGTGACATTATATGCGTGTTATTTGCGTTGCTAGGCAACGCTTTGCATTTTTTTCCCATAAGTTATGATTGTTGAGTTACTCGATCTTTTGCTGAGTTATTTCGTCTTCAATCGAATTCTTAGCTCCAGAACGTGTTTTATCAATTTGAAGCTTGATTTTTTATTATTGATTACAAAATTGATCGAATGAGCCGTTGTGACAAAGATAGTGATGAAGAAATATGCGCTGACAAATTATCGGACTTTTCGTATGATAGTGTGGAAAACTTTAAAAATCGCTTATTTTTATGATTCCGTGAAAATATCGTTTGTTTTTTGTTAAATAATCATACAGTATATATTTACGTGTGAAATAAAAAAAGTTTCGTTCATAAAAACGAAGTAGTTTTCGATTTACAGCGATTATTCTGAATAACCAAACTTCCGCGCGATTCAAGAAGAAACGCCCGCTGCACGCGAAATTCGGCGGTGAAGTATGCCCGAATGCCAAGTGTTAAAAAACCGCTTTGCGGAACGCGTTACAGCACTCGGAAGGATCTTATGGAAAAATCGAAGACGACTCTGATGGACATACTAAAAATTGAATACCAGCGATCTTTCGATGATTGGATCAAGCGCTGGCATAAGTGCATTACAGTCGATGGGGAGTACTTTGAAGGGGACGATATCAATTATAATGGATAAACTTGTATTTTCGATTTTATGAATAAAGTGCTAAAACTTTTTGATCAAGGTGGTATGCACACTCCAAGCTTAAGTCCCTCGTTACCACATGCACCTGCTCTTTCATTCATTATCTCTTCATATACCATTTTGACGTAATTTCCAGATAAAGTCACTCAAGCGATGACCGTTACACGGTATTGCATTCTATTTCAACTGTGTATAGTTTTCTTTTGATGCGTAGGCATATACGAACTAGAAGGTAGACCCCTACGCTTGCATACGCCATTGGAATGCATGTACACTTGGAAAGATCCATAGCACACCATGCCCGGACTGATTGTGTGTACAAGAGAAAATAAGGTATCTATGCGCCCTTCACGTACAAAGAAAAATATGACTTTATGCATAGAAAAAGGTACCGATCCTTATTTCCCATTTTCCACCTTACAATATACAGACACGACGATGGATGGTGGGCACAAAAAGAACAACACAATACGCGGAGAGTACTACCGCGTAACGCATAAATAAAGAAAAAACGTATTGCTGAAAGAATAATATGAAATGTTAAGCCCAAAACGTTGCCAACATGGTACGACAAGTATTGAGAAAGCAAGTATCCTATTCGCAATTTATTAAGTGGCCAATTAAATTTTGTGAACTACTCTTTTATGAATAAAATTACAAGATACCGACCGCAATGATTTAGGGTGTGTGCGATTCTTCCTATGGGTTAATCTTTAAAGCAACAGCTATCAAATGGCCTATCAATCATTAAGGGTACGCTTTATTTTCAAGGAGACCGAGGAAAGTCGCAAGCTACTCCGTGAAAAAATTGCGATGTCTTCAGAAATTGGTGAATGTGATAATGTAAAAGTTATATGATTGATTAGAGTTGGGAACAGATGCTAATGCATGCGAAATTGATGCTCGTCTTGAGTACGCTAAATTTTTAGGTTGACAGTCAAAAAGTTGAAACTGTCGTGAGATGATAGAAACCAGAAAGATAAAAGCATTAATTTTAACACGCTGACTGCCAAGCGTATTTTGCTATGTTAGAACTGCAATCCGATGAAATACCGCAGAGTATGATCAAATCGTGCAAAAAGGAAGATAACGTAGTGGTGTTAGAAGCCGAAGTATTAGAGCACCGTTCTAATATCAATTGCTTTTACAAGACTGCATATAGGCTTCGTTGTGAATTTTTGGCATTTCGAGTAAAATCTTTTGCACCGGTCACCGGTGACCACCGCGGCAGTCAAAGTGTTAAAAAAATGTACGCATCTTTAAGGAGAAGAGTAAGTGACTTTAAGAAAACTTGAAACTGTCGTGAGATGATAGAGACCAGAAAGATAAAAATATTAATTTAAAAAAAATGTACGCATCTTTAACACGTTGTCTGCCAAGCATATTGTGCTAAGAACCAGGATGCGATGAAATATTGCAGAGTATAATTAAATCGTGCAAAATAAAGGTAACGCAAAGATGTTAGAAGCCAAAGTATTGAAGCATCATTCCAATATCAATTGCTTTTACAAGATTGCATATAGGCTTCGTTGTAAATTTTTTGCATTTTTAGTAAAATCTTTTGCGCCGGTCACCGCATATTTTGGTATATTAGAACCGCGATGCGATGAAATACTGCAGAGTATAATTCAATCGTGCAAAATAAAGGTAACGCATAGTTGTTAGAAGCCAAAGTATTGAAGCACCATTCGAATATCAATTGCTTTTACAAGATTGTAAATAGGTTTCGTTGTAAATTTTTTGCATTTTTAGTAAAATCTTTTGCGCCGGTCACCGCATATTTTGCTATATTAGAACCGCGATGCGATGAAATACTGCAGAGTATAATTCAATCGTGCAAAATGAAGGTAACGCAAAGATGTTAGAAGCCAAAGTATTGAAGCATCATTCCAATATCAATTGCTTTTACAAGATTGCATATAGGCTTCGTTGTGAATTTTTTGCATTTTTAGTCAAATCTTTTGTGCCGGTCACCGCATATTTTGCTATATTAGAACCGCGATGCGATTAAATACTGCAGAGTATAATTAAATCGTGCTAAATAAAGGTAACGCAGAGTTGTTAGAAGCCAAAGTATTGATGCACCATTCCAATATCAATTGCTTTTGTAAGATTGCAAATAGGCTTCATTGTGAATTTTTTGCATTTATAATAAAATCTGCGGCGGTCGCCGCATATTTTGTTATATTAGAACCGCGATGCGATGATGAAATACTGCAGAGTATAATTCAATCGTACAAAATAAAGGTAACGCAAAGATGTTAGAAGCCAAAATATTGAAGCACCGTTCCAATATCAATTGCTTTTACAAGATTGTAAATAGGCTTCATTGCGAATTTTTTGCATTTCTAGTAAAATCTTTTAGGCCAGTCACCGCATATTTTGCTATATTAGAACCGCGATGCGATGAAATACTGCAGAGTATAATTAAATCGTGCAAAATAAAGGTAACGCAAAAATGTTAGAAGTCAAAGTATTGGAGCACCGTTCCAATATCAATTGCTTTTACAAGATTGTAAATAGGCTTCATTGCGAATTGTTTGCATTTTTAGTAAAATCTTTTGCGCCGATCACCGCATATTTTGCTATATTAGAACCACGATGCGATGAAATACTGCAGAGTATAATTCAATTGTGCAAAATAAAGGTAACGCAAACATTTTAGAAGCCAAAGTATTGAAGCATCATTCCAATATCAATGCTTTTACAAGATTGCATATAGGCTTCGTTGTGAATTTTTTGCATTTTTAGTCAAATCTTTTGCGCCGGTCACCGCATATTTTGGGATATTAGATGCGATGCGATGAAATACTGCACAGTATGATTAAATCGTGCAAAATAAAAGTAACACAGAGTTGTTAGAAGCCAAAGTATTCAGCACCGTTCCAGTATCAATTGCTTTTACAAGATTGCATATAGGCTTCGTTGTGAATTTTTTGCATTTTTAGTCAAATCTTTTGCGCCGGTCACCGCATATTTTGCTGTATTAGAACCGCGATGTGATGATGAAATACTGCAGAGTATAATTCAATCGTGCAAAATGAAGGTAACGCATAGTTGTTAGAAGCCAAAGTATTGAAGCACCGTTCTAATAACAATTGCTTTTACAAAATTGTAAATAGGCTTCATTGCGAATTGTTTGCATTTTTAGTCAAATCTTTTGCGTCGGTCACCGCATATTTTGCTATATTAGAACCGCGATGCGATGAAATACTGCAGAGTATAATTAAATCGTGCACAATAAAGGTAACGCAAAGATGTTACAAGTCAAAGTATTGAAGCATCATTCCAATATCAATTGCTTTTACAAGTTTGCATATAGGATTCGTTGTCAATTTTTTGCATTTTTAGTAAAATCTTTTGCGCCGGTCACTGATGATCACCGTGGCAGTCGACGTGTCAAGGAGAAGAAAGTGTTATCAACGTCAGTCACGTTATCCCTTCCAAATTCCAAAAATAATGAAGTAACGAGCCAGCCATGCAACGTAATAGGTACGACACTAAATTTAAGTTAATTTGACAAATAAATGTTAGAGTTAGTCTAGCAACCAACACCGTGGACTTGGATTACTCTAACTCTCCTCGTCCCACTCCATGCGTCTCTTTCCACTTATAGACTTGCACTCCCGCAACTATCACAGCGGCGACGCTCGAATTTTGAACATTAGTTTGCGAACCATTTAACACAACTACTCTCTCTCTCTCTCTCCCTCTCTCTCTGCTCTCCTCTCCTCTCTCACCCTTCCACTCTCTGTCCGTGGAAGCGCACAGTTCGAATCACGGCGCACACATCGCTATACAGTGTAAACCGCAATGCTTAGTACCACAGCACTCCCGGTACAGTCATTGTACATTAAGCTTCGCGAGTCTTCGTACACCCTTCCAAGGAACATGACAACCCGGGCAATATTGCGTCGAGAGACTGATCGTCGGAAGAGGATGATTAGGCAATCGATATACTTGACAAAATAAAGTATTCATTCTCGCCCGGCACTTCTCATTTACTCAATTTGAAATTATGGCGATATACAGTACAAATAAAATATCAACCAGACCCCGATGAAACATGGAAATGAAAACACATGCGGCAAGCACTTGCTTTCTGTCAAATTTAATAGCGTCATTATGGGAGAGCGCGAAGGAAATGTAAAATTATGTAAATACACGCAAAGCGCGCGACGGTGTTTCTTCGAAAATAACAGTTTAACTTCGAACGGCGCTTTCACCGTAAAAACTTCTGGCAGGACACGAGAAACGGCAAACGCGAAGAAGTAATCCTGAGATGTAAGAGAATGCGCAATTGGTGCCCAGCCGATCGAAGCGGGATTTGCCGTTGAATTTTTCTAAGGCTGCTAGCCAATTGCTGTACGAAGCTTAATACACGCAGCGTTGAATCGAATTGTCGCTCATCTATCCATCCTGGACGGTATAGAATGGGCAAGAGATGATCGTTATTCTTCGCGCGACAAACGCATTTGATAATGAAACCGCAAACCCGCCGGCACACTCCACAAATTCGAGTAAATTCATCCTCGGTCCTCAGCTCCCTTTCATCGCTGCGATCAAGGGATACAATTAATCGGTGCACGCAAGTAAGCGGATACCACAAGCCAAACGACGAACAGTCATTTTCAATTAATTATAATTTACTCTCCTCAAGGGACATATTTTTATTTTTGTTTGTCATTTTTAAATTGACCGCCAAAACATTTTTATCCTTGCGTCGGAGTAGTTAGGCAAGCAGTTGAAAGTCTGATAAATATTAAAGCTCAGGAATTAGTATTCATTGACTGTGCGACATTGCTCCGACAGACGACTTCGATTCAAGTAAGCGGATACCACAAGCCAAATGACGAGCAGTAATTTTCAATTAATTATAATTTACTCTCCTCAAGGTACATATTTTTATTTTTGTTTGTTTATCATTTTCACGATGACCACCAAAATATTTTTTTCCTTGCGCTGGAGTAGTTGGAAGTCTGATAAACATTAAATCTCGGGAATTAGTATTCATTGACTGTGAGGCATTGTTCCGACAGAAGACTTCGATTCAAGTAAGCGGATACCGCAAGCCAAACGACGTGCAGTCATTTTCAATTAATTATAATTTATTCTTCTCAAGGAACATATCTTTATTTTTGTTTTTTTTTGTCATTTTCACGATGACCACCAAAACATTTTTTTCCTTGCGCCGGAGTAGTTAGGCAAGCAGTTGGAAGTCTGATAAACATTAAAGCTCAGGAATTAGTATTCATTGACTGTTCATTGTTCCGACAGAGGATTTCGATTCAAGTAAGCGGATACCACAAGCCAAACGACGTGCAGTCATTTTCAGTTAATTATAATTTCTCTCCTCAAGGGACATATTTTTATTTTTATTTTTTTTGCCATTCTCACGATGACCGCCAAAACATTTTTTTCCATGCGCTCGAGTAGTTGGAAATTTTATAAACATTAAATTTCGGGAATTAGTATTCATTGACTGTGAGACATTGTTCTGACGGGTAACTTCGATTCAAGTAAGCGGATACCACAAGCCAAACGACATGCAGTCATTTTCAGGTAATTATAATTTCTCTCCTGAAGGGACATATTTTTATTTTTGTTTTATTTCGCCATTTTCACGATGACCGCCAAAACATTTTTATCCTTGCGCCAGAGTAGTTAGGCACGCAGTTGGAAGTCTGATAAACATTAAAGCTCAGGAATTAATATTCATTGACTGTGCGACATTGCTCCGACAGACAACTTCGATTCAAGTAAGCGGATACCTCAAGCCAAACGACGTGCAGTAATTTTCAGTTAATTATAATTTCTTTCCTTAAGGAACATATTTTTACTTTTGTTTGTTTGTCATTTTCACGATGTCCACCAAAACATTTTTATCCTTGCGCCGGAGTAGTTAGGCAAGCAGTTAGAAGTCTGATAAACATTAAAGATCGGGAATTAGTATTCATTGACTGTTCATTGTTCCGACAGAGGACTTTGATTCAAGTAAATGGATGCCACAAGCTAAACGTCATTTTCAATTAATTACAATTTCTCTCCACAAGGGACATATTTTTATTTTTGTTAGATTGTCATTTTAAAAATGACCGCCAAAACATTTATATCCTTGCGTCGGAGTAGTTAGGCAAGCGGTTGGAAGTCTAATAAATATTAAAGCTCGGGAATTAGTATTCATTGACTGGGCGGCATTATTCCGTCAAAGGACTTCGATTCAAGTAAGCGGATACCACAAGCCAAACGACGTGCAGTCATTTTCAATTAATTATAATTTACTCTCCTCAAGGAACATATTTTTATTTTTGTTTGTTTGTCATTTTTAGAGTGACCGCCAAAACATTTTTATCCTTGCGCCGGAATAGTTCGGCAAGCAGTTGGAAGTCTGATAAACATTAAAGCTCAGGAATTAGTATTCATTGACTGTTCATTGTTCCAACGGAGGACTTCGATTCAAGTAAGCGGATACCATAAGCCAAACGACGAGCAGTCATTTTCAATTAATTATAATTTACTCTTCTCAAGGTACATATTTTTATTTTTGTTTGTCTGTCATTTTCACGATGACCACCAAAACATTTTTATCATTCCGCCGGAGTAGTTAGGCAAGCAGTTAAAAGTCTGATAAACATTGAAGCTCGGCAATTAGTATTCATTGACTCCGCGACATTGCTCCACGGATGACTTCGTTTCAAGTAAGCGGATACCGCAAGCCAAACAACGAGCAGTAATTTTCAATTAATTATAATTTACTCTCCTCAAGATACATATATTTACTTTTGTTTGTTTGTCATTTTCACGATAACCGCCAAAACATTTTTTTTTTCTTGCGCCGGGGTAGTTAGGCAAGCAGTTGCAAGTCTGATAAACATTGAAGCTCGGCAATTAGTATTCATTGACTCCGCGACATTGCTCCACGGATGACTTCGTTTCAAGTAAGCGGATATCGCAAGCCAAATGACGAGCGGTCATTTTCAATTAATGGACATGTTTTTATTTTTATTTTTTTTTGTCATTTACAGGGTGACCGCCAAAACATTTTTTTCCTTGCGCCGGAATAATTAGACGAACAGTTGGAAGTCTGATAAACATTAAAGCTCGGGAATTAGTATTCATTGACTGAGTGGCATTATTCCGACAGAGGACTTCGATTCAAGTAAGCGGATACCACAAGCCAAACAACGAGCAGTAATTTTCAATTAATTATAATTTACTCTCCTCAAGACACATATTTTTATTTTTGTTTGTTTGTCATTTTCACGATGACCGCTAAAACATTTTTTTTCTTGCGCCGGGGTAGTTAGGCAAGCAGTTGCAAGTCTCATAAACATTGAAGCTCGGGTATAAGTATTCATTGACTGTAAGGCATATTGTTCCCACAGAAGATTTTGATTCAAGTAAGCGGATACCTCAAGACAAACGACGTGTAGTAATTTCCAATTAATTACAATTTCTCTCCTCAAGGGACATATTTTTATTTTTGGTTTTTTGTCATTTTTAAAATAACCGCCAAAACATTTTTATCCTTGCGTTGGAGTAGTTAGACACGCAGTTGGAAGTCTGATAAACATTAAAACTCATGAATTAGTATTCATTGACTCCGCGACTTTACTCCGACAGAGGACTTCGATTAATATCCGAACGTATTCTAGCGAGGCGCGATTTTTGGAATTTGTGGCATCGCCACAGTCTGGCCCTCCTTGTCCCATTTTCTCTTTCTTCTGGCTGAAACTCGCTCTTCTCATTCTCGCAGAAGTGTTCCGTCTCTTTATCCAATCCCTCGACCGACTTTTTCGGAGAAGCCGCGCGCGAGCTCTCGGGAAATTAATCTCAAGACGAAGTTCGGTACAGAGTAGTACCGAGCCCCGATTTTAATTTCATTCTTATATCACGATCCGCTGCGTCTCTACTCTCGGGCTCGAATCTCGCCCGACGTTCAACGTCGTTGGATAGTTCTGTTGGTTGGGCGATCGGTCATTCTGTTGGATGGTTGAGAAGATCTTGCGGAAACTTTCCGAGCTTCCCGATGCATACGAGACAACGATCGGTTCTCTTTTAATTTTATTCCTACCCTGCTACCGACTTCATACTTCGAGATATAGACCTGCGTTAAAAACTGGCATCCACGAGAGATCGCATGGAACTCGTAGCTTTTTTTTAATTGTTTTTCTACCGAGTATGAATAATAAGCTCGACTTGAATTTGTCGGCTTCGCCACCACGAGTCGTATTACATCTGAAGCAAACTTGGTATTGCGTTGGTTCGCGGAAGTAATGCATAAAATTCCTAGATGTCCATGTATGTATACTTGTCATTTATAGGCTCTCCGTTATACCATGTATGCTTTATGTGTTTTGGGCAAAATGTTAACTTGATTTCTATACCGTTATACAAATGAAACACAAATTTCACAGTACGCCACCTACTACTTGCAAAAGAATAAGCCAGTTCTCCATTGACTTGATGAAATTAACTTTCGGTTATATTTTATTTTATGTTTATGTCATTCTTATGTCAAATTTAAAAAAAAATAACCGACACACCAACAATCCGGCTCCACACTAAAACTGTTCATGCCGGCAAAACTCCATAATATTTGCTATGGATTTAATTAAATCAAATACTTGAATAACACCGAAACTCACCTATTGATATTCACGACTTTATGCAACAGTAATCTCCATCAACGTTTGTAGTTAAGAATGGTATGCAACAGTGCGATATCACGCGATTCATTTCAAACATGTTTTCACACATGTTAATACTAGAAACTTTGAATACAAACGTTTTCAACCCCCACTCAAACCGACATAGAACCGGCCCAAAACACATACGGTTAGCAGAATGCAAACTAACCTCATTCGTCTTAACAAAAACACACTATCCACTGGATCAAACGTACACATTTCAACTTTCCCGCTTAATACCGGAATCAAAATATCAGAACTGCGTTAATCGATCTTATAGCAATGAAACACAATACCCGTTTCCCGCGTATATCGCAACTGAACTCCGTACGCGCTTTATAAAGCACGTTATGACGTTATGAACCAAAAATTTCCCGCCTATCAAATATGTCTTGCAAAACGATCTGCGCTTGTCCCGTACGCGAACTATTTCGATGCAGTTTACTTTCTACTCACCGCACGCACACGCGTGACGAGGCTCAATTCTCCTGCCGTAGATCAAGCGGTGCGACAATCTTCGAGTGCATAACTGTTGCTCTCCTTATTGCTTTGGTACAATCGTGGGGTAGGAATAGTGGGTTCGAATTGCGAACGAATCTCGATCGCGTACCGTTCTTGCGGACAGTCGGCGCGCGACTGAGTGCTGAGTACCCTCGCGGCTTCCTTTTATGTGGCAGTCGCGACTCTCACGGCAGTTTACCCACACGCCGACTCGTACTACTTCATCCTGAATGGTGTGCGGCGTGCGGTGGCCACCGCATAGATCATCGCTTGAGTAGCTGTTCAATTAATGATACCTTGATGAATGACTACACACTTGACATTCCATAAATGGGATTTACATCGCATGTACGCTACTTTACACACAACTGGCAAAACTCTACGGTTTATTAACACCGACTGCCACGGTGGTCACCGGTGACCGGTGCAAAAAATTTTACTGAAAATGCAAAAAAATTTGCAGTGAAGCCTATTTGCAATCTTGTAAAAGCAATTGATATTGGAATGGTGCTTCAATACTTTGGCTTCTAACAACTCGGCGTTACCTTCATTTTGCACAATTTAATCATACTCTGCAGTATTTCATTGCTCCGCAGTTCTATTATAGCAAAACATGCGGTAGCCGGTGCAAAAGATTTTACTAAAAGTACAAAAAAATTCGCAGTTAAGCCTATTTGCAATCTTGTAAAAGCAATTGATATTGGAATGGTGCTTCAATACTTTGGCTTCTAACAACTCTGCGTTATACCTTCATTTTGCACGATTTAATCATATTCTGTAGTATTTTATCGCATCGCGGTTCTAATATAGCAAAATATACGGTGATCAGCACAAAAGATTTTACTACTACTGCCAAAAATTCGCAGTGAAGCCTATTTCCAATTTTGTAAAAGCAATTGATATTGGAATGGTTCTTCAATACTTTGGCTTCTAACAACTTTACGTTACCTTCATTTTGCACGATTTAATCATATTTTGTAGTATTTCATTGTATCGCGGTTCTAATATAATAAAATATGCGGTGACCGGCACAAAAGATTTTACTAAAAATACAAAAAAATTCGCAATGAAGCCTATTTGTAATCTTGCAAAAGCAATTCATATTGAAATGGTCCTTCGATACTTTGGCTTCTAACAAGTCTGCGTTACCTTCACTTTGCACGATTTACTTATACTCTGCAGTACTTCATCGCATCGCAGTTCTAGTATAGCAAAATATGCGGTGATTGGCGTAAAAGATTTTACTAAAAAGCAAAAAATTCGCAATGATGCCTTTTTGAAATCTTGTAAAAGCAATTGATATTGGAACGGTGCTTCAATACTTTGGCTTCCAACAGCTCTGCGTTACCTTCACTTTGCATGATTTAATCATACTCTGCAGTATTTCATCGCATCGCGGTTCTAATATAGCAAAATATGCGGTGACCGGCACAAAAGATTTTTGAATGCAATTGATATTGGAATGGTGCTTCAATATTTTGGCTTTTAACAACTCTGCGTTACCGTCATTTTGCACAATTTAATCATACTCTGCAGTATTTCATCGCATCGCGGTTCTAATATAACAAAATATACAATGACTGGCGCAAAAGATTTTACTAAAAATGCAAAAAAATTCGGAGTGAAGCCTATTTGCAATCTTGTAAAAGCAATTGATATTGGAACGGTGCTTCGATACTTTGGCTGCTAACAACTCTGCGTTACCTTCATTTTGCACGATTTAATCATACTGTACAGTATTTCATCGCATCGCGGTTCTAATATAGCAAAATTGCGGTGACCGGCACAAAAGATTTTACTGAAAATGCAAAAAAATTCGCAGTGATGCCTATTTGAAATCTTGTAAAAGCAATTGATATTGGAATGGTGCTTCAATACTTTAGCTTCTAACAACTCTGCGTTACCTTCATTTTGCACGATTTAATCATACTCTGCAGTATTTAATCACATCGCGGTTTTAATATAGCAAAATATGCGGTGACCAGCACAAAAGATTTTACTAAAAATGCAAAAAATTCGCAGTGAAGCCTATCTACAATCTTGTAAAAGCAATTGGTATTGGAACGGTGCTTCAATACTTTTCCTTCTAACAACTCTACGTTACCTTCATTTTGCACGATTTAATCATACTCTGTAGTATTTCATCGCATCGCGGTTCTAACATAGCAAAAGCCGTGATGGTCACCGCTGACCGGCACAAGAGATTTTACTGAAGATCCAAAATATTCGCAATGGGTAGCAATAATTATTTTATAAATGCAGTTATTGATAGAATAGTGATGTGGTGCTTTGGTCTTCAATACCTGCACATTATGTACATTTTGCATAATTCACTGCAGTCAATGTATTAAGGACGTTCAGACCACGTTGTAGACGTTGCAGTACAACGTGACAACATTTATAGACTAAACGGGCAGGGAAAGATAAGTGTAAGAATGTAGATAACGAAAGTAAGAATGTTTATAATAGAGAATACCACAGTTATAATTGTCAGTCGGTCAAAACAGTATACAATGCTATTGTTAATCAGTTTCCTGCATTTAATATTGTCTTTGCGTAGTGAGTCTTGTACAGTCTCTTTTATCATTATTGCTTGCACGTACTTTTGTCGGAACATTTGTAGACTAAGTGGGCAGGGGAAAGTAAGTGTAAGAATATACATAACGGAAGTCAGAATGTTTTTAATAGAGAATACCGCAGTTACAATTGTCAGTCAGTCAAAATAGTATGCAATACTATTCCTAATAAGTTTCCTGTATTTAATGATGTCTTTGCGTAAGGGAATCTTGTACAATGTGTTGTATCATTACTGTTTGCACGTACTTTTGTCGGAATTATGCTAGGGCAATTTTCTCTTTGCTGGTTCCTCGTGCACTTTAACTTGAAGCGTCGATCGCGGGCCGCATTTCCATACATTGCCATCCTTGTCGAGAATACTTGCACTAGCAGTTACCTGATACTGACCACTGCTGCTGCCACTGCCACTATTACTGTTCGTAGAACAACTCGCGCATGCACTTGACCCGCTCGTCGAACTACCGAGCGAAAGCAAAAATTCGCAGGCAAAGAAGTCACGATGAGGCGTGACCGTCTGTTGAAGTTCGTTCACATTCGAATCCTAGATACCAAAATCAAATAGTTTGAGACAACCATAATTATAAGTGAAAACACAGTATAAAAATATTAACCCGTTGCGCTCGAGCGGTGCCTCTCAGGCACCACCCGAATCGATGTGGTAAATTGAGCGGTAACGGTGTTTATTTGTGTTTGGCCTAACGAATATTGCTTGACAAGTCTACTTGGCCTTTTGTAGATCATTTTACGAGGTGTCTACATAGCTATAAAGATGTCTTATCTCAAAAATATTTGCGACCGCGGGTCGGACTCTGCCTTCGATATTAGTTCGAACTCAACCTTCTTGGCAATCGTAATATTTCTTTCAAAGTTACTGAGCCCAATAAGTATGGAACACGACGAAGAAATTACTTCTAGTGAAGATAAGTTAAATTTTTCGGCAATAACGAACAAAATTACATCACTACATAGACAGCTTGCCCATGAGAACAAAGGCGGAACTGATGAAGATAGCGACGACGTTAGAGGTGTAAGAAGACGAAAAATCAGAATAATCGACAGTGAATCTGAAAGCCAAAGTGATTGTACAGAAGAGACTAAACCTTCAGAATGGACAGTGTGCACAGAATCCGAAGAAAGATTTTGTCAAATATTTTGTGGACTTCACCTCAAGACAATACCCTCACAAAATACAAACCGGCGAGAGCGGCTGATTACTCTCGAGTTGCTGGTTCGCCCGAGAGAAAAGCGCCTCGAGCGCAAAGGGTTAAGTTGTGTACTTTAAGAAATTACGCCTAACAAATAAAGCACTAAAGTTCTTACCCGTTGCTCTGAATTAATTTTAGACGGTGGCGTCGTCGATATGGAGATACACACAGCAGCCACCGAGCGAAATAGCGAAGCACGTCGCCCATGACGAAGAACCCCTTCAACTTTGAGTGCCAGTTGACTTCCTTGTGGGACAGACACCGGTTCGCCCAAAACACGTGGTTGCGGCGACACTGAAAGCTTCACGCTGGTCGCTTGTAGAGATTGGAAGAAGTACCGTGGTATCGGAAGCCGCACCTTTCCACCACCCAGTAGCATTACTTGTGAAATCAGACAATTGACCCTTGTGTGACTAATCGCACCAGTTTTCCCGTCGCCAACCCAAGAAGGTGCTAGACGGCGAAGCTCGTTACAACATCGCGCTAATTGTTTCATTTCCACAGAGTCGCCAAAGTCAAAATTCACGTCAGTTTGCTGATAACTCCATATTCCGGATCCGCCACAAACTCGTTCAATACTGTTCGCCAGGAGACGGCACATTTCTTGTAATCTGTATGAGACTTGTTAAGTTTGTTTCATTCGTGATCTCAACGTTGGGTAATGTAATCATATGTCATTAGAAAAGGATACGTCCTGATGTTTGTCAGTGATCCAGGATCTGCGTCAAACGCCGATTGATACAATTTTTGGTAATTATCGGCACATGTTTTTAAATCCTGAGCTGATTTTCTTAACTAGAAAGATTATTTGTTTAGTCAGTCATTATTCGGTGACTTTCGGGTTCATTTTTTTGGTGTAGAATTTATCTCTTTGCGCTCGACCGGTGCCTCTCAGGCACCACGGCATGTGCTGCGCCAGCTCGACCGGTGCCTCTCAGGCACCACGGCATGTGCTGCGCCAGCTCGACCGGTGCCTCTCAGGCACCACTCGCATCGATGCGGTAAATTGAGTGGTAACGGTGTTTATTTGTGTTTGGCCTAACGAATATCGCTTGACAAGTCTACCTGGTCTTTTGTAGATCATTTTATGAGGTGTCTACATAGCTATAAAGATGTCTTATCTCAAAAACACAAACGAATTTCAATGCGTGCATTATGCCTTGAGAATAATAGAACGCTGATAGACGTCGCAGCGCTTCTTTCAATTCGCTTCTTTAAAAAAAAGATACAAAAAGAACCAATCACAAAATGCAATCCAATTGCAAAGTTTGTTCCCAACGAAAGTCCGGCCAAAGACGACAAACTGTGTACTATTGTGACACATGCCCCGACAAGCCAAGAATGCACATTGGAGATTGTTTTACAAAATACCCCAAGAAGAAAAATTATAGAACGTAATCCTTAATAAATATCCTTCATTAAGTTAAATAAATGTATGTAATGTTAAAATATACGAGTTTAAAGTGTCTCATTGTGCTTAAAATTATTTTAACACTTAGCCGACCGATCGGGGAGATCTCCCCATTTTAAAATAAGTCGGTGCGCGACCGATCGGGGAGATCTCCCACTTTAACCTTAGCAACGCGTTTCCTTTTTTCTGTCATTATCGGTTACCTTTGTCTGGAGTTTAGTGGTGAAAATCACTTAAAAAGTTACAGAATCAGTTGGGACTAAATAAAGTTATAGCGGTATGAGGTGTGGCAAGTAAATATTAAAAAATGCACAATCCACTGTATAAACTGGTATGCTATGAACGATACGATACTGTCGAAAAATATTAAAACACATTACTATTTTTTATTTCACGTTGGAATCATACTATTTATTTTTATTCATCTTTAATGTTCTTCATTTTCAAACTTTATTACCTATACTTTTGGAACAGCCTACAAAAAATAATTGTTATATACTTTTAATTTCATGTTTTGTATAAACTATATTTGAAATCGTTAAACGAAATTGTTATCGCAAGATATAATTGATCATTTAAATAATTTTCAGACTTCTTTGATTTCAAATAGTGAATATCAGTCCGCGTTACTTGCGAAAAATGCGTGGTGGAAACCGTACAGTTTGTTTGGGAGCGCGCGGTTGGCTAAGTGTTAACTTAACAAAAACGAACTCATGAAATAGGCGCACGCGCGGCGGATGACTGTCGAGTTGCTGGTCAACCCGAGAGAAAAGCGCGTCGAGCGCAAAGAGTTATAATACCTGCTGAGTGACACGTCCGTACAGTTGAAGATCATCTTTAGTGGCGAGAACAACCGTAGACGCAATCGCAGGGGGCGGTGCGGTACATAAGGATCTAATGATGTAATAAAATCAGTATATGGGTTGTATGTAACACGCACTGCGCATGCAATAGAGTTTCAGATTGGTTTATTTACCTGCATGAATGTAAAAGTTGCGCTATAGCCTGAAGGTATTCACAGCGTAACTTTGAATATTCACTGGCGAACTGTAAACTGCGCAATGGAGTACTGGCAGCTTTTAACGACGCGCAAGCGCTAGCGTATCGCGCAATCGCACCGTTTAGTTTCTCCACGATATCTGCGTTTTTCCAATTATCATCTCCATCAGGTTGGTCCCTTCATAAATTATTACGGAAGAAAAATAACAAAACTTTTGCTTCACGAATCACAAAGAGTACGCCTAATAATAAGAATGATAACGTACATGAGGTAACTTTCTGCTTTCGTAACGAGCTCCAAGCCTGACAACCAAAAGTGAAGTTGCTCTGATGCGACAGCCTCTTTTAAACCCTTAAATATCTTCGTCGCTATTGAATGATGACCATATCTTGTCGCACCACGGGCAATTCTGTATCTTGCCCAACCGTCCACCTCTTCTACAACATCCTCAATCGCTGTTAGGCATTCAGCATTCCATTCATAACCACCGGCAACCATTTGGAATAGCAATGTGCACAACATCACCTTCATGTACAAAGAAAACAAATCTGAACATTTATACGGTCGCACGCTACGATTAACCCTTTGACTGCTGAATTCTCTCGGCAGAAGCGCTCGCTGAGGACGAAATACTTTTCAATAGTTCGAATTCTATTGATTGATTATGTAAAGCGCAACTAAGTTGTAATGATAATTCTTCCTTTGCGCCAAATTAAATAATGCATGAAAATTATTTTATAAAGAACGCATCGGTATTTATCTCGTACATTGATAATTGTGGGTGTAATAGGTAAGAAATCGAAACGATTGGCAAACGCATATATGCGCCCATAGTCGGCACCCATAGATTTCGGCGGACGCATATATGCGTCCATAGCAGTCAATGGGGTAATAACAATATTATTATGAATCTGCGATAGTTGAGCTTTTCAATAGTTCGAACTCTATTGATTGATTACGTAAGGCGTAACTAAGTTGTAATGATAGTTCTTCATTTGCGCCAAATTAAATAATGCAAGAAAATTATTTGATAAAGAACGCATCGGTATTTATCCCGTACATTGATAATTGTGGGTGTAATAGGTAAAAGATCGAAACGATTGGCAAACGCATATATGCACCCATAGTCGGCACCTATAGATTTCGGCGGACGCATATATGCGTCCATAGCAGTCAATGGGGTAATAACAATATTATTATGAATCTGCGATAGTTGAGCTTTTCAATAGTTCGAACTCTATTGATTGATTATGTAACGCGCAACTAAGTGTAATGATAATTCTTCATTTGCGCCAAATTAAATAATGCAAGAAAATTATTTGATAAAGAACGCATCGGTATTTATCTCGTACATTGATAATTGTGGGTGTAATAGGTAAGAAATCGAAACGATTGGCAAACGTATATATGCGCCCATAGTCGGCACCTATAGATTTCGGCGGACGCATATATGCGTCCATAGCAGTCAATGGGGTAATAACAATATTATTATGAATCTGCGATAGTTGAGCTTTTCAATAGTTCGAACTCTATTGATTGATTACATAAGGCCCATCTAAGTTGTAATGATAATTCTTCCTTTGCGCCAAATTAAATAATGCAAGAAAATTATTTAATAAAGAACGCATTGGTATTTATCTCGTACATTGATAATTGTGGGTGTAATAGGTAAGAAATCGAAACGATTGGCAAACGCATATATGCGCCCATAGTCGGCACCTATAGATTTCGGCGGACGCATATATGCGTCCATAGCAGTCAATGGGGTAATAACAATATTATTATGAATCTGCGATAGTTGAGCTTTTCAATAGTTCGAACTCTATTGATTGATTATGTAAGGCGCAACTAAGTTGTAATGATAATTCTTCATTTGCGCCAAATTAAATAATGCAAAAAAATTATTTGATAAAGAACGCATCGGTATCTATCTCGTACATTGATAATTGTGGGTGTAATAGGTAAGAAATCAAAACGATTGGCAAACGCATATAGGCGCCCATAGTCGGTATCTATAGATTTTGGCGAACGCATATATGCGTCCATAGCAGTCAATGGGGTAATAACAATATTATTATGAATCTGCGATAGTTGAGCTTTTCAATAGTTCGAACTCTATTGATTGATTATGTAAGGCGCATTTAAGTTGTAATGATAATTCTTCATTTGCGCCAAATTAAATAATGCAAGAAAATTATTTGATAAAAAACGCATCGGTATTTATCTCGTACATTGATAATTGTGGGTGTAATAGATAATAAATCGAAACAATTGGCAAACGCGTATAAGCACCCATAGTCGGCACCTATAGATTTCGGCGGACGCATATATGCGTCCATAGCAGTCAATGGGGTAATAACAATATTATTATGAATCTGCGATAGTTGAGCTTTTCAATAGTTCGAACTCTATTGATTGATTATGTAAGGCGCAACTAAGTTGTAATGATAATTCTTCATTTGCGCCAAATTAAATAATGCAAGAAAATTATTTGATAAAGAACGCATCGGTATTTATCTCGTACATTGATAATTGTGGGTGTAATAGGTAAGAAATCGAAACGATTGGCAAACTCATAAATGCGCCCATAGTCGGCACCTATAGATTTCGGCAGACGCATATATGCGTCCATAGCAGTCAATGGGGTAATAACAATATTATTATGAATCTGCGATAGTTGAGCTTTTCAATAGTTCGAACTCTATTGATTGATTATGTAAAGCGCAACTAAGTTGTAATGATAATTCTTCATTTGCGCCCAATTAAATAATGCAAGATTTTATTTGATAAAGAACGCATCGGTATTTATCTCGTGCACTGATAATTGTGGGTGTAATAGGTAAAAAATCGAAACGATTCACAAACGCATATATACGCCCATAATCGGCACCTATAGATTTCAGCGGACGCATATATGCGTCCATAGCAGTCAATGGGGTAATAACAATATTATTATGAATCTGCGATAGTTCAGCTTTTCAATAGTTCGAACTCTATTGATTGATTACGTAAGGCCCATCTAAGTTGTAATGATAATTCTTCATATGCGCCAAATTAAATAATGCAAGAAAATTATTTGATAAAGAACGCATCGGTATTTATCTCGTACATTGATAATTGTGGGTGTAATAAGTAAGAGATCGAAACGATTGGCAAACATACATATGCGCCCAGATTTCAGTCCATAGGCACAATATTACTATGAATCTGATTTCGGAACGGACGATTATATATCCATTTGTCCATATAATTGTGGGTGGAATAGGTAAGAAATCAGTCAAACGGTTAACAAAGAATTATAAAAATTATTTTACCTTCGTATGCACGTGTACGGTTTGTTTCAACTTCACCAGAATGTCCGGTAAAAGGGGTAATAGTATGTTTTCTCCTAAACTTCCTATTGCACCAAGAGCTTCACATAACGCAACTGCCTGTTTTTCACTCTGTCCACCCTCCGTGCTCGAATTGATAAGTGTGCATCCGATCGCGTCGACAAATGTCGGACAATGACTCTGCTGGGCTTGGCAAAGCTTTACCGTGGAACGCAGGCAGATCTTCAATTGGTACAAATATTTATCGTGTAAAGCTAATAATACGATTAAGGATTCAAGACATGAAATTAAGTCTTGCGTGCGGTATGCCGGTAAGTTTTCTTCGTAACTAGAAAAATAAGGCATTAGGTTACTTTTAGAATGAAATACTAATCTTCTAGGTACGTAGACAGAATTCTAAAATACGAACCAGTAACAGGCAACCCTGGCAAGTATAGTGATCGCTTTAACAGCAACATAAGGGTCTGGTGAGTAACAAGCGTTTACGCAAAGTGTTAGAAGAGGGCTGTTCTCGTCCATATTTGCATCACACGTGTTAGCACTGAGGCTAAGTACCTATATTCAATAATCTTAGATAACCAGTCTATTAACACGTTAACACTTGACATGCGGGCAACGTATTTTTACGTTTTTTGTAGTCTGTCACTGGAGCGCGGGTCACGTAAAAATACGTATTTAGTTGATTTGGTGTTGTTAGTGGATATCCACCACAAATCTACTAAATACGTATAATTACATGAATGTGTGACATTATATGCGTGTTATTTGCGTTGCTAGGCAACGCTTTGCATTTTTTTTCCCATAAATTATGATTGTTGAGTTACTCGATCTTTTGCTGAGTTATTTCGTCTTCAATCGAATTCTTAGCTCCAGAACGTATTTTATCAATTTGAAGCTTGATTTTTTATTATTGATTACAAAATTGATCAAATGAGCCGTTGTGACAAAGATAGTGATGAAGAAATATGCGCTGACAAATTATCGGACTTTTCGTATGATAGTGTGGAAAACTTTATAAATCGCTTATTTTTATGATTTCGTGAAAATATCGTTTGTTTTTTGTTAAATAATCATACAGTATATATTTAAGTGTGAAATAAAAAAAGTTTCGTTCATAAAAACGAAGTAGCTTTCGATTTACAGCGATTTTTCTGAATAACCAAACTTCCGCGCGATTCAAGAAGAAACGCCCGTTGCACGCGAAATTCGGCAGCGAAGTATGCCCGCATGCCAAGTGTTAAGTAATAGTAAAAGTTTTAACATCAACTCAAAATACGATTAATCCCTTGGCGTACTTTGACGAGTCTGACTCGTGATGAGAATTTCGGGCCAAACGTGAATCACGAGACAGGCTCGTTGTCGTAATTTCATGTCGAACATGAATATCACGAGTGGGCCTCGTGATCAAAATTTACATATTCTAGCAGAAATGTATACATGAAAAAGTTATATTATTTTTTTAAAGTTTTTTTAAAGTCAATGACGACATTCTTTAACACTTGGCATGCGGGCAACGTATTTTTACGTTTTTTGTAGTCTGTCACTGGAGCGCGGGTCACGTAAAAATACGTGTTTAGTTGATTTGGTGTTGTTAGTGGATATCCACCACAAATCTACTAAATACGTATAATTACATGAATGTGTGACATTATATGCGTGTTATTTGCGTTGCTAGGCAACGCTTTGCATTTTTTTTCCCATAAGTTATGATTGTTGAGTTACTCGATCTTTTGCTGAGTTATTTCGTCTTCAATCGAATTCTTAGCTCCAGAACGTGTTTTATCAATTTGAAGCTTGATTTTTTATTATTGATTACAAAATTGATCAAATGAGCCGTTGTGACAAAGATAGTGATGAAGAAATATGCGCTGACAAATTATCGGACTTTTCGTATGATAGTGTGGAAAACTTTATAAATCGCTTATTTTTATGATTTCGTGAAAATATCGTTTGTTTTTTGTTAAATAATCATACAGTATATATTTAAGTGTGAAATAAAAAAAGTTTCGTTCATAAAAACGAAGTAGTTTTCGATTTACAGCGATTTTTCTGAATAACCAAACTTCCGCGCGATTCAAGAAGAAACGCCCGCTGCACGCGAAATTCGGCGGCGAAGTATGCCCGCATGCCAAGTGTTAACACATTGTTGACCGGCAATTTTCGGCAAAAGCTATCTCAAGTCACCGGCTATTATTCTGTAAGTGAGCATGGAAGTGAAACGATATAAATATCCTTCAATAAAGTTTGTTCGTGCATAATGAATTCAAATTGAACTTTGGACATAAATTTTTTGTAACTTCTAATATTTTTTCATACGATTAACTGTACAGCAATCATTTACGCGTAGATGTAGACAAGAGGTTTTACACATATATCTTGTTTCGTTGCGCTTTCCTTTTAAAGAGCTAAATTATGCCCTTGTTATTTCATTTTCAATAATCATTTTCCAAATTGACTATAACTTATTTAAAAATCACTTGGGCAACTATATAAAGCATTCACGTATAATTTATTGAAAAATGCTACACCGTCACCTTCCGTCGTTCTTGACACTTTCTAATACTAGAATTGTAATAAAAGCCTCAGTGCCAAGAAAAGTATACTTTTTTATAATAAAGCAGACGGAATTGACCACAATGAACAAAATTTTGCTATATTCTATATTGTCCTGCGTTTCAAAAATTAAAATAGCCGACGCAAATGCAAACACGAGTTAACTCGTGACCGGTCAACAACGTTTGGCCATGAAAACACGAGTTAACTCGTGACCGGTCAACAATGTGTTAAGCGCCACGCCGGGCCCTAGGGACCGGCGCTAGACTTTTCGTTCGGGCCTCGTCGGTCTGCACAGACCGGTGGCGGACTTTTCGTTCGTATTATCATCGCGCATATGTCTGTCCTTTCGTACTTGTGAGATTGAACGTTTAATTTAGGCGGCATTGTTTTCGTTTGGTCAATGGTTTAAGGAAAACAATATAATACATAAAAACATTAATGTGAAATGGTATGAAATGGTACCGAAAATTGGCTTTTAACCCTTTGCGGTCGGCAGATTTTGCTCTTAAGAGTACCAGTAGGTCGGATGAAATCTAGCATTTCGCAGTTTCTTTTCCGTACAAAATTTAAAGTCAATATATGGATATTCAAACCCACAGAATTTGTTGAAACTGATTTGTTGTGTTTATTACTACTTTTAATACGTAAGAATACAAATTATTAATCTCTGTAATGTTCTAGAGTATGATATTTCACGAAACAATCACCGATGTGAAGTCCTGGCTTTCGTGTACAAGTATCACAATACGTGTGTGTTTATCGTCTTTTTGAACGAATTATATGGAATTGATTATTTAATTTAACGCCCACGAATGACGCTAAAGGTTGGGGTGTAGATAGTGTTTGGTGGCGGAAATTTCCTACTAACTGATCGACTAAACGTGTCACAAACTTGAAGTGTGTTAGTGGCTTTTCGTTGTTCTGTTGTTTTCTCTGTTGTTTTCTAAGTTTATACAGTATGAATGAGTTGATGACGCCCATCTCCAAGCCCCAAAAAATAATTGCATTGTCGGAGGTTGCCGCTACAGGGACACCGACTTCTACGGCGATTGAAAAATGTCCCAGCTACGGGGACTCCGACTTCTACGGCGATTGAAAAATGTCCCCGCTACGGGGACACCGACCGCAAAGGGTTAAAAATGTTAAAAATATTAATAATTAAAGGAAATGTTTATATCTGAAGGTGAACGCGTGAGTCGTGTACTGTTTTCTTTTTACCGGGATTCCGGGTGAACGAGTTGGAGTTTTCCGACTTTTTTAGCGCCATTTGGTTGGTGAGATTTCTCTCTGTAGACTGAAGCTAAATTCTGTGACAAAACGTCACAATTGGAGCAATGGCGACCAAAAATGCAAAAGGTGTACAAATTTAAGTTATTTGTTGTTAAAAAGAATATTAAAAAATTAATTTTTATATGCAGACATCGGTTCAGTTTATGGAATACATATTTGTTCTCAATTTAAAAAAAAAATCAAATCGATATCTTCAACCATTCTTGAGTTATCGCGGCAAAACTAATGAAAATACTGTTTTGAGAAAAACGCGATTAAAGTTTGGGAATAGGATTACGGCTACTTAATCGTGGGGTGCTCTAGCGACCGTGCATGACCTCACATTTTTGGCATTCCTGAACTCAGTTTTGCGAATATTGAAGTTTTTCTTGCGCCAATATGTTCTTAAAAAATTGTACTAATCGATTTTGTAAACAACCGAAAATCAATTTTTTTGAAATGTCAGTCCTTTCTGGTTCCCTTAATGTCGGAAGGTGGAACAGAAATGTCCCCGCTACGGGGACACCGACCGCAAAGGGTTAAATTATTATTGAACACCGCTGTTGTAAAATTCCTTTTTCATACACCAAGAAACAACGGGCCAGAAGATGTCTATCACAATGTACCGTCAAAAATTGATAGACACACTTCTGCAGAAGGAGGAACAAGTGGACCCCCGTATAAATCCCTAATATAAGTCCCTACGGTCCGGCGTGGCGCTTAACGTGTTAACAGAAAAAGATCTTACAAAAAGCAGTAGAACGAAAATACCTCGATAACATCTAACGTTCGAATTAATAATCCTGTGTGTCCTGCACCATCTTGGAGCAGTGCGGTGGTACTCTCTGCAAAAAAGTAAATCATGATTAATAGCATGTAAATATAAATAAAAAGAATGAACGTACCGATCAAATTATTGAGTGCACCCTGAGGCCAAAGATGTGCACCTCTTCTTGCTAAGCAATGCAAAAGATGAAGTGCATGGCGCTTAATAGATAAACGCGGATCATCTTGTAAATAACGCAACAGAAGTGCAACTTGTTCCGGAATATCTATTAGTGTCGCAGAAGCAAGTGTACTTAATGCACTCAATGTAACCCTAACAAATTCCACAGCTGGATAACTTGCAATAAGTTCCATACACAGTTCATTCACCTGACATAAATTTCAGTAAAGTATAATCATGACTTAATCAGTAACTCTGATGTATAATAACGTATACCATAGATGCTGTTGACGTATCATGGTGCATATACTGCAAAATTGGAATAAGCTGCATTTTCATTGATGCCGGTGTAGCTTGTCCCCTAATCATATCAGAAATTTTACTGCACATGGATACAGCAAATAATTTGGATTGAGCGGCAAACATTTGAGCTGCATATATGGCAGCCTCCACCTCAACTGAGTCATGAGAATCAAGTGATCTTCGTATGCTATGATGAACCTTGATATGTATTGTTGCTTTTTTAATATTGTGTAAGTAACACAGTGAATATGAAAGAATTTAGAGCTAGGCAAACCTAAATTTCTTACAAGTCACAATTATCGTGAAAGAAAATATCAAAATTTTAATGAAAAGTCTTACCTGTTGCCTTTCAGGAATAATACCGGCAACACTACCTAAGGTCCTTAAAGTCAAAGCTCTAGCCACAGGATCGTTTGAATGAATGACACTGTATATACGTCTAACAAACTCATCCACATTTAAAATCTTATCCAAGTGTTTCTCACTTTGCTGGCAGACTCTTAACACCCACACCCTTAAGAAATTACTTCCCATGCGAAAGACATCTGCCAGTTTTAAGAGAGATGAATTTATGAGTATAGGAAAGGGATATTTCTCAAACAATCTTGGAAAACGAACTATCGCTTCACACTGCTCTCCAATCTTGTTAGATCTTAGACCTGCAATGACAATATATATTTATTATTGGGTATAAAAACAGTGCACTCAAATGAGGTTAGAAATCTGACCTACCTTTGTCTAGCTCTATAAGAGCAGTATTAGCATCTTGCTCCGGTTCTCCCAAACCAGTATCATTAAAAGCATTCATCCTCATCCCAATCATTATTACTTAGCATATAAACAACCCCCACCGATTAAACCTTTAATCAGACTCACTGCTACGTATAAACTACCGTCAATAACAAGTGTTGATGTAGCAATTAATCTTGAGTAAATGTAACCCGTACAGTATTCGAATGCATACAAAATCGACTATTAAAAATTCATTGAATAATACGCTCCGGCAAATTGATGATTATGTCGGCTTTTTGTTTTGATCGCCGCATATTCAAAATTGCAGGAAATGTAGATATCATGTTTATGACGTACATCGACTTTCCTTTCGCACGAGATATCGCATCTCGAAGCTCTAACTCTCGTGGACTCTCAGCTAATCTATGTTCACGCTCGTCCACGGGAATGCAGTTGACAATCAAACTCCAATTCAAGTGTTGGGTTGGTACTTTTACAAAAACAAGCGGCAATCACTGAGTACAGTTTGACTAATAAGTTGTCTGGCATAAGGTTTGTGCAACAACTGTTTGTCGTGCGTCTTCAGTGGAATAATGGTCGATTACAGCAAATGGAAGGACATTGAAGTAAGAATACAATTTTGGATTCGGTGTGCTTATGGAATATTCTAGAATAACAAAAAATATTGCTGTCAGTTCATCTGCCGCCTGATAATTTTCATCGAGATTCTAATACAATGTGTGAATGCTAAAAAGTCCGCTGTGATTGCTCATATATTGGCAACAATATTTTTATAATAGTCGCTTAACCGCGATATTTCGCGGATAGTGTCATTGCTATTGGCAAAATAAATATTTTTCTGCTGTTAACCCATTGACTGCCAACTACGAGATATCTCGTAGTAAGCGTCTGTACCAAAAGTGTTTTTCTTTCAATAAAAATACTGTAAATGCCATACAATTGTACAATTACAATATTGTATCAGTAACTTAATAGTATTATATTTTGTAAAATAAATAAATAACAACAGTTTTATTTTAAAATGTCTTTAAAATAAAACTGTGGCACCCAGGGCAAGACGTGCTAAATTTGCGTGGCAGTCAATGGGTTAACCTGATAATTACTACTATTAGCAAATTAACTGTTTCTCACGCTTAACCGCGATATTTCGCGGATGTTGTCATTGCTATTGGCAAAATAAATATTTTTCTGCTGTTAACCCATTGACTGCCAACTACGAGATATTTCGTAGTAAGCGTCTGTACCAAAAGTGTTTTTCTTTCAATAAAAATACTGTAAATGCTATACAATTGTACAATTACAATATTGTATCAGTAACTTAATATTATATTTTGTAAAATAAATAAATAACAACAGTTTTATTTTAAAATGTCTTTAAAATAAAACTGGCACCCAGGGCAAGACGCACTATATTTGCGTGGCAGTCAATGGGTTAACCTGATAATTACTACTATTAGCAAATTAACTGTTTCTCACGCTTAACCGCGATATTTTGCAGATGGTGTCATTGCTATTGGCAAAATAAATATTTTTCTGCTGTTAACCCATTGACTGCCAACTACGAGATATCTCGTAGTAAGCGTCTGTACCAAAAGTGTTTTTCTTTCAATAAAAATACTGTAAATGCCATACAATTGTACAATTACAATATTGTGTCAGTAACTTAATAATATTATATTTTGTAAAATAAATAAATAACAACAGTTTTATTTTAAAATGTCTTTAAAATAAAACTGTGGCACCCAGGGCAAGACGCGCTAAATTTGCGTGGCAGTCAAAGTGTTAACCTGATAATTACTACTATTAGCAAATTAACTGTTTCTCACGCTTAACCGTGATATTTTGCGGATGGTGTCATTGCTATTGGCAAAATAAATATTTTTCTGCTGTTAACCCATTGACTGCCAACTACGAGATATCTCGTAGTAAGCGTCTGTACCAAAAGTGTTTTTCTTTCAATAAAAATACTGTAAATGCCATACAATTGTACAATTACAATATTGTATCAGTAACTTAATAATATTATATTTTGTAAAATAAATAAATAACAACAGTTTTATTTTAAAATGTCTTTAAAATAAAACTGTGGCACCCAGGGTAAGACGCGCTAAATTTGCGTGGCAGTCAATGGGTTAACCTGATAATTACTACTATTAGCAAATTAACTGTTTCTCACGCTTAACCGTGATATTTTGCGGATGGTGTCATTGCTATTGGCAAAATAAATATTTTTCTGCTGTTAACCCATTGACTGCCAACTACGAGATATCTCGTAGTAAACGTCTGTACCAAAAGTGTTTTTCTTTCAATAAAAATACTGTAAATGCCATACAATTGTACAATTACAATATTGTATCAGTAACTTAATAATATTATATTTTGTAAAATAAATAAATAACAACAGTTTTATTTTAAAATGTCTTTAAAATAAAACTGTGGCACCCAGGGCAAGACGCGCTAAATTTGCGTGGCAGTCAATGGATTAACCTGATAATTACTACTATTAGCAAATTAACTGTTTCTCACGCTTAACCGCGATATTTCGCGGATGGTGTCATTGCTATTGGCAAAATAAATATTTATCTGCTGTTACCCCATTGACTGCCAACTACGAGATATCTCGTAGTAAGCATCTGTACCAAAAGTGTTTTTCTTTCAATAAAAATACTGTAAATGCCATACAATTGTACAATTACAATATTGTATCAGTAACTTAATAATATTATATTTTGTAAAATAAATAAATAACAACAGTTTTATTTTAAAATGTCTTTAAAATAAAACTGTGGCACCCAGGGCAAGACGCACTAAATTTGCGTGGCAGTCAATGGGTTAACCTGATAATTACTACTATTAGCAAATTAACTGTTTCTCACGCTTAACCGCGATATTTCGCGGATGGTGTCATTGCTATTGGCAAAATAAATATTTTTCTGCTGTTAACCCATTGACTGCCAACTAGGAGATATCTCGTAGTAAGCGTCTGTACCAAAAGTGTTTTTCTTTCAATAAAAATACTGTAAATGCCATACAATTGTACAATTACAATATTGTATCAGTAACTTAATAATATTATATTTTGTAAAATAAATAAATAACGACAGTTTTATTTTAAACTGTCTTTAAAATAAAACTGTGGCACCCAGGGTAAGACGCGCTAAATTTGCGTAGCAGTCGATGGGTTAACCTGATAATTACTACTATTAGCAAATTAACTGTTTCTCACGCTTAACCGCGATATTTCACGGATGGTGTCATTGCTATTGGCAAAATAAATATTTTTCTGCTGTTACCCCATTGACTGCCAACTACGAGATATCTCGTAGTAAGCGTCTGTACCAAAAGTGTTTTTCTTTCAATAAAAATACTGTAAATGCCATACAATTGTACAATTACAATATTGTATCAGTAACTTAATAATATTATATTTTGTAAAATAAATAAATAACAACAGTTTTATTTTAAAATGTCTTTAAAATAAAACTGTGGCACCCAGGGTAAGACGCGCTAAATTTGCGTGGCAGTCAATGGGTTAACCTGATAATTACTACTATTAGCAAATTAACTGTTTCTCACGCTTAACCGCGATATTTCGCGCATGGTGTCATTGCTATTGGCAAAATAAATATTTTTCTGCTGTTACCCCATTGACTGCCAACTACGAGATATCTCGTAGTAAGCGTCTGTATCAAAAGTGTTTTTCTTTCAATAAAAATACTGTAAATGCCATACAATTGTACAATTACAATATTGTATCAGTAACTTAATAATATTATATTTTGTAAAATAAATAAATAACAACAGTTTTATTTTAAAATGTCTTTAAAATAAAACTGTGGCACCCAGGGCAAGACGCTAAATTTGCGTGGCAGTCAATGGGTTAACCTGATAATTACTACTATTAGCAAATTAACTGTTTCTCACTTTAGTTGTGCTTGTGCTTTTCTCTTGAATTTCATGTTGCATATAAATATATTCATTGTTTGCTATTGATTTCCTTGAAACGTAATTTATAACATATATCGGTCTTTAAATATTGTGATATTTAAACCGTATTTTCATTTATCAGATATCAGATGATGAGGACGATACTCATCCAAACATTGATACACCATCGTTATTTAGATGGCGGCATCAGGCAAGATTGGAGCGTATGGAAGAAAGGAGACGAGAACAAGAAGAACATGAAAGGAAAAAGGCAGAGTAAGTAATTGGCATTAATATACATTATAGAACTTCTACACGTACCTTAATTATTATGAATTTTCAGTTGATTATACTTATAATCTACTCAACTGATTACATGTAAATACTCTAGGACCATACAGAAACTTAAGGAGACAAAGGAAAAACTTGCTAAATTAGAAAGTGAAAAAACTGATTCTGCTGATCTCACTACCCTGAAGAAAGTGTTACAAGACCTAGAAGATGATGAGAGAAAGATCAAGGAGAGGGAGGATGAGATAAAGAAGAAGGAAAAGCTGACACCGTGGAACGTAGATACAATCGGCCAGGATGGATTTACGAAAACTGTAATAAACTCAAAGCCAGCTAGACTAGAAGATGACTCTGATTTGTCGGATGAAGAGAAGGAGAAGAAGATGAAGCAATTTGTTAAGGAGAATGAGAAGAAGCTGAAAGAGTTCGGCATGTTGAGGAGATATGATGATAGTAAAAAATACCTCTTAGAAAACCCCCACTTAGTCTGCGAAAATACAGCGAACTATCTACTTATCTGGTGTATAAATTTGGAAATGGAAGAAGTGAGTGACATGCGAATGAATAATATCATAAATATAGAAGAACCATCCTCTAACGTAATTCGTATAATTTCAGAAACACGATCTAATGGAACACGTTGCGCACCAGTCTATTTGCATGCAGTATATTTTAGAGTTATCGAAACAGTTAGATGTCGATCCACGGGCTTGTGTGGGTTCGTTCTTCAGTCGTATTCAAATCGCGGAGATCGAATATAAAAATGCGTTTGATGACGAGCTCCGAGCTTTTAAAGAGAGAATACGCAAGAGGGCTGCTGAAAAGGTTCAGGAAGCCCTTCGGGAAGCAGCGGAAGAGGAAAGAAAGTTACGCCTTGGTCCAGGTGGGCTGGACCCTTTCGAAGTCTTCGAGAGTCTACCCGAGGTAATAATCACAACAATTTATTTCAAATTTTAACAGGTTCGCGGACATTAACCCTTTGAGTGCTGAATACTTTTGGCCAAAGCGCTCGCTGAGGACGAAACATTTTTCGCTGGTGTGAACTCTACTGATCGATTATTTAAGGCGCAAATAAGTTTTAATGATAATTCTGTATTTACGCCAAATTAAATAATGCAAGAAAATCATTTGATAAAGAACGCATCTGTATTCATCTCATACATTTATAATTGTGGCTACAGTAGGTGAGAAATCGAAACGATCGGGGACGCATATATGCGTCCATAGTCGACACCGACAGATTTCGGCGGACGCATATATGCGTCCATAGCACTCAAAGGGTTAAAAGTCTAAGCGAAGTGCAAAAATTGACAGTCAGTTTATTTTTGAATTGGTTGTGATATCCAAAATTTGATTAAACACATGTTATAAGGGTAGTCAGATTATCATATTTTAGTTCAGTTAGTCATTATGTTGACGGGTATAATAATTACAAAAACTTAAGGTTATATAAAATTTAATTCAAAATAATTGATTTTAGATTTGAATGCTATGGCATTCCTATCATTCTGTATCATTATGAAAATGAACGCTATAGCATTCAAATCTAAAATCAATTATTTTGAATGCTACAGCATTCATTTTCATGATGATGCAGAATGACATGAATGCTATAGCATTGACGGGTATAATAATTACAAAAACTTAAGGTTATATAAAATTAAATTCAAAATAATTGATTTTAGATTTGAATGCTATGGCATTCCTATCATTCTGTATCATTATGAAAATGAACGCCATAGCATTCAAATCTAAAATCAATTATTTTGAATGCTACAGCATTCATTTTCATGATGATGCAGAATGACATGAATGCTATAGCATTGACGGGTATAATAATTA
The DNA here is from genome assembly GCA_033815515.1 of Cryptocheilus praepositus. Classification (NCBI taxonomy): domain Eukaryota; kingdom Metazoa; phylum Arthropoda; class Insecta; order Hymenoptera; family Pompilidae; genus Cryptocheilus; species Cryptocheilus praepositus. The sequence goes on along the minus strand of JAWWQZ010000222.1, from coordinate 1,755,449 downwards.
CAAAAACTTAAGGTTATATAAAATTAAATTCAAAATAATTGATTTTAAGATTTGAATGCTATAGCATCCATGCCATTCCGCATCATCATGGAAATGAATGCTATAACATTCAAATCTAAAATCATTATTTTGAGTGCTGTAGCATTCATGTCATTTTGCAAAATAATTTATTTTAAATTTGAATGCCAACTGCCGTGGTGGTTATCAGTGACCGGAGCAAAAGGTCACACGAAAAATTCAAAAAATACCCAATCGGTAGCATTTATAATTTTGTAAATGGAATTAATATTAAGCCTTAGCGCTCCGGCACATTTTCGCAGCGGAACGAGTGAAACGGAGTTTTATTTTAAGTGAGAAGAATTATACGTGCTATAGAAAAGGTCAAAAAGTAGTTTAATCGTAACAGTGCAGAGACTGATCACGTTTTAACTACAGTTATCAATTGCCAACGCCGACGATACCGCAGCATTTTAAGCACAACCATGTTAAAAACATTCGGCTCCAGAGCGTTGTACGAGTTGTATTCGCGGTATTCGGAGCGGTGGAGGGTTTTGCAGTTTTTGAATTAGGTGGAATTTTTAATTTGAGGCTTGCGCGGCGATGATGGTTTATGCTATTAGCTTCCGAATGGTTGTTGAAATACTTTATCGGAGCACCCCCTGCCCTGATGATGCAAACTGTAACGCCTGCGAAAAGTCCAGGGAGAAGCCAATAATATGAACAACTGGTTGAAATCTTTGGAGTGCTTGAAGAAATTGAGCCAGTCAATTATTTATTTATTCAATTCGAATTATTTGAAGCCTTAGAATTTCGGAAAGTTTTCGCACTGATTGAAATATATGAACTGCTCAAGGAAAATGAGTCAGCCGAAGTATTCGCGTAACTTAAAATATTCGAATTCCCTGCCTAGTGGCGATGTACTCGAATTATGCAAAATATTAGAGGTACTCATATCATTAGAAATACTCGGAAATATTAAATATTCGAATCGTTCAAAGCTTTGAAATTTCTTGAAATGTTAAAACTACTTAAAACCATCCATTTTTAAAAACCATTCCCACCATTTTTAAAAAGCAAGCCACGTGAAATATTCGAATTCGGGCGAGTTCGAGCTACTTAAATTATTTGGATCGTTCGCATTACTAGACTTAGTCCATGCATTCAGGCTATATGTAATATTTAAATATCTGACTTTGTTTGTAATCGTAAGTTTCGATCGGCTACTTATTTCCCGGGACGCAAACAGTTCTAATTTCTGTATCATATGGCAGGTTTACATGTTCCAATTTTCCATCCATCATAAGCAAAATAGTTTCAGAAAGTTCAGGTGTGCTCTCACCTAATGGAAGAGGAAACAATACGTCCTTCAACTCTCGCTACGGAGCGCTAATCGTTAATGCGTGGTTCAATTTTTCGGTCTCTAATACCTTTGCATTATTTTCATTTTGCACAATTCAATCATATTCTGTAGTACTTCATCACGTTACGGTTTTAATATAGTAAAATACGCACGACAGTCAACATGTTAAATTTAAAATACTTTCAAAAACTTTAAGATTTGAATGCTATAGCATTCATGTCATTCTGCATCATTATGAAAATGAATGCTACAGCATTTATCAGTGACCGGAGAAAAAGGTCACACGAAAAATTTAAGAAATACCCAATCGGTAGCATTTATAATTTTGTAAATGGAATTAACATTAATGCGTGGTTCAATTTTTTGGTCTCCAAAACCTGCGCATTATTTTCATTTTGCACAATTCAATTATATTCTGTAGTACTTTATCACGTTACGGTTTTAATATAGTAAAATACGCACGGCAGTCAACGTATTAAATTCAAACTAATTGACTTTAAGATTTGAATGCTATAGCATTCATGTCATTCTGCATCATCATAAAAATGAATGCTATCGCATTCACGTCCGCGAACGTGTTAAATATTACGTATAACTTGATCCGATAAAATTGTCGTGTAATTTGCTTAATCAAGATACTACTTTTCTTGCAAACTATTTTTAATTATCTCTCTTGTCCCAGCCTTGAGCGCTAAGGGTTAATGCGTGGTTCAATTTTTTGGTCTCTAAAACCTTCGCATTATTTTCATTTTGCACAATTTAAGCATATTCTCTAGTACTTCATGACGTTACGGTTTTAAAATAGTAAAATATGCACTGCAGTCAACATGTTAAATTCAAAATACTTTCAAAAACTTTAAGATTTGAATGCTATAGCATTCATGTCATTCTGAATCATCATGAAAATTAATGCTATAGCATTCACGTCTGCGAACGTGTTAAATATTGCGTATAACTTGATCCGATAAAATTGTCGTGTAATTTGCTTAATCAAGATACTACTTTTCTTGCAAACTATTTTTAATTATCGCTCTTATCCCAGCCTTGCGCGCTAAGGGTTAATGCGTGGTTCAATTTTTTGGTCTCTAAAACCTTCGCATTATTTTCATTTTGCACAATTTAAGCATATTCTGTAGTACTTCATGACGTTACGGTTTTAATATAGTAAAATACGCACTGCAGTCAACGTGTTAAATTCAAAATACTTTCAAAAACTTTAAGATTTGAATGCTATAGCATTCATGTCATTCTGCATCATCATGAAAATGAATGCTATAGCATTCACATCCGCGAACGTGTTAAATATTACGTATAACTTGATCCGATAAAATTGTCGTGTAATTTCCTTAATCAAGATACCACTTTTCTTGCAAACTATTTTTAATTATCTCTCTTGTCCCAGCCTTGAGCGCTAAGGGTTAATGCGTGGTTCAATTTTTTGGTCTCCAAAACCTGCGCATTATTTTCATTTTGCACAATTCAATTATATTCTGTAGTACTTCATCACGTTATGGTTTTAATATAGTAAAATACTGCAGTCAACATGTTAAATTCAAAATACTTTCAAAAACTTTAAGACTTGAATGCTATAGCATTCATGTCATTCTGCATCATCATGAAAATGAATGCTACAGCATTTACAGCATTTATCAGTGACCGGAGAAAAAGGTCACACGAAAAATGTAAGAAATACCCAATCGGTAGCATTTATAATTTTGTAAATGGAATTAACATTAGTGCATGGTTCAATTTCTTGGTCTCCAAAACCTTCGCATTATTTTCATTTTGCACAATTCAATCATATTCTGTAGTACTTCATGATGTTACGGTTTTAATATAGTAAAATACGCACTGCAGTCAACATGTTAAATTCAAAATACTTTCAAAAACTTTAAGATTTGAATGCTATAGCATTCATGTCATTCTGCATCATCATGAAAATGAATGCTACAGCATTTACAGCATTTATCAGTGACCGGAGAAAAAGGTCACACGAAAAATTTAAGAAATACCCAATCGGTAGCATTTATAATTTTGTAAATGGAATTAACATTAATGCGTGGTTCAATTTTTTGGTCTCCAAAACCTGCGCATTATTTTCATTTTGCACAATTCAATTATATTCTGTAGTACTTCATCACGTTACGGTTTTAATATAGTAAAATACGCACGGCAGTCAACGTATTAAATTCAAACTAATTGACTTTAAGATTTGAATGCTATAGCATTCATGTCATTCTGCATCATCATGAAAATGAATGCTATAGCATTCACGTCCGCGAACGTGTTAAATATTACGTATAACTTGATCCGATAAAATTGTCGTGTAATTTGCTTAATCAAGATACCACTTTTCTTGCAAACTATTTTTAATTATCTCTCTTGTCCCAGCCATTGCGGAAGTGTTTTGAAGCACAAGATATACCTATGCTGCAACAAACAATAGCAACTATGCCCGAAGAAGAAGCAAGATACCACATAAAGCGTTGCATCGACAGCGGTCTATGGCTTCCAGATGCAAAGTCCAAGGAAAAAGAAGGGAAACAAGAAGAGACCGAAGAGGAGAAACCGACAGAAATTCCCGATCCTGAATAACCCTTCACGCCGATCAAACATTCTATATGCTGTCGCTCATAACATACAGTTATTCATTTACATTAGAATGCTACAAGGAAGTCGGCAATAGATTTGTTAAGATGATATAATAAAGTTACTATCAGTCAACAATGAAAAGGTGATTCTTACATTTACCGGTTTTACATCAGGTGATGATGACAGTGATGATGATGATGATAAAATGTTATATGACCGTATGTATCGTTATCTTGATTATTAGTTAATGAGACTGAATTATGCTTTTAACATTGTCTGCACATTACGTTTGTGTAACGAATTGATTCGTATGAGATAGCAAACGATATAATTGATATGCTTCCGTCTTTGTTGCGTGTAGTGACAAAAATTGTACCACTCTGTAGCAATACCTCTAACAATTCTGGTATTTCAATGATGTAATGCCTTGTGTACATACTAATACGTATGGAATACATGTACATTCTTTCTATTGCCCTTGTTGCAGTTTCTGAGTTTTTATGATTCTACGTTCACTTCGGTCGTCGATATTGAAACTGTAAGTTGTACATTCGTGTCTACTAAACATTGTGTAAATAAACGAAAGTATAAAAGTTAAGCGTCGAAATATCCTTTCCAGGAATAAGACCTTAACTCTAAACCGACTGAATCGTTCTGTGCCGTTTGTTTCGTTACATATGAATCAGCATTTTAACTTATTGATTATAGAGTGAAAAAGATTTATTAACACATTGTTGACCGGTCACGAGTTAACTCGTGTTTTCATGGCCAAACGTTGTTGACCGGCCACGAGTTAACTCGTGTTTGCATTTGCGTCGGCTATTTTAATTTTTGAAACGCAGGGCAATATAGAATATAGCAAAATTTTGTTCATTGTGGTCATTACCGTCTGCTTTATTATAAAAAAAGTATACTTTTCTTGGCACTGAGGCTTTTATTACAATTCTAGTATTAGAAAGTGTCAAAAAAATATTAACACGTTGACTGCTGTGGGTAATTTACTATATTGAAACCGCAACGTGATGAAGTACTTCAAAGTTTGCACTTGCGTCGGCTATTTTAATTTTTGAAACGCGGGGCAACATAGAATATAGCAAAATTGTGTTCATTGTGTTCAATCGCGTCTGCTTTAGTATAAAAAAGTATACTTTCCTTGGCACTGAGGCTTTTATTACAATTCTAGTATTAGAAAGTGTCAAAAAAATATTAACACGTTGACTGCTGTGGGTAATTTACTATATTGAAACCGCAACGTGATGAAGTACTTCAAAGTTTGCACTTGCGTCGGCTATTTTAATTTTTGAAACGCAGGGCAATGTAAAATGAAGCCAAATTTTGTTCATTGTGTTCAATCGCGTCTGCTTTATTATAAAAAGGTATACTTTTCTTGGTACTGAGACTTTTATTACAATTCTATTATTAGAAAGTGTCAAAAAAAATATTAACACGTTGACTGCCGTGCGTATTTTACTGTATTGAAACCGCAACGTGATGAAGTACTTCAAAGTTTGCACTTGCGTCGGCTATTTTAATTTTTGAAACGCGGGGCAACATAGAATATAGCAAAATTGTGTTCATTGTGTTCAATCGCGTCTGCTTTAGTATAAAAAAGTATACTTTCCTTGGTACTGAGACTTTTATTACAATTCTAATATTAGAAAGTGTCAAGAACGACGGAACGTGACGGTGTAGCATTTTTCAATAAATTATACGCGAATGCTTTATATAGTTGCCGAAGTGATTTTTAAATAAGTTATAGTCAATTTGGAAAATGATTATTGAAAATGAAATAACAAGGGCATAATCTAGCTCTTTAAAAGAAAAGCGCAACGAAACAAGATGTATCTGCAAAACATGTTGTCTACATCTACGCGTAAATGATTGCTGTACAGTTAATCGTATGAAAAAATATTAGAAGTTACAAAAAATTTATGTCCAAAGTTCAATTTGAATTCATTATGCACGAACAAACTTTATTGAAGGTTATTTATATCGTTTCACTTCCATGTTCACTTACAAAATAATAGCCGGTGACTTGAGATAGCTTTTGCCAAAAATTGCCGGTCAACAATGTGTTAAAAGAATATATGTACTTTTCTTGGTACTCAGACTTTTATTACAATTCTAGTATTAGAAAGTGGCAAGAACGACGGAAGGTGACGGTGAAGCATTTCTCAGTAAATCATACGTGAATGCTTTATATAGTTGCCCGAATGATTTTTAAATTAGTTGTAGTCATTTGAAAAATGATTATTGAAAATGAAATAACAAGGGCATAATCTAGCTCTTTAAAAGGAAAGCGCCACGAAGTAAGATATATGTGCAAAACTTCTTATGCACATCTACGCGTAAATGACTGCTATACAGTTAATCATACGAAAAAAATATTAAAAATTACATAAAATTTATGTCCAAAGTTCAATTTGAATTCATTATGCACGAACAAGCTTTATTGATGGTTATTTACATTGTTTCACTTCCATGTTCAATTAGGAAATAATAGCTGGTGACTTGAGATAGCTTTTGCCGAAAATTGTCAGTCAACAATGTGTTAACACTTTGACTGCCATGGTGGTCATCGGTGACCGGCGCAAAAGGTGTCACGAAAAATTCAAAAGATACCCAATGCGTCGCATTTATAATTTTGAAAATGCAATTAATATTAAATAGTGATTCAATTCTTTGGTCTCCGATACCTTCGCATTATTTTCATTTTGCACAATTCAATCATATTCTGTAGTACTTCATCCCGTTGCGGTTGTAATATAGTAAAATACGCGTGGCTGTCAACGTGTTAAGCGACTCTGCTCCTCGTTTACAATTCAAATTGCCGCTATCGATACTCGAAGTTCGAGGAGGCGCGAGTTTGCTTATCGACCGGAACTCGCGAGTAATCGTTCGTCGAGACCTCGGGTTTCTCTTCCTTTTCCGGTGTGATGTGCCACGGTGCCTTGGGTAATATTTTTCGTCTTTCATTCTGGTCATAATACGTTAGTTTCATCGCCTACGGAAACGCAGCTTGCCATCCATTGGAACGGGTAAAGGCTTTTGCAGAGGTGATCATAGTTTCTTGGCCGCAATTGTGCCTGATGGTCCGAAAATTCGATTAAACTCATTTGCCTCGAGCAATTCTACTCGATCCGATGGAAAACTGCGAATCTGTGGCTCTTTCTCTTCATCTTCAGTAAGCTTCTACGCATATCGTATGGCGGACGTCGTCATTTGCCCTCATACGATTACGTGTACAGTATCACTGCGCGCACGACGGTTAATAGGATCGTCCATAGTGCATTAAGTTTTACGAATTGTGAGTATTACTGATCATTACAAGTCCCTGGGCTCCTTAAAATTGTGCTTTCTTTCGATACGATTACCAAAACGGTATGTATGCAAGTTAGACGTAGCGGATCGTTAGAGAAACTTCTTAAATTGCGCAGTAGCCAGAAAAATGATAAGGAAACCCAGTTTCCGTCCAAGGATAGATTGTTTCAAGCCGAACGGAAATTTTCAATTGACTTTGCTCCGCGATCGAGTTTCACTCGCAAAATTCAAGATGTCGGTGACATCGGAGGAAGTTCACGGGTATTTATCTCTTCCTCGCTGCAAAGTAAAGCGATCGCCTCATTATCCAACGATCTTCAATACTCGAATCTTCAGTAAAAGCAAAATTAGTACTCAAAAAATTCATCCGAAAGAAGGTACCTGACCGACCGGTCCGCTTCATAATTTGGCACGCCGCGTTATCGTTATTGCGCATATTACCAAATAATCGAAAAAACGACGCTGTGCATGCTGGGTAAAATTTCCACGACCAAGCAAAATGGCTGTCGCCGTAGAGAGTGAGAGAGAAAGAGAGAGAGAGACAAACGGCCTGTTTCCGTTTCGAAGCTTAACGTAACTAGTCAACATATTATGTTTTTTGTTCGCTACGCTGTCGAGTAAAAAGGAGGAATATTTTTTGCTCGGAATTTTTCGGGGCCGCGAATAATGGTTTTTCGCGTAAATTTGCTGGTGACGAAAGGTTCGAGCGTGGAAGAGGGATTTTTGCGGTAGTGTTTGAGACGCTTAAGAGGGGCAGAAGGAGGTGGGTGGCGCGCGCGTTGCATGTCGGGATGGCGGATGGGATGGCGGACGGGATAGATGACGGGAGGTAGGACGAGGGTCGGGGAGAGGGCGAAAGAACGAGTCGAGTTCACAAAATGGCGGCCAAGCTCAGGCCCGTGACCATATAGTACGTGAAAATTCGATAATTTTGCACGATGCCGCGAGCCTGTATATCAATAGTCGTTTAATATCGTGAACACGTGTGCATACGGTAGTTTTATCGTTAAATCATCGGTGAGGTTTACGTAGTGCGTGCGTAATTCGAGGCTCGGTGCGACGCGTAGACGGAACGATGCAGGTGAGTGGTCGGGTTCGAAAATTCTTCAATTTCGAGCATACTCTCGGCATTCCTAGCGTTAATTGTTTGTTTTTGTTGTCAATGCGAGCATCGACGTTGGTCGCGTCAATGAATTTACGCGACACGACCGTGGTGTTGTTTGGAATAGTGGGGAAAATCATGTTGTCACATGCGTTTCAGTTTGTCCTGATCGAGGAAAAATGGGATAAAAATTGGGAAAACGTTTGGGATTCCGTTTAAAGGGCTTTCGCGTGTAGGGCGGGGTCCTATGGACCTCGGGAGCTCAGGGACTTGGTCGCAGTAAGGCACAATTTTCTACAACATTGCATAGTTTTCCATTCACTCAATAACCTATAAGTTTGTTTACATTCGCTCCAACGTGACATTTGTCACTGAAAATCTCCTCGTTCCGCCGTTATCCTCGCTGAAAACCATTCCTCACATTCTCCTTCTACTTAGGACCATGGTTATTCAAAAATTAATATTGGGCCCATTTTAACAAATTAAACTCAAAGATTGGAGTGCACAGGTCCTGCGTTCTAACCAAGCAGTACCAACACAGTCATTACCTTTGGTTACAGTGATTTTTCATATCGTTCCTAAGGATTTGTAGTGACTTTTCCACAAAAGCTGTAAGAAAGATTTCTTTGTTATGGCAATACTTTCTCATACGAGGCATACATTATTTTTTCTCCCTTCGTCGTTTAACTACTCCGCTTTTCATAGCGTATGGTGCGATTTGTACAGAATGTGGCCTAATGGTCTGTCAATCTTATGTCAGGTAACAAGTAAAGATGATGCCTCTGTACTTTCTTCAATTGACTTATGAAACATTAGCTTGTCACAAGAGAATCTGTAACGGAAATGTATATTATCATTATGTCACTAATTCCCACAAATGTGTGACGAAGGGTTTGCATATTATGCATAATTCAAGGAATAGAATCCGTCATGAACATGTAGTTTTTCATATATGTATCAATTTTCTCTAATTATTTATTGTTTCCGATGTATCCTTTTCAAGGATGTATGTCACATTTATGTCATATGACAATACAGAGATATGCAACTGGAGTAATAAAATCTTGCATTATAGTCTTTGTTAAAAAATTATGATGTGGTCCTTGTACAAAAAGCTTAAACGATGCAGGAATATTCGTGACATATAAGAATGACATCTTTCATTTAATATTTGACAGTAATCTTTACTTGTATTTACTTGACGCCAACGGAAATGCGTATGCAACATTGTTTTAATTGTACATGCAATTAAGCTATGAATCAAGTAGTAAATATTCATTTTGTAATTGTTTGATGGCCTAAATCTTCTTCGTGTGTTTCAACGAGACAAAAACAATGTGCTTGTAAGTGCGTGTTAAAACTTATGATGACCATGGTTCATGTCGTTGCATTCCATTCCATGGAAGACATCCCCATTTCCACATATTTTATACACGTATTATTATACCAGTTATAGAAACATTTCATACATTCTCAGTATCATTCAGCAACTTGTTGCACAAATCCACAGATGCTATCTGATCATTCACGTGAAAAGTAAGAAAATGTATTACAGCAGTTCTGCAATTAAAGAAGATGCTCTTATCCAAATTCAGAACTGTACAAGATGGTTTAGTTCCACATGATCTTCCTAATTCATCATTGAAAAGTTAAATTGCCAAATATTATCTCCCGTTGACATCCATACATACGTAGACTCTATCCGTAGAAGACTCAATAATAACAATCTCTCCTAAGAAATGAAAATTGTGTTCCCACTCTTTAGTACGTTGTTTCTTGCGTACAGAACATAAGATCTTATGTGATTGATGGGAGATAAAGATACGACTACTACGTTATGGTAATAAGAGTGACTACGGTTTTAATGTTATATGTGTATTTAGGTACACGCAATATGTCCATCAAATCACAGTCCCAACTGTGCATACAATGTACCAAGTCAATTCAATTAATAAACAGTGTATAGTGGTTATTTGGTGAAGTAAGTTCTTTGTAATACCTGTTGTACCTGTTATTGTTAGCTTATCCTGTTAAGGAAGCCTACGTGAAGGAAATTATTGTAACGTACCAATTTGGGGTCTCTGTTCAGGATTCTCTTGTATTCCACGCTGCGAAGTTTCATCATTAGTCTTAATATGCATTTGTGTTAGCAAAGGAGTTATTCGTACTGTACATTGATAACAGATATATTGATAGGTCATCAACACACAATGATGTTAAACCTTTAGGTTTTATAAAAAATGTTTGAGCTAGACTGTAATTAGGCTGTTATTTGTTTTTGAGTGCAACGTAAAGACAAATGTTAAAGTAGAGGTCTGTGGGACTGGCAATAATATGTCTTTTACCTGCTATGCAAAAGAAAATGGAGGATAAGAATCACGAAATGGCGGCTGCAATTACTTCCTTCAGTGCTAGAGGGCTCTGCGTTTTACCATTGAAACGGAATGAATACTTTAGAGGATATAATCTACTAATGCGTTATTTTTTCGTTCTTTCATACTTACATAGTACCGACTGATGTCTAAACGATCATACATCCATATTTGAAATATTTGGAAATTGCGAGTTGTAACAGAGAACATGATGTTGGATTAAAAATAAAGAACCGTTGGCGGACGCTATTCCAAACAACACCCTGTGGCTAACGTTAGTCCGTATAATCGTGGTATTTGGATTCGTTTCTTTGCGTTTCAGAAAACGTTAGAATCTGAATCCGGTAAGGAATCTGGATCTGACTCTGAAAATGAGAGTAAAAGCGACAGTTCCTCATCTGGAAGCAACTCTGGCTCTGGCTCAGGGTCAGACAGGTGGGTTCATGCAAGATGTCAGTTCCCCTCAAAACCGAAAGGCTGAGTACATCATGCAAAGGAATAACCAGTATCTTACTTTCTATATAATCAGATATCAACACAATTTATTCACGAATTTGTTACATTTTTTTATTTAAACTCCAATGATTGTACTCGGATCTCTGGTAAACGAGGATTTATCAAAGTTTGTATTCAACAGCTACTTGTGTACTGCTGCAGCTTCATATAGCACTAACAATGCATTAATGAATTTGCTAACTCTGTGTACCCTGTCGGGTCTTTGTGAGCACAATCTTTAAATTCCCTGGTTGCCCTTGGCGATTAATTTTATTACATGTAACTTGTACAGCGCCAGGTAAGCTCAATTGATTGTAGTTTTTATTTGCTCATATTACGTTAGGCCATCAGCTGTACACATATCATGATACAATCTGTAGAAGTAAGGAAACACGTTTACAAAGCACCTTGAAATACATCTAATGCCCAAACATAGTTACTTCGGTTTTCGGTATTGAACAAGTACTTCAGTTTGTGCTACCATGTTTGTACGAACTTTTTTTCAAGCTGACCACAAGGTCTCGGAATTCAATGAGTAAGGATGCATACTCTTGCCACGTATTGATTATAATCTCACTGAAGAGCATGCTCTCTATCAGATTTGAAATTATTTATAGAAACAATGAAAACTGCTACAGCATTGCAACTTTTATTACACTATTCCTTAGTAACGTTAGATATTACTGCTTCTGCCGTTTGAATTTTTGGGCGATTTGGACATGGATATATTTCAAGGTTTCAACTACTAGCGCATTAATTAAAAGATAGTGAAATGAACGAATTGCCTGACTGCTAACGCAGTGACTCTAGCTCCTCGAGTGGTTCCGGTTCTGGATCAGGCTCTGATTCAGAAAAGTCAGAGAAGTCGGATGCACCTGCACAAAGCGATAGCTTTCAGAGCAAAAGCTCAAATCATAGCACAGATACGAAAATTAGGCTTAAAAATGAGTCTAGTCGCGAGTGGGATGAAAATCCCGATATATACGGAATCAGAAGATCGGGCCGATCTAGGAAAGAGCCCGAGAGGCTTTCGAATCAACGCGAGAGCGATAGCGACGGTCGCAAGAAATTTAAGAAGAAAAGGTAAGTGAACAACCACCAGACTAAGTAATTTGGAAGTTCAATTATCAATTCAGAGATTTCGTTATGGTGAGAACGTTTGGAGGGAGAGAGAGGGAAAAGAGTCAATCATCGTTCCAATTTATGTGTTAAATTCGAGCACGTTTGCAACGTTATCTACAAAGCTACAGAAACGCTAATTACACAAGTACTGTTAATTTCGTCTCGTATGCCAAATGTTGAACGCGCAATATTTTTGAGAAACAAGTTGATGAATTGTATATTTACAATATTCTATCTACAAGGTGCAACTGTATAAGGTTATACAGAAACGCTAATTACACAAGTACTGTTAATTTCGTCTTGTATGCCAAATGTTGAACGCGCAATATTTTTGAAAAACAAGTTGATGAATTGTATATTTACAATATTCTATCTACAAGGTGCAACTGTATAAGGTTATAGTAAGTTTGTGAACATGAATTTAAAATGTCTCAATGCGTACATCTTGTGGATTATCATACACCGTCTACAGTCAATGGTTTCTGCGCGTCGTTAACTGATTCATCATAAGTCCCTCAGCTGTCTTTCTTTTCTAGTTTTTTTACAATGGACAGCAACAAACTCGCATGTGCTGGACATGTAGAAAATGTTCTACTAGAATCACGTCCGTTTTATCATTTTGCAACTCGCTATGTATTTGCTTGTATTAGGAGGATGACTAACAACGTTGGTTGAACGCGCAATATTTTTGAAAAACAAGTTGATGAATTGTATATGTACAATATTCTATCTACAATGTGCAACTGTATAAGGTTATACAGAAACGCTAATTACACAAGTACTGTTAATTTCGTCTCGTATGCCAAACGTTGAACGCGCAATATTTTTGAAAAACAAGTTGATGAATTGTATATCTACAATATTCTATCTACAAGGTGCAACTGTATAAGGTTATACAGAAACGCTAATTACACAAGTACTGTTAATTTCCTCTCGTATGCCAAATGTTGAACGCGCAATATTTTTGAAAAACAAGTTGATGAATTGTATATTTACAATATTCTATCTACAAGGTGCAACTGTATAAGGTTGTAGTAAGTTTGTGAACATGAATTTAAAATGTCTCAATGCATACATCTTGTGGATTATGATACACCGTCTACAGTCAATGGTTTCTGCGCGTCGTTAACTGATTCATCATAAGTCCCTCAGCTGTCTTTCTTTTCTAGTTTTATTACAATGGACAGCAACAAAGTCGCATGTGCTGGACATGTAGAAAATATTCTACTAGAATCACGTCCGTTTTATCATTTTGCAACTCGCTATGTATTTGCTTGATTAGGAGGATGACTAACAACGTTGGTTGAACGCGCAATATTTTTGAAAAATAAGTTGATGAATTGTATATTCACAATATTCTATCTACAAGGTGCAACTTTATAAGGTTATAGTAAGTTTGTGAACATGAATTTGAAATGTCTCAATGCGTACATCTTGTGGATTATGATACCGTCTACAGTCAATGGTTTCTGCGCGTCGTTAACTGATTCATCATAAGTCCCTCAGCTGTCTTTCTTTTCTAGTTTTATTACAATGGACAGCAACAAAGTCGCATGTGCTGGACATGTAGAAAATGTTCTACTAGAATCACGTCCGTTTTATCATTTTGCAACTCGCTATGTATTTGCTTGTATTAGGAGGATGACTAACAACGTTGGTTGAACGCGCAATATTTTTGAAAAACAAGTTGATGAATTGTATATTTACAATATTCTATCTACAAGGTGCAACTGTATAAGGTTATAGTAAGTTCGTGAACATGAATTTAAAATGTCTCAATGCGTACATCTTGTGGATTATGATACACCGTCTACAGTCAATGGTTTCTGCGCGTCGTTACTTGATTCATCATAAGTCCCTCAGCTGTCTTTCTTTTCTAGTTTTATTACAATGGACAGCAACAAAGTCGCATGTGCCGAACATGTAGAAAATATTCTACTAGAATCACGTCCGTTTTATCATTTTGCAACTCGCTATGTATTTGCTTGTATTAGGAGGATGACTAACAACGTTGGTTGAACGCGCAATATTTTTGAAAAACAAGTTGATGAGTTGTATATCTACAATATTCTATCTACAAGGTGCAACTGTATAAGGTTATACAGAAACGCTAATTACACAAGTACTGTTAATTTCGTCTCGTATGCCAAATGTTGAACGCGCGATATTTTTGAGAAACAAGTTGATGAATTGTATATTTACAATATTCTATCTACAAGGTGCAACTGTATAAGGTTATAGTAAGTTTGTGAACATGAATTTAAAATGTCTCAATGCGTACATCTTGTGGATTATGATACACCGTCTACAGTCAATGGTTTCTGCGCGTCGTTAACTGATTCATCATAAGTCCCTCAGCTGTCTTTCTTTTCTAGTTTTATTACAATGGACAGCAACAAAGTCGCATGTGCTGGACATGTAGAAAATATTCTACTAGAATCACGTCCGTTTTATCATTTTGCAACTCGCTATGTATTTGCTTGTATTAGGAGGATGACTAACAACGTTGGTTGACCGCGCAATATTTTTGAGAAACAAGTTGATGAATTGTATATTTACAACATTCTATCTACAAGATGCAACTGTATAAGATTATACAGAAATGCTAATTACACAAGTACTGTTAATTTCGTCTCGTATGCCAAACGTTGAACGCGCAGTATTTTTGAAAAACAAGTTGATGAATTGTATATTTACAATATTCTATCTACAAGGTGCAACTGTATAAGGTTATAGTAAGTTTGTGAACATGAATTTAAAATGACTCAATGCGTACATCTTGTGGATTATGATACACCGTCTACAGTCAACGGTTTCTGCGCGTCGTTAACTGATTCATCATAAGTCCCTCAGCTGTCTTTCTTTTCTACTTTTATTACAATGGACAGCAACAAAGTCGCATGTGCCGGACATGTAGAAAATATTCTCCTAGAATCACGTCCGTTTTATCATTTTGCAACTCGCTATGTATTCGCTTGATTAGGAGGATGACTAACAACGTTGTCAATCTAGAGCAGAGCAGCTTTATTGAAATTAATCAGTTTCAAGTCCTTCATCTTTCGCTTACAAGTAATATCTCAACATGCAGGTATACTGATAGTTACCTCTTAGCGGTTATAAGCGTTTCAAGGGATTGAATACGGCTGTATCCGCCATTCCTCATATTCTGTAGCATCCAGCCCGTGTGATATTGGCTGATTCATCGTGCACCATCCAATGTGCCTACGTGCATACTATTTTTAACGTAAAGGCATTCCTCCAGAATTTTTACGAATTTAAATACTTCCCACACTGTTACACACAGTATTGTCTAGTAAACAGTGCACCTGCAGATTCTTAAGAACCCTAAATGTTTAGATTATTTACATGTCTAATTGGAACTCAAAAAATGGGTGTACCTTGTAAACAGAAGTGTATTTGCACATATACCCTCTGTTATCAACGTTTACATATTATGTAACATTCACGTTCACACTTACTCCTCACATTTCTTTGCTTTCGTGTACTCTACAGGGCACCTGTTAGACTTATTATCGATGACATTGATTTTTTTCGTGCACGATAAAACACTCGTTATGAATTGCTATCGTGTATGATACAGAGACTTAATTCAAGTATGCATTCCAACATCATAGCATGTAACAGTCCGTGTACTTATAACACTTTTTAATGGAAAAAATTATTTTTATTTCAATTGCATGTACTGAATAACGAGTGAAGAGCGTTTGTAATATTTTGACACGTGAATACGACAGATGTTTTATGAAAATTCGTTTACTGTATGTAATGTTTATAATCCATAATCAGAGTGATTAAAGCATCTTAGTTATTTTAGCGCTGCTAACACGTTGAATGCCAATCATGTATCGATTAATTTCCTACGTCTTTTTCGCGTTACGTCAGAAACTGTCGCGCCTTTTTTAATCATTTTTACCATATGTCGAAAACTCTGTTGCATTTTTCTCAATTTTGATCTTATTTTGGGGGTACTATTTTTACCCCATTATTTAGTAGACGACAAAATCGTACTGAAACGTATGATATATAAGTCGGACAAAGTCTCAAACTTAAATTTCATGTAGCAGACACCGTGTTGAGGTGGTCCAGATATACGTCTTGCCTTTTTGCTTATTTGACATAAAGACCAAGCTTAGTTTATGCAATATGTATCATATCATTGTTGTTCGATGCCAACGACACAATTACCGCTTGGTTCAACAACAGGACTTTTCACGCGAAAGAAAAGTGTTCACACAGGACCGCTACTCTCTTTTCCAGTTCCCATAACTCTTGGAACTCAGAAAGCTCGGAATCGGAATCAGACGATATCGAGAGCAGAAGACCGCCACCTAGTAAATCGTTAAATAGACGTGCAGCACAAAAGGCGAAAGAGAAAGCACGAGCGCGGAAAAAACGTATATCTGAATCTTCAGAAAATTCCTCATTCGACAGTGATGACAATAGGAGGTAGTATGCATTCTAACTTAACACATTGTTGACCGGCAATTTTCGGGAAAAGCTGTCTCAAGTCACCGGCTATTATTTCGTAATTGAACATGGAAGTGAAACCGTATGTGAATAACTTTCAATAAAGTTTGTTTGTGCATAATGAATTCAAATTGAACTTTGGACATAAATTTTATGTAACTTTTAATATTTTTCCGTATGATTAACTGTACAGCAGTCATTTGCGCGTAGATGAAGATTAGAGATTTTACACATATATCTTGTTTCGTTGCGCTTTCCTTTTAAAGAGCTAGATTATGCCCTTATGATTTCATTTTCGATAATTATTTTCGAAATGACTACAACTTATTTAAAAATAACTCGTTCAACTGTATAAAGCATTCAGGTATAATTTATTGACAAATGCTTCACCGTTACGTTCCGCCGTTCTTGCAACTTTCTAATACTAGAATTGTAATAAAAGCCTCAGTGCCAAGAAAAGTATACTTTTTTATAATAAAGCAGACGCGATTGAACACAATGAACAAAATTTTGCTATATTCTGTATTGTCCTGCGATCAAAAATTAAAATAGCCGACGCAAGTGCAAACACGAGTTAACTCGTGACCGGTCAGCAACGTTTGGCCATGAAAACACGAGTTAACTCGTGACCGGTCAACAATGTGTTAACGACAATATACTGCTAACTACTAGCAGACCATAGAAATTTGATATCAATCGTAACGGGGTCCGCAGACAAGTTACGAGGAGGACAGGCACTGCGGTCAGTTACAAAGAAGAGAGCGAAGAGGGTACCGATAGTGAAGATTTGGTGGAAGTCGATGAAGCTGCAGCAGCTTCTGCGGAACCGGATAATGCGGAGACCGTCGAGCGAATTTTGGGCCAGAGGCGGGGAAAGAAAGGAGGTCAGTCTGTTATAAATTAAAAACAAACGGTTTGCTCGGTAAGTACGTAGATGCGTGCGTGTAGGTGCTTATGCATAGGTACGTTTTCCACTATAGTTACTGGAAATGTGACGACAATTTATGCCGTTGAAGAGAACGGAGATCCCAATCCTGATGACTTAAGTAAGGAGGAGACGGAAATGCAATTTTTAATTAAATGGAAGGGTTGGTCACATATACACAACACGTGGGAGTCGGAGGAATCATTAAAAGCACAAAAGGTAAGAAGGTAGGTTGCTTTTATGTAGGAATCATTTTATTAAGCGTGCACCTTGATGTTTATAGGTCAAAGGATTGAAGAAATTAGATAACTTTATTAAGAGAGAGAGGGAGATAAAACAGTGGAGGGATTACGCGGGTCCTGAGGATATCGACTATTTTGAATGCCAATTAGAACTCCAACAGGATCTTCTCAAAAGTTACAACAACGTTGAGAGAATCATTGGTGATTTTTCTTATAATACTAAAATAGAAGAATTACTGTATTCCATGCTCAGTTGTACGAGTATTAACAGCATTGATTTACAGCTGAATATAACAAGCCAGACTCAGATCATCCAGATTACTATTGCAAATGGGAAAGTTTACCATATGCTGAAGCTACGTGGGAGGATGGAGCTTTGATAGTGAAAAAATGGCCAGAAAAAATCAAAGAATTCCGTGACAGAGAAGATTCGAAGAGAACGCCTAGCAAACATTGCAAGGTGCTCAAATCTAGACCCAAGTTTCACCAAGTAAAATCACAACCAGAATATATGGGCAAAGGGAAGGATTTAGTTCTTAGGGATTATCAAATGGACGGATTGAATTGGATGATTCACTCTTGGTGTAAAGAGAATAGGTAGGCGGTAGAATAACAATTCTTGTGTATAGCCATAAAGAAATTCTTTTACCTTAACTTCCTGTTATTCCTTTCAGTGTAATTTTGGCCGACGAAATGGGTCTTGGCAAAACGATCCAAACCATATGCTTCCTGTATTATCTATTTCACACACATCAACTCCACGGGCCTTTTTTGTTGGTGGTTCCTCTGTCGACAATGACATCCTGGCAACGGGAAATGTCTCAGTGGGCACCCGACATGAATTTTGTCACGTACTTGGGTGACGTGACATCAAGGAACGTTATTAGGGAATACGAGTGGTGCTACAGTTCAAAGAGATTAAAATTTAACGCTATACTTACGACGTATGAAATAGTACTTAAAGATAAAGCATTTCTGGGTGCCTTAAACTGGGCAGTGCTCCTGGTGGACGAAGCGCATCGTTTGAAAAACGATGATTCTCTCTTGTACAAAGCCCTCGCCGAGTTTCACACAAATCATCGTCTCCTAATTACTGGTACTCCGCTGCAGAATAGCTTAAAAGAACTTTGGGCCTTATTACACTTCATTATGCCAGCCAAGTTCGCTTCCTGGGAGGAATTTGAGAAGGAACATGACAACGCTGCCCAGAAGGGTTACTCAAAATTGCACAAGCAACTAGAACCGTTCATATTACGGCGCGTAAAGAAGGACGTCGAAAAATCCTTGCCGGCTAAAGTCGAACAAATTTTGCGAGTAGAGATGACATCGTTGCAAAAGCAATATTACAAATGGATCTTGACTAAGAATTACAATGCGCTGCGAAAAGGTGTTAAAGGATCTACCATGACGTTCCTGAACATAGTTATTGAATTGAAGAAATGCTGTAATCACGCGTTTCTCACAAAACCGATTGAGGGTGACAAGAGGGACAGTACCGAAGATTATCTGCAACAAATCATCCGTGGTTCTGGTAAATTGGTCTTGCTGGACAAGCTGCTGGTCCGATTACGAGAAACAGGTCATCGGGTGTTGATATTCAGCCAAATGGTCAGAATGCTGGATATTCTTGGCGAATATCTACAGAAGAGACATTTCCCATTCCAACGTTTGGACGGCAGTATAAAGGGAGAGTTGAGAAAACAAGCGCTCGATCATTTCAACGCCGAAGGATCGCCTGACTTTTGTTTTCTTCTATCGACGAGGGCTGGTGGTCTAGGTATCAATCTTGCTACCGCTGACACTGTGATAATTTTTGACTCCGATTGGAATCCACAGAATGACTTGCAAGCGCAGGCACGTGCGCATCGTATCGGACAAAAGAATCAGGTTCGTCTTCAACTTTTTTTATTAGTGACAGATACCTAATCACAAAATTTCAGAGCAGTTAGAAGCATTGGCGTGCTGAGAATATCAATCTATTACTACATGTACATTGTGCATTGTAAATAGGTTAATATTTATCGGCTGGTAACGAAAAATTCAGTCGAGGAGGAAATCGTTGAGCGGGCGAAGCAGAAGATGGTATTAGACCATCTGGTTATTCAACGGATGGACACGACAGGACGAACAGTATTAGATAAGAAAAACGCAGGGACCAATAACAATCCATTTAATAAGGAGGATCTGAATGCCATATTGAAGTTTGGTGCTGAGGAGTTATTCAAAGATGAAGAGGACGGCGACGAGGAACCGACCGTAAGTATAAAGCTCTCTGTTCTGAATTCTGTTGAGTCGATGGTCATTGCATCACCCTTTTTTTTCTTCCCAATTAATGCATAGTGTGACATCGACGAAATCCTGAGACGTGCTGAGACGAGGGACGAAGGACCTGCAACGGTAGGAGACGAGCTACTATCAGCCTTCAAAGTAGCCAGCTTTGCTGCATTTGAAGAGGAATCAGAACCTGTGAGTCAGATGAACGACAATGACGATGAAAGTAAAGACTGGGTGAGTGATATGCGTTTTCGTACTAAATCAGACACAGCTATACCGTGAATCATATTTTATCTGATAAATGTTCTCCTATTGCAGGCAGAAATTATTCCTGAGAACTTCCGTAAGAAAGTTGAGGAGGAAGAAAAATCGAAGGAAATGGAGGATCTTTATCTGCCGCCGAGAAGTCGTAAGACGCTTCAGCAAATAAATCAGAGTGAAGGAAGAGGTAGAAAACGGAAAAAGATGCCTGTGGATGATAGCGATGATGGCGATGAATCTGGTAGCGAGGTTGAAGGTAGTGACGACGAACGGCCTAAAAAGAGAGGTAGACCAAGAGTGACGCCTCGTGAGAATATTAAGAGCTTCACTGATGCTGAGGTACTAATTAATGCACTGCAGTAATAAGCACGTAAAGATCGAAACACACAAATAGAAACTTTAGTCTACACAATGCGTTTTTCTTTATAGATTCGAAGATTTGTAAAGAGTTATAAGAAGTTCCCTGCACCGTTAAAGAGGCTAGATGACATTGCCGCTGACGCTGAACTTCAAGAGAAGCCCATGTCAGAACTACGATACTTGGGTGAACAACTAAAGTCCAGATGTGATGCGTGTATGGCAGAATTTGAGAGTACTGCGAAAGAGAACAAAGGTGGCGAAGAAGAGGGTAAAGGGCCAGGGCGTAAACGAGGGAGAGGTCCGACGTTTAAAATTGGTGGTGTCATGGTTAACGCCAAGTCATTTTCGGTTGCCGTCAAAGAACTAGAACCGTTGGATCAGGCCATCCCTTCGGACCCAGAGCAAAGAGCCAATTGGCACCTAGATATTAAGTAAGTATTATATGTGTAATACGTAGTAACCGATACTACTAATAAAATTGATAATTCACAGATTGAAGCCAGCCAATTTTGAATACGAGTGGACTTCGGAAGATGATTCAAGACTGCTAAGAGGAATATACATACATGGAATGGGTTCTTGGGAAGCAATCAAAATGGATTCTTCTCTAAAGCTTGCAGATAAAATTCTTCCAAATGGCAGCAAAATTCAATGGAAAAGAATTCATGCACGTGCAGAATATCTTTTGAAAGTATTGAAGAAACAAATGGATCTGAAACTTGGAGTGGTAAGAATTTGAGTTTTATGCACAGACGAGTGAACTGTTTTTCTACTGTAACCATTACGCTTTCGTAGGGATATGTACTTTTATCTCAACCAGTATCCCACTCCAAGGTAATTCCTACTCCTTTAATTCCATACGTCTTCCTCAACAAAGCATTTTGCTATTCTTTTCCTTGTTAACTTACACTTAAGTACGTTTCGAATAAATTTATGTAACAATTGTAGACACGAGCACGGAAGCCTAGAAAACCTAAAGAATTGAAATCCGCAATTACGAAAGAAATTATCGAAGAAAACGATAGTTCCGGAGATGAGAACAAGAAACCGAAACCAAAAATAGACAAAGTATGTTTTTCATTAACTAGGTATTATGTTTACTAAAAGTTCTGTAACAAAATATATTTAACATCCTCAGCCTGTTGTGAAAAAGGAAGAAGAGTTTGTGATAAAGAAAGAGGTTAAAGAAGAAGTAGAAGACGTACCGGAGGAGAAGAAAAAGGAGAAAAAAGTGAAAAAGGAAAAGAAGGAAAATAAGAAAGTAAAGAAGAATAAACAATCAGTAGGGCCAATGCATTTTACGGCAAATAACGAACCAAGGGCTCTTGATGTTCTTGGGGATCTAGACCCTTCCATTTTTAACGAGGTAATTATCTGACCGATCGTTTCTCTGTTTTTGTAAAGTATACCGACCTGCACTACTTTGCTTATGAACAAATGCCAAATATCTTTTTTCCTATAGTGTAAAGAGAAGATGAGGCCAGTAAAGAAAGCACTGAAAGCGTTGGATAGGCCAGACCAGTCCTTAAGTGAGGCAGAGCAAGTGGCGCATACACGACAATGTCTTGTACAAATTGGAAATCAAATTAACACTTGTCTCACAGAATATAGAGATCCCGAGCAAATAAAAGAGTGGCGAAGTAATTTATGGTATTTCGTGTCTAAATTTACAGAATTTGATGCGAAGAAATTGTACAAGTTATACAAGCATGCGACGAAGAAGGGGGGAGATGGTAATACCAGTGCTACGTCCAGTCCTGAAAAGAAGGATGACACAACCAGCATTAAGGTATGTATTCCGCATGAATCGCCCATTTTAAATGTCGTACATTGTCTGTTGCGAATATATTCATGTCCAATCATTTACGATAGTAAAATTCAGGAAGTGTACTGCTTTTTTCTAGAAGCACAGTGATAAGTCGTATGACAAACATATCGACAAACAATCGATAGACACTAGCAAGGAGAGACAAAAGCGTCGAATCGACGATGGCGAGGAGAGCTCCAACACATGTACGCCGAGTAAAAAGCATTTCACGGCGATTAATGCAGTTGGTAATATCAGTAGTACCTCTGCCGTTACTATCGGTGCTATTACTATCACTCCCATAACGTCCACTCCAAATTCGACATCGAGTACTACCAACAGTGCTGACACGCCAAGGCATAAAGAACAGAAGGAGTCGAAGCACAAAGATATGAAACGGGACAGGGATAGAGACAGAGATCGGGACAGAGTACACAGTGACAGAAGTATGGATAGATTAAGTAGCGGAAAAGATGAGAGAATTAGAAGGGATAGCGGAGGATACAGTATGGGAGGCCACTATAGTGGAAGCAGAGAAGACGACCATTGGATACCCAGGGATGGAAGAGACATTAGGGATAGCAGGTAAGATTTTACATCTGTAACATTCGGATTTTCCCACCATATTAGCGTTCCATACATGCACGATATTAGCACTGAGTTTACGGGACCCGTCAATTTGACGGATTTCAAAGTTTGAAATGAAACACGCAAAAAACCATAGCATAATCTTAACTACTTTGCATCGTAAATTCATAATTTCATTAAAAGAGTTTATAAACACAATTATTATTTCCTTAACACTTTGCGGACCGAGCATTCTATTGCTAATCGTACCCAGTGGCCGAGTATTTTTTTGCGTCAAATATCTTTAAATTAGTGATAATTTGTTAGTAGTTAACACGTCGACTGCCACGGTGGTCGCCGGTCATCGGTGCTAAACATTTGACTAAAAATGCAAAAAATTCGCAATGATGCTTGTTTGTAATCTTGTAAAAGCAATTTATATTGGAACGGTGCATTCTAATAGAGCAAAATACGTATGGCAGTCAACGTGTTAAAAATTATTGTCCCGTGAAATATTTATTTTTAACAACTTTAAAAATGAATGTTTTTTTTTTAATATTTTTTAATAATTAAAAATATGTAAAAACGAAACATTTTTTAAAGTATGATATTTCGTAAAACATGACACTAAGTGAAGTGACATGACAATAATATTCTCGCCATCATTTGATGTATCCGATAAACTGTCCGCAAATATTTCTGTAATATTGCCAATCGTTTTGTCGGTATCCATATTTCAGGGCTTCAAATAATTAATTCACAATACAAATTACGAAAAACTGCCGCTGACAATTACGTAGCAACTGTGTGATATCTCGTCACCTGTCTCGAACGACAGAATATGCAAGACGATATATCTCGTCAACGGCCCCGAACGACGAAATAGGAATGACGAGATATCTCGTCATCCGTCCGCAAAGTGTTAAGCTTTCTAAATTTTGAAATTTGTATGTGGTATACCTATCTCTACGAAACCCGTCATTTTGACGGGTTAGCTGATTACGTAAACAATCCTTATATATTTGCTTCGTTTGTGAAATTATTCCTCCAATAGTAAATATAAGAGTGAAAGAAAAGTCTAAGATGCCCCCAACTCATTATCTCAATAGCGCCTCGATAATGTGACAAAGCAAATTGTGTGGCCCGGGTGTCATGTTACTTCGTATTGAACGAACTCGTTTACCAGAGTGATCCTCGCGTCATTCGAAACTCAAAACATGCAGCAGACTAAATGTCGTATCGAAAAAATATTCGGAAAAAAAGTCTTGACTTATTAATATTTCATTTTTACGTGAAGCCTTATATTGCTCAACTCAGACTTAGTTTGAATAAATTGATTTTTTAATGTAAATACGTATTTTCACCTACCCGTCAATTTGTCGGGTGCTCGTAGAGATAGGTATATAAGAAACGCCCGTAAACCTAGTGTTAGTAAAGTCAGGTTGTTAACACTTTGACTGCCGTTATTGTCACCGATGACTGGCGCAAGAGATTTTACTGAAGATCCAAAATATTCGCAATGGGTAGGAATTATTTTATAAATGCAGTTATTATTAGAATAGTGATGCGATCCTTTGGTCTCCAATACCTACACATTATTTACATTTTGCATAATTCAAACGCTGTAGTATTTTATAGTATCGCCGTTCTAATACAGCAAAATACGCACGGCAGCCACCGTGTTAACCGTTTGTGTGCCAAGCGGCGCGATCGCGCTTTTTCTGTCCTGTCCTCAAAACTGCAGCGCTCTGGGCTGCGAAGCCCATTATCACAGCAGGCTCGGTTTCTCGCGATGCACAACTTTACGGTGACCTTTCAATCTTAGGTAAAAAAAGATAAAATTGGAGTAATTTTACACTTTATAGGTCTACATGCTTTTATTCATATAAAAATTGCTATAATATAACAAGCGCTATCGTTATCGGGAAATGAGAAAGGCCCGTGGCAATAAGGTAACACTTTGACTGCCAAGCGTATTTTGCTATGTTAGAACCGCGACGCGATGAAATACTGCAGCGTTTGACTGAATTATGCAAAGTGTAAATAATGTGCAGGTATTGGAAACCAAAGGATCGCATCGCTATTCGCATTTATAAAATAATTATTGCTACCCATTGCAAATACTTTAGATCTTCAACCTCTTGCGCCGGTCACCGGTGACCACCGTGGCAGTCAAAGTGTTAACTAACATAAACTTTCGATCGAGAAATGAGAAAGTCCCGTGGCACTCAAACGGTTAACACTTTGACTGCCAAGCGTATTTTGCTATGTTAGAACCGCGACGCGATGAAATACTGCAGCGTTTGACTGAATTATGCAAAGTGTAAATAATGTGCAGGTATTGGAAACCAAAGGATCACATCGCTATTCTAACAATAACTGCATTTATAAAATAATTATTGCTACCCATTGCAAATACTTTAGATCTTCAGTAAAACCTCTTGCGCCGGTCACCGGTGACCACCGTGGCAGTCAAAGTGTTAACTAACATAAACTTTCGATCGAGAAATGAGAAAGGCCCGTGGCACTCAAACGGTTAACACTTTGACTGCCAAGCGTATTTTGCTATGTTAGAACCGCGACGCGATGAAATACTGCAGCGTTTGACTGAATTATGCAAAGTGTAAATAATGTGCAGGTATTGAAAACCAAAGGATCGCATCGCTATTCTAACAATAACTGCATTTATAAAATAATTATTGCTACCCATTGCAAATACTTTAGATCTTCAGTAAAATCTCTTGCGCCGGTCACCGGTGACCACCGTGGCAGTCAAAGTGTTAACTAACATAAACTTTCGATCGAGAAATGAGAAAGGCCCGTGGCACTCAAACGGTTAACACTTTGACTGCCAAGCGTATTTTGCTATGTTATAACCGCGACGCGATGAAATACTGCAGCGTTTGACTGAATTATGCAAAGTGTAAATAATGTGCAGGTATTGAAAACCAAAGGATCGCATCGCTATTCTAACAATAACTGCATTTATAAAATAATTATTGCTACCCATTGCAAATACTTTAGATCTTCAGTAAAATCTCTTGCGCCGGTCACCGGTGACCACCGTGGCAATCAAAGTGTTAACTAACATAAACTTTCGATCGAGAAATGAGAAAGGCCCGTGGCACTCAAACGGTTAACACTTTGACTGCCAAGCGTATTTTGCTATGTTAGAACCGCGACGCGATGAAATACTGCAGCGTTTGACTGAATTATGCAAAGTGTAAATAATGTGCAGGTATTGGAAACCAAAGGATCGCATCGCTATTCTAACAATAACTGCATTTATAAAATAATTATTGCTACCCATTGCAAATACTTTAGATCTTCAGTAAAATCTCTTGCGCCGGTCACCGGTGACCACCGTGGCAGTCAAAGTGTTAACTAACATAAACTTTCGATCGAGAAATGAGAAAGGCCCGTGGCACTCAAACCGTTAACACTTTGACTGCCAAGCGTATTTTGCTATGTTAGAACCGCGACGCGATGAAATACTGCAGCGTTTGACTGAATTATGCAAAGTGTAAATAATGTGCAGGTATTGGAAACCAAAGGATCGCATCGCTATTCTAACAATAACTGCATTTATAAAATAATTATTGCTACCCATTGCAAATACTTTAGTTCTTCAGTAAAATCTCTTGCGCCGGTCACCGGTGACCACCGTGGCAGTCAAAGTGTTAACTAACATAAACTTTCGATCGAGAAATGAGAAAGGCCCGTGGCACTCAAACGGTTAACACTTTGACTGCCAAGCGTATTTTGCTATGTTAGAACCGCGACGCGATGAAATACTGCAGCGTTTGACTGAATTATGCAAAGTGTAAATAATGTGCAGGTATTGGAAACCAAAGGATCGCATCGCTATTCTAACAATAACTGCATTTATAAAATAATTATTGCTACCCATTGCAAATACTTTAGATCTTCAGTAAAATCTCTTGCGCCGGTCACCGGTGACCACCGTGGCAGTCAAAGTGTTAACTAACATAAACTTTCGATCGAGAAATGAGAAAGGCCCGTGGCACTCAAACGGTTAACACTTTGACTGCCAAGCGTATTTTGCTATGTTAGAACCGCGACGCGATGAAATACTGCAGCGTTTGACTGAATTATGCAAAGTGTAAATAATGTGCAGGTATTGGAAACCAAAGGATCGCATCGCTATTCTAACAATAACTGCATTTATAAAATAATTATTGCTACCCATTGCAAATACTTTAGATCTTCAGTAAAATCTCTTGCGCCGGTCACCGGTGACCACCGTGGCAGTCAAAGTGTTAACTAACATAAACTTTCGATCGAGAAATGAGAAAGGCCCGTGGCACTCAAACGGTTAACACTTTGACTGCCAAGCGTATTTTGCTATGTTAGAACCGCGGCGCGATGAAATACTGCAGCGTTTGACTGAATTATGCAAAGCGTAAATAATGTGCAGGTATTGGAAACCAAAGGGTCGCATCGCTATTCTAACAATAACTGCATTTATAAAATAATTATTGCTACCCATTGCAAATACTTTAGATCTTCAGTAAAATCTCTTGCGCCGGTCACCGGTGACCACCGTGGCAGTCAAAGTGTTAACTAACATAAACTTTCGATCGAGAAATGAGAAAGGCCCGTGGCACTCAAACGGTTAACACTTTGACTGCCAAGCGTATTTTGCTATGTTAGAACCGCGACGCGATGAAATACTGCACCGTTTGACTGAATTATGCAAAGTGTGAATAATGTGCAGGTATTGGAAACCAAAGGATCGCATCGCTATTCTAACAATAACTGCATTTATAAAATAATTATTGCTACCCATTGCAAATACTTTAGATCTTCAGTAAAATCTCTTGCGCCGGTCACCGGTGACCACCGTGGCAGTCAAAGTGTTAACTAACATAAACTTTCGATCGAGAAATGAGAAAGGCCCGTGGCACTCAAACCGTTAACACTTTGACTGCCAAGCGTATTTTGCTATGTTAAAACCGCGGCGCGATGAAATACTGCATCGTTTGACTGAATTATGCAAAGTGTAAATAATGTGCAGGTATTGAAAACCAAAGGATCGCATCGCTATTCTAACAATAACTGCATTTATAAAATAATTATTGCTACCCATTGCAAATACTTTAGATCTTCAGTAAAATCTCTTGCGCCGGTCACCGGTGACCACCGTGGCAGTCAAAGTGTTAACTAACATAAACTTTCGATCGAGAAATGAGAAAGGCCCGTGGCACTCAAACGGTTAACACTGACTGCCAAGCGTATTTTGCTATGTTAGAACCGCGACGCGATGAAATACTGCAGCGTTTGACTGAATTATGCAAAGTGTAAATAATGTGCAGGTATTGGAAACCAAAGGATCGCATCGCTATTCTAACAATAACTGCATTTATAAAATAATTATTGCTACCCATTGCAAATACTTTAAATCTTCAGTAAAATCTCTTGCGCCGGTCACCGGTGACCACCGTGGCAATCAAAGTGTTAACTAACATAAACTTCAGTAGTATATTTTGCATTCTCACTACATATAATTACAGATTTGGAGATCATAAAAGAGAACGATTTGACTCGTACGCGCGGATGTCCAGTGGGTATCATCGTGATAGGGATCGAGACCGAGATCGTAACATGCACATTGCCGATAAAAGAAGGTAATTTTAATTCAATAGCACATGAACAGTGAAGAAAATCCGTAATTCCCACGCTGGTCGATGATTAGCGATTATTACAGGTATCCATCGGGACCGCCAGGTTACGGGTACGGCCCAGGTGGTTATGGTGGTACGGGTGGAAGTGGTGGATATCCTCCGTCGGATATACCGCCGAGTCATTTTCGTGGACGTGGCTATCCTGGAGATAGTTATCCGAGTGATTGGCGACCAAACAAAGACTATAGGAGGGACTATGACAGAAGACCTCCGCCATCAAACGCCAATTCCTAGTGCTCCTTCTTAGTATCGTCCTTGAGTATGTTGTTGTGCGATTGTAATTTTCTGACAGAGCCACACACAGACGAGGGAATAAGATTCAGGATCCCAGATTGCCGTGCTCGTCTACATGCGGCTAAGTGTTGAACAAAATTTGGTACACAGTTTTTTTTTTCTGTGATTCGGGGTACCATTTGTGACTTGTAGCTATGTATAAAGTCTATTCCAATGCTTACTTAAAAAAAAAAAATATACGAACGATCATGACTACCATGGTCTTCTCTATGATGGACCTTTACGCATAGGTTGTGCAAAGATGATAAAACGAGATATATTCTTAGTATGTATTTAAAAAAAAAAAACATTTTTACATATTACAGTTTCATCAAAGACGTCGATAAAAGCAAACTTTTCTGTTTGTATATTCACTAAATTTCATCATACCGACAAAAATTACGTTTGTAAAAGTTTTCTCATTTCTTTAACATATGCATAAATTCATTTCTTTTATTATCTACGTATATATTTTTTGTTATTAATCTTGAACTCAATTTTATAATTGTGCAATTTTCGTAATGTATACCGAACATTAACGTGAAATTTAGTTCAATCGGCGACCTCATTTTTTTTCTACTACTGTGTACTTTTTTTTAAATCCATTATTTATAAGTGAATGCCTTCCCAAATCGCATGTAAAATATTGCATTTCCAATAGTAATCGTGTACGTTTGGATATAGAGCCTGCGTGAAAGTTGTGTATAACTAAAATATTAATTTCGTCCCAAACATTATTATATACAGCGGGTACTCTGACGATATTTTAATATTAATTTATAGGTCAGCGGATCTATATTGAGCTAATTAATTAATGTCTTGTAGTAGTACAGTAGAGCGAATCAACTGACATATTTCTTTATACAGCCTTGTCTATAAAATTGTACAGATACCGTTAGCGATACACCGTATAAATTTTCTATTCAAGTCAATAAATCTCCGCTATAAGGATTTTATGTAACATAGTAACGAGCAAACGATTAAGGCTATATAAACTTTTGACAGTGATCAGTTTCATGCTGGGACAATATGTTTATCATAACATTAAGAATTTCAGGTCATATTGTACGAATTAATCAAAACAAAAATAGATATATCTCCGAAACACCACTTACGTTTTCTAGAGCTTGACAGTTCAATGATTCAAAGATTGATACAAATTCTATTTTTGTGTTGATTTCTTTGAAGTACTATAATTTTATATACTACCTGAAACTATTAATGTGAGATACTGTAAATACTAATGTAAGACCAAGAGTTCTATTCTGTCCTATTAAACAGTTACTGAGGCAGGGATTCAAACACTCTTTAATTGAACATGTACGAAGAAAGATTACTGTCTCAGTTTTGGTTCGGATAAGAATTGTGTCGAATATATCTAGTGCTGTAACTGAAGTAAAACGACAAAGATTTTTCATTATCGCATTACTCGTAATCACTCTTAAAGAGTGACAAATGATTGAAATATTTTTGAATTAAAAAATCTTGATAATCATGCAAATCTGTAACTTACACACTTGAATAGGGTAACGCAGTGTCGTTTCTTCTGTTTATCTTGTAAAATGATTAACAACATAAACTTTATATCGGTGAAATATATGAAAGTGACAAAGTTGCGACATTAATGAATTTTGCGATAACTCCGATTCATAACAATGCTATGAATTTTTCTTCAGAGAAATGTAGATTATCTTCTGTACTAAATACTATGCCTTTATTAGATTGTAAAGAAAACAAAATAAATTATTTTGTAGATTATTTTATTCGTACAAAACAGATGAATCAATAGTAAAACATTTTGCAATTTGAGTGTGCATTTGTGTAAATAATAGCATGTATCGAATAAGAAAGTTGGTTAGTAAGATACAGGATCATATTACTACCAATGTTAATGGTCTGTGTCTGATAGTTGACGGAAACAGGAGAGCATAAGTGAATCGCACCGTGATAGAACTACGCTAGCTTAGATTTGTATTAATTACGGAACAATGTTCAAAACGATAAGCTATTTATAATTTATTACTAGCTGAATACACAGGTCATCAGGATTGGGCAGACAGCAAAGAAAACATGTACATATAAAATAAGAAAATAAATATAGTTGTAAACAATGTAGCAAAACTAGTTTAATATCATACATTTGAAACAAGTAGCGTGACTATAATAATGTATTTTATCTATCTTCATTGTAGAGGGTATGCAGTGTTTCTGAAAATATATCTAAAAATAAAATTTTCCATCGCACCTCTATTGAATAGACCGTTTAACTAGAACAAAAAATATTGTATCATACAAATCGTTCGCGTTGCGGTTGGGTTAATTAATTAATCATTGGATTAATTCCGCAGAATATCCCAGAATTTGGGCACCCCATGCCGGTCACCTAATCGAAACGTAATTCATATATTTGCGCAATGTTGATCCTGGGTCTAATATTAGAAAATGGTTCTATTGAATAGACCGTTTAACTAGAACAAAAAATATTGTATCATACAAATCGTTCGCGTTGCATTGGGTTAATTAATTAATAATTGGATTAATTCCGCAGAATATCTATCCCAGAATTTGGGCACCCCATGCCGGTCACCTAATCGAAACGTAATTCATATATTTGCGCAATGTTGATCCTGGGTCTAATATTAGAAAATGGTTCTATTGAATAGACCGTTTAACTAGAACAAAAAATATTGTATCACACAAATCGTTCGCGTTGCGGTTGGGTTAATTAATTAATAATTGGATTAGTTCCGCAGAATATCTATCCCAGAAATTGGGCACCCCATGCCGGTCACCTAATCGAAACGTAATTCATATATTTGCGCAATGTTGATCCTGGGTCTAATATTAGAAAATGGTTCAGTGCTTAATGCAACAAATTCTAAAATTAGCGGTGATAACATACGGCGGCCATGCTCCTGATTAAAACGTTTTGGAGTAAGTAATTATATAAATAAATTAACTTATTTCCTGCAATAACGGAAAGACATTATATTTTATGCGTGTGAATCGCGAATTTAACACATACGTGTATATATCCATATATCCGGTATATATATATGTATAGGCATACGTATATTTCCCTCTCCAGCTTTTCCAGTACGTGATGCAGCATACCTATTTCTGTCGAAGACAACCGATAGGACCCACCGACTGGTACTGCGCAGCGGTAAGTTCTTAATTTTCTGACACGTATATTTGAATAACTAATAAGTTCTATTTCATTTCACCCCGTAACAAACTCAACGTTAGCGATAACAATGTGAGTGAACAATTTTATAATTATTGTCGACGAACAAGACTGTTGTTTGACATCGTACACCGTATAGTTTCGGCACGCAGTATGATGACATTTCGGCGAAGTTGAATTCGTCAAACTGATGATATTCACTCTGTCGTATATTATTTAAGAATGAGTAAATTAATTCATTAACCTATGTGTAAATAGGAACTGGTACAATACGTTCGATTTGCATATTCTTTTTACACACACAGTTTTTGTTAAGCATCGTAATACGTCGCGTACAAAGTACGCTTTCGGCTGGCGAAAATCACTCGTACGATCGGTTAGTTAAATATCCTAATAGCGTACGTTCTGAAGGTTTACGGAAATAAATGAATCGTCCAAGGTGTTACATTGACATAAGACAATTTATAAAACCTCTTCCGTTACGTGAACAATCTTTCAATATTTGGTTATTTGTATTTTAGTGTTGTTGAGGAAAACTGAGCTGTTCCATACTTCGGCCAAAATGACCGGTGAACGTTTAGATATTATTATTTTCGGCGCATCTGGATTTACTGGGAAATATACTGTCAAAGAGGCTGTACGTCTTTCAAAGCAAACTCCATTTACATTTGGTATTGCTGGACGTAGGAAAGAGGCTTTAGAAGCGGTTCTTAAGGAATTTGCACCTGACATAGGTAACATTGTTAAACATACTCAAAGCAGCTGATTGTGTAGTATAATATCTTTATTACGCATTTTTTAATCTCACCACCGTGGCAGTCAAAGTGTTAAGCATACTCAAAGCAGCTGACTGTGTAGTATAATATCTTTATTACGCATTTTTTATTCTTAGTACTTTAGTTATAATAAGACATGTTACATTGAATCTTTCTAGAAAATGTGCCAGTTATTGTTGCTGACCTCAAAGATGCAGAGTCTTTACAAAAAATGGCGGAGCAGGCTAAAGTGATTGTTAACTGTTGCGGACCATTCAGATTTTATGGTGAAGCAGTCATTAAAGCTTGCATCGCTGCTCGTACTCATCATGTTGATGTCAGCGGTGAACCGCAGGTATCATGTTTTCTTCATGTTTCATGCAGATATAAATACTCTCTTTGTTTTTTATTATTTCAAAGTCCGCTAATTCATTGTTTTGAATTGAAATTTTTGCAGTATCTCTTTATTTGTGCCCATAATTATGAAAGTGGTCTAAGTCAAAATTTAAAAAAAATGAGTTTATCAGTTATTTCATACCACATTATTTTTAACTAAATTTATTCAATGTAATTTTTACGAAATTGTCAAAAATGAACCATTAGATAGTGGTTGTAATTTCAACATTATATGGAATTCATTTAGTTTTCATTATGAAAGTGGTCTAAGTCAAAAATTTAAATAAATTATATAAACAACTTGAAAATGGCACGTGGCCTTCTTTGACGCGTTTCTGAACTACATAATAAAATAAATGACAATCAAATTTTAATAATAACGACAACTTCATTCCTAGTTTATAATCAATAACAAGAAGAGTAAAAAATACCGCGGGTGAATCTGTCTCTTGGCTACAAATTCAATGGATGAGATTCTTGAAAAATGAACCTTATAAAATGTTCTGTAAAACATCTTTAGATGATTCTAAATTTCACGTTTTGGATCTTTCACCTAAAAAAGGAAGACCAAAAATATACGGAAATATTAAATTACTTCCATTATACACCACCATTAGACCAGTATCGGAAGAAAAACATAAAGATATTATGAGTTTACTACCGTACATCCCTCCAGTTTTTCAGGAACATTTTAAGAATCTTAAATACTCGAAATAATGATAAAAATGGATTACTGTTTAAAAATAATTAATAAATGTAATAAATGTTCACGAATTATTTCAATCAAATTATTGTTTCAAATAAAACTCAAAGTTCTTTATTGCTTTAAGTCATTTATAGGACATTCAGTTAATTTTGAAAATGGTCTAAGTCAATTCAATCTTTAAAAATAATATTATCGTATAAAATTCACACAAAATTTCATATTCATAGTAAATTTCCATTAATTAAGACTAATAAAATTATAAATTAAAATGTCGCATAATGTAAAAATATTTTTTAATTTATTCAAATGCAATTCATTAAATATCTCGAAACAAGAAATATATGACTTAGACCACTTTCATAATTATGGGCACATTTAACACTCTTTGTTATTATTATTTGAAAGTCCTCTAATACATTCTTTTGAATTGAAACTTTTGCAGTATCTCTTTATTTGTGCCCATAATTACGAAAGTGGTCTAAGTCAAAATTTAAAAAAAATGAGTTTATCAGTTATTTCATACCACATTATTTTTAACTAAATTTATTCAATGTAATTTTTACGAAATTGTCAAAAATGAACCATTAGATAGTGTTTGTAATTTCAACATTATATGGAATTCATTTAGTTTTAATTATGAAAGTGGTCTAAGTCAAAAATTTAAATAAATTATATAAACAGCTTGAAAATGGCACGTGGCCTTCTTTGACGCGTTTCTGAACTACATAATAAAATAAATGACAATCAAATTTTAATAATAACGACAACTTTATTACTAGAAGAATCAATAACAAGAAGAGTAAAAAATACCGTGGGTGAATCTGTCTCTTGGCTACAAATTCAATGGATGAGATTCTTGAAAAATGAACCTTATAAAATGTTCTGTAAAACATCTTTAGATGATTCTAAATTTCACGTTTTGGATCTTTCACCTAAAAAAGGAAGACCAAAAATATACGGAAATATTAAATTACTTCCATTATACACCACCATTAGACCAGTATCGGAAGAAAAACATAAAGATATTATGAGTTTACTACTGTACATCCCTCCAGTTTTTCAGGAACATTTTAAGAATCTTAAATACTCGAAATAATGATAAAAATGGATTACTGTTTAAAAATAATTAATAAATGTAATAAATGTTCACGAATTATTTCAATCAAATTATTGTTTCAAATAAAACTCAAAGTTCTTTATTGCTTTAAGTCATTTATAGGACATTCAGTTAATTTTGAAAATGGTCTAAGTCAATTCAATCTTTAAAAATAATATTATTGTATAAAATTCACACAAAATTTCATATTCATAGTAAATTTCCATTAATTAAGACTAATAAAATTATAAATTAAAATGTCGCATAATGTAAAATATTTTTTAATTTATTCAAATGCAATTCATTAAATATCTCGAAACAAGAAATATATGACTTAGACCACTTTCATAATTATGGGCACATTTAACACTCTTTGTTTTTTATTATTTGAAAGTCCTCTAATACATTCTTTTGAATTGAAATTTTTGCAGTATATGGAATCAATGCAATTGGAATATAATAAGGTGGCTAAAGAGGCTGGGATATACATAATCAGCGCTTGTGGATTTTGTAGCATCGCCTGTGAAATGGGCATACAGTTTGCGCAGCAGAAATTTGATGGAGAGATTAACAGTATTGAGACTTACTCGTATATGGTGGAGGGCGGTGGTAGCCCTATGGTAAATTTCGGAACATGGGAATCCGCTATCTACGGATTCGCTCACCGACGCGAACTGCGCGAACTTCGCGAAAAATTGTATCCTGAAAAGCTACCCATATTTTGGCCACGATTGAAATTGAGGTAGAATATTCATTCGATTAAATTTAACACTTTGACTGCCAAGCGTATTTTGCTATATTAGAACCGCGATGCGATAAAATTCTGCAGAGTATGATTAAATCGTGCAAAACGAAGGTAACGCAGAGTTGTTAGAAACCAAAGTATTGAAACACCGTTCCAATATCAATTACTTTTACAAGATTGCAAATAGGCTTCAATGTCAATTTTTTGCATTTTCACTAAAATATTTTGTGCCGGTTACCGCATATTTTGCTCTATTAGAACCGCGATCCGATGAAATATTACAAAATATGGTTAAATCGTGCCAAATGAAGGTAACGCAGACTTGTTAGAAGCCAAAGTATTGAAACACCGTTCCAATATCAATTACTTTTACAAGATTGCAAATAGGCTTCATTTTATAATTTTTCACCGGTGCATTTTTAGTAAAATCTTTTGCACTTGTTCATCGCAGGATGACCACCGTGTGTATTTTGTTATGTTAGAACTGCAATGCGATGAAATACTGCAGACTATAATTAAATCGTGCAAAACGAAGGTAACGTAGAGTTATTAGAAGCCAAAGTATTGAAGCATCATTCCAATATCAACGGCTTTTACTAGATTGCAAATAGGCTTCATGGCGAATTTTTTGCATTCTTAGTAAAATCTTTTGCGCCGGTCACCGCACATTTTGCTATATTAGAACCGTGATGCAATGAAACCCTGCAGAGTATAATTAAATCGTACAAAATAAAGGTAACGCATAGTTCTTGGAAGCTAAAGTATTGAAGTACCGTCTTAATATCAATTGCTTTTGCAAGATTGCAAATAGGCTTCATTACGAAATTTTTGCATTTCTAGTAAAATCTTTTGCGCCAGTCATTGCATATTTTGCTATGTTAGAACTGCGATGCGATGATGAAATACTGCAGAGTATAATTCAGTCGTGCAAAATAAAATTAACGCAGAGTTATTAGAAGCCAAAGTATTGAAGCATCATTCCAATATCAATTGCTTTTACTAGATTGCAAATAGGCTTCATGGCGAATTTTTTGCATTTATAGTAAAATCTTTTGTGCCGGTCACCGCATGTTTTGCTATATCAGAATCGCAATGCGACGAAATATTACAGAATATGATTAAATCGTGCAAAATGAAGGTAGCTAACGCAGAGTTGTTAGAAGCCAAAGTATTGAAGCACCATTCCAATATCAATTGCTTTTACCAGATTGCAAATAGGTTTTACAGCAAATTTTTTGCATTTTTAGTAAAATTTTCTGTGCTGGTCACCGCATATTTTGCTATATTAGAACCGCGATGCGATGAAATACTTCATGGCGAATTTTTTGCATTTATAGTAAAATTTTTGCGCCGGTCACCGGTGACCACCGTGGCGGTCAAAGTGTTAAATGTAAGAACACGTAAGGTACAGAGGATGCGCCTATTGTATTCCAGGGGACTTGTTCATCGCAGTTCTATAACAGATGGATGGTCAGTGGTGTTCCCTGAAGCTGATCAATCGGTTGTTTATCGGTCCCAACGGTATTTATTCGAGAAATACAATCAGAGGCCCATACAAGTTCGAACTTACTTGACGATAAAATCTTTCTTTACTGTGATGATGGCGATGCTATTGGGAGGCGTCTTTGCTCTGTTGGCTAGTACAAAGTGCGGTCGTAAACTATTAGTGGAGGTAACATACTTACTGACACTATAAGGTGAACCTTTCTTGATCAAAGATACTTGACGTGTAACTGTACTTTCTAGTACCCTGGCTTCTTCTCTGGTGGAATGGTTAGTCGTGAGGGTCCATCAGTAGAAACACTGAGCAAGACTACGATAGCGACGATGTTCAAGGCACAGGGCTGGACAGAAAAGTTAGCTGAACCAACTGACAAACACGCCGATACTCCGAATAAAGAACTTATTACCAAAGTTACCTGCGTCAATCCCGCATACGGAGCGACATGTACAGCTTTATTGCTCTCGGCTATCATGGTTCTCAAAGAATCGGACAAAATGCCTGAAACGTAAGTTACTCTTAGCGATGTTGGTGTAGTTTTGGTGGAGAAACTTTGGATCATAATTTTATCGAAAATCGAGCCTCCACATTTTATATGAATCATGGCTTATATTGTTTCAGTGGCGGAGTTTTTCCTCCAGGAGCCGCATTTGCTAAGACGTCTATGTTGGAGCAGCTGATAAAAAATGATTACAGATTTGAAGTAATTTCGTCAATTGAGAAATGAAAGAACTTTACACTTTAACGCCTCCTGGCTTTTGATGATGAAGCGATAAGTTTTGATACTTTCTTTTGTAACTACGTTTGAATTTTATACTAATATTTTTAGATTAGTGAGCATAATTAATATGTACTTTTTTTATGGAGCGCAAACCTAACTTTGGGCAATTACTACTTATTGTTAATTTTCGTCTTTCATATTTTTTTTTCCGCTGGTATAGTTTGCCATTATTTTGCAAGAAACGTGTGATCAATATGGTGATGTATAAATACATTATCGCATTTTAAGCACAAACAATGTGAAGAACTGAAATCATTAACCACGAAAAATGTCATCGTGGAAAAGTATAGCTTTAGGTTTAAAATAAAAAACCAAAACCAAAATTAGATAAAATACGTTGTAAGATTCGAAAGCTTCGTACTTGGATAAGTTGAAATAGAAGTTCACAGGTATTCTATCAACTTTTCCTTTCTATTTAGTGCCTCATTATGGCGCAAAAAAAATTTTATGTTTTACCTCCGGCAATAATCATTACTAGTCTGACTCAGGATGTATGATTCAGGATGTTCAATTATATTAAAAAATTGTGAAAATTGAATATCGCGCTATTAGAAAATACCCGATGAAAAGGTAAAATCTCAGGGGAAACTAAACGACGTTTTGGTACCCAGTCAATTCTTTCGGGTTTCATACTTAACGCGGTATAAGGGCAAAGAAGCAAAAAAAAGCTACAATTATTTATAATCGTTCTTTATCTGAAGGAGATCCACTGAAATGGTAACATTATAAAAGGCCTGTTTAAAACCTGTGGTATCCTATGCTTGTATACATATGTTTGAGCGTTGAAAAATTATATGCGTTATTTTTGTTGTTTTGTACTACCCGTGACTTCGGGATGTGTATAACATCTATCCTAATGCTTTAAAGAAATATAAAACAATATTTACTACGGCCATTCTGGATTATTGTGTATTGCGTATGAAAAGATAATAAATAAAAAATATATATATATATATACATGTATATTTGTATACATATATATTTAAAGTATGTTTTTCAAGAAATGTTTTGATATATTGCATTATAAGTATTGATAAAACCGAGCCTTTTTCTTTATTATATATACATGTTTATCAATTTTTTATAGATATTGGTCCAATGTCATAATTTCAATTCTCGCAATATATATATTGAATATTAGCATGAGATTGAAATTAATCAACGGCCTTCTTTTCTTCTACTACGAACTGATTTCTCGATTATAAGTGCTCGTCTTCCCAAATGATATGTAAAATGGTGCATTTTTGAAAGCAATTGTATACATTTGAATATAAAGCTTGCATGAGTATTGTCTATAACGGATATACTAATTTGACCCCAATTTGCCTTATCCATGTCTTAGTTATGAGGTCTGCTTTTAATAGTACCTATTTATGCTGTCACTAGAACGAAGTATGCACGCCATTCACAACTAAAAGGTTAATATGCAGCCGATATTTCGTCGAAATTGTAATATCAACTTTTAGGTAAATTGATTCGTATTGAGTTATTCATTTTTTGTAGTAATAGAGCTAGGCAATCAACAGATATATTTTTTTGAGCCTATCTTCACTTACACAAACGTAGCTAGCGTCACAATTGAAGAGAAAATATAAGAATTTACTGTTAGTATTGGGTTGGAGGGAAAGTTCTGTCGTATTTTAACCCTTTGCACTCGACTGTCCCCTCTGAGGGAACAAAAAGATACTTTGTATTATTACTGAGGAAAATGTATGTGCAGAAAACGTTTGTTCCAATATTTGTTTCCTTAGGATTTTTCCGGGGAGTTACAAGTTAAGGCAATGAGATAGAATTAATAATCTGTGTGCTATTTAATGTTTAGTAAATTCGTGGTCAATAAACTGAGAGGAGAATTCTAGTCATATATTCACAATAGGCTGAATGAGAAAATATAAACATCGTATATGAAGAAAAAATTCATAAACAAGTTAGCATTGTTATATGTGTTTGAATAAACTCGCAATACACATTGGGAATGAACTATGACGAGGAATAGTATAAAATTTCAATGTCGTTGTATTGATTTGAGCAATTTTTTTCAAAACTATTTGAATTAATTTATAAAAATATGTGTTTAATATTAATCATAATACATTTAATGTGTTGTATGATGAATGCCAAACTCTTCTGCAATTTCTCGACTTGTTAAATGTGGATTATTTTCCAACATGGATCGTAAAACATCATTATCGATCTTGGATGGTCGTCCAAATCGATCACTTTCTTGAAGGCTCAGATCCCCGAAACGAAATTTGCTGAACCATCTTTGACAAGTACGAACATTTGCAATATCTTTCCCAAATACAGCACATACATTTTTACATGCAATCGATGCGTTGCTTCCTTTTTGGAATTCATACAAAATGCAGTGTCGTAAATGCACTTTATCTACTGACATGTTTTTCACTTTAAATATCACAAGTAAATGTGCCCATAATTATGAAAGTGGTCTAAGTTATATATTTCTTGTTTCGAGATATTTAATGAATTGCATTTGAATAAATTAAAAAATATTTTTACATCATGCGACATTTTAATTTATAATTTTATTAGTCTTAATTAATGGAAATTTACTATGAATATGAAATTTTGTGTGAATTTTATACGATAATATTATTTTTAAAGATTGAATTGACTTAGACCATTTTCAAAATTAACTGAATGTCCTATAAATGACTTAAAACAATAAAGAACTTTGAGTTTTATTTGAAACAATAATTTGATTGAAATAATTCGTGAACATTTATTACATTTATTAATTATTTTTAAACAGTAATCCATTTTTATCATTATTTCGAGTATTTAAGATTCTTAAAATGTTCCTGAAAAACTGGAGGGATGTACGGTAGTAAACTCATAATATCTTTATGTTTTTCTTCCGATACTGGTCTAATGGTGGTGTATAGTGGAAGTAATTTAATATTTCCGTATATTTTTGGTCTTCCTTTTTTAGGTGAAAGATCCAAAACGTGAAATTTAGAATCATCTAAAGATGTTTTATAGAACATTTTGTAAGGTTCATTTTTCAAGAATCTCATCCATTGAATTTGTACCCAAGAGACAGATTCACCCGAGGTATTTTTTACTCTTCTTGTTATTGATTATAAACCGGAATGAAGTTGTCGTTATTATTAAAATTTGATTGTCATTTATTTTATTATGTAGTTCAGAAACGCGTCAAAGAAGGCCACGTGCCATTTTCAAGTTGTTTATATAATTTATTTAAATTTTTGACTTAGACCACTTTCATAATGAAACCTAAATGAATTCCATATAATGTTGAAATTACAGCCACTATCTAATGGTTCATTTTTGACAATTTCGTAAAAATTACATTGAATAAATTTAGTTAAAAATAATGTGGTATGAAATAACTGATAAACTCATTTTTTTTAATTTTGACTTAGACCACTTTCATAATTATGGGCACAAATGATGAATGCTAAAAAAGGACTCCTATTATATTATACAGCAGCTATAAAAATAAAAAAAAAATCCGAATGACTCACTAGCCAGATGTTTTTTTTATTTACAAGAAAAATTACCTGCCTATTAAAAATGCGACAGAACTTTCCCTCCAACCTAATACATTACTCGTAATCTCACTCTCTCCTTTATTCATGTATGTATAGGAAATGTAAATGAATGCACATTCATTTACGTCGATCCTAACGAATATGTATTGTGCACAGTTTAACACACACTTTTTGTCACTCGATAAACCTACTTGATTACAATGCGTCCTCTAATTCACTACTTAGCAAGTCAAATGTTGACAACTGCAACGTAAATTGCCAATTTCATTGTTATCGTTGACTTACATGATTGTTGTTTATCAGTGAAGATTCGACACCTGTCATAACGATATATCAGAGACTTCATCAATGCATTAATCGTACTGTATTAACTTTATTGTGCACTATGTAATAATACTTTGCTCAGATTTGACAACAAACCCTTTTGCAATTTTTTTTTTGCTTATTGTGCATATTTGCTTTACTTGGTTTTCTTCAACACGACCTTTTTAGGGTATTAAGTACGCAAGATATTGACTCATTGGCATAACGATATATCAGAGAATTCATCAATGCATTAATCGTACTGTATTAACTTTATTGTGCATTATGCAATAATACTTTGCTCGGATTTGACAACAAACCCTTTTGCAATTTTTTGTTTTGCTTATTGTGCATATGCGCTTTACTTGGTTTTCTTCAACACGACCTTTTTAGGGTATTAAGTACGCAAGATATTGACTCATTGGCATAACGATATATCAGAGAATTCATCAATGCATTAATCCTACAGTATTAACTTTATTGTGCATTATTTAATAATACTTTGCTCAGATTTGACAACAAACCCTTTTGCAATTTTTTTGTTTGTTTATTGTGCATATTTGCTTTACTTGGTTTTCTTCAACACGACCTTTTTAGGGTATTAAGTACGCAAGATATTGACTCATTGGCATAACGATATATCAGAGAATTCATCAATGCATTAATCGTACTGTATTAACTTTATTGTGCATTATGCAATAATACTTTGCTCGGATTTAACAACAAACCCTTTTGCGATTTTTTTTTTTGCTTATTGTGCATATTTGCTTTACTTGGTTTTCTTCAACACGACCTTTTTAGGGTATTAAGTACGCAAGATATTGACTCATTGGCATAACGATATATCAGAGAATTCATCAATGCATTAATCGTATGTATTAAATAATTATGCAATAATACTTTGCTCGGATTTAACAACAAACCCTTTTGCGATTTTTTTTTTTGCTTATTGTGCATATTTGCTTTACTTGGTTTTCTTCAACACGATGTTTAGGTATTAAGTCGCAAGATATTGACTCATTGGCATAACGATATATCAGAGAATTCATCAATGCATTAATCGTACTGTATTAACTTTATTGTGCATTATGTATTAATACTTTGCTCAGGTATGTGACAACAAACCCTTTTGCAATTTTTTGTTTTGTTATTAACATATGCGCTTTAATTTTCTTCAACACGACCTTTTTAGGGTATTAAGTACGCAAGATATTGACTCATTGCTAAAAATAACTAGAACGCGGGACTATGTATACATAAAATAATCAAAGAAACTTTATTCCAGTCGTCAGTATAAAGAAGTTTTAAGAATGTAACGAGGTGTATAGCCGATGTTTGAGGTGTTCAAGGTCCACATTATTGACGGAATTATAGATCCCTGGCTATATTTGAATATATTAAAGGAACACACATTAAAGAGTGCTAAAAATTACGAGTAAAAGAAAATGTGTTTTAACATGATCACAATCCTGGACATACCCATTACATACGAATATTCCCATCTGCTAAAACACTACGTCAGTCCCCATATATTAACTTAGTACAGTATTTCTGGGTCCAAAATAAACAAAAGTGAAGAAACTAAAACCTGGAGATCAACAGCGTTTATAGAAGATCCCTGGGTATATTTGAATATATTAAAGGAACACACATTAAAGAGTACTAAAAATTACGAGTAAAAGAAAATGTGTTTTAACATGATCACAATCCTGGACATACCCATTACATACGAATATTCCCATCTGCTAAAACACTACGTCAGTCCCCATATATTAACTTAGTACAGTATTTCTGGGTCCAAAATAAACAAAAGTGAAGAAACTAAGACCTGAAGATTAACAGCGTTTATAAAAGATCCCTGGGTATATTTGAATATATTAAAGGAACACACATTAAAGAGTACTAAAAATTACGAGTAAAAGAAAATGTTTTAACATTATCACAATCCTGGACATACTCATTACATACGAATATTCCCATCTGCTAAAACACTACGTCTGTCCCCATATATTAACTTAGTACAGTATTTCTGGGTCCAAAATAAACAAAAGTGAAGAAACTAAGACCTGAAGATTAACAGCGTTTATAGAAGATCCCTGGG
Source organism: Cryptocheilus praepositus (assembly GCA_033815515.1). Classification (NCBI taxonomy): domain Eukaryota; kingdom Metazoa; phylum Arthropoda; class Insecta; order Hymenoptera; family Pompilidae; genus Cryptocheilus; species Cryptocheilus praepositus. Next base: position 1,711,076 of record JAWWQZ010000222.1, on the reverse strand, counting down.
TATATTTGAATATATTAAATAACACACATTATTTGTATAAAAATTAATGAAAAAAAAAAATGTGTTTTAACACAAAATTGACATACCCATACATTATTCCCATATTTAAAAGATAACACATGTCCAAGATATATTAACTTAGTACAGTATTTTGCCTTCAATAAACAAAAGTGAAGAAACTGCCATGAAGATAGAGCGTTTATAAAAGATCCCGGCATATTTGAATATAATGTCGTCTCACACATTAAACGTATAAAAATTCGTTTGAAAGAAAATGTGTTTTTACCGTTGCATGTCCTACATATATTCTCCATTACATAAATATTCCCGTTTATTTGAAAACACTAACTCTGTTTTTCATATATTAACTTGTTACAGTATTTACATGTACAAAAATAAACAAAAGTGAATGAAATAAATGAAGATTAACAGCGTTTATAAAAACCGTGGGTATATTTGAATATATTAAAGGAACACATCATTTTAAAGTATTAAAAACTGCGAATTTATTAAAAAATGTGTTTTAACATTCAAAAACGGACACTACCCATTACATACGAATATTAATTTTTCTAAAAGAAAGGGGGCATATATTAACTGTAGTTAAATCTGTTATCTTTCTGTACTTGAATATGTGTTATCTAACCATTTTGAAGATTCATTTTATAGAACCCAAATTTTTATTATATTTAGATGCACACATTGATGAGGGTTTTTAAAATTTCGAGTATATATAATAATCACTTTTCTACAATATGACATACCCATTACATACGATCTTCATCCTGTTAAAATACACACGTCAGCATATATTTTTCTGTCAATCCATTATTTGTTTTGAAAATATTTAAATATTATATATTGTCCAAGACCTCCTATAAATTCTATTTTTCCATAAAGATTTCCTCATATATATTTGAATATATTCAAACAAACACACATTAAAGATTTTAAAAATGTCGAAAAATACAATGTTTTTAACATTTCTATAACCTGGACATTAGAGATATAGTTATTTCCATCTGCTATTTTTGCACGTCATCCTATATTCTTAGGTAAAGTCTTTATTCATTGTAACAAAAGTGAAGATGTTATTTTAATTTGATGATTAATCAATTTAAAATTAAAACCATAGTTTATAAAATACGAAGTTTATGATGTAACTTTGTTCATTCTCAAACATTTGACATATATATGAGTGGATGAAGACTTTTGTATTCGCATTTGTTAGCGCGTTACTACATACCATTCAGTATCCTTCTGTTGTATAAATCTTATTATTTTACAGTAATACGTCATTATTTTTTATTATCAAAGTCAAAGTGCATCATACATTTTCATTTTACGTGCCTACACGTCGAGTGTGAATTGTGGATAAAAATACTGCAAAACATGCGATACTCTTTTCTTATTAAATACAGTTATTCAAAAATTGTGTGCCCATTTACGTAGGTAGGGAAAATTTGGGGGAAATTAAATTAAATTATGCATAGTTGCGTATAGAAGCGCCATAAACATTTAGTAACATTGTTTAACAAGCGATTACCAAGAAAAGTTTAAATAAACAACTATTTGTATACATTTAATAAAAAAATTAAAATACTGCTATTTCGTTTGCACAAAATTGAGCGTACACTCCCGATATTTAAGCAGATAACATATGAACAGAAAATATTAATAACTTGTAGCATGGCCTTTGCCTTCAATAACAACCTGTAACTGCCATGGCATAGATTGTATTAGGACTTCCGGCAAGTTCTGTCCCATAATGTCATCTCCAAGTTTCAACACGTATGAACGTATTCGTTTGACACATTTATGCGCTGCCTCTGTTTACCGTTGCATGTCTACATATATTCTCTACTAAATATGAGCCGTTTATTTTGAAAGTAGCATAATTCCGTTTTTCAATATTTTTCGGTTACCATGGTTACATGTACAAATTCATGTTATTTATCAGTAAATGTTATTTATCTCGATTTGAAGATAAATGGAGTTAGGCCACTTTCAAAATAAACGGCTCATATAGTGAAACAACGGTTTCATAATTTTAGTATAATGCATCGCGAATTTTTTTATTTTATATTATATTTAATTAAAAATCGGACAGAACTTTCCGGTAGAATTAATATTAATTTTTCAATAAAGAAAGAGGGCATTTTTCCCTTTCGTCCCGTAGTTTTACCTGTTAGTCTTCTTTGCTTGGATGTCTGTTATCTAATCATTTTGTTGTTCATTCTAACCAAATGTTTATTCGTGTTTAGATGCGGTGATTGATGAGGGGTTTTTAATCATTTGGGTGTATTATACAATAATCACTTTTCTACTATATATGATATATGGTTAGGATCTTCATCCTGTTGAAAATGGTACACACGCAGCATTTGTAATTTTTCTGTCAATCCATTTAAAATTGTTTTGAAATATTTAAATATTATATATTGTCCATTGCAGCTCCTATAAATTCTATTTTTCCGGCACCGATTTTGCTCGTATAATTTGCTTCTGAACATTTTCAAACAAAAAATTGATTTCGGTATCGTCGAAAAATACAATAGTTTTTCAATAATTTCTATAACTGCTTTGGAGATATAGAGTTATTTCCTGGCTATTTTTGCATGGCATCCTTCTTCAGGTAAAGTCTTTATTCATTGTTACATTTCTGCTAGATGTTATTTTAATTTGATGGTAAATCAATTTATTATCGATGTTCGATATTGATATTTTCCTCCCACGTCGAGGTTTATTACAAACTGTTTCTTTGTAAAGATTTATTCATAATTCTTCGCACTATGATTTTGCACATTTCTCTCAACAATTCTGCCTCTCTGCGAGATGGCTATACTTTGCAACACAATTTTATAATAAACTCTTGCATAACGTATCTGCTACGCTCTTTTATTTTATTTGGAATGCTTAGCAATCACACATCTGAAAACATTTCGCGGGACTTTCCCCTTAGTAATTGTGGCATTCAATTTAGGTAAACCCGCGCAATTTGAAAAATTCTCTACAAGTACGCTCAATTTGTGTTTGCACAATATCAGTAACTTTGTATTTTCAGTGAAATGTTAAGCAAATGCTATATAAAAATGTTTGTTACTGATCGTTTCTTAAACTATACGAGCAAACATGTATTGTGTATTTACATTCAAATAGGTATGTTTTTATTGATTCTCCCACCAATTTTTGCTGCCAACATAAGTGCACGGTGAAGTTTGTGAATAACTATACATGATGAAGATTTCATAAAAATCGGTTAATACAGAAACAAGTAATAAGCAGTGGAAGATGTAGAAATCTTTAAATTGATTAACACTTATAGGTGAAAACCCGTAAAGATCTGTGGTTTTCCCTATTTTTAATTTCTTTGCAATTCATAGGAATATCGACGGATTTTAATTTTGACATTTTTGACATGCATATAATTAAGCTAAACCTAAAAAACCGATGATTAACATTTTCATTAGGGGTTCAGATAAGAAAGTTGGAAAACTGCCCATTTAGGCTAAAACCCTTAAAAATCTGCGTTTTTTTTTATTTTTAATTTCTTTGCAATTCATAGGAATATTGACGGATTTCAATTCTGACATTTTTTGGCGCGCATATAATTAAGCTAAGCCTAATAAATCTATGATTTACATTTTCACTATAGGGTCAGATCAAAAAGTCGGAAAAACTGCCTTTAACTATTTTGTCTATGACCCTTACAAATCGCATTTCTTTCAAGACTAGTTTACGTTACATCTGATAAATTAATCCTCGTAACACCTGGAACAAATTTAAAGTTAATTTTGAGCAATTTTGAAAGACTTATCAGCAGAGTCCACTCGGCATAGACCTACTGATGAATCCAGCCAAATGAAGGTGCAAAACGAAACGATAGAAACTCTCAATAATGATCATCCCATAATAACTAGCCTCCACTTTACTTCTTCACACGAGCTTACAGGTTAGCATGCAGAAAACCTAAAATTTCACAGATTTTACTACTTACCAAAATAACTGTTTCAACATATAATTCTCCTAACTAACAAATGTGGTAAAACGAGACAAGTAAAATGCAATTAAGATTTAAGAGAAGAAATGCGGGTAGATTTCTGTAATACGTAAGCAACGTCCTCATATAGAAACGTAACGTTGGTTAACATTGCAACCGAGAAACACATGAAACCCATGCTCGTTATCCAAGTCGTTCTATGTTGCACATGCACGTGCCCTTTCATAAATTTTAGATTACGTTTACTTATGCCTTTCTCACATTTATGCAAAAGTATCAAAATAAGCATTCTTTATTTGAAACGCAATGTTCCCGCTATAGGTGTAAAATCTAGGGAATGAGATTGCAACCGAGAAACACATGAAACCCATGCTCGTTACACCAAGTCGTTCGATGTTGCAAAGGCACGTGCCCTTGCATAAATTTTACTTACGCGTTCCTCACATATACGCACAAGTATGAAAATAAGCGTTCTTTATTTGAAACGCAATGGGTGTAAAATCTAGGGAATGACATTGCAACCAAGACACACATGAAACCCATGCTCCTTACACCAACTCGTTCGATGTTGCAAATGCACGTTCCCTTTCATAAATTTTAGATTAAGTTTACTCATGCGTTCCTCACATATACGGAAAAGTATGAAAATATGCGTTCTTTATTTAAAACGCAATGTTCCCGCTGTAGGTGTAAAATCTAGGGAATGAGATTTGTTTTGCTGTCAAACAATCGAAGTGACGTGTGTCGCCACTGTCTTGTCGCAGTCGCAATACTTGGCTCGTGCAGTCTGGCCTGTTCGCGCTACAGTCTTAGTAGAAGCGTGTGTCATACGTTTCGGCTTCCTGATCCATCGTTTAGAACCCCGCGACACACTCTCCTCGGATAAATTCTAATACAGCTGTTTTTACAATTGAAGTGTGAGAGTACGACAAACGAAAAAAATGAGAGTAGCTTGTATAACCTTCGTGATACTGGCTTTTACGATCTGTGCGGTGCTATGCGAGAAAGGTAAGTCTCTACACGATGTTAACGGACGGTAGTATGTTAACGATCATGCAGCATTCTTTATTAACTCATCATTGATATGGTTGTGGGAGGACTCCGAGAAATAGGGCGATGCTTCATGTACTCTTTTCTTTGGAAATTTTCTCTTGCACGGCGGTGTCCGTAATGCGGTGTAATTGTAAAATAGCCGAAATCGTGGTACGTTAGTGCCAGTTAGATGAACATAGTGAACGTTCTTTCATCGAACGGTAAAGACCAGTAGAATAGTACGATTTTCAATTTTTTGTCACGTCACGGGCATGGGCGAGCATGAAAATTGACTGCAAGTTTCTGGAGTTTCCTTGACGTTCTTTTCATAGTTAATTTATCGCGACCTTCAACGATCTCGGGTATATGCTGGCTGTTATTGATTTCGTGTTTCTGTTTCGTCGCACTATACGCAGTTCGTCTTAAAAGAAACGTCTTTTTCCTCTTGTACGCGGAACTCAATTTCTTTGCCGCTTTGTGGCGCCATAACAATTTTTCAAATCCTTTTACAGACAAATTATGGTTTTGTGAAATAGACGTGGCTTTTTAACCCAGATTTGCTGTGTGCGTTACCTTCATTTTTTTATGTGTGTTTCTTATCCGATGGAATCGTGTATTTGAGGTACATCATTTATCAGCATTATTCTGCCTAGTTACAAACCATATATCATTGTGTGTACACAGGTGGTGCTGTAACAAGTCCAGGAAAGGCGCCGCCTCCAAGTCCTGCTCCAGCTGCAGTTAAACAGAAATCTAAAGGCAATGACGATACATCACCTAGCCCAAATGAATCTGTCACTGCCTCTGTACCTAATCCTGGTACCTTACCCTCAGAAAGCACAAAAACGTCCTCCTCAGTTAATTTACCCGATAACAGTGCTGCAGTAGTTCCAACCGTTGTAGATCCCACTAATACGACAACAGCTAGTCCTATACTTCCTACAGATACAACCACCGCTAACAAAACCTCTACCACACCTTCAAATGTTCCTACGGTTGTTCCTACACCCGTTACAACCGAACCTACCACTCCTCCGAAAACAACCACATCCGTTCCGGACACAACTACAGCAAAGCCAAACACTACTACTACAACAGTCGCTCCAAATACAACCGTTACAACTTCTGAAAAACCGACACCAACCACACCTTCACACAGCACAACTGCAATTCCATCCACAACTCCGCACCCACCATCACGGCACTTCGATGGTCTAAGTTTCCTGGGTATGTAGTTGTTGTTACTCTAAGAAGTAGGAATCTTAGGGCAATGAATATTCAAAGGCACTGGGTGTTGACCGTTCAATGATTTGAAAATGAGAAGTGGTTTGTAAGAGTTAATAGATAACACTTCTTTTGAATTTCACGACTATTAAAACTGCAGTGTCCTAGAAACTTGCCTTGTTGTTCTTGTACAAACGTTAACGATTTCTGATTGAAATAAACCTGACAATGCGATCTCACTTTTTAATCGTTTCTTTTGTTTACAGGTGGAATTATCCTGGCTACATGTCTAATGGCGGTTGGAGCGTTCCTCTGGAAATTTTCCAGGACATGCAGTGAAGGAAACTATCGTACGCTGTGATGTTGTGCGATGCGCTACTACAAATTATTCAGTTTCTGACAACTCGGATACAGTTTTTTGAGCATATAAGATACAGCAGCAAAAAAAACTATTGAATAATTACTTTACCGTATTAATATTGCGTATTTTTGTAACGCGGTTTAAGTGTCTCTGGCGCGGTTTAAGTGCTCTTAGTAATGTGATGTGTAACCGCGAGTACCGTTTTTCTTGATATCTTATTACAAATCGTGTCACTATGCATTATAATATATTGTCAATACGTTTGCACGCGCATCTTATTGTGGAATGAGAGAGGACGAGTGCAAAAGTATGCAAGGGTGAAGAAGAAAGCAGTTGGGGGTGTGACGGAATAGAGAAAGGGAAGACGGAATGAAGGGTCAGTGTATGCAGCAGAAGTAAAGGTGCAGTGCATGCGCTTGCCGAGTCGTACATATACCATGTGTCTATCTGTATGTGTGCAGTGTGAGTGTGAAAGGGGAAGAGCGTAGCCATTCATATGTACACAATGAAACAACTAAAGCAGATGACCAATCAAATACACATTCCACTGAATACATAGATTCTGCAGTATCTATACATCTTTTTATGTATGTGTATATATGTATTAACCTACCTGGCACTCTTTTTCATATGTACGAACAAATATTTCAATGAATGCATAAACTTTCGTTTGACCATTTCATTTATCCATTAAATATGCAGTATTATTTATTGAAAAAGTTCACTGAAAGAAAATAATAAAATTTCAACAGATCTACTCGTTCTTTCTACTCTATTGTGATATCATGCTCTTTGTTCGTGTTTATTAAGTTTTCCTGATGTACACGCGGTTTTGTTATGTACATCGGCTATGATTATAAATACAATGGGAATTATATAAAAAGCGTTTGTACCATCAAACTCTTTCAGAATTTTCAAAATTCCTATTAAACGCAAAATTACTTGTTTTAGCCTATTGTGTTCTAATATTAATCCTATATTAGAATATGAATATTGAGGGGATATATGTAGCTCAATTGCGAAATGCTTATTAAACTGTCCTTAATGTACACCGTCTTTGATTTTCTGGTAGAAATTTTACAGGCGCGTTAAAATGCTGGACGAAGCGTTATTTAATTATAGAAATCCAACAGTTTGTTGCGAGAGTAATAACGCGTCTGTGTAAGTAAGGAATTTGCATCTTATCAGACAAAAAAGTACGTGCAAGTTACTCATGCCTAATCTACAAACGTGTCATCGTATAGAAGTAAGGAAGTTGCCTCGAAAACTTCGAGCGTTTTCTGCTACTGTAAACGCATTCTGGTAATCACGAAGGTGATATTTGCCGCTTTGATTTATGCCATCGAAACACGGCTTATTTCCAACAAATACTCAAATTATCTCAACAATAGTGAAGAAAATAAAATTATTGTACGAAATATAAACAAGCAAAATACAATTTGTGCCTTTTCCAGATGTATGTTTTGGAGCCCAGTATTTTAAGGAAAACGAATGGCTTCCTTAGACTCCATTATTTGCATAACATACATGGTAAAAGCTTTTAAAATAAATTAATTTTAATTCATTTCGATTTCACGTAGAATGAAAACCATCCATAATTTAATCGAGCTTATAAAATTTGCAAAAAATACGCTAATATTTCCTGTTTTCTCAAATCGACATTTGAATTTCTGTTTTGGAGTATTCTGACAGTGGATAACAGTAATTTTATGTTTTAGTGACAAATTATATTTTTTGGCTTTAAACATTTTCTGGCTTCAATTTCTATCTGTGTCTGATCACTTGATTTCTTGTGTCAGTTTAAAATCTGAAGAATGTCTATTAATCGTAATATTCAACAATATATTTTTTAACGAAAAGAAATTTAAACCACTAACGGTCAGATGTAGCATACAGTACCCGATTTTATTAGTTAAACGGCGCAAATGTTGAATTGAATAATAATTTCAAAGGAACGTGCAAAAGTTCCCTTGTAATGTTGTAATTTTTTACGTTTTTTTTTACCTGGATTATTATAATATTTATATCCAAAACTATTTTTTTATTATTTATATGTTTTTGTAGTATTGTAAATTCAAATTAGCCTGGTCACGCCGTTCAACCAATTTTAACTTTTTTGTCCTGCAAAATATTGCCAAAAAATTATATGTCGGACATTGACATTGAGTACATAAGTCAAGTATTAGTGAAATTACATACGCATTTAACAATTGAAGGTATTAACATTGCTTAAAAACTACCTGGTGTCTTTTGTCATTTTTACGCAGGTTGTACCTATGCAATAACACATCAAACCGAAATTATAATAACGTCGGAAAGATAAAATCTGTAGAAGGAGATGGGGTGTCTACATTTCATGGCAGTTCATATTTTTGTCAATTCAATAGTGTAACTATTCAAAGTTTTGGCCAGAACGGTTAATGAAGAAGATACAGAGATTTCATTTTACATATAAATATAGATGTCATCTGACAAGAAGATAACATGGTGGAAGGAGTACGAATTTCATAGAAATCTTCAGAGATGTTCCTGACCATGAATAAAATTGTGTCTGTACTAATGTTTACATTTTGTTTTCGAACAAATTCATTCGAGAAGTTTAAATAAGCGCAGATGTGGTGACGTTCGTCAATTCAAGCTTTAGTATATCCGTTTTTTCTAATTCATTCCTTATTAACGTTTCATCCATTATTGTACATTAAATACAAATTAAAATTAAATGTTACGTTGTAGAAAACACATAAAAATAAAAATGAAGCGTTGATTTGTATAATATTAAATATGCGAGAATAGTCGAAATCCGCATCATTTTATTGTTTGGTCTAGAATTACCATACACTTAAGGTGTTTTCAACACAATAATGTCTTTTGTGTACCAAATGTTCTGACCGTTATGTCGAATTTGCAGAATTTATATATAATAATAATTTACAGATTATTTTAGGTGATACAACTTACGTCTCCTTTTCAGGAGTCCGTGTTAATAATAATGCAAACTTATATAATCCGCATCACTTTATTGTTTGGTCTAGAATTACCAAACACTTAAGGTGTTTTCAAAATAATAATGTCTTTTGTGTACCAAACGTTCTGACCGTTATGTCGAATTTGCAGAATTTATATATAATAATAATTTGCAGCTTATTTTAGGTGATACAACTTACGTTTTCTTTTCAGGAGTCCGTGTTAATAATAATGCAAACTTATATAATCCGCATCACTTTATTGTTTGGTCTAGAATTACCATACACTTAAGGTGTTTTCAAAACAATAATGTCTTTTGTGTACCAAACGTTCTGACCGTTATGTCGAATTTGCAGAATTTATATATAATAATAATTTGCAGCTTATTTTAGGTGATACAACTTACGTTTCCTTTTCAGGAGTCCGTGTTAATAATAATGCAAACTTATATAATCCGCATCACTTTATTGTTTGGTCTAGAATTACCATACACTTAAGGTGTTTTCAAAACAATAATATCTTTTGTGTACCAAACATTCTGACCGTTATGTCGAATTTGCAGAATTTATATATAATAATAATTTGCAGCTTATTTTAGGTGATACAACTTACGTCTCCTTTTCAGGAGTCCGTGTTAATAATAATGCAAACTTATATAAAGTGTGTGCTTCTGTTACTTTCACACGGCAGAAACTACGCTTATAAATATCGTAATTCAATGCATCTTACTTTATTGCCGGAATTGTGCTGGTTTATTTGAATTACTGAACCGGACGTTACTGTTTCCGGGGAATCGCCACCTTTTTTTTGCGTATTTGTTGGCTGATAAACATCAGTCACGAGAGACTGCCACCTTTGTTTTTCTTGCCTTGACTGTTTGATTCGTATGGACTATTATCGGTAAGTATACTCTACTGACGTTCTGTGTGTCGTTTTTATAATTTGCTTTGCTTTTTTGCTTGAATGCCGATAATTTCTTTCATTGACTGTTTTATGTACATCCGCCCGGAAGCCACTATTTTTATATTTTTATCATCGAAGTTGTGTTTCTCGTTCATTTTGTGTCCTATATGAGCGATTTGCGTTTCGATTTAGCTTAACCGTTTGAATCCTAGGGGTCGTTAAAAAAATCTTATCAGGTATTAAAAAAATTGCAAGCGACGTGATAGCGCGTACTTTAACTTTTGTCGAAAAACACCAAACGACGTGACGATGCTTGTGTTTACTGAATAAATGTAACTGAAAGCAATGTTTACACGAGAAACATTAACTATGCGGATAATAAGTATGAATAAAATAATGCGCGTATTTTCAAATGGTTAATGTTACTTTCATCCGTGACGATCCTATTCTCAAGATGCTGCGTAGAATACACGAATGTCAATAAAACAAAATAAACTTGATAAACAGATGGAAGAAATGGTTAACACGTTGACTGCCACCAAAGTTTATAAGAAAATCTCCGTGAGACCAAGGATGCTGCTATACCAAGCGCGAATTCTATCTTATCGTAGTAAAAGATTATTACATTTTTAACAAAATGCCTAGGGATTTCCATTGAGTTGAAAATCTATATTGGAAAATCCTACTGGACCTATTGTTTCTTATCGTAGCAGAAGATAAGCACGTTTACGTCGAAACGTTTCGGTTGAAAATCTTTCCTCAAGAACGAAGTACCTAAGAAAGCGTATGTCCTTTAAAAATGGTTTTTTCTTTCTCAAATTTGTTTTCTCTAGTGACGCATGGTTAAAGTTACTTTTATAACAATTTAATAGTGTAATTATATTATGTGAAATATCTTTCTATATACCTACTAACTTATCTCATATGTACTCAAATACACCCGAATGCGATGTATTTAAGAAAGCGTGTGTCCTTCGAAAATGAGTTCTTTTTTTCAAATATGTTTTCTCTAGTGACACATAGTTAAAGTTACATTTATAACAATTTAATAGTGCTATATCCTCTGAAATATCTTTTCAAATACCTACTAACTTATCTTGTATGTACTCAAACGTGCGTCACTCGAATGCAAAATATTTAAGAAAGCGTGTGTCCTTCGAAAATGATTCCTTCTTTTTCAAATATGTTTTCTATAGTGATGCATGGTTAAAGTTATAACAATTTAATAGTGTTATTATATCCTGTGAAATATCTCAAAAATCAAGATTTTTACCCTCACCCGAATGCAAAGTATTTAAGAAAGCATGTGTCCTTCGAAATTTCTTTCTTTTTTTTTCAAATATGTTTTCTCTAGTGACGCGTGGTTAAAGTTACTGTTATAATAATTTAATAGCGTTATTATAACTCGTATGTACTCAAACACGCGCCACCCAAATGCGAAGTATTTAAGAAATCGTGTGTCCTTCAAAAATTATTATTTTTTTTTTTAAATATGTTTTCTCTAGTGATGCATGGTTAAAGTTACTTTTATGACAATTTAATAGTGTTATATCGTGTGAAATATCTTTCCAAATACTTACTAATTTATCTCGTAAGTACTCAAGCGCAGTGACTCAAAAATGAAGATTTTTACCGTCATCCGAATGCGAAGTATTTAAGAAAACGTGTGTCCTTCGAAAATGATTTTTTCTTTTTCAAATATGTTTTCTCTAGTGACGCGTGGTTAAAGTTACTGTTATAATAATTTAATAGCGTTATTATAACCTATGAAATATCTTTCCAAATACCTACTAATTTATCTCGTATGTACTCAAACAAAAATGTCGCATCCAAATGCGAAGTATTTAAGAAAGCGTGTGTCCTTCGAAATTTATTTCTTTTTTTTCAAATATGTTTTCTCTACTGACGCGTGGTTAAAGTTAATGTTATAATAATTTAATAGCGTTATTATAACCTATGAAATATCTTTCCAAATACCTACTATCTTACCTCGTATGTACTCAAACACGCGTCGCCCAAATGCGAAGTATTTAAGAAAGCGTGTGTCCTTCGAAAATGATTTCTTCTTTTTCAAATATGTTTTCTCTAGCGATGCATGGTTAAAGTTACTTTTATAACCATTTAATAGTGTTATTATATCCTGTGAAATATCTCAAACATCAAGATTTTTACCGTCACCCAAATGCGAAGTATTTAAGAAAGCGTGTATCCTTCGAAATTTATTTCTTTTTTGTCAAATATGTTTTCTCTAGTGACGCGTGGTTAAAGTTACTGTTACAATAATTTAATAGCGTTATTATAACTCGTATGTAATCAAAACACGCGTCACCTAAATGCGAAATATTTCAGAAAGCGTGTGTCCTTCGAAAATGATTTCTTCTTTGTCAAATACGTTTTCTCTAGTGATGCATGGTTAAAGTTACTTTTATGACAATTTAATAGTATTATTTCCTGTGAAATATCTTTCCAAATACCTACTATCTTACCTCGTATCTACTCAAAAATCAAGACTTTTACCGTCACCCGAATACTGGTGACGTGGCAGTCAATGTGTTAAAGCGTTACATGTACGTTTTGACGCAATTACGGTATGCGATTACATCGCTCGGAGCGGGAAAGTGCAAAAATGAAGAGTCGGGTCGTAGTTCGGCACGGCAGTCAACGGGTCAACCAAGTCGCGAGATGTCGGATGTTTATCGATTTCTCAACCGGGCATAAGAAAGTAGCGTGCAGCGTTGAAACCGGATGGAAATAATGCACACTTCTGCTCGTGTTTGCTCTAATGCGACGTTGTTCTATATTACTAACACCTTTTCTTCAATGCAGAGCTCTTACATGTTAGAATTCGTAATATCACCCGACGAACTGCGTTGCGCAAAAATAAATTAATTGTTCCGAAACCGACGTTTTATAAATAAAATATCCTCAGTGACAAGCAACTTTTCGGCAATTCACTTTTTGTCACTATTTATATTTCAATACAATTTGAACGTAAAATTGATGATAATTTTCTGTATACTTTATTGCAAATTTCACATCTTTAGTTGTATTAGTTCCTTAACTGCTAACGTTTTATAAATAAAATATTCTCAGTAACGAACAAGTTTTCGGCAGTTCAAGTTTTTCGTCACTATTTATATTTCAATACGACTCGAACGCAAAATTGATGATCATTTATTTTCTGTGTACTTTATTGCAAATTTCACACCTCTAGTTGTATTAGTTCCTTAACTGCTAACGTTTTATAAATAAAATATCTTCCGTGACAAGCAACTTTTCAGCAATTTACGTTTTTCGTCACTATTTATATTACTAAACGACTGAAACGCAAAATTGATAATCATTTATTTTCTCTGTACTTTATTGTATTAGTTCCTTAACTGCTAACGTTTCATAAATAAAATATCCTCAGTGACAAGCAACTTTTCGGCAGTTCACTTTTTTCGTCACTATTTATATTTCAATACAATTAGAACGTAAAATTGATGATCATTTATTTTCTGTATACTTTATTGCAAATTTCACATCTCTAGTTATATTAGTTCCTTAACTGCTGACGTTTTATAAATAAAATATCCTCAGTGATACCAAAATCGCATTTATATTTCAATACGTTTTAATAATTTATTTTCTGTATATTTTATTGTAAATTTCAATTTACATTTTTTATAAATAAAATATCGTCACTATATATATATATATTACAATACGACTCAAACGCAAAATTGATAATAATTTATTTTCTGTGTACTTTATTGCAAATTTCACACTTTCAATTGTATTAGTTTCTTAACTGCTAACGTTTTATAAATAATATATCCTCAGTGACAAGCAACTTTTCGGCAGTTCACTTTTTTCGTCGCTATTTATATTTCAATACAATTTGAACGTAAAATTGATGATAATTTCTTTTCTCTATACTTTATTGCAAATTTCACAGCACTAGTTTTATTAGTTCCTTAACTGCTAATGTTTTATAATCAAAATATCCTCAGTGACAAGCAACTTTTCGGCAATTCACTTTTTTGTCACTATTTATATTTCAATACGAATCGAACGCTAAATTGATGATTATTTATTTTCTGTGTATTTTATTGCAAATGTCACACCTCTAGTTGTATTAGTTCCTTAACTGCTAACGTTTTATAAATAAAATATCCTCGGAGACAAGCAACTTTTCGCCAGTTCACGTTTTTCGTCACGATTTATATTTCAGTACGATTCGAACGTAAAATTGATGATGATTTTCTGTATATTCCATTGCAAATTACACACCTCTAGTTGTATTAGTTCCTTGACTGCTAACGTTTTATAAATAAAATAATGTCAGTGACAAGCAAGTTTTCGGCAGTTCATGTTTTTCGTCACTATTTATATTTCAATACGACTCGAATGCAAAATTGATAATCATTTATTTTCTGTATGCTTTATTGCAAAGTTCACAGCTCTAGTCGTACTAATTCCTTAACTGGTAACGTTTTATAAATAAAATATCCTCAGTGACAAGCAAGTTTTCGGCAATTTACATTTTTCGTCACTATTTATATTACAATACGACTCAAACGCAAAATTGATAATCATTTATTTTCTCTATACTTTATTGCAAATTTCAGACCTCTAATTGTATTAATTCCTTAACTGCTAACGTTTTATAAATAAAATATCCTCAGTGACAAGCAATTTTTCGGCAGTTCACTTTTTTCGTCATTATTTATATTACAATACGACTCGAACGTAAAATTGATGATCATTTATTTTCTGTATACTTTATTGCAATTTTCACACTTCCAATTGTATTAGTTCCTTCACTGCTATTTGATAATTGACTGAGAATGTTATGTTTTTAGTCTCGAAAGGGTTAACGCGTACATCGTTGCCAAGGTTTGCAGACAGGCAAGGCACACTGTGGATGTTTATTGCCAGTCGCCTTTTGCCGACTTATTATGTACTATGATCCGTTCACGCATTGACCAAAGACGACTTGCACTTGTCCGTCAATGTCAGCAGTCATTGTATTCGCTCAACGGCCTATAATTTTTGTAAATAATTTCTAGTTACTGGCGCGCTTATAAGAAGAAAACATAACAACATCGATTCGATATACAGAAGGTGGAACTTTGTTATTGTTATCGTACTTGCAAAATGTTTGACTACATGACTAAATTCCCTTACGGCATGAAAATACATTGTGAAATTAACAAACCATTCGATTCAATGTTGCGGTTAATTACGATACAAATTTCCAAAATTAATAAAATGTTTATTGTGCTAAGTTTCCATTATAATGAATTAACGCTTATTAGATAAAATTCTATTTTTAGACGTTACTCATTCTCAAATGATCCGAAACGTAGTTTGCTAGTTTGTTTGCGGTCTTGGGGGAAAATGGGATTCCAGTTGAGAAATATTTTTTTATTTCATAACATCTTATGCTGCTTAAAGATTTATGATTGCAACATTGTGAAGCAAAATGTTGAAATACTGCAAGAAAGTTTACTGAATGCGAAGCGAAAATATTGAACTACCACAAAATCAGAAAATTGAATTTGTACACCGAATAAGCATTTTTCAACGTCGTATTCTCGAGTCATTTAAGGTACACACATATACGTATATATTGACAATTACAAATTTCCAAAGTAGAATGTCCAATTTTACTAAGAAACTTTATTAAATGCGCTCCAAGAACATTGAACTGCCATGAAATTACAAAATTCAATCTTGAACCTTGAATCGCATAAGATATACACATATATACATATCTCAAAACTTCTTTTGTGACGTTTATTTAAGGCCATAGTAAAATTAAACTACACGTACGTCATTCACGAGCATTTAAAAGGAACTGTCTCCTTGTCACGAACATGAAGAGACAAGTGACATTTCATTTATGTATTCATTGAGTGTCGTGCTTCACAACACTGGGCACTCAGTGCCGTATTAAAATAGTGAGCATATTGAACTCTATGTCTCAATATTTTATGCCGTTTAACGGACAAAAGAGAGACAATGATTTTACTATTATTTTGTTTTTACAGAGGAAACCTGAGATATCACTCACCGTCTGAACGTTTCACAATTTTTAAGATATGTGTCCGTTCCGGAAATGCCAAATAAAACAGAGAATAAATCGCTATCGTGAAAGTTTATTCTTCGGTAAATTGATTATACACATTTTAAATTGGTAAAAAAAACAAGTCAATTCAATAGAAAACGAAGCGAATCACGATACATATGTAAATTTTGTATGGTTCCTGTTCATAGGGAAAAATGCTTCACACAATATCTCACTTTAAAAAATTACTAGAAACTCTGATAAAATTGACTTTTAAATACAATTTTATGATAATTTCTTTACATAATTCCTAAAATGCATCTTATTTTATAATTTATATAAATTTCATACAAATTTATTTTTTAAGTAAAAAATGTATGATAATTATTAAAAAACGTAATTTTTTGTAATAATACCTAAAATACTTCCAAACAGAGAATTTGTAAAAGTTTCACAAAAATTGCTTCAAAATTACCACAGTTACGATTTTTTGTAACGTACAAGTTTCCCAAAAACGTGCGGTCTCAGGCGTATTTCTTACAAACTTTTTAGCGGTCCTTAAAGTTTCAACACGTTGACTGCCGTGGTTTTCATCGGTGACCGGCGCAAAACGTAACATGAAAAATTAAAAAAATACCCAATCGGTAGCATTTATGATTTTGTAAATGCAATTAATATTAAATAGTGATGAAATTCCTTGGTCTTCGATACCTTCGCATTATTTTCATTTTGCACAATTCAATCATATTCTGAAATACTTCATCACGTTGCGGTTTCAATATAGTAAAATACACACGGTAGTCAATGTGTTAACATGCCACCAGTGCAAAAGATTTGACTAAAAATGTAAAAAATTCGCAATGAAGCCTATTTGTAATGTTGTAAAAGTAATTGATATTGGAACGGTGTTTCAATACTTTGGCTTCTAACAACTCTGCATTATCTTTATTCTGCACGATTTAATTATACTCCGCAGTATTTCATCGCATCGCATTTCTAATGTAGCAAAATACGCGGTGACCGGCGCAAAAGATCTGACTAAAAATGTAAAAAATTTGCAATGAAGCCTATTTGCAATCTTGTAAAAGTAATTGATATTGGAACGGTGCTTCAATACTTTGGCTTCTAACAACTCTGCATTATCTTTATTCTGCACGATTTAATTATACTCTGCAGTATTTCATCGCATTGCAGTTCTAACATAGCAAAATACACGGTGACCAGTGCAAAAGATTTTACTAAAAATGCAAAAAATTCGCAATGAAGCCTATTTGCAATCTTGTAAAAGTAATTGATATTGGAACGGTGCTTCAATACTTTGGCTTCTAACAACTCTGCATTATCTTTATTTTGCACGATTTAATTATGCTCTGCAGTATTTCATCGCATCGCAGTTCTAACATAGCAAAATATACACGGTGGTCACCGATGATCGGTGCAAAAGATTTTACTAAAAATGCAAAAAATTCGCAATGAAGCCTATTTGCAATCTTGTAAAAGTAATTGATATTGGAACGGTGCTTCAATACTTTGGCTTCTAACAGCTGTTTATTTTGCACGATTTAATTATACTCCGCAGTATTTCATCGCATCGCATTTCTAATGTAGCAAAATACGCGGTGACCGGCGCAAAAGATCTGACTAAAAATGTAAAAAATTTGCAATGAAGCCTATTTGCAATCTTGTAAAAGTAATTGATATTGGAACGGTGCTTCAATACTTTGGCTTCTAACAACTCTGCATTATCTTTATTTTGCACGATTTAATTATGCTCTGCAGTATTTCATCGCATCGCAGTTCTAACATAGCAAAATACACATGGTGGTCACCGATGACCAGTGCAAAAGATTTTACTAAAAATGCAAAAAATTCGCAATGAAGTCTATTTGCAATGTTGTAAAAGTAATTGATATTGGAACGGTGTTTCAATACTTTGGCTTCTAACAAATCTGCATTATCTTTATTTTACACGATTTAATTATTTAAAATTGGTCAAAAAAACGTCGCAAGGGACCGATGTCTCTACCGAAAAAGTTTTCAATGCAATGTCACCGGTCGGAATGTCTATATGTGCTGACTACTATAATGATGAAAAGTTGAATAGCTCGTTTTATTCTCCACGGAAGAACGATAAACGAAATCGAACCCGGATATGATTACTTGTACGTGCTTATCGGTTTACACTGTTTATTCGGAGCTTGATTCGAGCGAAGAGAACAACGGCGAATAATCCGAATTGATGGAAGCTAATAAACTGCCTTTGCAAGCTAAGAGTAATGCAAAAATCGGGCGAGATATCAACTAAATTACGTACACCAGAAGTTTGATAAGTGTCATTATGTTTTATAAAGTTTAAACCGCGATTTGTCGTTTCACAAGATGTAAAGTAGTTTCGATGTTTTATGTGACGTCACATTTTACGGTCAAAGAAAATTATTTCAAATAGTTTACAAGAAATCTTTTAAGTCTGAAGCTTTGATTGTGGGCAGTGCGTTATTCTCAAAGGCAAAATTGAATCGGAAATTCAATGAATGTAATTTTAAGACGGGCTTATAACAGAAGTGTATATAGTAAACTGTTGAAAATACGATCGTGTCATATTAAATTATGAAACTTTGAATTCAAAATGTATTTGTTCTTTGTGAATTTCGTAGTCTGGAAAAATGAATTAAAGTGCATGAATGTAGATACAATCGCTTTAGTCTAAAGTCAGTTATTTTGTGATTTATGTTATAGATACTTCTTTTCACACCATTTATAATGAAACTGGATACAAAGATGTCGATTAATCTTAATTAGAGTAGGAAGTGAACGCGTCATAGAGAGATGGCGTGTTGCTTTTTTTGTTCAATCTCTGTGCCTTTGATCTATCACTAATCAAGCATTGCGTAAGCATTAAAAACATTTGCAGTAAAATATAAAATATACCGGAGACTATTCTAGCACGATTCACAGGTTCATTTGCCATTCCACAGCATATTAGCAAAGTACTGCTCATTCTACACGATTTCAGCACTACATTATCGTCAGGTTATGTAAAAGAAATTATGATTATACTTCGCTAAAATATGAATGAACTGTTATTTAATTTCTCCTTGCTTTCTTTTGAACTTAACTTATTATAACTAAGAACATAATGATTTCGTGATGATAAAATATAAAATGCACCGGATACTATTCTAGCACAACTCACAAGTTTATTTGCCATTCCACAGTTTATTAGCAAAGTACTGTTTATTCTACAAGGCAACTTCAACACAACATTATTGTCAGGTTATGTAAAATAAATTATGATTATACTTTGGTAAAATATAAATGAACTGTTATTTAATTTCTCCTTGCTTTCTTTTGAACTTAATTTATTATAACTAAGAACATAATGATTTCGTGATGATAAAATATAAAATGCACGGGATACTATTCTAACACAACTCACAAGTTTTTTTGCCATTCCACAGCATATTAGCAAAGTACTGCTCATTCTACAAGGTTTCAACACTACATTATTGTCAGATTATGTAAAAGAAATTATGATTATACTTCGGTAAAATATGAATCAACTGTTATTTAATTTCTCCTTGCTTTCTTTTGAACTTAACTTATTATAACTAAGAACATAATGATTTCCTGATGATAAAATATAAAATGCACCGGATACTATTCTAGCACAACTCACAAGTTAATTTGCCATTCCACAGCATATTAGCAAAGTACTCCTCATTCTACAAGGTGTCAACATTACATTATTGTCAGGTTAAGTAAAAGAAATTATGATTATACTTCGGTAAAATAGGAATGAACTGTTATTTAATTTCTCGTTGCTTTCTTTTGAACTTAACTTAATATAACTAAGAACATAATGATTTCCTGATGATAAAATATAAAATGCACCGGATACTATCCTAGCACAACTCACAAGTTCATTTGGCATTCCACAGTTTATTAGCAAAGTACTGCTCATTCTACAAGGCTTCAACACTACATTATTGTCAGGTTAAGTAAAATAAATTATGATTATACTTCGCTAAAATATGAATGAACTGTTATTTAATTTCTCCTTGCTTTCTTTTGAACTTAACTTATTATAACTAAGAACATAATGATTTCATGATGATAAAATATAAAATGTACCGGATACTATTCTAGCACAGCTCACAAGTTCATTTGGCATTCCACAGTTTATTAGCAAAGTACTGCTCATTCTACAAGGCTTCGACACTACATTATTGTCAGGTTATGTAAAAGAAATTATGATTATACTTCGGTAAAATATGAATGAACTGTTATTTAATTTCTCCTTGCCTTCTTTTGGACAACTTTTTATAACTAAGAACATAATGATTTCCTGATGATAAAATATAAAATGCACCGGATACTATTCTAGCACAACTCACAAGTTCATTTGCCATTCCACAGTTTATTAGCAAAGTACTGCTCATTCTACAAGGTTTCTACACTACATTATTGTCAGGTTATGTAAAAGAAATTATAATTATACTTCGGTAAAATATGAATGAACTGTTATTTGATTTCTCCTTGCTTTCTTTTGAACTTAACTTATTATAACTAAGAACATAATGATTCCGTGATGATAAAATATAAAATGCACGGGATACTATTCTAGCACAACTCACAAGTTTATTTGCCATTCCACAGCATATTAGCAAAGTACTGCTCATTCTACAAGGCTTCAACACTACATTATTGTCAGATTATGTAAAATAAATTATGATTATATTTCGATAAAGTATGAATAAACTGTTATTTAATTTCTCCTTGCTTTCTTTTTAACTTAACTTATTATAACTAAGAACATAATGATTTCCTGATGATAAAATATAAAATGCACCGGATACTATTCTAGCACAACTCACAAGTTTATTTGCCATTCCACAGTTTATTAGCAAAGTACTGCTCATTCTACAAGGCTTCAACACTACATTATTGTCAGGTTATGTAAAAGAAATTATGATTATACTTCGCTAAAATATGAATGAACTGTTATTTAATTTCTCCTTGCTTTCATTTGAACTTAACTTAATATAACTAAGAACATAATGATTTCGTGATGATAAAATATAAAATGCACCGGATACTATCCTAGCACAACTCACAAGTTCATTTGCCATTCCACAGCATATTAGCAAAGTACTGCTCATTCTACAAGGTTTCAACACTACATTATTGTCAAGTTATGTAAAATAAATTATGATTATACTTCGGTAAAATATGAATAAACTGTTATTTAATTTCTCCTTGCTTTCTTTTGAACTTAACTTATTATAACTAAGAACATAATGATTTCCTGATGATAAAATATAAAATGCACTGGATACTATTCTAGCACCACTCACAAGTTCATTTGCCATTCCACAGTTTATTAGCAAAGTACTGCTCATTCTACAAGGCTTCAACACTACATTATTGTCAGGTTATGTAAAAGAAATTATGATTATACTTCGGTAAAATGTGAATGAACTGTTATTTAATTTCTCCTTGCTTTCTTTTGAATTTAACTTATTATAACTAAGAACATAATGATTTCCTGGTGATAAAACGGTAAAAGTATCCAAACGTCTATTTAATATGTGATGCCCAATCAGTACATATAACGATTAATATATGAGCCGTTTATTTTGAAAGTGGCCTAACTCCATTTATCTTCAAATCGAGATAAATAACATTTACTGATAAATAACATGAATTTGTACATCTAACCATGGTAACTGGAAAATATTGAAAAATGGAGTTAGGCCACTTTCAAAATAAACGGCTCATATCTTTCACCGAAGTATAACTACCATTTCTTTTAGATAATTAATTTGCAGCGGAAATTTACATATTTATTATACTGCGACGTTATATTCATATTTATCGTATCATTCGCACATAATTTTATTCTAATTACAAATTTGTACTAAACCTTGCTATGTCATTCTACATTACATCCAAATTGCTTAGTTTAGAACATGCTTTTTAATTTGACATCTATCAGTAAACACGAACTAAAGAAATCGCTAAGACCAAATTAGGTTAAACGTCCCTAGACATTAATGTGGCTTTTCCGTCGTGTCTGCTAAAATAAGCGACGCTCAATAGAGTGATCATTCGTTTGTGCCATTATCGATCCCACCAACAGCTGGACCGAAAGTTTCCTATCCAAGCGAAAAACGCTCGTAGAAAGTATTATCCGCCGTTTTCCCGTCGTTTGCGCGCAGACGTTTGGAGAAATGATAGTATTCAGTGTTAATAAAATGAAGCGTAAGAACGGAGATAAGCAAAGTGCGCGCGCGTGCAATGAATCATCTATGGTATTGACCACAAAAAAGTGTCTATGTGGAGCAGACTATGCACATCGGTAACGTGTATGCATTTCTCCTCGTATCTGCACAGCCATGTGTACATACGGTTGATATTGAAATTGTGTTCAGGAAGCTGCCAAGGAAGTTACAGAAATAGTCGCAATATGACTAGTTATTTGACTTTCATTCAAACTCCTGCATATACACGTTTTCATTGACGTACTGTTAACAACTAGGGAGGATAACGGACATTTATTTGGTAACAGTTTGCTCAGGATGTTTACCTTATTGTATATAAAAATGATAGTAAGTAAACGTTATCTAGTTGTCTGTTTGTCTACATGATATTATTAGCGTTGATTTGCATGTTACTTCTAACTTTACTTTATTTTACATTGAGAAAATGTGATATAACATGTTGATATTAAGAGTAGATCATCTATTATGGAATTTTTGTATCATATGTAATTTATAATATAGGATTGTAATTTTTATTAATCATGTAACATTAATAAATTTAATTAAACGTTTAGTGTTAGTTTTAACGGACTGTTCATCGGTTTAACCCATTTGCATCATCGCTCTAAATCCGCAATCTTACTAAAAAATCCGACATGCGCAGCTAAACGTTGCCGATACCAGCATGCGCAAATTTCTATCCTTAGATCCAAATTTGTTTGTTTCCAGAACTATTTTTTGGACTAGTTCCACGTTGAAAAATAATTCGAAAATATCGCGCCTGGACATTCCATTGACGTTAATGGTTGGCATACAATTTCGTTTTTCCCATAAGAAATCTCCAGTTTCAATATTATCGGGCTGGTCATCTTATATATATATATATATAGCTATGGCATGTTTACGCTTATGGGATATTTGCATTTCTATGCTTGAATCCAAATCCGAACTGTAATTCATTATGGTAACCTAATTTTGTTAAATTTTATTATCTATTATTTTTTTTATTATTTTATTATTTTGAACTTACAACCAGAAAAGTAAGAAAAATAATATTTTACACAAAATTC
This sequence comes from Cryptocheilus praepositus, assembly GCA_033815515.1. Lineage (NCBI taxonomy): Eukaryota > Metazoa > Arthropoda > Insecta > Hymenoptera > Pompilidae > Cryptocheilus > Cryptocheilus praepositus. The sequence continues at coordinate 1,687,207 of JAWWQZ010000222.1, read as the reverse complement.
TTTATTGTTTGTTTACCGTATAGACTCTTTAACGATTGCTGATAAGCTGAAAACAAAAATTATTGTGTGCGGATTTATCCGCTCCCGGTGATAATGGTCAGTTTTTGTTTGCGCATTATTCCGTCAAATGATGCAAATGGGTTAATAGTGTACGAATATAGAACCCTAAAATCTTTAACATTTCTAGCGATACAAGTTAGCCGACATATATATTGTCCGCTAACTTGTATATATATATATATATATATACGTATGTGTAGCCTTACATTGACAAGATATTAAGTGGTATGTCTGATTCACACGTAAAAATTTTGTGTGCATTGTGTAATTTGCAAAGAGTAAATATGAACGGAGCCGGTATACCGCAGCTCTAAATAAACACAACTTCACACGGTAATAATTGCAGTGCAAAAGTGTAACACTGTTGTCAAGTGTGATACATATAACAATAACAGCTCCAAACCTCGAATGTCAAAACGTTGAGACAAAGTATTCCAAATAACCCGTACATTTATTTTTAACCGAAATATTACGTAGTTACCGTTTTAGAGGATGCATCGGCGTATAACGCACAATTTCATAGTTAAAATAAAGGCTAAAGGAAAAGCAATTACGCGAATGTGTATTTTTCGTTCCTGGATAAGTACACAAGAAAAAATAGATCCACAAACGTTATCTATCTTGAAACGCTACACTTTGATTGGATTTTACCATAAAAAATACCATAAAAAGTAACGATAATATTAAATACTTTTTACGTACAAAAAAATAATACAGTTGTGCATAATATTGAATTTATTATTTTATTAAATAACTTTTTTTTTAACGAAATATTACGTAGTTACCGGTTTAGAGGATGCATCGGCGTATAACGCACAATTTGATAGTTAAAATAAAGACTAAAGGAAAAGCAATTACGCGAATGTGTATTTTTTGTTCCTGGATAAGTACACAAGAAAAAATAGATCCACAAACGTTATCTGTCTTGAAACGCTACACTTTGATTGGATTTTACCATAAAAAATACCATAAAAGGTAACTAAAAAAATACTGACAGATAACTTTTAATACATGTATATGCTACATTTTTAATTTATTATTTCATTAAATAACCCGTACATTTATTTTTAATCGAAATATTACATAGTTACCGGTTTAGAGGATGCATCGGCGTATAACGTACAATTTGATAGTTAAAATAAAGGCTAAAGGAAATGCAATTACATGAACGTGTATTTTTCGTTCCTGGATAAGTACACAAGAAAAAATAGATCCACAAACATTATCTATGTTAAAACGCTACACTTTGATTGGATTTTACCATAAAAAAAAATACCATGAAAAATAACTATAATATTGAATACTTTTTACGTACAAAGTATTTATAAGCATTTTAATAGAGTTGTGCATGATGCTTCAGTTAAGTACCTTCATTACTACTAAAAAAAATTGCATATATATGGTAAGTTATTTGTCATCTATGTATATATATATATATATATATATATATATATGGGTTACATACCGTTCAACGTGTTAACATTCTATCAATGGTATAGTGCAAAATAGATCGCACGTAAATTTTCATCTAAGATTTACATGAGCATATTCAAAGCAATATAAATCATTATATATATGCATATATACTAATAGTGTTTTCTGCTGCTCTAGTTACTGAAACCTTACTCTTTATGCAACGGCACTAAAAAGAATTTGCTGATATGTCACGTTTCGTTTCTTCTTGTGTTAGCAGTACACGCCTGATATGTTCTGCGTAGATACTTTTGGTTCCCTTCATAAATAATAATTCTATATGACGCTTTCGCGGCATGATTGTTTATATTATTGGCTTCCGGATCGGATCTCAGTATCAGAACATCCTCTGCCCTGACGATGCAGACTGTAACGCCTGCGAAACGTTAGCAAAATACGTAGAAAAGACGCGGCAACCATCCGGAAGCCAATAATATGAGTAATTCTATATTTGATATAATAATTATCCACTTCATTCTTCACGTCGAAGCTCTACTGTCGACTACATGTTTAAACTGTATTCATGGTTTACAAAACTGTTCCGTTACAAACAGGGAATCAAATAAATGTAGGATTTAGATACGTTAAACTAGAGTGTAATATTTATAAACAATAACAACACAATCAAGACACATTAGTCTTATTTCCTAATCTTTTGCCATTTCGTCGTATTGCCTTTTCGTCTTTACGTTTCGTCGTCAACTCACTATTACGCAACCAAACAACATGATTAAAAAAACTCGTCACCTATGATACCTCAATATAATAACTGAGGATTATAGGTGACCTTTACTCGCCAATTAGAGGACCCTGTAATTGAGATCCTACATAAATAGAATGGTTATTGTTCACACAATTCGGTTCGGCGCGTAGAATATAACTGACGTGTCACTTGTTCAAGACCAGAAATTCACATAACACCAATTCGCGTCTTCCATCAACAACGTGTTAACACGTTGAGTGCCCCGCGCATTTTTAAGGAAATAGCATTTTTAACCCTTTGCACTCCGAATTTTATTGCAATTTCGTTACCAGCAGCTCCCAACGCTTTTAAGTGTTTTGTTTGAAATTTACTTTAACTAAAAAAATAAGGCAATTTAAATAAATAAAGGAAGAAACTAATTCACTTAAATACCAGTTTTATTTACACTATTGTCGTATTTTGAAATTTTCAAGCCTATGATAATTTTTGAAACAACTTCCAAGATGCAACTCTGCTTTTCTTTCGTATGTTTCGCAAAAATAGGTAGTTTCTCTTCTTCCTCCAGGTATTTTTCTATTTGGGCAAACTGCACAGTCTTTGTGTTTTCCTTCGGAATGTACCAAGATGAAATGAGGCTTTCCATCTAAGCGATCGTGTTTATCAAGTGTTCCAGGCCTCCCCAATTTCATATTTCGTGCACGACAATCACGAGTAAGCATTGACAAAAGCTTTTCGCGAAATTTTTTCTGGGCTATAGGTTTTGTTCCTTGGTTTTTTGTTTTTTTCTTTGTATAAAATATACGCATTTACTATGGAGATTTCTAATCCCGAAAATAAATATTTCCTCCACCACTTGAGTGCTCGACGGAAAAAACAATGTCGCGTATTGGTGCGCCATATCGACACCACCCATATTTTTATTATAATCTATGATCACATTCGGTTTTTTTATTTCTCTTCGATTACCTGAATGTCTAACACTTCTAGTGACATTGCGAGAGCGTTGATAACGTATAATATGTGCGCGACATCTATTTATTTGAACATGAAAAAATGTCGAGTGGGACTCGACAAAGGAGCTCCTGAGATAAAAAGTGATGTCGAGTGACACTCGACATAGGAGTGCAAAGGGTTAAGGAAAGCGCACTACTAACAGATTGAAATTTACTCGATACCGATATGTTAATATATTAGGACAATTATTTTTTATCGTAGTAGATGATGTTTACGTTTAGAATGCAATGCTTATGGGCACTAATTCAACAGATTATGCGCCAAGTCTGTTTTGACTGGTTTATCGTTGGCCCGCTAGATAAGATTTCATCGAAATCGGCTTGTGGCCAGGGTTCTGTTTAGACTATAATGTAATACATACATTTTAGAAATGCAACACAATCTGGTAGAGCAATGGCCAGAAAAGTGACTAAACATGTTGCCACATTTTGTGATACATGCGAAGGATAACCGTTTTTATGTTTACCGTGTTTCAATAAAATCCATTAAGCTTTTTGATGAGAAATATATAAATGCATTAATGATACAATCCTGATATAAATCAAATGTAAGTAAATTTTAAATACATTTTCAGTAATTACTTAAAACAACGTAAATTTTTTAGTTTTGTAGCATATTTTACACTGTCAGCCACCGATGGCTGATGTGGCATTCAACGTGTTGAATTAAGGACCGCTCATGAGTTTTCTCGCGCTTTTACACCCTGTTTTTAGATGTCACTTACTTTGGTACATTGTATCTGTTTTGTCTATTTAAGTATTTACATTAATATTCAATAGAAAACGAAGCGAATCACGATACATATGTAAATTTTGTATGGTTCTTCTTCATACAGAAAATTGCTTCACACAATATGTTACTTTAAAAAACTACTAGAAACTCTGATAAATTGACTTTCAAATAAAATTTTGTGATAATTTCTTTAAATAATTCCTAAAATGCATCCCATTTTACAATTTCTATAAATCTCATACAAATTTACTTTTTAAGTAAAAGAATTATGATAATTATACAATTACACAATTTGTAAAAGTTTCACAAAAATTGCTTCATAATTATCAAAGTTATGATTTTTTGCAACGTACAAGTTTCCCAAAAACGTGCGGTCATAGACGTATTTCTCACAAATTTTTTAGCGGTCCTTAAAGTGTTAATACGTTGACGGCAGTGGTTGTCATCGGTGACCGGCGCAAAAAGTATCACGAAAAATGTAAAAAATACCCAATCGGTAGCATTTACGATTTTGTGAATGCAATTAATATTAAATAGTGATGAAATTCCTTGGTCTTCGATACCTTCGCATTATTTTCATTTTGCACAATTCAATCATATTCTGAAGTACTTCATCACGTTGCGGTTTCAATGTAGTAAAGTACACACGGCGGTCAATGTATTAACATGCCACCGGTGCAAAAAATTTGACTAAACATGCAAAAAATTCGCAATGAAGCCCATCTCCAATCTTGTAAAAGTAATTGATGTTGGAACGGTGTTTCAATACGCTGGCTTCTAACAATTCTGCATTACCTTTATTTTACACGATTTAATTATACTCTGCAATATTTCATCGCATCGCAGTTCTAACATACCAAAATACACATGGTGGTCACCGATGACCGGTGCAAAAGATTTTACTAAAAATGTAAAAAATTCGCAATGAAATCTATTTGCAATGTTGTAAAAGTAATTGATATTGGAACGGTGTTTCAATACTTTGGTTTCTAGCAATTCTGCGTTACCTTTATTTTGTACGATTTAATTATACTCTGCAGTATTTCATCGCATCGCATTTCTAACAATACAAAATACGCAGTGACCGGCGCAAAAGATCTGACTAAAAATGTAAAAAATTCGCAATGAAGCCTATTTGCAATCTTGTAAACGCAATTGATATTCGAACGGTGTTTCAACACTTTCGCTTCTAACAATTCTGCGTTACCTTCATTTTGCACGATTTAATTATACTCTGCAGTATTTCCTCGCATCGCAGTTCTAACATACCAAAATACACACGGTGGTCACCGATGACCGGTGCAAAAGATTTGACTAAAAATGCAAAAAATTCGCAATGAAGTCTGTTTGCAATGTTGTACAAGTAATTGATATTGGAAGGGTGGGTCAATACTTTGGCTTCTAACAATTCTGTATTATCTTTATTTTGCACGATTTAATTATAGTCTGCAGTATTTTATCGCATCGCAGTTCTAACATAGCAAAATACGCACGGTAGTCAAATAATAAAGTAGTAAACCGGAGGATGCGGAAGTAACTAGAAAGATCGGAAGGCAAGAACATGTGCGCGCGCGCACGTGTCGAAGTAGAAACTCTCCGTGGCACCGCATTTGAAAGTGCGTGAGTGTCTCTCCGGGAAGTTAGCGCAGACGTAGCCTGGGTTGCTCGTCGACAGGGGCGGAGTCCGTGGGGTATCGCCAATAGAACATGTTCGCCCGAGCACTTCTGCGTCTCGTCGCACCTCTCAACTCATCTCCTCTGCAAATTTCAAATCCACCTTCTCTTCAGCCTTCCGCCGTCTTCCCATATTTTACCGAAAGTCTCCGCAGCGCAACTTTCTGGCCCATCAACGTCCTTCGTCCTCCTTGTTCGACGCCAGACGCACGCGCATGCATGTCCGTTTCCGTGTGACAGCCTTTTTGGCATCGCCAAACGTACGCAGAACATGTTAACGAGTAAATCAGCGGCATGCGAAAAGTTCGGCAGCGACGGTATTGCTGATACGAGCTCGGTTGCTCTCTCGGTCAAGCTCGAATATGCGCCCAAGGTGAATCCTGATGAACGTTTCATCGATCGGTGCTTCTTGAAGCCCTGTGTGCTCGGTCCACGCATGTATAGAGAGGCAGTGCGAGAGAAAGAGGCGGACAGCGAGATGAGGGTGGGAGACTAAGAGGAAGAGAGAAAGTCAGAGCGAGACGTAGAGAGAAAGAAGACGGAGGGAGAGAGAGAGAGAGCGTGTGCGAGGTATCTGGACCTGTCTGCTTTCGGTACCAATGGCGAATAGTCCTTCCTTTCGTTTCGACAGCGAGGTTTGTACGCTTCAAAGAAACGCGCAGAAATTCGCCCCTCGAGTACAAAGTGTGCTAGTATCGCGGACGGACTAACGGGACGCGGTATTCATTTTATTTGCGACGCCTTCCGTATGGGCGCTTTCGAAATTTGCTTGAGCGATCGTTCGGATGCGCACATCCTCTGACGGATACAGTGAACGCATCTTCATCCAGCTACGCTTCTCGTTTCCGCTTGGCATATGATCGTTCTCAATGAAGAGTGTCTTCGTCCTTTAACGGTAACTTACGCGTGCGGTCTCCACTTATTGTGAACGGACGCTTCTGCAACAGTGACGGGAAACTAATTATCGCGCCCCTTGACTCCATCTTCTCGTCGCTATGTCTGTGACATTCACGATCTCCCGTGAGAAGAGTACGACATTAACAAAGAGCCAGTAATGCTCGTAATATCGATGCCCGACGCATTGAAATTAATTTCCTTGTTACAAAAGAGTGTAGCCCATAATTATCACTGCTATTTGAGTAGTCGCGGAAGGATAGCATGCGATTGTTTCTCCGTTCAACGCCACCCCTTTTCTTCTTCGCATTCATCTAACACAATTTTCCCATTTCCATGCCGCAGTATGAAATACAAAAAGCCAATACCGTCGGAAGTTTCATAACATCGGGGCGCTCAATTCAGCGCTTCATCGTCCGCACTTAATACTTATTAGTACTTCTGCGACAGCTGGTGCGACGTAACGGGCGAAAATGACGCATTGACGCGTAATTAAATTGGATAAAATTACTCGAGATCATTTACGATCGCGGAGATTCGCATTATTGTCTGACGAAAGGGACCGAGTGAAACAATGCTAGCTGGAGGAATGGAGAAGGATACAGCGAAGGGGAGGGGCGCAGGCGACAGAAAAGCTTCTCCCGATTCTCGTTAAGGGACGAGAGACGAGAGGTCATCTCTTCTCGAAAGCGCGATATCTCACGACGGTGTGCTCGTATTTTGCGCAAAGTTCGCGTGTGTTTACGCACTAGGCCATGTCTTTCGGTTTTCCAGATCAGTCAGAGTGTGACCAATGTACTCCTCGATATAAGTGCTGTCGTGTCTAATTGTAATTGCATGTAAGATTAACACAGTGCGCAAAGATAGTTTGGTGTTTGTCAGTGATGAACGTGAGACAAAAGCTGTGACGTGCGTTTGGGCGACCGACACGGAAAACTTTGACGGAAGTGACAGTTGCCAGGTTCAGCAGTGGATCAGTGGAAGCTATCAAAGCTATTATGACGGTGAATCGCCGGATCTTGTACGTGAAAGGTAACGAAAATAACACTGTCGTCTGTAGTCCGGCAGCCGGATGTTGTGATTGCGATTTTATGATGGTCGGTGTATGTGTGAGTGCAGTACACTTTATCTAGCACATTTTAGTTTATGAGTTATTTTACATATTAGCGGTATTAACAGTATACTTTAAACAAATGTTTAACACGTTGACTGCCACAATGGTCACCGGTGACCGGCGCAAAAGATTTTACTATAAATGCAAAAAATTCGCCATGAAGCCTATTTGCAATATTGCAAAAACAATTGATATTGGAAGGGTGCGTCAATACTTTGACTTCTAACAATTCTGCATTACTTTTATTTTGCACGATTTAATTATACTCTGCAGTACTTCATCGCATCGCGGTTCTAACATAGCAAAATACGCGGTGACGGGCGCAGAAGATTTTACTATAAATGCAAAAAATCGCCATGAAGCCTATTTGCAACATTTGTAAAAGCAATTCATATTAGAAGGGTGCGTCAATACTTTGACTTCTAACAACTCTGCGGTACCTTCATTTTGCACTATTTAATTATACTCTGCAGTACTTCATCGCATCGCGGTTCTAAAATAGCAAAATACGCGGTGACCGGCGCAAAATATTTTACTAAAAATGCAAAAAAATTCGCCATGAAGCCTATTTGCAATCTTGTGAAAACAATTGATGTTGGAAGGGTGCGTCAATACTTTGACTTCAAACAATTCTGCGTTACCTTCATTTTGCACGATTTAAATACACTCTGTAGTACTTCATCGCATCGCGGTTCTAAAATAGCAAAATACGCGGTGACCGGCGCAGAAGATTTTACTATAAATGCAAAAAATTCGCCATGAAGCCTATTTGCAATCTTGTAAAAGCAATTGATATTGGAACGGTGCTTCAATACTTTGGCTTCTAACAAATCTACGTTACCTTCATTTTGCACGATTTAATTATACTCTGCAGTACTTCATCGCATCGCGGTTCTAAAATAGCAAAATACCCGGTGACCGGTGCAGAAGATTTTACTATAAATGCAAAAAAATCGCCATGAAGCCTCTTTGCAATCTTGTAAAAGCAATTGATATTGGAATAGTGCTTCAATACTTTGGCTTATAACAAGTCTACGTTACCTTCGTTTTGCACGATTTAATCATACTGTGCAGTATTTCATAGCATCGCGGTTCTAAAATAGCAAAATACGCGGTGACCGGCGCAGAAGATTTTACTATAAATGCAAAAAAATCGCCATGAAGCCTATTTGCAATCTTGTAAGAGCACTTGATATTCGAACGATACTTCAATATTTTGGCTTCTAACAACTCTACGTTACCTTCATTTTGCACGATTTAATCATACTGTGCAGTACTTCATCGCATCGCGGTTCTAAAATAGCAAAATACGCGGTGACCGGCGTAGAAGATTTTACTATAAATGCAAAAAATTCGCCATGAAGCTTATTTGCAATCTTGTAAAAGCAATTGATATTGAAACGGTGCTTCAATACTTTGGTTTCTAACAACTCTGCGTTACCTTCATTTTGCACAATTTAATCATACTGTGCAGTATTTCATCGCATCGAGGTTCTAACATAGCAAAATACGCTTGGCAGTCAACGTGTTAATATGTTTTCGACGTTGCGTTTTGTAACGGTCAACGCAATGGGAATATGCCAAGTTACGTTCAATATTCTGGAGTACATTGTGACATTCACGTGTAGGCTCGTAAACATCGACGTCGCTTCCCAAATTGTACATCGAACGGTAGAAGCGCAACGTAAGCGCATTGCGCCGTCGAGTATTCGGGTCGGCCGACAAGAGTGGATCAATGAAAATTGCTTGGATACTTTTCCTTAGAATCCGTTATTGTTAACACGTTGACTGCCGTGCGTATTTTGTTATATTACAATGGCGATGCTATGAAATACAACAGCATTTGACTGAATTACGCAAAAAGTAAATAAGGTGCAGGTATTGGAGACCAAAGGATCGCATCGCTATTCTAACAATAACTGCGTTTATAAAATAATTATTGCTACTCATTGCCAATATTTTGGATTATCAGTAAAATGTCTTGCGCCGGTTAGCGGTGACCATCATGGCAGTCAAAGTGTTAACGTTAATGTTTCCGTAAGAATTAATTCGAATTTTTGTCTCGTCATCATGGCAGTCAAAGTGTTAACGTTAATGTTTCCGTGAGAATTAATTCGAATTTTTGTCTCGTCATTCCGATCCGTAATCTTTGTTAGTACATTATTTATATAGTTTGGTAAAGTGCACTGACAACGTTAGGTGCGAAGAAAATTGACCGGGAATTATTGTCAAACTTTTGGTAAGTGGTTGACAATCGTAATCGCCAGAAAATTCTATGAAGGGAGACTAATATTAGTCGAAATATTAAACTGAAAGCTGGAGTTAAAGGATACAACGAGTGACTTCCTCATTCACAGTCCTCTAGCAATAAAGTTAAGCTGTATGCTAATACATATCGCACTACCGTTCGCTGACAATCATGCGACAATTGGTCATATTCAGGATGCAGTTAAATCATAATAAGTATATACGCACACGGATGTTTGCATATACACGCGTGGCGGTAGACACAGACGAAATATGAGGAGATGTAAATGTGCGGATAGGATGACCGGTAATGCTAGTGCTAGACTTTTTGGCTTCTATTTCATATAATACGAGGTTTCTCCAGAAATGAGTTTTACAGAACTTTGCCACTTAACTAAATACATTTTCTAAATTGAATGGATATTTTTCATTCTTTACATTAGAAAATATTTTCTGTGCAAATATGTTCCTGAATAATACTATCATATGAACGTTTTATACGTACAAACGTGTAACGAAAATTGAAACCGGCTATTATTTGCCTGGCAGAATTATTACGATAAAAGTATATGGAGTGAAATTAATATAATAAAGTAGCCATCCTACTCTGAATGGATGAGTTTGAATATCAAAAGTTTTTGACTGGCACTTCTTAAAATAAGCGATTAGTCAGATGATGATCATGTGTACAGCTGAAGCCCGTCCAAATAATTTGCACTGGAACGTTTAAATACAATTTTAAGAAAGCTATGTTTTCTACTAAAACACCGTATAAAAAATAACTGTGCGCATTTTTGATATCTTCGCAAATGTAAGAATACAGTATTTGAGACTAAGTGACACACAATTTAGTAGATTTTTTAAATAAAACGTTTGCAGCGGCCCAATGTGTGTTGCAATTGTTACTAATACGCGGTATTGGAGATGAACCAGCGGCTTCGGTTTGAGAGGCGCACAGGAAATTATGGAATATCGGAAAATCGGTTATGCAATTTCCGCCAATCATGGCTTCATCCCGTAGCTTGCTGCTTAATTTCTCTTTCCAGTATTTCCTGTTTAACACTTACATCTGCTTGTACACATGCTAGACGCGTATTCATCCCAAATTCCGATTCAATATTTTTCGGCAGTCCGATTAAATAAACATACGTAAAATGCATACATCTGTATATCTACACGATGATAAACCAACGTTTTAACCTATACAGTTGTTAGTAGACTAGAAAGATATTATGGCTCTACTACGCCATTGTAATGTATAAACCTTGTTAGGTTAACACTTTGACTGCCAAGCGTATTTTGCTATGTTAGAACCGCGATGCAATGAAGTACTGCAGAGTATAATTAAATCGTGCAAAATAAAGGTAACGCAGAGTTGTTAGAAGCGAAAGTATTGAAGCACCGTTCCAATATCAATTGCTTTTACAAAATTGCAAATAGGCTTCATTGCAGATTTTTTGCATTTTTAGTCAAATCTTTTGCAGCAGTCACCGCTGACCACCGTGGCAGTCAACCTTTTAAGCAAAAAAAAACATAAATAAACAAAAAGCTTTGCGTTTAGGCTATGGTGTCACCTACGTGAGATGGCACTTTAAAAATGCTTCAATGTTAAAAATTTGTTTGTATTTTCTTAAATTCTTCGGTGCGGTAGTTGTGTGCCAGCGAATTTTTTGAATTTTTAGTCAATATTTTGCACCAGTCACCGCTGACTACCGTGGCAGTCTACGTTTTAAGCAAAAATAAACATAAATAAACAAAAAGCTTTCTGTTTAGGCGATGGTGTCACCTACGTGAGATGGCACTTTAAAAATGCTTCAATGTTAAAAATTTGTTTGTATTTTCTTAAACCCTTCAGTGCGGTAGTTGTGTGCCAGCGAATTTTTTGAATTTTTAGTCAAATCTTTTGCACCAGTCACCGATGACCACCGTGGCAGTCAACGTGTTAAGCAAAAATAAACATAAATAAACAAAAAGCTTTCCGTTTAGGCGATGGTGTCACCTACGTGAGATGGCACTTTAAAAGTGCTTCAATGTTAAAAATTTGTTTGTATTTTCTTAAACTCTTCGGTGCGGTAGTTGTGTGCCAGCGAATTTTTTGAATTTTTAGACAAATCTTTTGCACCAGTCACCGCTGACCACCGTGGCAGTCAACGTTTTAAGTAAAAATAAACATAAATAAACAAAAAGCTTTCCGTTTAGGCCATGGTGTCACCTAGGCGAGATGGCATTTTAAAAATGCTTCAATGTTAAAAATTTGTTTATATTTTCTTAAACTCTTCAGTGCGGTAGTTGTGGGCCAGCGAATTTTTTGAATTTTTAGTCAAATCTTTCGCACCAGTCACCGCTGACCACCGTGGCAGTCAACCTGTTAAGCAAAAATAAACATAAATAAACAAAAAGCTTTCCGTTTAGGCGACGGTGTCACCTACGTGAGATGGCACTTTAAAAATGCTTCAATGTTAAACATTTGTTTGTATTTTCTTAAACTCTTCAGTGCGGTAGTTGGGTACCAGCCGTTCCTTAACACGTTGACTGCGAAGCGTATTTTGCTATGTTAGAACCGGGATGTGATGAAATACTGTAGAGCATAATTAAATCGTGCAAAATAAAGGTAACGAAGAATTGTTAGAAGCCAAAGTATTGAAGCACTGTTCCAATATCAATTGCTTTTATAAGATTGCAAATAGGGTTCATTGCGAATTTTTTGCATTTTTAGTCAAATCTTTTATGCCGGTCCCCGGTGACTGCCGTGTGTATTTTACTATATTAAAACCGCGACGTGATGAAGTATTGAGTAGATGAAGTAGATGATGAAAAATATGATTGAATTGTGCAAAATGAAAATAATGCGAAGGTATCGAAGACCACGGAATTTCATCACTGTTTAATATTAATTGTATTATATTTACAAAATCATAAATGCTACCGATTGGGTATTTTTCACATTTTTCGTGATACCTTTTGCGCAGCACACCGATGACCACCACGGCAGTCAACGTGTTAAAACTTTAAGACCGCTAAGAAATCTGTAAGAAATACGCCAGAGACCGCACGTTTTTAGGAAACTTGTACGTTACAAAAAATCATAACTTTGGTATTTATAAAGCAATTTTTGTGAAACTTTCAGAAATTGTATAATTGGAAGTATTTTAGGTATTATTAAGAGACTAGCTTTATGCTGCCATCATATATTGAGCACATAAAATCATCAAATTTTGACATATTTTTCGTAAGCTTATCTTATGTTATTAACACACACGCTTTGTTCATCTAAATCCATTTTTCTATTCAATTCATGTAATTTGTGTAGGAATTTAACACGTGAAACTAGATAGTATAATATTTATAAACAATAACAACACTTTACGCCGTTTCGTCTTTACGTCTTATAACCAATTATATATGGTATACATATATGTTACCGTGAATGACCGAAATTGGAGAATGTCGACTTTCACCGGTGAATGTCAACAGACACCAAATACGTTGGTGAAAGATCGAATATGTCATTACATTGTTGTACATTCGGACCCTCTCCGGTGTGTGTCGACCATTAGTGCATGGTGAATGTCAACATTTACCGGTGTAAGTCAGAAATAAAGGTATTTAGCAAATATTTGGGACATACACTAAGCGACTATGTGAATGTTGACATTCTCCAGATTTCGGTGTTTCACTGTAACATATATAATATACCATATTAACCAAAATAACACGATTCAACAAACTCGTCACCTATGATACATCAATATAACAATTGAGAATCATAGGTGACTTTTCCTCGCCAACTAGAGGACCCTGTATTCGAGATCCTACATCTGCATGAACGCTATGTTCATCTAAACTTAACTGCTCGTCACCATGCCATTTTTCATTACAGACGCCAGCCTCTGTCACCCAGGATTGGACGAGCGTGCAGTATTTCGTCCACGATGCTAGACTCTAACAAGGAAAACCAGATGACTTTAGCGTACGCAGGAGGACAAAGTACGACTTTGGAAGTCTCGCATGAGGATCCTTGGCGAGCGTGGTTGTTTCACCAAGACGTTTGCTGTCAAGTCCGGCCTATGTATCTTCGTAGAGAGTTCGCGGCAAACTGCTCAGGAAAATCGCGAGTGACCTTGGCAGGAAAGATCGCACGTCGTTCGCTCGACAAATCCGCGAAGTAATGATCACTGCTATACGATCGGGGCTGTTGGTGACCTCGACGTGTCCTTCGACGTGCAACAGAGGTCACTCGCCCATTGGCACCGACAGCTCGTCAGTTAAGATCTTCCTCAAGATAATAGTGAGCATTTGTTGCATCACCGGCGCGTGCTGCATCGACCTCAACGAATGGAAGGATCGCGTACCACGAGGTCTTAAGGATCTACAGATCGTCATGAACAGATTCTCGCAGTCGCCGCCGATCCTCGGATACTGCGACCTTGAGCAGAGTTGCGACTGGTCGTGGAATCAAACGGGTGGATTTCGCAGGGTCAAAGCACCGGTGCGAAGGAAATTCGGCCCTACGACGGATGCTAGTAAATCGAAGACAGGTAAGAAGATTGTTGATCGCGTCGTGGTAAATCTCATCAGTCTTTCGTCTATTGTTTCGTTTCGTCTATTGCGGAATAGGGTAAAGTAGGCAGTGATTGACCGGTATACAGTGATTGACCGTCCTATGTCCATGAACGAATATCTGAAGACCGCTATAGGTATATTTTCATTGTTTTGAATATCAATTTAACACTTTGACTGCCGTGATGGTCACCGGTGACCGGCGCAAGAGATTTTACTGAAGATCCAAAATATTCGCCATGGGTAGAAATAATTATTTTCTAAATGCAGTTATTGTTAAAATAATGTGTCCTTTGGTCTTCAATACCTGCACATTATTTACATTTTGCATAATTCAGTTAAACGCTGTAGTATTTCATAGCATCGCCGTTCTAATACAGCAAAATACGATCGGCAATCAACGTGTTAACACTTTGACTGCCATGATGGTTACCGATGACCGGCGCAAGAGATTTTACTGAAGATCCAAAATATTCGCATTGGGTGGCAATAATTATTTTATAAATGCAGATGCAAATGTTAGAATAGTGATGCGATCCTTTGGTATCCAATACCTGCATATTATTTACATTTTGCATAATTCAGCCAAATGCTGACAAAAAAAACATAGGATCGCTGTTCTAATACAGCAAAATACGCTTGGCAGTCAACGTGTTAAAGCGCATTCTGTATGTGACCGTCTTGCAATGCAGAATTCTTGTGTAGATTACCTGTGATTAACACGTTGACTGCCAAGCGTATTTTGCTATGTTAGAACCGCAATGCGATGAAATACTGTAGAGTGTAATTAAATTGTGCAAAATAAAGGTAACGCAGAGTTGTCAGAAGCTAAAGTATGGAAGCACCGTTCCAATATCAATTGCTTTTACAATATTGCAAATAGGCTTCATTGCGAATTTTTTGCATTTTTAATCAAATCTTTTGCACCGGTCACCAGTGACCATCGTGGCAGTCAGCGTGTTAATAACATGCTGTGAAAGAATTGTTACAGATTTCTTAAGAGAAAGAGGTGAGTGCTTAATGATATCTTTTAGAAAAGACGGGTGAATTTCTAATAATTTTGCAGTCTATATCGTATTTCTGAAAAAATATATGATTTGTATGTGATGGAATAACCTCACTAAAGTTTTGTATCCGGCCCAATTTTCTAATATCGTAATTACCCGATAGTATTAGGGTGGTCAATCACCATATTCGTGGCAATGGATTTTGACAGTAATTGACCACTGATAGATTTAATCAGTTTAATCGCGTAAAAATCATTGTAATTCAATACCCGTATGCTGCATGGAAACCGTCTTGTTTACGATTGTCATGATATTCACAGGCTTCTGTCTTTAGTGTTCCTTTGTTCTTTTTTTATGAGTATAACTAAAAGGTGCACCGTGTCGCATTGGTCGCATACCCTAAGCCTACTACGACATGCGTTCGAAGCGGCGTATTTCATTTTTGCGCTTTTGTTTCAACTAGCGGATACGTTTCATCGTGGTGCTACCGTCGAAAATTATGTCCGATAACATTTAAAGCTAATACAGTAAAACTAAACGCTTAAATATTTCTCATTTCTCACAAGTTTACAAGGTGGCCAATAACTGTAAATAATACGGTCAATGACTGTGATTTCTGCGGTGAATTACTATTAATTGGCAATATAAATGTATCGTTGTGTTATTAATAAATAAAATTTTGTTTCTGTTTCGTTGTAGGCTGAACATGTTCTAACAAGATTTTTCTGCCCTAATATGCTAAAAAATATTGAATGCAACATTACACGTTTAAGTTATACGCCTTTCATTTAATAACTATTCTTAAGCGGTCAATCACTGTATACTTTACCCTACTTCTTGGTAGCTTTTGCGTAATTATGTGTCGTAAAATAATCCGTGCGTCCAGAGCAACGTGAAAAAATTGACAACTTTTGATCGCCTCGGAAAGCGTGTTTGTTTTCCCAAGTTCGCACTGGCCACTAAGCGTTATTTTGGATGTTAGAAATGAGTCGCACGTTATGTAACCGTCTTTTTAGAGTTGACGTGTATTATTTTCGATACGTTGAAGTGTTTGAATATGAAAGTGATTTGATGGGCGCTGTCGCGCTTATTGTTGTTATTTGCCTTTGTTTAAAGGACACTTTCTATGGTTCAGCGGGCGTGGTTTAGTACAAATGTGGTCCGAGGTAATACCACGTACTGGGTCGTTATGTCTTCTTGAGCTGGCAATACACCAGTTTGATATGAGAGATGGAGCGATAAGGCTCGTAATAGGCACGAACAATGCCAGTTGGATTGCTGAAGAAAGACCAGGGAATAGTGATGCAACGTAAGAAGATCCAATTTCCATACGACATAAGAAGATACTTGGCAATTATTCACTGCCAGACAGCGGATGTTTTTGCAAAGCGTACTTTTATAGAACATAGCTGAAGAAGTGCGATTGACACAGAATTATGTTTCGTCGTGAGGCAGTTTTAATGATGTACTTTATACGTCATCTATTCATGAATATACATCAATATTTTGAGAGTTATCGAGTGTAATTCAACATCTTTTACATAAAGAACAATATATATGTTTATAATAACGTACATAAATCATAAAATTATATATTTAATTAAATATTGCATTTTGCTATTGACAATTACTAACGAAACCTAGCAAGTCCAAGCCAACATAACTATTTACGCGTTTCATCGTAAACGGTCGTTAGATCATAAACAACAACGCTCTATACCCATGTTTAATCGGCATGTTACTGTCATTTATAATAAATCTGTTACAGCTGGGAAGTCACGAGGTTCAATTTAGGCGCAATAAGTCAACCGTATAGATTGTTTTTAGAAATGGTTGTGCCCTATACGAACTCGACCGTTGCAATTGATAACATTCGTCTGGTTGACTGCTTTCCAGGTAAATAGCCAAAATATTCCCAACGCCATACTAAAACATTCCTTATTTACGATAAACAATTTATTAAGTGTTTCTGTGCCTTTTCATGTTTTTTAGAATCGGCACCAATTGGTACAGCCTGCACAGAAAATATGTTCAGATGCAATAACGGCTCGTGCCTAAATAGAACAAGAATATGCGATTTAACGAAAGACTGTGCTGATGGTGAAGATGAGTCAATATATTGTGGTAAGTACGTTATCGGCGGTCTTAAAGCATTTGTATAGTCACGATCATTAAATGATCTAGATAAAATGCCGGAAAATTCGAGATGTGACTTTGAAAAGGGTTGGTGTGGCTGGACCAATGTACCTGGCAGACCATTAAATTGGACACGTCACCGTGGACCTACGCCTTCTGAAAGAACTGGGCCTAGCTATGACCACACATATCGCAACTCGAGCGGTTAGCAAACTTCTGTGGAAGGATTTATTTCATATAACATACTATAGTCACACGTTTATCTGTTTTCCCCAAATTGCATAACCTTCTGATTGATAATCTTTAACATTTTGACTGCCGTGCTGATCACCGCTGACCGGCGCAACAGATTTTACTGGAGATCCAAAATATTCGCAATGGGTAACAATAATTATTTTATGAATGCAGTTATTGTTAAAACAGTGATGCGATAATTTGGTCTCTAATATCTGCACTTTGTGTACATTTAGCATAATTTAGCCAAACGCTGTAGTATTTTATAGCATCGCCGTTCTAATAGAGCAAAATATGCACGGCAGTCAACGTGTTAAAATCCGAATAAAGCTGGAAATCATGTTATGGACTAGACTTTATATTATTACTATTGATATACTATTTATACTATTGATAGCTTTTCAGTATATCATTACAACTGCGTAATGTATAAGTCAAACTATTTTCATATACTTGCATACGTCAATCTTCTAGTTTTTTATGGACATATTATTTGTGAACGGGAAACTTTACGCGAACAAGATTTATCGTGAAACACATTTTCGTGTACTTGCAATGCGCCAATTTTCTATTCTCTTATGAACATATTATTTGTCAACGGGCGACTTTACGTGAACAAGACTTATCGTGAAACATATTTTCATGTACTTGCAATACGTCAATCTTCTATTTTCTTATGAACATATTATTTTTGAACGGGCGACTTCACGTGAACAAGACTTATCGCGAAACACTTTTTCATGTACTTGCAATACGTCAATCTTCTATTTTCTTATGAACATATTATTTTTGAACGGGCGACTTCACGTGAACAAGACTTATCGTGAAACACATTTTCATGTACTTGCAATACGTCAATCTTCTATTTTCTTATGAACATATTATTTGTGAACAGGCGACTTCACGTGAACAAAACTTATCGTGAAACACGTTTTCATGTACTTGGAATACGTCAATCTTCTATTCTCTTATAAAAATATTATTTTTGAACGGGTGACTTCACGTGATCAAGATTTATCGTGAATTACATTTTCATGTACTTGCAATACGTCAATCTTCTAGTTTCTTATGAACGTATTATTTGTGAACGGGCGACTTCCCGTGAACAAGATTTATCGTGAAACACATTTTCATGTACTTGCAATACGTCAATCTTCTATTTTCTTATGAACATATTATTTGTGAACGGGCGACTTCGCGTGAACAAGATTTATCGTGAAAAACATTTTCATGTACTTGCAATACGTCAATCTTCTATTTTCTTATGAACATATTATTTGTGAACGGGCGACTTCACGTGAACAAGACTTATCGTGAAACACATTTTCATGTACTTGCAATACGTCAATCTTCTACTTTCTTATGAACATATTATTTGTGTACGGGCGAGTTTTCGTGAACAAGACTTATCGTGAAACACATTTTCATGTACTTGCAATACGTCAATCTTCTATTCTCTTATGAACATATTATTTTTGAACGGGCGACTTCACGTGAACAAGACTTATCGTGAAACACATTTTCATGTACTTGTAATACGTCAATCTTCTATTCCCTTGTGAACATATTATTTGTGAACGGGCGACTTTACGTGAACAAGACTTTTCGTGAAACACATTTTCATGTATTTGCAATACGTCCATCTTCTATTTTCTTACGAACATATTATTTTTGAACGGGCGATTTCACGTGAACAAGACTTATCGTGAAACACATTTTCATGTACTTGCAATACGTCAATCTTCTATTTTCTTATGAACATATTACTTTTGGACGGGAGACTTCACGTGAACGAGATTTATTGTGAAACACATTTCCATGTACTCACAATCGTGAATTATCGTGAAATATCGTGAATTATATTTTCATGTACTTGCAATACGTCAATCTCTTATTCTCTTATGAACATATTACTTGTAAACGGGAAACTTCACGTGAACAAGTCATTACATTCCCTGGTAAATGCCTTTGTGGAAAACAGTCTCGCGTGACATCCCAGTTGGTAGACAATTACGCACTTCTGTCTTGGTAATAGGGACGTATGCGTATGTCAATATGTCAAAGCGCGTTGAGTATGGTGGCCGTGGTACCATTGAGAGTCCGATATACAACCCAACTCCGCCTTACAGCAGTGATCCCAATAGTCGCTATCACGGCAGTTGCCAAGTAAGCTTGACCTATTTAGCATCACCTTTCGTCGTCTCATTCATCATATTCTGCACGATTAAGCGATTACTTTGATACCTTTGAAGGTGAGATTCTTCTATCACAAATACGGCGTACACAGTGGTTCGCTGGGACTGTATTTGGTACAAGTGAAGCCCCACCAAAATCTTTCTGAATCGGTCTGGTGGTCTTACGGTGATCGGAGCAATGTCTGGTATAATCAGGCCGTCGCATTGCCAGACATAAGATACAGGTGTGTGCAGACATCTATTATACGAATTTTAACACGTTGAGTGTCACGTCAGCCATCAGTGGCTGACAGTGTAAGATATGATATGAAACTAAAAAATTTACATTGTTTTCAGTAATTACTGAAAATTTATTTAAAATTCACTTATTTTTTATTTATTAACCCTTTGCACTCCGAATTTTATTTCAATTTCGTTACCAGCAGCTCCCAACGCTTTTAAGTGTTTTATTTGAAATTTACTTTAACTAAAAATATAAAGCAATTTAAATAAATAAAGGAAGAAACAAATTCACTTAAATACCAATTTTATTTACAGTATTGTCGTATATTGAAATTTTCAAGGGTATGATATCTTTTGAAAGAACTTGCAAGATGTAACCCTGATTTTCTTTCACACGTTTCACAAAAATAGATGGTTTCTCTTTTTTCCTCCAGATGTTTTTCTATTCAGTAAACTGCACAGTCTTTGTGTTTTCCTTCATCCGGATGTAAGAAGATTAAATGAGGCTTTCCATCTAAGCGATCGTGTTTATCATGTGTTCCAGGCCTCCCGAATTTCATATTTGGATGACGACAATCACGAATTAGCATTGACAAAATCCTTTCGCAAAATTTTTTGTGGGCTATAGGTTCTGTTCCTTGGTTTTTTGTTTTTTCTTTGTATAAAATATACGCATTTACCATGGAGATTTCTAATCCCCAAAATAAATATTCCCTCCACCACTTGAGTGCTCGACGTAAAAAACAGTAAGATGTCGCGTATTGGTTCGCTATATCGACACCATCTATATTTTTATTATAATCTGTGATCATATCCAGTTCTTTTATTTTCTTCGATTACCTGAATGGTCCCCACAAGCGACATCTAACCCTTATATTGACATTGCGAGAGCGTCGATAACGTGTGCACGATATCTATTTATTTAGACATGAAAAAATGTCATTGGAGCTCGACAAAAAAATCTTGCCATAAAAACTGATGTCGAGTCACACTCGACATAGGAGTGCAAAGGGTTAAAGGATTGTACCATTAATTTATATGTTTCTTACCAAAAAGCTTAATAGACTTTATTGAAACACGGTATACATAAAAACGGTTGTCCTTCGCGTGTATCACAAAATGTGGCGACATGTTTAGTTACTCGTATTTTTCTGGCCATTGCTCTACCAGATTTTGTCGCATTTCCAAAATATATGTATTACGTTGTTATAACTTAAACAGAAAGTCGGCCGTCAGCCGATTTAGATGAAATCTCTAGTGAGCTAACGATAAACAAGACAAAACAGACTTGGCGCATGATGTGTTGAATGAATGCCCATAAGCATTTCATTCTAAACATAAACATCTTCTACTACGATAAGAAACAATGGCCCTAATATATTTACATACTGGTATCGAGTAAATTTGAATTTGTCAGTAATGCGCTTTGCATTGCTATACCACAATACGAATGCTTCTAAGCAGCGCGCGTGGCCTGGCGGGGATTTCCTTAACCCTTTCGCTACTACGGGCGACTACAATCCATTTTGGCACATTTATCATGGACCTCTTGTTCCGTCTGTTGCTTTTTTTTTGTTAAAGAGCACAGCATTATTGCATGTGTCTATTCTCAATCAGCCGTAACTTTCATCAGAAATGTTATTTTCCTAAAAAATTCACAATCGGGATATTTTTAAAAGTGAGCGTAAAGTCAAATTGTGGAAAAGACCACCGTAACGAAAGAGTTAAAAATACGCGTGGCGCTCAACGTGTTAACGCATTGGTGACGGTGCACTTTGCGCAATTGCGTTGTGTTAAAAGAGACCGTAACTTTTTAACCAGTTCATATTTTCTAGAGAAATGTTGCGAAAAGTGGAAAGTTACCATTTTGCATAATTATGTACATTTTTAAACGTCCTATTATTAATGGTCCTCAACTTCCATATTTATAAAGTTAAAAATTTTGATATTTTAGTCATGCTATCGTATAAGCGTAGTTACTATTTTTAATGATACGCTTGAAAACAATTGTCTAGATGTAGTTGAACTTGTTAACGAATTTTAAAGCAAAGACTAAGCATAAAACCTATATCTTGTGGTTGTAACAATAAGATAATGCAATTCCAGGTGTCGATAATGCCGAAAAAATACAAGAAATTGCAAACATATTCAATCATTTTAACCCGCGAAACATTCCGTTATGAAGTATCTGAAAACAAATTAAATAATTTACATAATTCCGGCAATGTATTTTAAGACAGGAGTGTAAAAAATCCACAGATGCACGTATGCGTCATCCGGTGCTAAAATATCAAACAACCCCATTATTTTCAACTGAAGTCATTGTGCCATTCCTTCAACAAATTGTTACTTTAGATACATTGAAATAACACCACACCGAATTTTATTCTATATCTGCATTATATAGTTATTAGGCATCAGACAGAGTACCGTTAACAATGTAACGTTGTTTAACAGAAATTATATTACGGCTTTTCGTCCTGCAGATATTTCTTCCAGTTTGAAGCGAGCAAAGGTTATTCTTCAAAAGGCGACGTAGCAATAGACGATTTTTCTTTGAGTCCCGAATGCTTCGGAATAGGTAAATAACGATATTTTATTCTGTGTAAACGTCAAGATCAAAATAACAAAACATGTGTTTTATTTTGCTCCTAGGTGTACCGCCGGAGGTTGTGGGTGATTTCAATTACTATAACCCCGTTATTGAATCAGAAAGGATACCGGAACAGCACGTAGATTTTGCAAATGGAACAGGTAAATCTAATGCGCTTACCTTTATTTCCCCTTTGACAAATTACTTCGTCACAAAAATATGCCAAACTGAACGTTTATCACTAATGAGACGTATTACCTCTAAATCTACCGACGCCACTTATGTAATTTTGCATTTAGTTATTCGTATATCAACATGCGGAGCTACAGGCAGGGTCGGGCCGACTCCTGAACAATGCGCTAAGGATAATAATAAGACAGATGTAGAATTAGTCGTGCCTTCGCCAGCTCCTTCCACACAGGACCAACCCTTATCAAATAATAAACCTTTCGATTTACACGGAATTCAACGATGGACTGCACCGCGCGGAGGATATTACACGTGAGCATTTTCCATGCATGAAATTATTACTTATATACGTGTTTTACGATCATAATATATATCCATTTTTTTTAGTAAATGTAGACATTTCTTGGCGTCTATCAATGAACTAATTACGTTTATTACATTCGTATTTTCAAAGAAATTGTGTTTAAACATTTCCAAATTTAATTGTTACAACGTTCCATCTTCGGATGACATTGAGAAAAAAAACGCTTCTTCTCAGCAAACGACTGCACCTTTTTTTGCATTACTGAAGTCAACCAAATGTTACACTCAAGTAAAACACCATGCACATTACACATTATAGTCGTAGTTCCAAGTCAATCAGAAATTCTCTCAAAGTACTCTCTATAAAGTACTCTCTTTGCATTGCCGTTTGGATTAATGTACTTTTCTCACGAATTTGCGAATATTCACACATTTAATTTCGCCGGTTGTATATGAAGGCAAAGTCGTTTCTGTGGAAACTTCCAGCATTTATCACCACTTGTTATGAAATCGTTAGATGCCAGGATTTGAACACCTTGAGGACCGCTAAGAATTCTATAACAAATAACCCTGGGACGGCACGTTTTTGGGAAACTTGTACATTCCAAAAAATCATAACTTTGTTATTTATGACGCAATTTTTGTGAAACTTTCAGAAATTATATAATTAGAAGTATTTTAGGTATTATTAACCCTTATCGGTCGCTAGCTTTTTGTACGCGATTCTCACTTAGTTGTACCTGGTTTCAGTAAATATGCGAAAAATCTTCAGTATTATAAGAACAACATTTTTATTAGAAATTGCTTCTTTTTTGAAGGTATATTACAAATATACGAGTTTAAAATAATTATTTATCAGTATTTAACGTATGATATTTTTTTAAACAATCTCCAATATGAAGGAATGGTTTTCTGTTGCACATTTCATAGAAGTATACTGTCGTTTTTCTTCCTCCAGGCAATTTACGATTAGAACATACTAAGCAATCGTTACGTTTTCCTTCAGCATCAGGTTGCAAGATATGTAGTTTTCCCTATAATCTATCCTCATTGTCTGTTGTTGATGGCGTTCCATATCGCGGAGTCTTACCTTCACGGAAATTCCCAATTAGGGACATAACTAATTCCCGAATAATTTTATGTGAGACATTGATTTACTGTTGTTATGCTTACAATCAGCTTTATACAGAATATAAGACTTAATTCACAAGTCAATCGTGCCCGCATTTCATAAAACGCGAATTTTGACTGTTTCACCCGTTGTTAACTCCCACGTGACGTATGACCGCAGCGCTAAAGTACTGTTGTTACGTGAGAGGTGACTTACGACCGTTAAGGGTTAAAAAATTTGTTTTTTAATAATTATTTCACTACATTATAATCATTATTAAATATATTTTCACTAAAAAAAATAAATTTGTATGAAATTTATAGAAATGGTAAAATATGATGAATTTTTGATATTATTTAAAAAAAATTGTGTGAAAAATTATTTAAGCAAATTATCATAAAATTTTGTTTAAAAGTCAATTTTATCAGAGTTTCTAGTAGTTCTTTAAAGTATTATCCTGCGTTGAGCATTTTAATTTATGAAGAGGAATTATACAAAACGTACATATGTATTGTGATTCACTTCGTTTTCCATTGAATATTGATGTCAATATTTAAGTAGGCAAAATATGTATAATGTATAAAAGCAAGTGACATCTAAAACAACGTGCAGAAAACACGAGAAAACTCGTGAGCGGTCCATAACAGTTGGGACATGAAATACGAGAAAATTTGTGAGCGGTCTTTAACACGTTGACTGCCACGCCGAAATCACATTTTTTCGCTGAGAACGCCACGAAAATATTTTTACTATTCTGAGCATGTAACGGCAAAATAATAATTAATTTCTTTCTTTATAAGAATACGGCATGAATTGCAAAAGAAGGAAGGGCCAACATATTTGGTACGCAAATTTTGCAAACGGTGTTACCAATAAAATGTTGCAAGCTTCGGAACACAAAGAGCAAAAAATCGGACCAAAAACGTCACTAAATACTGCCAAGATTGCATTGACGAGCTACACTTATGTTTAAAATGCTTCAAGACAATGCACCGGTAGATAAAAGATACGATAAGAATTAATTTTTGATTTTTGATTTAATAAAAACTTTTAATTTTTCAATAGTGCAGATTTTATTTCAAAGCATTCTCTAATTGGACCATTTATTTTGAAGGGTGTAAGTACATTTTTTAATAAAAAGAGATATCACGCAATTTATGCTTAATGTAATGTAAACTTTTTATGTATAACTAGCTATTATTTAATTTCTTACAATATGCTCATGATTTGTACAATTTAAAATTGGTCGGTAAAAGAAATTGCGTAATGATTGATTATGAAAGTGGTGTAAGTCCAATTTACAGAGATGTTATTGTTTTTTACATTTGTTTTATATTGCGTGTCATATTACGTGTCAAGAGTTACTAGTTTACATTACGCATTTTATTTTCCTCCTAAAACGAATAATTTCATATTAACATCAGATAGTGATACAGGTAAGAACAAATGGTAAATCAATATTATTTTATGACAATTGAAAATATTTATTTTATTTAATTTTAAATAAATTCGCACAGAAATAAAGCCCATGAATATAAAGAAAAGAATAATTTTAGAATCGGAAGATGAAGATAATTCTACTATGAAAAACAAATTGACGAAACGTAAAAAAAGAAGAAGAATTATAGAGGTAAAATCTTAATCAGATGAGGATATTGTTACTGGGAACTTAGATTCTGCAGAAGAAAATAAAAGAAAATATAAATAACGAATAAACAAAATTAAACGAAATACCGGACAAAAGTACTATACGAAAAGAGGAAAATTCATTTCATCAATCGAAATAAAATTTGGAAAAATCGCCCTGGCGCCTTTGCACCACGATGCCAGGCCTACTACTTATGACAAATATAAAGATATCAAACAGTTATTATCTTATATACCTCCGGTGCATCATGAATATTTGAAAACACTGGCACATGCAGAGCATAAGTAAATACTACCAATATCTTGTCATTTTATCAATCTAGTTAACGTATAAAATTAAAAATACTACTTCTATTTTATATCTTGTCATTACTTGTAAGCAAAATTGGATTAATATGAAGTATATTTGGAGTAATATTTTATTTTTAAAAATTGAAATTAAACAATTTTTACATTTGTCTAATTTTGAAAGTGGTGTACGTCCATTTGCAGCCAGTAAATATACGTTAGTTTGGTCAAATTCGCCTAAAACAAATTTATATAACCAAATTACGTATTCATGAATCAGTAGAAACATTGCCAGACTACATATAATTTGCCTAAATTTTTTAATTAACAGATATGCTAACCTTTAATTTTCTCGAAACAAGAGAAAATGGACTTACACCACTTTCAAAACAAACGGTCCAATTAGCGAATTTTCATTCAACTTTACAATTATAAGTATTTGATGCACTCCAGTCACTGATGACCATCTCGACGTTGCAGAAAAAACAAATGCGGTCACATATGACCGCCGTGGCGTTCAACGTGTTAAAGTGTTAACATGTTGACTGCCACGGTGGTCACCGGTGACCGACGCAAAAGATTTTACTATAAATAGAAAAAAATTTGTCATGAAGCTCATTTGCAATCTTGTAAAAGCAATTAATATTGGAATGGTGCTTCAATACTTTGGTTTCTGACAATTCTGCGTTACCTTTATTTTGCACGATTTAATCATACTCTGCAGTACTTCATCGCATCGCGGTTCTAATATAGCAAAATATGCGGTGGCCGGCACAAAAGATTTGACTAAACATGCAAAAAAATCACAATGAAGTCTATTTGCAATCTTATAAAAGCAATTGGTATTGGAACGGTGCTTCAATACTTTGACTTCTAAGAACTCTGCGTTACCTTCATTTTGCAGGATTTAATCATACTCTGCAGTATTTCATCGCATCGCAGTTTTAATATAGCAAAATATGCGGTGACCGGTACAAAAGATTTTACTAAAAATGCAAAAAATTTAGAATGAAGTCTATTTTCAATCTTATAAAGGCAATTGGTATTGGAATGGTGCTTCAATATTTTGGCTTCTAACAACTCTGCGTTACCTTCATTTTGCACGATTTAATCATACTCTGCAGTATTTCATCGAATCGCGGTTCTAACATAGCAAAATACGCTTGGCAGTCAACGTGTTAATATAATTACTCCATATACCATGCGCGCCACGTATCCGGTAAAGATTAAAGAATGTTATTTGAATGAAAACAGTTTAATCGCAACGGGGGCGAGAGGTGGAAGGGGATCAGGCGGTATGGGGAGCACCCTTGGTGCCCTGGTCGGTGGTGTCGTGGAGCTGGATAAAGGTGAGCAGCTGTACTTTATGGTGGGACAATCAGGAACTGACGCGTGCCCGAGAGTAAGTAAATAATCCAAAATTTATCTATGAAAATTGATGCGTGTTGACAAACGATCCACGCACGCTCAGCATATTGAATTTGCTGAATGAGGGAAAACTTTCAGAATCTCGGAATGAGCATGTACAACTGCCAGATACCCGGACAACTGAATGGATCCTTGGCTACTAGCTTTACGTCGACGGTGCGGGAGGTGAAGAAAATTAAAGTCACTGACGGCGGCGGCGGCGGAGGCGGGGCTACTTATATTTTTAAGGTAAACATCAGATAAGAATTTTGGAAGCATTTTGCAAGCATAAAACAGTGCTTGTTTGTGAGCTATCATGAGCTAACATGAAAGTACATGATGGCACTCGTACGGAACACTACCTAAAGTTGGATTCGATGATCAAAGCAATATGCGGATAGTATCAGATACAAAATTTTTACTGCCCGTAGTTGAGATGTCGTAAGCCAATCCCTTGCCACGTGGGCACGTGTATTATTGTTTACATTTATAATATTCACTGCATAATAATAAAAGCAGCAGCAGTGTTTTTTCTTCGAAATTTATTTTGGTGCAATCGTGTGATATGGTTTTTTTATGATGAATGCAAACTAAGGGCTACTAATAAGTATTGCATGGGTGTTTGACTCGATCGACAGCTCAACCATATAATATCTGCGAAATAATCACAAATGCATAGTCCGTCTTTAACAAGTATTAGATATAAAATTGTTACTGCCGGTAGTTAAAAACGATGCACACGATGTCGTAAGCCAACCACTCGCCACGTGGCCACGTGTATTGTTGTTTACATTAATAATATTTACTGCGTAATAATAAAAGAAACAACAGTGTTTTTTCTCCGAAATTTATTTTGGTCCAATCGTGTGATAGGGTTTTTTTTTATGATGAATGCAAACTACAGGCTACTAATAACTATTATATGGGTGTTTGATTCGACCGACAGCTCAACCACATAATACCTACGAAATAATTACAAATGCATGGTCCTTCTTTAAGCTCTTAGGAACGATACGCTACTATAGTGGCTTTCGTGGATATCATTTTTTTGAACGGCGCGCCACAATAGTGACTTTCGTGGGTGTCATCTTTTTGAACGATGCGCCACTATAGTGACTTTCGTGGATATCGTCCTTTTGAACGACGCGCCACTATAGTGGCACACTCCAATTACTCACTCTCTCACCGTTTGAATTAACTGATCATTGAATATACAACCTTTGTTTCTGATACGCCAGTGTCAAGTATGAACTGTTGCTTTTCGTTTAAATAAATATTCCATTTGGTCTAAATATACGAAATACTCTCTTTAAAATGCCGATCCGTATCCTAATGTGTTTATGTGTCGTACCGTGTGTTAAAACATGTCATACTCAATTGTATTATTAATCATTAAACTAAATCATTAAAATTAAATTACATGGACCATATCTTTAAGAAAAATTATAAATTAATCATCAAAAACTTAATTCCAATCTGCTCGCGCAGAGAACAGCATAGTCCGTCACACATTGCAATACAATATCATTTACCCATAATTCGCGCCCAATTCTGCCGTACACAGAAACAGCCCCGTGCAAAATTGATCTGTGCCTAAGAGGTTAAGCTCAATCATTTGTACTGCACTATTGCACAGATTTCTATTTATTTATATCCCGCAACGTTGCAGCTGACAAAAACTGGTGACCAACATCCGATTCTGGTTGCCGCTGGAGGTGGCGGATTGGGTTTAGGCAACTACAATGACGATGGCCTCCAGCATGGCCGCGGTCCAGCACCGCCCAGAAGGATAGCAATGTCTATGCACGCTCTCATCGAAAGCGGAGGTACGTTGCCGTAGAGTTTTTTAACCCATTTGCATCATTTGACGGAATAATCCGCAAACAAAAACTGACCATTATCACCGGGAGCGGATAAACCCGCACACAATCATTTTTGTTTTCAGCTTATCAGCAATCGTTAAAGAGTCTGTACGATAAACAAACAATGAAGAATTTTGTGTAAAATATTATTTTTCTTACTTTTCTGGTTGTAAGTTCAAAATAATAAAATAATAAAAAAAAATAATAGATAATAAAATTTAACAAAATTAGGTTACCATAATGAATTACAGTTCGGATTCGGATTCAAGCATAGAAATGCAAATATCCCATAAGCGTAAACGTGCCATAGCTCTAATAGATAGTAGTGAAGATGACCAGTCCGATAATATTGAAACTGGAGATTTCTTATGGGAAAAACGCAATTGTATGCTAACATTATATGATTTTACTGCCGTAAGTGGTGTAACCATCAACATCAATGGAATGTCCAGGCGCGATATTTTCGAATTATTTTTCAACTTGGAACTAGTCCAAAAATAGTTCTGGAAAATACGAGGAATATACAATAATTTGAATAATCCTATAACACTATTTTTAATGAGAATAAACATTAAAAGTCTTCCTTGCGCATGCTGGTATCGGCAACGATTAGCTGCGCATGTCGGATTTTTTAGTAAGATTGTGGATTTAGATTTAATAGTCCCTTATGTCATACGTGAGATGATAAACACTTTTCCATCGGGCGAAAGCCTTCGTTGAAGGAGCCGGTGGAAGCTGGAACGGTTCATGGAGAAATGTGTCTGGACAAAGAGAGGCCTCAGGCATGCCGTTAATAAAAGGAGGTCTGGGAGGGTTTGGCTGTGGCTTGGAAAATCAAGGCTATGGAAACGGTGGTTTCGGTGGCGGAGGTGGTGGATGTCTAACCGGTGGCGGTGGTGGTGGTTATATTGGTAAGTAATATATGCACAAGTGATATGCCTCGCAGAGAGTTAGTGTAGAAAGTTATAAACATTATTACTTAGTATATATTCGCGTATTTACTATAGAAAATATTTTACTATATCGTACTCTATTGTATAGTACTATATAGAAAATATAATACTATATAGTATTATAAGTTATCGTTGAAAAACATAATATATATAGTATTATAGTACTATAAAGTTATCGTTGAAAAAGGGAGAAAGCAGCCGAAAACTAGGATAGAAAAAACAATTATTCTTATTAATTTGCAACTAATTTCTTTATGCACTCTATTTACTATAGAAAATTCGGCGAATATATACTTAATATAATATATACGAAATATACTAAATATTATTATCTATTATATACTAAATAATATTGTGGGAATTTAGTGATATATAATAATAGATGTTTGTTAAAATGAAATGAACAAGAATACAATACAAGATATTCCGCGTGTGTCGAATCGTTTCCTCGTGATGGTCTCCTGGCGACTGCTTCTCAGCCGAAGCTCTTGCTCTTTTCTTCTCATAAACAAATGACTTGCGGATCACACCATCGATCGCTCATTACACACAATTACGCACATGCACACAAACACACACACGCGCGATCAATTCATATCGCGATACTACAATATTATTATTTAGTATATTTCGTATATATTATATTAAGTACATATTCGCCGAATTTTCTGTAGTAAATAGAGTACATAAAGAAATTAGTTGAAAATGTATAAAAATGATCGTTTCTTCTTTCCTAGTTTTCGGCTGCTTTCTCCTCTTTTCAACGATAACGTTTAATAGTACTTAATTTCAGAAGTTCTAAGGAGTGGGGTAATAAATTTAAGTGTAATGTAGATATAACGTTTCCAAACGTATTGACGATGTCAATCAATTAGGAAGCAATAGTGAAATCTGTTTACGTAGTGAACATTTCTGTAAAACTTTAGAAATAAAAACTGTACGAGTACTTACTGCTGTATTAGCAATATATGGCTATATACATAAGTAAACTGCAATAAGATAACGACATATTCTAACGTTACGACATATCGTAACACTGTAAAATAAGTGTCGATTCCTGAGTAGGGGATCCAAGGGTCTTGAAAGACGTAGAGTTTTCGATCTTTTTTAAGACATTATAACAAACAAACCTCTACCATAACAAGGGTTTCAAGTGTCTTTAACACGTTGACTGCCGTGCGTATTTTGCCGTATTAGAACGGCGATGCTATGAAATACTACAGCGTTTGACTGAATTATGCGAAATGTAAATAATGTGCAGGTATTGGAGACCAAACGCTCGCATCACTATTCTAACAATAACTGCATTTATAAAATAATTATTCTTACCCATTGCGAATATTTTGGATCTTCAGTAAAATCTGGCGCCGGACAGTGGTGACCATCACGGCAGTCAAAGTGTTGAAAGTAGCAAAGGTTGAAATAGATGAAACAAATCTCACGATTAGTGAGTACTTGTACAGAAACGCATCTACTTGACTGCTTAAACGAAGCAATATTGCAGGGGGTAGTACTGGTCTTGAGGAGAATGGAAATGGCGAAGGTGGTTACTCCTACGCATCCTCTGAATTAATGAACGCTTACTTTCGAACTGGCGCAAACCACGGTCCTGGTGAAGTATTTATCATTCCAGCGATAAGCGGGTGCAGTTGTGATTTTCGATGCGTTGCGCTCGATCAATATCTCAGTGAAACTAAATGCCTTTGTCCGCCTGGATGGTTGCTCAGTAATGATTCAAGATCATGCGTCAGTAAGTGTACACAAAGCTTTTCTTTTTCCTTGTACGAGAAACAATTTCTCATTTCGTCTGTTTACCAGTGGCAGATGACTCAAAGGTTTCCCAAAAAACATTCATGATTTTGCTAATTGCCGTGAGTATCGGCCTACTTTTTGCTTTTACGGGCCTCTGTATACTGCTTTGTGAGTAACTTCGAAGCTTAGTCTGGTCTCTTTACTTTCCACGAGCGGTGTTGGCTAATGCAATATACTGTTTCCTATTGACAGACAATCGTTATCAAAACCGGAAAGCTCAATTGCGCCGTCGCGAAGTGATGTTCGGAAACGGCACGGATTTAATTGCATTGCGTGCCGTGTCAGACAGCATAATGACGGAGTTCAATCCAAACTACGAGTTTGCAGGCAATCTTTACAGCTTCAAAGATTTACCACAGATACCGCGCGATTACATCACGTTGGATAAGTGAGTATATAATTAATTAATACCGAAATGGCATATAAATGTCGCAATGCGAGCGTACCTTTCATTAACGCCATAAAAATAAGTAAATTAAACGTAGTACAACATAACTTCTAGCGTCAAGCACATCGTTTCACTTTGTTTGCGTACTATATTATTATTTAAGAAGTGTTTGATTTTTATTATTTGTGTGGATTTTTTTAACATTTCCAATGACAATCCTACACGTAACTTTACTATTATTTAACCCCTTGCACTACGCTGAAATTAGGAAGAAGCCGTGCCTAACATATGCACCCGAATGGTCGCAAACTTTAACCCTTTGCACTCGGACATGTTTCTTCATGAAGTAGCGAATAGCGCAACATTTCGTTTAAAATAGTATAGTTTTGAAAAAAATACTCTGCTCAAATCATGTTTTGCATACAACTTTGCTGATACATTTATGTTGAAACAAAATTGAAATTTTAAAGCCTATTTTTGAATGCGTCATAGTTCATTCATCAATGTGCATTGCGGGTTTATTCAAACACATATCGCAGTAATAACTTGTTTATGATTTTTCGCGTGTCATTTTTTCTTCCGAGCATATACAATGTTTATACAATAACTAGCAGTTTATCATTTAGCCTATTGCAGGAATACATATATAGAAGGTTGTTCTTGCAGTCGCTAGAATTCTCCTCTCAGTTTATTGACCACGAATTTACTAAATATTAAATGGCACACAGATTATTAATTCTATCTCATTGTCTTAACTTATGACTCCTCTGAAAAATCTTAAGGAAACAAATATTTGAATATACGTTTTTTGTACATACATTTTCCTCAGTAATAATACGAAGTATCTTCGTATCCCCTCAGAGGGGATAGTCGAGTGCAAAGGGTTAAATACGATATTTTACTACTGAGTGCCGGATGCCCACGCTCGTCTACTTCATTACTGTCATATATAATTGACCTTCTTGCGCGATTCATCACTGGCATAATGACACTGCTGTCACTAGAATTTTCATCACTGTTTATAACTGTTTCCATATCTATCGATTGACTGCTTGAAACATTTGAAGCCTTTCCACTACTCTTACTTCCACGCGAACTACTTGCTTTTTTAGTCACCTTTTTTATACATGCTGGAGGGTTTGACAAAATTAAAAATCATCAAGAACATTACTTTTTATGACGGCGACTGTACGAAACGTGTGCACCTTGTGTAATGAAATAGTAAGAACTGAAGAACGACTGAAGCTTTCTTGGTCTCGCCGAATGCATATGTTTACTTAGTTTTCAAATGTTATCTGGACTATGACAATGTATCCTAAGTAACACGTAAACTGCATTAGGACACAAGATATAAAATAGCTATTCATATAAAGAAGAGAAAAGAAGAGATAAGAATCCATTCAGACGTTCTTGTTTGTTCCGAGATTAAGGCCACGAGTACGGCTCGTGATATTCACTTTGGCCCGAAATGTCGATTACGTGCCAGATTCGTGATATTTACGTTTGACATGAACACCGTGTGTGCAATAACAGTGATATTCTCGTTTGGCAATTATTAATTATTTTGAGTAAACTAGTGCGTCAAAATAAGATTTTTGTTGAACTAATAAAATCTGTAAAGTACACACGTAACAAAATTTATTTAAAAATTGGTTTTACTGTGTACCAAAAAATCTAAAGATTATCTGAAGCCTTTCTTACATGTGAAATACTATGAATTTGTGTGACAGTGCTACAAATTTCCAATGAAAATATAAACGTAAATTACTCTTGTCCTGCTTGTGTCGGTAATCCTGGATTATGTTTGGGAGCATGTTTCAAACGCTACCATCAACCAACTAATGTATAATTACTTTACGATCAGTATACTATTTCCTAAAAATGTATTCACAAATTATATTTTCTTCTTTATTACTGAGTTACGTTACTTTATTATCTTTAGACATTTTTCTAAAAATTTATTTCCGTTTATGTGTATTTTTTTCATTATTCAACTTATTTTTTTAACTTTTTTACTACTTGTTTTTCTTTAAAAATGTTCTTTGCATTATATTCTGTTCTTTATTATTGAAAGCAAAATAACGATTTTATATTATCTAACTATTTTTGAAATAAATGTTTATACCTTTTTTAATGATGTATTTTCATTTTATCTTACATTGCACACATGGTGTTCAATCCGCTCCTTATTAAAAATTTTCCGAGGATTTGTGTGGTGTTGCACATCCGATGTGCAATGATCTTATTTATGTGAATTCACTTACGAATTGGGTGATTTCCATAGTAAACATGTTTTTTTATTAAAAATGAACAATATAAAGAAGAAAAAAAATTTCGCTCCTGGGGACCGTGTTCGAAAAAAATCGTCGTCTCGAATGGGTTAAGACCACGAGTACGGCTCATGATATTCATTTTGGCCCGAAATGTCGATTACGTGCCAGACTCGTGATATTCACGTTTGACATGAAAATAAACAACGAGTCTGACTCGTGATATTCAAGTTTGTCTTAAATTTTCATCACGTGTCAGACTCATGAAAATAGTGCAAGGGGATAAGAAGTGTCTCCTTTTTATTATTTGTGTGTAACTTTACTATTATTTAAGAGGTGTCTGATTTTTATTATTTGTGTGGATTTCTTTAACATTTCCAATTACTACCTTACACGTAACTTTACTATTACTTAAGAAGTGTCTGATTTTTATTATTTGTGTGGATTTCTTTAACATTTCCAATGACTACCCTACACGTAACTTTACTATTATTTAAGAAGTGTCTGATTTTTATTATTTGTGTGGATTTCTTTAACATTTCCAATGACTACCCTACACGTAACTTTAGTTCAAAGCATTAGTACTTTTTCGTACATAAACCCGCAAGCCGCGTGATGGATGAGTTGCTATAATTGGACAGGAGTTGCTATATGCACGCAGCGGCTTACCTCAAACGTTTCCGCTAAAAAATTGAATCATCTGAGAGAGCACAATATCCCAGTTCATAGTTGCAAAGTGCCCACAACCATATTTGCGGCTATTTTTAGCAAAACATTTAAAAGAAGTGTCTCAGTACTCCAAATAATTTGTTTACTTTTTTTATTACCGCAGGCCGCTTGGACAGGGAGCTTTTGGCGAAGTGTTTCGAGGTGTATATAGGTACGAGCGAGAAATACATCCAGTTGCAGTGAAAACCTTACCGTCCCTGTCCACGCCTCAGGCCGAAGCCGATTTCATGATGGAGGCGCTCATCATGAGCAAGTTCAATCATCCCAACATAGTGCATTTTATTGGCATCTCATTCGATAAACATCCCAGATATATCGTTCTTGAACTACTCGCTGGCGGTGACTTGAAGAATTTTCTGCGCGAAGAGAGACCCCGACCCGTAAGACGTTTCGTGCTTCTATGTTTGTTCAATTAAATCCTTTTTCTATAATAATTCTTCGTACTGTTGATTATGGCTTCAAATAATTGTCACGTTGCGCATTATGTTTTTGCTCGCAATGTTTGCTATGTGCCGAGCATAGTTTTGCGTGAGGTATTAAAAGCAAACGAAACTTAGATATAAATATACAAGATATAATTCGTATATTGCGCCATTCCGGTGTGGCACGAGTTTCTAAAATGCGAATTCGTATATCGCGCTATGATAAATTGTGTATACTGTAATTAAACATAGCATAGCTTGCTATCTCTATTGCTACCTATGTTTTCTGTTTTACAATTTCGTATAACTCGATTCCAATGATTACAATCTTCCGAGCATAGTTTTATGTGAGGTATTAAAAGTAAACGAAACTTAAATATACATATACACTAGATTCCGGTGTGGCACAAGTTTCTAGCACGTGAATTCGTACATCGCGCTATAAGAAATTGTGTATACTGTAGTCGAACATAGCATAGCTTGCTATCTCTATTGCTACCTATTTTTTCTGTTTTGCAATATCGTATAACTCGATTCCAATGTTTGCTATGTTCCGAGCATAGTTTTGCGTGAGGTATTAAAAGTAAACGAAACTTGAATATACATATACACTAGATTCCGGTGTGGCACAAGTTTCTAGAACGTGAATTCGTATATCGCGCTATAAGAAATTGTGTATACTGTAATCAAACATGGCATAACGTGCTATCTATATTACTACCGATTTTTTCTGTTTTGCAATTTCGTATAATTCGATTCCAATGTTTGCTATGTTCCGAGCATAGTTTTGCGTGAGGTATTAAAGGTGAACAAAATTAAATATACATATACACTGGACACCGGTGTGGCACGAGTTTCTAAAATGCAAATTCGTACATCGCGCTATAATAAATTGTGTATACTGTAGTCGAACATAGCATAGCTTGCTATCTCTATTGCTACCTATTTTTTCTGTTTTGCAATTTCGTATAACTCAGTTTCATATAACGCATAATATATTAACCGCGTTATACAAGAGTCCAGCTTATATTTATATGCATACACTGCGGATTGTTGATATATTTAACCATGATTAGATTATGTAATTGGAATATGCGTTATTTCGGTTGACAATTTGATTTATTTTTTAACTTTTCGACGTGTTTTGTAGCCTGAGGATGGGTCTTCCGGAGTTTTTTTCATAACGAGTTTTTTTTCAACAACGATTAGCCCATAACTGGATCTTTTATGGTTACCGATGAAGGCACACTCCAGTTAGATAATATGCATATAAACTTTACTCGTTTGTTATATAGAATATTAATACTTATTAATAATACAGGATCGGCCAACAACTCTGAATATGCTAGACTTGATTATGTGTGCTTACGATGTCGCAAATGGATGCAAATACATGGAAGAGGCACGATTTATACACCGAGATATTGCGGCAAGAAACTGTTTACTCACGTGCAAGGGTCCAGGGCGTGTCGTTAAAATAGCAGATTTCGGCATGGCGAGGGACATATACAGGAGTGATTATTACAGAAAAGACGGCAAGGCAATGCTCCCGATTAAATGGATGCCACCAGAAAGTTTTTTGGACGGAATATTCACAACGAAAACGGATGTCTGGTAAACCTAACATAAACTTAACACGTTGACTGCCAAGCATATTTTGCTATGTTAGAACCGCGATGCGATGAAATACTGCAGAGTATGATTAAATCGTGCAAAATGAAGGTAACGCATAGTTGTTAGGAGCCAAAGTATTGAAACACCGTTCCAATATCAATTGCTTTTACAATATTGCAAATAGGCTTCATTACGAATTTTTTGTATTTTTAGTCGAATCTTTTGCGCCGGTCACCGCATATTTTGGTATATTAGAACCGCGATACGATGAAATACTGCAGAGTATGATTAAATCGTGCAAAATCAATGTAACGCAGAGTTCTTGGAAGCCAAAGTATTGAAGCACCGTTCCAATATCAATTGCTTTTACAAAATTGCAAATAGGCTTCACTGCGATTTTTTTTGCACTTATAGTAAAATCTTTTGTGTCGGTCACCGCGTATTTTGCTACGTTAGAACCGCGATGCGATGAAATACTGCAGAGTATGATTAAATCGTGCAAAATGAAGGTAACGCAGAGTTATTAGAAGCCAAAGTATTGAAGCACCGTTCCAATATCAATTACTTTTACAAGATTGCGAATAGGCTTCATTGTGAATTTTTTACGCTTCTAGTAAAATCTTCTACGCCGGTCACCGCGTAAATTCACTATGTTAGAACCGCGATGCGATGAAATACTGCAGAGTATCATTAAATCTTGCAACATGAAGGTAACGCAGAGTTGTTAGAAGCCAAAGTATTGAAGCACCGTTCCAATATCAATTGCTTTTACAAGATTGCAAATAGGCTTCATTGCAAATTTTTTCCATTTTTAGTAAGATTTTTTGCGCCGGTCACCGCGTATTTTGCTACGTTAGAAATGCGATGCGATGAAATACTGCAGAGTATGATTAAATCGTAGAAAATGAAGGTAACGCAGAGTTGTTAGAAGCCAAAACATTGAAGCACCGTTCCAATATCAATTGCTTTTACAATATTGCAAATAGGCTTCACTGCGAATTTTTTGCATTTTTAGTCAGATCTTTTGCGCCGGCCACCGCGTATTTTGCTACGTTAGAACTGCGATGCGATGAAATACTGCAGAGTATGATTAAATCGTGCAAAATGATGGTAACGCAGAGTTATTAGAAGCCAAAGTATTGAAGCACCGTTTCAATACCAATTGTTTTTACAAGATTACAAATAGGCTTTATTGCAAATTTTTTGCATTTTTAATCAGATCTTTTGCGCCGAGCACCGCGTATTTTGCTATGTTAAAATTTCGATGCGATTAAATACTGCAGAATATGATTAAATCGTGCAAAATAAAGGTAACGCTGAAATGTTAGAAGCCAAAGTATTGAAGCACCGTTCCAATATCAATTGCTTTTATAATATTGCGAATTTTTTGCATTTTTAATCGAATTTTTACACCGGTCACCGGTGACCACCGTGGCAGTCAACGTGTTAAGCAAAAATAAACAGAGATATTTCAACCTTTTAAATTTATCTACATACAGTTATCACTTCCACTCAGTTCTTTGTCTGTTCTACAATAAGTTATTAAGGCTATTTTATTTTTAATTATAATTACAAAATATTTGAGCAAATTGAAGTCAGAAGATGAATTCGTACATAATCGCAATCTGCTTTCTTACGTATTGTAACTTTTCGGTAATAATAATAGTGACAGCTACGTGCTTGTTATAGGGCATTTGGCGTGCTTCTATGGGAAATCATGTCTTTCGGCTATATGCCATATACTGGATGTGCCAATCGGGAGGTGATGTCAATGGTCACTTCAGGCGGCCGACTAGAGAGACCAGCGGGATGCCCTGATCCTATTTACGGCATTATGACTCGCTGTTGGCACCCCCGACCAGACGACAGGCCGACGTTCTCGACGATTACAGAGAGAATTGGCTATTGTTTGCAAGTAAGTACACCGAAAGTTTTTAATCGTTTGAGTCTTGTGGATCTTCAAACAAAAAAACTTGTCGAAAAACGCTAAGCTGCATAATAGCGCTTATTTTAACACATTGTTAATGGTAAACTGTGAAACGGATAGGCGTCGGTCCTTGCAAATTTTCAGGATGTAAGTGAATTTATCGTGCACCTATTCAGAGTAATATTAAACATTTTGTTAACACTTAGCCGACCACGCGCGCCTAAACGAAATACGGTTTCCAGCACGTATTTTTCGCAAGTAGCGCGGACTAATATTGACTGTATGAAATGAAAGAAGTCTGAAAATTATTTAAGTGGTCAATTGTATCTTGCGGTAACAATTTCGTTTAACGATTTCAAATATTGTTTATACAAAACATGAAATTAGAAGTATATAAGAATTACTTTTTGTAGGTTGTTCAAAAAGTATAAGTAATAAGGTTTGAAAATTAAGAACATTAAAGATGACTAAAGATAAATAGCACGACCTAACGTGAAATAAAAAAATAGTAATGCGTTTTAACATTTTTTTACAGTGTAATATTGTTCACGGTATTCCAGTTTATACAATGGATTGTGCATTTTTTAATATTTACTTCTTACGCCTCATACCGCTATAGCTTTAATTAGTCCCAACCGATTGTGTAACTTTTCAAGTAATTTTCACCATTAAATTGGTGGATTTTATTATATACTGTGCTTTATAGTAACAGATTGTCAGTAATTGCGAACAAGTCCAGATTAAGGTAACTGATAATAACAGAAAAAAACGCGTTTCTAATGGCAAACTGGGAGATCACCCCGATCGGTCGGCTAAGTGTTAAACGGGATCTTCTATTAGAAATTTGATGGTATAATTTTGATGGTGATAATGGTGCTTTGTGGGGTAGTAGTTATTAGAACGGTGCCCCTTTTGAAGAGGACCTATGTAGAATTTTCAAATATAGCACATTCCGTCTATTCTGCCGTTTGCAGCACGCACACGACATTCTCAACTTGGATACTTTTGAGGTCCTTTCCTAACTGTCCGAAACTGTATTCATAGTTGACGAAGCCGTTTCTTCACACACAAAATTGCGATTTTCGTCTTCAATATTATACAAGTGATAAACGCTGATACACGTTTCCTGGCGACAATGTGCTAACTTTTATCGAAAAATGGCCACGTAGAGCGATAGTGCTTATTTTAGCTTCTGCCAAAAAACATTAAGCAATGCGATCGCACTGGTCCTTATAGATTAAAAGTAATTGCAATGAATGATAGATAGAAACAAAACGTATTATTCATATGGTATAAATGAAAAAAAGTAACAACGTAAAAAACAACTATTAATAACATTGAGCGCGTAGACTTCGGCAAAATGCAAGCTCATCGTCCATTGCGCATCGCGGAAAAATTAGTGACATTTTTCGACATGAAATCTGAACAGCGCGATTGCACTGGGTAGGATTCAAATGTTTAAGGGAGTATTCCAATGTGAACGCCTAAAAAAAGCAACTTTTCAACCTTTTTTTTCTCAGAAACTGTTGCATATTATTGAGCAAACTTTTTTTGCTGAAAAGGTATGGCCTAGAACAATAGAGGAAAATTTTTTTATCGTTTACAAATATTTATGTGTTTAATTATATTGGTGGTTTTACACGCACCAAAAAATTTTTTGTTGTACTGGCGTAGACAATTCCGGTCCTCCTGGACATGTGAGACAGAAAATCGAAAGAGGTTCTTAATCTGTACGAATTATACGTTATCGCATGAACCTCAGGTTTCAAATTTCTATGAAAATTAACAAAATGGCGGCGTTTTCTAAAAAAGTGTAAAAAATTATTGTTTTTGCACTATAAATAAGGCAAAACTATGGATTACAATCAAAATTTTAACATGATTGAGCTTCATGTAATAGCCACAAGTATGCTGAATATTGTGTTAACATTTGAAGTCGATCTATAAAGCCGATTTTGAGTAATCATCTACGCCATTTGCAAAAACTCGTTGATGCGCGCGCAATTACCGCCTCTGCTTTGAAACGTTATTACTAGTCAAAAAGGACAAAAT
Source organism: Cryptocheilus praepositus (assembly GCA_033815515.1). Lineage (NCBI taxonomy): Eukaryota > Metazoa > Arthropoda > Insecta > Hymenoptera > Pompilidae > Cryptocheilus > Cryptocheilus praepositus. The sequence goes on along the minus strand of JAWWQZ010000222.1, from coordinate 1,645,375 downwards.
CGCGTAAACCGACTCTGGAACATTAATTCTATGAGTATAAACTGTCAAAAAATGCAAAAAAATCGATTTTTTCGGCCCGCCACATTGAAATACCCCCTTAACACTAGGTTTCCGGGCGTTTCTTATATACCTATCTCTACGAACACCCGTCAAATTGACGGGTAGGTGAAAATACGTATTTACATTAAAAAACCAATTTATTCAAACTAAGTCTGAGTTGAACAATATAAAGCTTCACGTAAAAATAAAATATTAATAAGTCAAGATTTTTTTCCGAATATCTTTTCGATACGACATTTAGTCTGCTGCATGCTTTGAGTTTCAAATGACGCGAGGATCACCCTGGTAAGCGAGTTTGTTCAATACGAAGTAACATGACACCCGGGCCACACAATTCGCTTTGTGTTACATTATCGAGGTGCTATTGAAATAATGAGTTGGGGGCATCTTAGACTTTTCTTTCACTCTTATATTTACTATTGGAGGAATAATTTTACAAACGAAGCAAATATATAAGGATTGTTTACGTAATCAGCTAACCCGTCAACTTGACGGGTTTCGTAGAGATAGGTATACCACATACAAATTTCAAAATTTAGAAAGCTTAAGGAAATAATAATTGTGTGTATAAACTCTTTTAATGAACTTATCAATTTACGATGCAAAATAGCTAAGATTATTGCTATGGTTTTTTGCGTGTTTCATTTCAAAGTTTGAAATCCGTCAAATTGACCGGTTACTAATATGCGTTCCACTGTTGCAAGGATCCTGACGTAATAAACCACCCAACGCCGAACTACGATATTTTACCGGCCTGCGATCGAGAAATAACGATCATGCGACCAGATCCGGAAGCGGAATGTATAAATGTCCACGCAGATGTGAGTTGATTTCTGTGCAATGCATATTTCCTGTTTAGACTTTAAAACGGCATGTGACCGACCTTTAAGCAGATAGATGGAGCCGGATACATGAGACCACGACCCAGTACTCAGCCTCAAACGCAAATTCCAAGTAACGTCGCGAATAAAAGAGGAGGGCTGAATACAGAAAGTACCAATTGTCCGTGTGACAACACCACCAAACAACCGACGGAAAATTCCTCAGGACGCGAGAATAAGTTTGCTTATAAAAACGACACCAGCAATTTCGAAGAAGACTCTTGCGTTGATAGCGATTGCGTTGATAATGACTGCGACGAAAACAACGATAATGACAACAGTGAGGTAACATATATACGTGAATCACGCGATATCGAAAGATCCTGATTTATCGACCTTCGTGACAAAAATTATTTCCTGCTTCAATTCATATGAAGGACGGACAAAATCATGATATAGCAGAGAATGTTTCGTTTGACAAAAAGAAGTTCAAATTGTGTAATAGATATTTTTGCCTGGCGGTTCGTTCGCAAGAAAATCCGGTTTAAACATATTTTCATATTAGCTATGCATCTAGATATGCAATTAGAGTTCTTTTTTTCCAATATTCGATGACATCTGCTTTTATAACTTTATTATGCTCTCAAGAAAATATCTTATGGAAGACTTTATCGTGCAACATTGGTTATTATTTTTCAAATGTTAAGGCGATTCTTGAAAAATATATCGCGAACGATTGAATCGCGTACAGTTTAGCTATCGATATATGTACAAGCGGCAGTATATGAGTTACCAACATTTGAGTCAGACAGCGTTTCGTTGTTATGGCTGTCGATGCACGTCTGATCAAATTGTAGCATACACAGTGTTTGAACACTTTCAAACCATACTTGATGGCGCTGTGACATTTTTGCCCGTGCCTACATATGTAATTTTCAATATAATTCTGTAAAACGCGCAGGAGACAGGAGTACCCGTGCATGAAGGAGGGACGTATTGTTCAGAAAATGAAGTTCACAAGTCGAGAGTTAAAAATAACGGCAACGTACAAGCGGACTTGAAGAAAAACTACAAGGGCAGAAATGCGCCAAGTGGGAATGCTCTGGATAGCACTACATTGACAACGATTGATCGTAAAAACGGTAATGAAAGTTCGGCGACAACCGACACAAACTCTGACTCTCTCCTTGCACCACTCTCGGACACACCACCGAATACTACCACAAATTCTTCGCCGAATACCCGAACATGCTCGCCTAGTCGGGCTGGAAATGTTAATAACGTAAACGGAATGCTCCGAAAAAGTGCTCTCAAGGCTGCTCTTAGTTTAGACCCTAGTGCTCTGTATCGAGGAACTATACCTTATGAAAAAATCGCATTTACATCACAGCAACAGCGGTCAAGTACCCCCGGCAGCATGGAACTGCGAAAGGTAAATCTACCATGTATGTAGGATTTAGGCTGGAATGATATTATTAACACGTTGACTGCCACGGTGGTCACCGGTGACCGGCGCAAAAGATTTTACTAAAAATGGAAAAAATTCGCAATGAAGCCTATTTGCAATGTTGTAAAAGCAATTAATATTCGAACGGTGCATCAATACTTTGGCTTCCAAGAACTCTGCGTTACCTTCATTTTGCAAGATTTAATCAAACTGCAGTATGTCATCACATCGCGATTCTAACATAGCAAAATATGCCAACACCGGTGCAAAAGATTTTACTAAAAATGCAAAAAATTCGCAATGAAACCTATTTGCAATGTTGTAAAAGCAATTGATATTGGAACAGTGCTTCAATACTTTGGCTTCCAAGAACTCTGTGTTACGTTCGTTTTGCACGATTTAATCAAACTGCAGTATGTCATCACATCGCGATTCTAACATAGCAAAATACGCCAACACCGGTGCAAAAGATTTTATTAAAAATGCAAAAAATTTGCAATGCAATCTATTTGCAATGTTGTAAAAGCAATTGATATTGGAACGGGGTTTCAATACTTTGACTTCCAATAACTCTGCGTTACCTTCATTTTGCACAATTTAATCAAACTGCAGTATGTCATCACATCGCGATTCTAACATAGCAAAATACGCCAACACCGGTGCAAAAGATTTTACTAAAAATGGAAAAAATTCGCCATGAAACCTATTTGCAATCTTGTAAAAGCAATTGATATTGGAACGGTGTTTCAATACATTGGCTTCTAACAACTCTGTGTTACGTTTATTTTGCACGATTTAATTATACTCTGCAGTATTTCATCGCAACGCAGTTCTAACGTAGCAAAATACGTTTGTCAGTCAACGTGTTAAACGGCATTCGTCAGAAAAGTAGTAACTATATTTGTACTTCTATGTTACTCGCACTATACTCTATATTAAACGCTGACACGCTGATACTTTCGAAAGATTCGCCAAAACTCGCTAAACTCACTCGCGGACACACTCGCTGATATTCTCTAAAGGACTCGTTGTATTCTTTAAAAATTTATTTTTATTTATTATTTTTATTTATTTTTATTTAATTATTTATTTATTATTTATTATTAGTTTTATTTATTTATATATTTCTTTTATTATGTTTTGTTTCCATGATAATGAATTCGAGAACCTTCCTAATAACACATACAGACTCATGCATTCTCTCTCTCTCTCTCTCTCTCTCTCTCTCTCTCTCTCTCTCTCTCTCTCTCTCTCTCTCTCTCTCTCTCTCTCTCTCTCTCTCTCTCTCTCTCTCTCTCTCTCTCTCTCTCTCTCTCTCTCTCTCTCTCTCTCTCTCTCTCTCTCTCTCTCTCTCTCTCTCTCTCTCTCTCTCTCACAAAATCACACATCCCACATATATGTAAATAATTTGTATTTTTGCGCTTAATTGGTCGAATGTATATGTCTCAAGAAACGTTTTCTTAGTTTTTTATCGATGATCGTGTTTAACACTTTAAGGACCACTAAGAAATCTGTAAGAAATACGCCTGGGACCGCACGTTTTTAGGAAATTTGTACGTTACAAACAATGATAACTTTGTTATTTATGAAGCAATTTTTGTGAAACTTTCAGAAATTGTATAATTGGAAGTATTTTAGGTGTTATTAAAAAAATTATGCTTTTCATTAATTATCATAACTTTTTTACTAAAAAATGAAAATACGATAAAAAGCATGAAGGCCAACGAGTTTAATGCATCAAATATTGATGTAAATATTTAAATAGACAAAATAGATACAATGTATCAAAATAAGTGTCATCTAAAGACAGCGTGTAAAAAACACGAGAAAACCCGTCAACGGTCCTTAAAGTGATAATATAAAAACGCTGACGCATTAACCCTTCTTACGATGGAATTAAATAAACATCTAATTGGACAAATATTTTTATGTCACGTGAGGAATTCGTATATTTATCGAAATCGAGTCATTCCGCTCTTTGTTAAACTGTGTCAATAATCATTTTAAGTAAGCATAGGTATCGTTTTAATTTTTTTGAGTACGTAATCCGCGAGTTGAAGTTTAAATATTGTAGGAATATATTAATTGTCTTCGGAATTTCATTTTGATTTAATTGAAAATCAAAATTGGTGATCACTGCTTTATACCACATTCTGTCGTATCAAAATGCGAAATACATGTTAAAGTATTAAATTACGTTGACTTTAAATGACAAAAGTTTAATTTAATAAGAATTCAGAGTCCAAAACTTCTATCAATTGCATTAACCGAATGTTTGAATTTCTGATCCTATTTTGTGTACGAGAACAACTTCAGTGGACTAACCACAAGTGGCTCACGCATCTGGTTTCAAATCTGGACATTTATATATACGTATTGTACATATACATGTTTCTAATCACCGGGTGCCTCAGAAACGTATTAATAGTTGACACTGTATCCCCTTAAATACATTCTACACAATACGCCAAAACGTTTCAAATTGACATTGATATTTAGTATTTGCAAATTGAATATTAATGCAATATAATCATTATATATATTAGCTATTGCGTTAATTTAAGATGAAATTATGCTCATTTCTGATTTATTAGACTTGTGTATGTTTAAAATCAATTTAGAATTGTACACAAAGAGCCAGGTTTTCGGTTGACTGCATTCCTATTTAATTATGTCAACAATCGTAACACACTTTAGGGTCTTTGGGAGTTTTAAGGGGTAAAATGTTAATCCACGAGCTTTATACGTCTTTTCAACAAAGGATATTCCTTCTCCCTTATCACGATTTCTGCAGTCTACCTTTCAACCGCAAACCTGTTTGATTTCTTTCAATTTTACATTCTTGAATCAGCTGCCAATGCAACAAGTTTAAAAACGATAGAAAGGTGTGTCGCGTAGATTTTTTTGACAAATTCGTATTAATGTTTTACTTTGTCTATGTGCAGTCTACCTTTCAACCGCAAACCTGTTTGATTTCTTTCAATTTTACATTCTTGAATCAGCTGCCAAAACAACAAGTTTAAAAACGATAGAAAGGTGTGTCACGTACATTTTTTTGACAAATTCGTATTAATGTTTTACTTTGTCTATGTGCAGTCTACCTTTAAATCGCAAACCTGTTTGATTTCTTTCAATTTTACATTTTTGAGTTAGCCGCCGATGCAACAAGTTTACAAATAGAAAGGTGTGTTGCGTAGATTTTTTTAACAAATTCGTATTAATGTGTTATTTTGTCTATGTGCAGTCTACCTTTCAACCGCAAACCTGTTTGATTTCTTTCAATTTTACATTCTTGAATCAGCTGCCAATGCAACAAGGTTAAAAACGATAGAAAGATGTGTCGCGTAGATTTTTTTGACAAATTCGTATTAATGTTTTACTTTGTCTATGTGCAGTCTACCTTTCAACCGCAAACCTGTTTGATTTTTTTACATTTTACATTCTTGAACCAGCTGCCAAGCCAACAAGTTTAAAAACGATAGAAAGGTGTGTCGCGTAGACTTTTTTGACAAATTCGTATTAATGTTTTACTTTGTCTATGTGCAGTCTACCTTTCAACCGCAAACCTGTTTGATTTTTTTCAATATTACATTTTTGAATCAGCTGCCAAGGCAACAAGTTTAGAAACGATAGAAAGGGGTGTCGCGTAGATTTTTTTGACAAATTCGTATTAATGTTTTACTTTGTCTATGTGCAGTCTACCTTTCAACCGCAAACCTGTTTAATTTTTTTCAATTGTACATTCTTGAATCAGCTGCCAAGACAACAAGTTTAAAAACGATAGAAAGGTGTGTCGCGTAGATTTTTTTGACAAATTCGCATTAATGTTTTGCTTTGTCTATGTGCAGTCTACCTTTCAACCGCAAACCTGTTTGATTTATTTCAATTTTACATTCTTGAATCAGCTGCCAATACAACAAGGTTAAAAACGATAGAAAGGTGTGCCGCGTAGATTTTTTTGACAAATTCGTATTAATATTTTACTTTGTCTATGTGCAGTCTACCTTTCAACCGCAAACCTGTTTGATTTTTTTCAATTTTACATTCTTGAATCAGCTGCAAAGGCAACAAGTTTAAAAACGATAGAAAGGTGTGTCACGTAGATTTTTTTGACAAATTCGTATTAATGTTTTACTTTGTCTATGTGCAGTCTACCTTTCAACCGCAAACCTTTTTGATTTCTTTCAATTTTACATTCTTGAATCAGCTGCCAATACAACAAAGTTAAAAACGATAGAAAGGTGTGTCGCCTCGATTTTTTTGACAAATTCGTATTAATGTTTTACTTTGTCTATGAGCAGTCTACCTTTCAACCGCAAACCTGTTTGATTTTTTTCAATTTTACATTCTTGAATCAGCTGTCAAGACAACAAGTTTAAAAACGATAGAAAAGTGTGTCGCGTAGATTTTTTTGACAAATTCGTATTAATGTTTTACTTTGTCTATGTGCAGTCTACCTTTCAACCGCAAACCTGTTTGATTTCTTTCAATTTTACATTCTTGAATCAGCTGCCAATACAACAAAGTTAAAAACGATAGAAAGGTGTGTCGCCTCGATGTTTTTGACAAATTCGTATTAATGTTTTACTTTGTCTATGTGCAGTCTACCTTTCAACCACAAACCTGTTTGATTTTTTTCAATTTTACATTTTTGAATCAGCTGCCAAGGCAACAAGTTTAGAAACGATAGAAAGGTGTGTCACGTAGATTTTTCTGACAAATTCGTATTAATGTTTTACTTTGTCTATGTGCAAGGACTCATTGGGGCCTGAATTACCAAGAGAAGAAGAATGCTCCTGCTGAGATTCGTCCCATGGGGGCTGACAGGGCTCCCAGCATCCTGCAAATATTCGCAGGCCCCTTCAACGATCAGCTACTATATCAGTGGAATTGATGCTTTCGACCAGAAGATCCTCGTCGTCCTCTTCGTCACAAGCACTTGACAATGTCCACTCACATCGATTTTACTCCGAGGAAACTCTTCTGTGAACGATTTAAGGAAAGCGCAAAATGCCTTGAAGAGCTGGTTTCATTCGCCAGGGCTGTAAGAGCCAACGATGAACCGATCGTTTCTATATTTACAGACTATTTGGGAGAAGAAGCTCCTAAGAAAATGACTAATTGAATATAGAACAATAAGAATCTTTCAGTAATATTCACGACGCATCAGTGATCACTCTTTCAGTTGTATTACGTTCCTTAAGCATACAATGTGTGATATTGTTGAATCGACAACGCAGAAAACGTAAAGGACGGATACACATCGATGCCAGTTGAACACATAAGGTCGATAATGATCTTGAAAGCACAAGATCAGATTACTGTGAAGTTTCATTTTGCGCGGACTCGTACCTGTAACCCGTGTTCTGTGCCAAACACGCACTCTCGGAATAGTTTGCTTGGGTTCAGCTTGGTGAATAGTGAACATTAGCCGTGACAATATCTTACAGTTAGTCGAACCATTACCTAATACAGTAACTCTAATATAGGAATTAAATAATGCCAGAACGCGATTCGGGGAAGCATAAAATAAGATAGCCATCAATTTCTGCAGAGCGACTCTCATTCCGCAGGCGGTACGTGTCCGGTGTCAAATACAAGACGTGATATCGCAGGCCATTCAATTTGCAATCTACATTTCTAATTGTAACGACACACCGACACAGAGTGACTCCTTTCACCTCCTTTACCGGAGTATATACTAAAACGTGTGCGATATTTTTTAGTGCTCCAGAGAATACACATACATTTAGCGACAACTGAATGGGCAAAGGACGATATTGTATAAGCAAAACGTTTCGTTTTACCGAAAAAACACGTCTATCGACATCGGTTTCACGCGTGTATAACTCAACCAAATTTTCGTACGTAAACGTGATCACAGACGTGAACACGAATTCACGATCTACTCTAATCCAAACAACATGCAAACATTGAGCAGTGCCATATGATCGATTTGAGACGAAAACGGAAATCCATTAAAACGAACATCAGTGTATATTTGCTCGTCGAAATGTGTCGGCAATTTCGTTGCGTCTAAATTGGTCTCTTTCATTACTTTGCAGGAATTCGAATATTTTATCACGTGAAATTACACCCCCGGTTTCACGCGTGTATAACTCAACCAAATTTTCGTACGTAAACATGATCACAGACGTGAACACGGACTCACGATCTACTCTAATCCAAACACATGCAAACATTGAGCAGTGCCATATGATCGATTTGAGACGAAAACGAAAATCCATTAAAACGAACATCGGTGTATATTTGCTCGTCGAAATGTGTCGGCAATTTCGTTGCGTGTAAATTGGTCTCTTTCGTTACTTTGCAGGAATTCGAATATTTTATCACGTGAAATTACACCCCCGGTTTCACGCGTGTATAACTCAACCAAATTTTCGTACGTAAACGTGATCACAGACGTGAACACGGATTCACGATCTACTCTAATCCAAACACATGCAAACATTGAGCAGTGCCATATGATCGATTTGAGACGAAAACGGAAATCCATTAAAACGAACATCAGTGTATATTTGCTCGTCGAAATGTGTCGGCAATTTCGTTGCGTGTAAATTGATCTCTTTCGTTACTTTGCAGGAATTCGAATATTTTATCACGTGAAATTACACCCCCGGTTTCACGCGTGTATAACTCAACCAAATTTTCGTACGTAAACGTGATCACAGACGTGAACACGAATTCACGATCTACTCTAATCCAAATACATGCAAACATTGAGCAGTGCGATATGATCGATTTGAGACGAAAACGGAAATCCATTAAAACCAACATCAGTGTATATTTGCTCGTCGAAATGTGTCGGCAATTTCGTTGCGTTTAAATTGGTCTCTTTCGTTACTTTGCAGGAATTCAAATATTTTATCACGTGAAATTACACCCTCGGTTTCACGCGTGTATAACTCAACCAAATTTTCGTACGTAAACGTGATCACAGACGTGAACACGGACTCACGATCTACTCTAATCCAAACACATGCAAACATTGAGCAGTGCCATATGATCGATTTGAGACGAAAACGGAAATCCATTAAAACGAACATCAGTGTATATTTGCTCGTCGAAATGTGTCGGCAATTTCGTTGCGTGTAAATTGGTCTCCTTCGTTACTTTGCAGGAATTCGAATATTTTATCACGTGAAATTACACCCCCGGTTTCACGCGTGTATAACTCAACCAAATTTTCGTACGTAAACGTGATCACAGACGTGAACACGAATTCATGATCTACTCTAATCCAAACACATGCAAACATTGAGCAGTGCCATATGATCGATTTGAGACGAAAACGGAAATCCATTAAAACGAACATCAGTGTATATTTGCTCGTCGAAATGTGTCGGCAATTTCGTTGCGTGTAAATTGGTCTCTTTCGTTATTTTGCAGGAATTCGAATATTTTATCACGTGAAATTACACCCCCGGTTTCACGCGTGTATAACTCAACCAAATTTTCGTACGTAAACGTGATCACAGACGTGAACACGAATTCACGATCTACTCTAATCCAAACACATGCAAACATTGAGCAGTGCCATATGATCGATTTGAGACGAAAACGGAAATCCATTAAAACCAACATCAGTATATATTTGCTCGTCGAAATGTGTCGGCAATTTCGTTGCGTGTAAATTGGTCTCTTTCGTTACTTTGCAGGAATTCGAATATTTTATCACGTGAAATTACACCCCCGGTTTCACGCGTGTATAACTCAACCAAATTTTCGCACGTAAACGTGATCACAGATGTGAACACGAATTCACGATCTACTCTAATCCAAACACATGCAAACATTGAGCAGTGCCATATGATCGATTTGAGACGAAAACGGAAATCCATTAAAACGAACATCAGTGTATATTTGCTCGTCGAAATGTGTCGGCAATTTCGTTGCGTGTAAATTGGTCTCTTTCGTTACTTTGCAGGAATTCGAATATTTTATCACGTGAAATTACACCCCCGGTTTCACGCGCGTATAACTCAACCAAATTTTCGTACGTAAACGTGATCACAGACGTGAACACGAATTCACGATCTACGCTAATCCAAACAACATGCAAACATTGAGCAGTGCCATATGATCGATTTGAGACGAAAACGGAAATCCATTAAAACCAACATCAGTGTATATTTGCTCGTCGAAATGTGTCGGCAATTTCGTTGCGTGTAAATTGGTCTCTTTCGTTACTTTGCAGGAATTCGAATATTTTATCACGTGAAATTACACCCCCGGTTTCACGCGTGTATAACTCAACCAAATTTTCGTACGTAAACGTGATCACAGACGTGAACACGAATTCACGATCTACTCTAATCCAAACAACATGCAAACATTGAGCAGTGCCATATGATCGATTTGAAACGAAAACGGAAATCCATTAAAACGAACATCAGTGTATATTTGCTCGTCGAAATGTGTCGGCAATTTCGTTGCGTGTAAATTGGTCTCTTTCGTTACTTTGCAGGAATTCGAATATTTTATCACGTGAAATTACACCCCCGGTTTCACGCGTGTATAACTCAACCAAATTTTCGTACGTAAACGTGATCACAGACGTGAACACGGACTCACGATCTACTCTAATCCAAACAACATGCAAACATTGAGCAGTGCCATATGATCGATTTGAGACGAAAACGGAAATCCATTAAAACGAACATCAGTGTATATTTGCTCGTCGAAATGTGTCGGCAATTTCGTTGCGTGTAAATTGGTCTCTTTCGTTACTTTGCAGGAATTCGAATATTTTATCACGTGAAATTACACCCCCGGTTCTGCAGCAACAAAAGTTTCTCAGCTCTTTTCACTTCTTTCTAAACGTCGCGACCTCATGCTACGTCACTGGTCAATGGAGCGTACCTCTAAGAATTTACGTTGCTCAACGTGTACGTGGTAATGGCACGATCTATTAGAATATACCTACATGTTAACGAGTGGGCCTAGCTATGCGATAAGTGTGTTATTACGTTTCTACGATGCTCACTACGAAAAGTTATTAAGATTCCTACGTAAACTGTTGAATAGAAAGAGATATGAGTCTGCCCGACATACGCATAGAGCCGCTATTGCACACATGCCCTTACGTCTGACAAGACAATTCACTCTTCTGCGGAGCACTGAAACCGGCAAGAGTGGCCATTGGAAAACAAACTTGGAATTGCTTCGAGTTTCGACGAACACGAACGGCACACAGTTACACAAAAGATTTGGACATCGCATAGGGCTTCGCCAGGTAAACACAAGCGATGTCGTCGTCGCATATTTTTTCTCTAATGCACAAGTAATGGGAAATATGGCCGAGCTTTGAGCAGTTCAATATTTATGTCGATCTTGCGTTGAACGATTGTCGCTGCACATATAGACGTGTGTCGCGTCGAGACACGAAGAAAATCGCTCTTTGGAACTGAAAGGCCTCATGCACTTGTGACCGATCGCTGTTTGTGTGATATACACGCGTGTGCGTTAATTACCAACTAATCATGCCAGTGATCCCTCGCACGTGTATAGGGGTCTTAAGAAGTCGAGCCTTTTCTTATTTTTCTTACAACAACGACGCACTTTGCGTACGCGTAGCGTATGACGAAAGCCACGGTATAAAGTTATAATGCATACGTGAAACGTAATAAAGGCGTGTTTCTGGAAATGAGCGACGTAAGTTTTGTACTTTCTATTTCCGCGTTTTCTTTGTTGTTTCTATTTACTACTTAACACATTGTTGACCGGGCACGAGTTAACTCGTGTTTGCACTTGCGTCGGCTATTTTAATTTTGAAATGTAGGGCAATATAGAATATAGCAACATTTTGTTCATTGTGTTCAATCGCGTCTGCTTTATTATAAAACTTTTCTTGGTACTGAGGCTTTTATTACAATTCTACTATTAGAAAGTGTCAAACAAAAATATTAACACGTTGACTGCTGTACATAATTTACTATATTGAAACCGCAACGTGATGAAGTACTTCAAAGTTTGCACTTGCGTCGGCTATTTTAATTTTTGAAATGCAGGGCAATATAGAATGAAGCAAAATTTTGTTCATTGTATTCAATCGCGTCTGCTTTATTATAAAAAAAGTATAGTTTTCTTGGTACTGAGGCTTTTATTAGAATTCTATTATTAGAAAATATAAAAAAAAAAATATTAACACGTTGACTGCTGTGCGTAATTTACTATATTGAAACCGCAACGTGATAAAGTACTTCAAAGTTTGCATTTGCGTCGGCTAGTTCAATTTTTGAAACGCAGGACAATATAGTATATAGCAAAATTTTGTTCATTGTGTTCAATCGCGCCTGCTTTATTATAAAAAAGTATACTTTTCTTGGTACTGAGGCTTTTATTACAATTCTACTATTAGTAAGTGTCAAAAAAATATTAACACGTTGACTGCTGTGGGTAATTTACTATATTGAAACCGCAACGTGATGAGACTTCAAAGTTTGCACTTGGGTCGGCTATTTTAATTTTTTAAACGCAAGGCAATATAGAATGAAGCAACATTTTGTTCATTGTGTTCAATCGCGTCTGCTTTATTATAAAAAAGTATACTCTTCTTGGTACTAAGGCTTTTACTACAATTCTACTAATAGAAAGTGTCAAGAAAATATTAACACGTGACTGCTGTGGGTATTTTACTATATTGAAACCGCAACGTGATGAAGTACTTCAAAGTTGGCACTAGCGTCGGCTATTTTAATTTTTGAAACACAGGGCAATATAGAATATAGCAAAATTTTGTTCATTATGTTCAATCGGGTTTGCTTTACTGTAAAAAAGTATATTTTTCTTGGTACTAAGGCTTTTATTACAATTCTAATATTAGAAAGTGTCAAGAACGACGGAACGTGACGGTGAAGCATTTTTCAATCAATTATACGTGAATGCTTTACATAGTTGCCCGAGTAATTTTTAAATGAGTTGTAGTCATTTGAAAAATGATTATTGAAAATGAAATAACAAGGGCATAATCTAGCTCTTTAAAAGAAAAGCACAAACAAGATATATGTGCAAAACCTCTTGTCTACATCTACGGGTAAATAATTGCTGTACAGTTAATCATACGAAAAAATATTAACGCGTTGACTGCCGTGCGTATTTTACTATATTGAAACCGCAACGTGATGAAGTACTTCAAAGTTTGCACTTGCGTCGGCTATTTTAATTTTTGAAACGCAAGGCAATATAACATGAAACAAAATTTTGTTCATTGTGTTCAATCGCGTCCGCTTTATTATAAAAAGGTATACTTTTCTTAGTACTGAGGCTTTTATTACAATTCTAATATTAGAAAGTGTCAAGAACGACGGAACGTGATGGTGAAGCATTTTTCAATAAATTATACGTGAATGCTTTACATAGTTGCCCGAGTAATTTTTAAATAAGTTGTAGTGATTTGAAAAATGATTATTGAAAATGAAATAATAAGGGCATAATCTCGCTCTTTAAAAGAAAAGCACAAACAAGATATATGTGCAAAACCTCTTGTCTACATCTAGGCGTAAATGACTGCTGTACAGTTAATCATACGAAAAAATATTAACACGTTGACTGCCGTGCGTATTTTATTATATTGAAACCGCAACGTGATAAAGTACTTCAAAGTTTGCACTTGCATCCGCTATTTTACTTTTTGAAACGCAGGGCAATGGAGAATGTAGCAAAATTTTGTTTATAGTATTCAATCGCGTCTGCTTTATTATAAAAAAGTATACTTTTCTTGGTACTGAGGCTTTTATTACAATTCTAGTTTTAGAATGTGTCAAAAACGACGGAACGTGACGGTGAAGCATTTTTCAAAAAATTATACATGAATGACTTATATAGTTACCCGAGTGATTTTTAAATAAGTTGTAGTCATTTGAAAAATTATTATTGAAAATGAAATAACAAGGGCATAATCTAACTCTTTAAAAGAAAAGCACAAACAAGCTATATGTGCAAAACGTCTTGTCTACATCTACGCGTAAATGACTGCTGTACAGTTAATCATACGAAAAAATATTAACACGTGGACTGCCGTGCGTATTTTTCTATATTGAAACCGCAACGTGATGAAGTACTTCAAAGTTTGCATTTGCTATTTTAATTTTTTAAACGCAGGGCAATATATAATGTAGCAAAATTGTGTTCATTGTGTTCAATCGCGTCTGCTTTATTATAAAAAAAGTATACTTTTCTTGGTACTGAAGCTTTTATTACAATTCTAGTATTAGAAAGTATCAAGTATAACGGAACGTGACGGTGAAGCATTTTTTAATCAATTATACGTGAATGCTTTATATAGTTGCCCGAGTAATTTTTAAATAAGTTGTAGTCATTTGAAAAATGATGATTAAAAATGAAATAACAAGGGCATAATCTAGCTCTTTAAAAGAAAAGCACAAACAAGATATATATGCAAAACCTCTTGTTTACATCTACGCATAAATGACTGCTGTATAGTTAATCATACGAAAAAATATTAACATATTGACTGCCGTGCGTATTTTACTATATTGAAACCGCAACGTGATGAAGTACTTCAGAATATGATTAAATTGTGCAAAATGAAAATAATGCAAAGGTATGAAAGACTACGGAATTTCATCACTATTTAATATTAATTGCATTTACAAAATTATAAATGCTACCGATTGGGTATTTTTTAATTTTTCGTAAAGCCTTTTGCGCCGGTCACCGATAAAAACCACGGCACTCAACATGTTAAAAGTTACATAAAATTGATGCCCAAAGTTCAATTTGAATTCATTATGCACGAACAAACTTTGTTGAAGGTTATTTACATCGTTTTACTTCCATGTTTAATTACGAAATAATAGCCGGTGACTTGAAACAGCTTTGCCGAAAATTGCCGGTCAACAATGTGTTAAGAAAGATTAAGGATAATTGCTTTGTCGAGTATTATGGAGGGAGCCAATTATAGTAGCGGTGCGGGGCGAAGTACAAGAGGACAAATCGTTTTAGCTGTATTCTCTTAGCAATAGTTTGATCCGATGAACTACGCGATAAAATGCGTTATACAACAATGCGAACGCCATAGGATGTAGCGCGATGATCAATTTACGCATCGGTCAGTCAACATTCGCACAATCGCCATGTTTATACTCTAACGTTGACTATCATTTCTCTGAGCTGTTGCGAAATGTTGGGTCGATCAGCAGTTGTATTGTTGTGAAAATGCGAAAGTAAGTACATGCCATTTTTGTTATTAAATATTTACGTTCTGTCTCCTTTCCATTTTTATTCATTTGTTAGTGATAACAATATAATGATATAATTAAAACTTCGTGTAATTATTAACTGTGGTCAATTAGCTCTTCGACGACTCATTCAGTATTTATGTTCTCGGACGGCCTTTAAGTTTCACATTGTTACAGACACGTGTCGTTAGAAACGTCGACCTATATCATTCTGCGCACAATGTTGTATAGCATCAACATTTCTTGGAAAACATCGAAAATTTCTTAGCAGGAATTGGCACCGTCTGTTACGGCGATAGCGGCTACATACAGAGCGTTACGAAAAGATTAGTCGTAACTTTGGGAATGAGGCCTACGTATCAAATTAAGGAAGACAATTTATATAAACATGTGTTTACAAACATTTCTATTTTCGTTTAAAGTACATGGTTGATATTTGACATAATGCAAAGCTCATTTATTGAGATACAATCAGAAATGTAAAACTCGTAGACGACATATATGAGCCGTTTATTTTGAAAGTCCATTTACCATCAAATCGAGATAAATAACATTTACTGATAAATAACATGAATTTGTACATGGAACCATGGTAACCGGAAAATATTTAAAAACGGTGTAAGGCAACTTTCAAAATAAACGGCTCATATATACATTTTTGTCTGAGTATATCGCGCAGAAGCTATGTTCAGAGATTCGACCGCTATTTTTAAAGTGTCCTGTACGTTTTGAGCACCTACTATGAAGACATTCAGGAAGTTGTTAGCAATACTACGGATTTCGGACACGTTTATATAAACTGTCTTCCTTACTTTCGTTCTAAATTCCAAAGCCAATGTTACGACAAATACTTTTAGAACATTCTTTATATGCAAATATGCTCGTGGCTACGATCATGCGCATGTACAGAGTTGGGATTTGGTGGTGAAACCTCTTTTACGACAACTGACCTTACCGCAGACATTATTATATACGTAAAATTTATATTACAAGATCAGCATAAAACGAACGTTTGTACGTAAGAAGAAACCTAGAAACCGTGCACTCTGTATCATAAGATATTTGTACAGTATATACATTTTAGATTAGAACGTGGAATATACATTTTATATTTACAATGTACAAATGCATTCTTATTTGAGGGAGTGTTAACACTTTGCCGGCCGCACATTTCTCAAGTCCAACGATGGTATTTATGCAATCGTTCGTAAGATAATTAAGGTTGCAATATAATTCTTATTAAAGAAAGCATTAAGGTAACTGGTACACCATTTTTATTGTATAATTTTACATTTTTTAATTATTACTTTAACACTTTACTTAAAAAATTTAGCCCTTAGGATCTTCCGTTATTTTTTAATCGTCTCACAACGATATCGCTCCCACTGTCCAAATCACTATCATTATCGCTATCAGAAATATTCTCCACATCTGATAAAGGATTAGCATATATTTCCTCTTTGTATGACATTTCGAAGGATATTTAAAAATGTTTAACACGTTGACTGCCGTGGTGGTCATCGGTACCCGGCGAAAAGGTCTCATGAAAAATTCAAAAAACACCCAATCGATAGCATTTATAATTTTGTAAATGCAATTAATATTAAATAGTCATTCAATTCTTTGGTCTCCGATACCTTTGCATTATTTTCATTTTGCACAATTCAATTACATTCTGTAGTACTTCGTCATGTTGCTGTATTAGAACGGCGATACTATGAAATACTACAGGGTTTGACTGAATTATGCAAAATATAAATAATGTGCAGGTATTGGAGACTTATTATTCATTTCTTTGATTTAATTCTTTGGACTCCGATACCTTTGCATTATTTTCATTTTGCACAATTCAATCATATTCTGTAGTACTTCATCACGTTGCGGTTTTAATCTAGTAAAATACGCACGGCAGTCAGAGTGTTAATAAATTTAACGTAATCTTTCAATATGCGAAGGCAGCGAAAGACAGTGTCAAACTAACCAAACAAGCAGCCGCTTCGATGCAAAGGGGAGAGATTTCAATAAAACACAGTCTGGTAAATTGGGAGGGCAAAACGGTTGAAATCACAGTTCCCTGTTTGCGAAACATTGCCTTGTAACAATGTACCTCCCTACACAAACATGCAAATTAACGCGTTGACTGCCACGGTGGTCATCGGTGACCGGTGCAAAAGCTCTCACGAAAAATTCAAAAAATACCCAATCGGTAGCATTTATAATTTTGTAAATGCAATTAATATTAAATAGTCATTCAATTCTTTGGTCTCCGATACCTTCGCATTATTTTCATTTTGCACAATTCAATCATATTCTGTGGTTCTTCATTATGTTGCGGTTTTATAGTAAAACCGGTGGTCACCGGTAACCGGTGCAAAACATTTTACTAAACATGCAAAAAATTCGCAATGAAGCCTACTTCCAATCTTGTAACAGCAATTGATATTGGAACGGTGCTTCAATACTTTTGCTTCTAGCAACTCTGCGTTACCTTTATTTTGCACAATTCAATTATATTCTGTAGTCCTTCATCATGTTGCGGTTTTAATATAGTAAAATACGCACCGGTAACCGGTGCAAAAGATTTTACTAAACATGCAAAAAATTCGCAATGAAGCCTACTTGCAATCTTGTAACAGCAATTGATATTAAAACGGTGCTTCAATACTTTGGCTTCTAGCAACTCTGCGTTACCTTTATTTTGCACAATTCAATCATATTCTGTAGCCCTTCATCATGTTGCGGTTTTAATCCTTTTAGTGCCGGACGACGATATATCTTTGCTTGCGAAAATGGCCAACAACGATATATTGTTGCGCATCCAATAGGGCCTTACTATTCGCATTGCGAGAGAACTTTATCTCAAAATAAATTTATAATACGTTATAAATGGTCTAATTTGATTAGGAGAGAATTAAAAAAAATAGTTTTTCGGTTTAACATTATCTTACCTATAACAATTACTTGTTTCGGAAGAGATAATCCGTCCGGCGCTTACCATGTACCTTGGAGTTATTCTTTATTACTGATATGCAATATTATTTATTTTGTTACAAAATATTTTGGAAATGCAAAGTATACACTTTGTCATAAATGGTCTATATAAATTATGATGAAAAGATGACTTTTCGAATGTGGTAATACGTTTTGAAAGAGAGAACTCAATTTTTATTTTCTTTATGATCATTTATACCTTTGTTATTTATATCATTTTCAATGAATATAGAAAAATTAGTGTCATTGTTTTATTCTCTATTTCGTCCTTAATACGCTGCTTTTTGAATTATATAAATGTAGAAATTTAATACGTGAAACTAGATAGTATAATATTTATAAACAATAACAACACAATGAAGACACTTTCGTCTTTTTTTTCCTAATCTTTCGTCGTTTCGTCGTTTCACCTTTTCGTCTTTACGCCATTTCGTCTGTACGTCGTATCGTCCTCACGTCTTATCGTCAACTCACTCCTAAGCAACCAAAATAACACAATTCAATAAACTCGTCACCTATGATACATCAATATAATAATTGAGGATCATAGGTGACCTTTCCTCGCCAACTAGAGGACCCTGTATTTGAGATCCCACATAAATATTGTTTTTTAACCATGTGTAGTTTTGAAGATGCTCCTTCACGAAAATCATCTACAAGTTGTTCCACTAATTTTCGAACAAACATTAAATATGACACTAGAGGCTTGTTTTCTCTTTTTGCTGATACCTTACATAAGATGTAGCTATTGACAGTGAAAACCTCTGTTCCCCATAAAAAAATGTTCTCCACCATTTGCAAGATTTTCTCGTAAAACAATATGAATTTGCTAACTGGTCAGTCTTATCGACACCTCCCATATACATATTATAATTTATAATAACATTTGGTTTGCTAATGTTGACGTTGCCACCTTCTTTCGTCCTTTTTATAGATTTCATGCCCTAGGTATCGTACCTGCTTAGCATGGTGACTATTTTCTGGTCTTTCCACGCTAATAATAGAATATCACCTGATGGAAACGTAGCAACAATATTATTTTTTGTTACAACTAATTTTTTAATCACAGCTAGTATATATTTCTGTTTGTTGTAAGAGTACCAGTGGAATAGCAGCTTAGTTTTGAAATACAATATAAGATTATTATAGTTCTTTGCTGTGGCGGCTGAGATCAGACATACGACCGGAACGATAAAAAAGCTTTGGTGGCTGAGAGTAGACATACGACCGCAAAGGGTTAATATAGTAAAATACGCACGGCAGTCAACGTGTTAAGCACCACCACTGGACAAAAAAAGGCATGCGTACGTGATAGCGGCCGATAACGGTTGGCAAGAAGAAGTCACGTATACGTGACAGCGGCCGGCAAAGTGTTAAGAAAATAGTGGCACTAGCGTACGGTAGGGACAGCGATTTGTGGAGGGGCTCCGACCATTAAATGTGGACCGCTGTACGCACGTCTATAGGTAGAACAGCGAGCTTTAACGAAGGACCCAGGATAGCACAAGCGTCGGTTCGGGCAAGCGAGCTTTGCCGAAAGGAAGAAGGGGCTCGTACGACAATTCGAGTGCAGTTTTGAGCCAACTACAGACTGCTCGCGCTCGGTAAACGTACCGTCCAACTAAAACTTGTCACGGCGGGCACGTCAAATAAGATAATACGATCAAGTGTCGTATAGCAGGGAAATGTTGAATTACTCTTACCTTTACGTGAAAACCATCGACGACGGTACACAAAATGCAAGAACGTACAAATTTGTAAAAGGGTAAGCTCATATTATGAGTGGAAAGAAAGAGCGTCATGTCTTTTCGTTTACGTTACGGTACGATCCGTTCTGCAAAGGGTCAACTCGGCTAATTCTGACATACACGCAGTTCTATGCTCACTTTACTTTACGCTTTATGCAGTTTGCGGTACGTGGGCAAGTTCATAAAGAGAGTAGATTTATATGATTGCCGCGTATTCTGGTTGCAACGATCCATCTGATTTCTTGGTAACGTCAAATGAGCTGAGTTTTCCCTGTGTGACGTATTATACAGTCTATAGTGACGGGGATGATTTTGATCGCGTGTAAATAACGGTTCCGATTCATTAAACAATTTGGCATGTCGCTCGGAGCCTTCATTCATCCAACAAAATAGCAAGATTGTGTGTCACAATAAACGCTAAATTCTACATTATCCGAAACATCTAATTTTCATGCACTTCAGATTTAGCGGCAAGAGTTATTGCTCGACATTTTTATTAACAAGTAATCCGTCTTTCCGCCTTATTCCAATAATACGTTCCCATGTCTCGAAGTATTAATTTGTGGATCTTCGCGATTCGCCTCTCCATCCAAAATTCATCATCATATTCAGAATATCATGTGTCAACGTTCTTAAGGTTCAGTGTTTTATCATTAAAAAGTCACCGAAATGATCGTGAAAAATGAATTCTAACGTTTTTAAAAAAGACTCAAGATGCACCGAATGGATTTGTTTCTTTAGACAACCCATATTTCCTTAGGAATCCTGCCCTATTCACCGCGCCAGAAGACACGTGGTCGACACTTGGCCGATATAACCTTTTATCTCGATCGCTTAGAGGTGGCCTCTCTGGTTCCGGAGACATTCATCATCCGGGCAACGTCATATTCAAGGTCCGTCTACAGTTTATTTCTTCTTAGTTTTGAATGTCGAGCACATAATCACTAAACCAGAGTACTTTACTCAGTGTGATCCACTTTTATGCACATTCCCGTGCGCACTTTAACATTTCATAGTCCAACTGTAAAGCAATAAGGTGCAATATCAGACAACCAGGACGCGCATTGAGGATTTGAGCAACGAAAAATGTCATTTTCACTTTTCACATGCTAAATATCTCTGCTGTCCGCCGAATTGGGTACAAACGTATGCCACTCGACCAAACAGCGATGCAATCCAACAAAGCAATGTGGTTTGTTTCGTTTACCAACGAATACCGGGTTTCGCAGGTTTATTAACATGAAATATTAACGCCCTTAACACCGAAAAACCTTTTCCTGATAGTTCGCCGTGATCCCACACGCCATGTCCACTTTTTTAATGCCCTTGCACAGTGTTCACGGTTTTCTTTTATGGGTCATTTTCTTGGACACATTCCATATCATCGCGGTCGTGATCGTGGAGTACCTCGGGATAGTTTGCAGTTGCTGACACGGCGCGTGCACAACGACTCAAGTTCTCTCGTGTAAAACAGTGTATAATATCAAAAAGGAGGGAAGGAATTTTTGCCCAGCACTTCTTGGAAGGCGGCCAGCCGCCGACCTTAAAGACTGAAGAGACCCCCTTGTACCGAGAATATGACGGGAATACATTTATATTCTTGGGATGCGGTTATTTTCGAGATAATCGTAAATTTCTTAACAGTGGTCGAAATGTGGAACCTTCTTAACAATTCGTATATCGTAAATTTTTGAATGATATTGTTGAGATAGAATTTTTATGTGCGCGTGAACGTTGATAATCTTTTGGCAAGTTTAGTATTATCGTATGTCGCTCACTGGTGACACTGAAAGTGAGAATGGCTGACAAGAAACTAACTAGGATATTAATAGTAACGGGACGGAGATGCTTCAGAAATTCCACGATTTCAGTACAATGCTTGAAATACGTTCTGTAGTAGTGAAGATCGAGTAAGATTTTCCAACTGTGTGTTTGTTTATATAGCAAATGAAAGAAACTAGATTTTCACACGAACACGAACGGAGGCTATATTTTTCTCTCAAAATAAAGTCATTAAAAACATCATCTTCAAGCCTCCTTTCACCACCATAAAAGGTCTTCACAGCGGAATTCGTGCCAACGTAAGAATTGAGGACACGGTCAAATGAAAATGGATCGAATCCCAAAAGGACGCGTTCCTACGGACAACCAAATATTCCTCACGACCTCCAAATTAATGTTTACAATACACATTCGCTGAAATATCGATCACTGCCAAGAAACGTTTGCAGATAAATCGTCCAAAGACGAAACGCAGCCAGAACATATGTATATACATATGTACTGCACATCTGATAAATATTCAATTTATGTCGACCGTTACATCTGGCAATAGAATCCGCCGCAGTCTATTACCGTCTACAAATGGATCAACCAGATTGTAAATTGTTGTTCAAGAGTCCATCACATGCGCAACACTTCTGACAAAACGGTTTGTCCCACCGTGAAATCATGTAGGAAAAACCTGATAAAATTACCAATCTAACGTCCATATACTTCTTGCAGATACATTGTATCTAAAATTGTAATGACATGTACAGGGTGTCCCAGTTTTTCCCGGCCAAACTTTGCCAGCGTATTCTACACGCAAAAGTGAGAAAAAGTGTTATACAATTCACATATGCTCTTCAATGTTTTATTAAGGAGTTATAATATAATATAATACAAAATGATAATGAACTGGCATTTCATCGACACAGCGTACGACCGTATTATGAATATCTCTATCTTTGTTTACGTAAACACTTATGTTTACTTGCTAAAGTAGTTGATATCGACAATTTTTATTAACGTTTTATTAACGAGTTAACATTTCAAAATGACCAATGTGGTATTCTTTGAGGGAATCTCCGCTGATATTCCTTTACAGCAGCTCGGGCACTTCCTTACAAAAACCATAAATAAAACCGTTACATCTGGCAATAGAATCCGCTGCAGTCTATTACCGTCTACAAATGGATCAACCAGATTGTAAATTGTTGTTCAAGAGTCCATCACATGCGCAACACTTCTGACAAAACGGTTTGTCCCACCGTGAAATCATTTAGGAAAAACCTGATAAAATGACCAATCTAACGTTCATATACTTCTCATCGATTTAGATACATTGTATCTAAAACTGTAATGACATGTACAGGGTGTCCCAGTTTTTTCCGGCCAAGCTTTGCCAGCGTATTCTATACGCAAAAGTAAAAAAAAGTGTTATACAATTAACATATGCTCTTAAATGTTTTATTACGGAGTTATAATATAATATAATACAAAATGATAATGAACTGGCATTTCTTCGACACAGCGTACGAGTGTATTATGAATATCTCTATTTTTGTTTACGTAAACTCTTATGTTTACTTGCTAAAGTAGTTGATATCGACAATTTTTATTAACGTTTTATTAACGAGTTAACATTTCAAAATGACCAATGTGGTATTCTTCTTTGAGGGAATCTCCGCTGATATTCCTTTACAGCAGCTCGGGCACTTCCTTACAAAAGCCATAAATAAAATGCATATCAGCGTATTTACAACTGGAAAACTCTCGTGGCATCTTGATATGAAGTCGTACAGCGTACTAAACATTATTAGTTCAGCAGAAATCAATGTCGATATCAACTCCTTCAGCAAGTAAACATAAAAGTTTACGCGAACAGAAATAGAGATATTCATAATACATTCGTACGCTGTGTCGACGAAATTCCAGTTTATAATCATTTTGCATTATATTATATTATAACTCCTTAACACTTTGACTACCGTGATGGTCACCAGTGACCGGCACAAGAGATTTTACTGAAGATCCAAATTATTCGCAATGGGTAGCAATAATTATTTTATAAATGCAGTTATGGTTAAAATAGCGATGCGATCCTTTGGTTTCCAATACCTGAACATTATTTGTGCCCATAATTATGAAAGTGGTCTAAGTCAAAATTTAAAAAAAATGAGTTTATCAGTTATTTCATACCACATTATTTTTAACCAAATTTATTCAATGTAATTTTTACGAAATTGTCAAAAATGAACCATTAGATAGTGGTTGTAATTTCAACATTATATGGAATTCATTTAGTTTTAATTATGAAAGTGGTCTAAGTCAAAAATTTAAATAAATTGTATAAACAACTTGAAAATGGCACGTGGCCTTCTTTGACGCGTTTCTGAACTACATAATAAAATAAATGACAATCAAATTTTAATAATAACGACAACTTCATTCCGGTTTATGAATCAATAACAAGAAGAGTAAAAAATACCGCGGGTGAATCTGTCTCTTGGCTACAAATTCAATGGATGAGATTCTTGAAAAATGAACCTTATAAAATGTTCTATAAAACATCTTTAGATGATTCTAAATTTCACGTTTTGGATCTTTCACCTAAAAAGGAAGACCAAAAATATACGGAAATATTAAATTACTTCCATTATACACCACCATTAGACCAGTATCGGAAGAAAAACATAAAGATATTATGAGTTTACTACCGTACATCCCTCCAGTTTTTCAGGAACATTATAAGAATCTTAAATACTCGAAATAATGATAAAAATGGATTACTGTTTAAAAATAATTAATAAATGTAATAAATGTTCACGAATTATTTCAATCAAATTATTGTTTCAAATAAAACTCAAAGTTCTTTATTGCTTTAAGTCATTTATAGGACATTCAGTTAATTTTGAAAATGGTCTAAGTCAATTCAATCTTTAAAAATAATGTTATCGTATAAAATTCACACAAAATTTCATATTCATAGTAAATTTCCATTAATTAAGACTAATAAAATTATAAATTAAAATGTCGCATAATGTAAAAATATTTTTTAATTTATTCAAATGCAATTCATTAAATATCTCGAAACAAGAAATATATGACTTAGACCACTTTCATAATTATGGGCACATTTACATTTTGCAGTCAAACGTTGTGGTATTTCATAGCATCGCCGTTCTAAAACAGTAAAATACGCACGGCAGTCAACGTGTTAATAAAACATTTAAAAGCATATGTTCATTGTATAACATTTCTTATTTTTGCGTGTAGAATACGCTGGCAAAGTTCGGCCGGAAAAAACTGGGACACCCTGTACATCCACAGCTCCGTTTCGGTTGTTTACGAAACTACCAAAGCATATATCGAACCGCATCGTACTTCTCGTACAGGCCACTAATTAACTATCTAGATAAGCATTCCAACTGACTGAGCATATTGGACGCGGCGTGTCTTCAGGAGCAAAAACCTGAGTCATGCGCGTTTGCCGGATCCCGAAATAAGTTCCTTCGCCGCAAATACTGTCCCGCGTTAGTAACGATTTCGGCAAAAACAGCATGTCCGTATTTTTCGCGCACTGGAGACGCACGACGCGCAGAAAGGCGTTGTTTCGTATGGAATCGCGTTCGTTGTCGACGCCGACGCCGACGCCAAACGTGCTCACGGAGCGGGGGAGAATAATTCGTTTTCCGGGAGTCGAATCTTTCCTATCGCCGCCGGTTAGTCGGCCGTGGGCTTTTCGTGTTAGACGCTTCTGGAAAAATACGCTCATCCGACGGTGCGTCGAAGTGTCAGTTCGCTAAAGTGCGCAAAGCCAGGTTAAGAGAAAATCTGTGCATCCCTTGTGCGACGATATTGTGTGCGTCGTTCGTAGGCGTCTGTTATTTGGTAAGTAAAACGACAGAATATTCGGTGGAACGAGTTTCCGTTATCTGAAATGGATGGCAGGTTCTACCTGGCGATAAAGCATAGACCCTGTCATGTGACTTCGGTAATGATTATCCTGACATCGTGCGGCAAACTGACGTGCCTTGTTCGGGGCTAGACATTTCTATCGATACAAATACGCACACGTCGGTATGCCAGTTTTGTCAAAATTCGGGTATCTATTTTTCGCAGTTGGAGGTTCAAACTCTTGAAAAGTGTCAGTGTGAAGTTTAGACATATTTGTCGGGCAGGTTATTTTAATCGTTTTAATACGTTACATCGATGTCCAATGAATAATAGCGGGGATGTAAAAAAAATTAAGCACCAGTTAGAAAACCCGGTTAGTCACTAGACGCTTCAATATTGAGACTGCATTGCGTCAAATCAAACGTGATACAGTTAATATAGAGCAATATTATCATGCGTTGCCAAATGAGTCATACTTTACCCATCAGATATGAGTCAAGTTAGGAAAGTAGAGTGATACGCAGATTGTAATTCGTGACACGTAGACGCACAAGGTATGAAGATAGACAGACACTGTCAAAACATGCGGCGTTTCCTGAACTGAAAACTACTAATAATTCTTTGTTGGGATAAAATAAGATTTTTTCTTCCATTAATACACGATTACAGTATATTAATTCAAATTCGACAGAAATTTATTGTCGGAAAACACAACCAAAAAAACTGTCAAAGGATTAGCGATCAAAATCTTCTCTACAACTCAACTTTCGTTTCTACCAATCATATATATATATATACATTTCCGACATTGTTTGAACTTAATAAAATGAGAAAACTGAGATACTACTTCCATTTTCGCGGATTTTCGTGTATATAATATAAACGAAGCACTTTTGCCTTATTTTAGTGAATGTTTCGTACTGCATAAATCGTTAACCTCCTTTTCATAGTACACTGTCAGTCTACATCATTAAGTTTTAGCGGATGTATGTGTACATACCAAACTACGCAATTTTGCTTTATTTTAGTGAATGTTTCGTACTGCATAAATCGTTAACCACCTTTTTACAGTACACTGTCAGCCTACATCATTAAGTTTTATCAGTAACTGTCATACTGCAAACTAGTGCCACACCGGAAATATAAAATGCGCACCTATATAGACACAGCACATGAGCAGAACACAATTCTAGAAAATCTTGTTAAGCTCCATAGAACAGTCATCGTTCATAGAACCGCACAATAAACATGCATCGTATTACTATTTAATCACGTTCTAGATCCTTACGCTCATTGTCGTACTGTCTGTGTCAATGTATAGAGTTGTTAGTCCCGTGACTCAATATCGTTGCGGTCATGATAACAGTTGCTCTCACCTGTTCTGGTTGTAGGGAGAGACGCGAAAGTTTGCCGCACGGTGAATTAGTTTTAAACGTTGTTACGAAAGCCTTCCTGACCAGTTTCATAACGTCAAGAGACGTCGTTCGGTTAAACGGTCCGTCAGGAAACTGTGTGGGGACGTCGTGCATGTTACTTGATACCTGTCAAGTACACATCTAACGACAATCGCACTGCACGAGTGCTCACAAATGTTCTTCTATCGCGTTTGGGTTGGTGTGCCGTATTAAAGTATCAAAGTAATAGTTGAA
The DNA here is from genome assembly GCA_033815515.1 of Cryptocheilus praepositus. Taxonomy (NCBI): domain Eukaryota; kingdom Metazoa; phylum Arthropoda; class Insecta; order Hymenoptera; family Pompilidae; genus Cryptocheilus; species Cryptocheilus praepositus. The sequence goes on along the minus strand of JAWWQZ010000222.1, from coordinate 1,617,775 downwards.
CTCTTGGCCACGTGAACCTACGTAATTCGCTTTAGTGCTCGATTGTGAAATTATGGTGTAATGGACCGTTGAATTGGGTTTCGTTTAGAGACCTGTGTTCGTACCAAACAGGTGTCATTTATGATACATAAACATCCAGGATTAGCGATTAACATATTGTTGACCGGCAATTTTCGGCAAACGCTGTCTCAAGTCACTGGATATTATTTCGTAATTGAACATGGAAGTGAAACGATGTAAATAATCTTCAATAAAGTTTGTTCGTGCATAATGAATTCAAATTGAACTTTGGATATAAATTTTGTGTAACTTTTAACACATTGAGTGCCGTGGTGGTCATCGGTGACCGGCGCAAAAGGCTTTACGAAAAATTAAAAAAAATACCCAATCGGTAGCATTTATAATATTGTAAATGCAATTAATATTGAATAATGATTCAATTCTTTGATCTCCGATACCTTCGCATTATTTTCATTTTGCACAATTCAATCATATTCTCAAGTATTTCATCACGTTGCCGTTTTAATATAGTAAAATACGCAAGGCAGTCAACGTGTTAAAGTTAATATAAAAATTCAAAAAATACCCAATCGGTAGCATTTATAATTTTGTAAATGCAATTAATATTAAATAGTGATTCAATTCTTTGGTCTCCGATACCTTCGCATTATTTTCATTTTGCACAATTCAATCATATTCTCAAGTATTTCATCACGTTGCCGTTTTAATATAGTAAAATACGCAAGGCAGTCAACGTGTTAAAGTTAAAATAAAAATTCAAAAAATACCCAATCGGTAGCATTTATAATTTTGTAAATGAAATTAATATTAAATAGTGATTCAATTCTTTGGTCTCCGATACCTTTGCATTATTTTCATTTTACACAATTCAATCATATTCTGAAGTACTTCATCACGTTGCGGTTTTAATATAGTAAAATACGCAAGGCAGTCAAAGGTTTCACAAAAAATGCAAAAAATACCCAATCGGTGGCATTTATAATTTTGTAAATGCAATTAATATTAAATAGTCATATTAAATAGTGATTCAATCATCTTTTCATCTTGCCGTTTTAATATAGTAAAATACGCAAGGCAGTCAACCTTCGCATTATTTTCATTTTGCACAATTCAATCATATTCTCAAGTACTTCATCACGTTGCGGTTTCAATATAGTAAAATACGCACGGCAGTCACGTGTTAATATTTTTCGTATGATTCACTGTACAGCAGTCATTTACGTGTAGCAGTAGACAAGAGGTTTTGCAGATATATCTTGTTTCGTTGCGCTTTCCTTTTAAAGAGCTAGATTATGCCATTGTTATTTCATTTTCAATAATCATTTTCCAAATGACTACAACTTATTTAACACGTTGGCTGTCACGGTGGTCACCGGTGACCGGCGTAAAAGATTTCACTAAAAATGCAAAAAATTTTAAATGAAGCCTATTTGCAATTTTGTAAACGCAATTGATATTGGAACGGTGCTTCAATACTTTAACTTCCAACAACTCTGCGTTACCTTCATTTTGCACGATTTAATCATATTTTATAGTATTTCATCACATCGCGGTTCTAATATAGCAAAATATGCGGTGACCGGCACAAAAGATTTTACTAAAAATGCAAAAAATTCGAAATGAAGCCTATTTGCAATTTTGTAAACGCAATTGATATTGGAACGGTGCTTCAATACTTTCGCTTCCAACAACTCTGCGTTACCTTCATTTTGCACGATTTAATCATATTTTATAGTATTTCATCACATCGCGGTTCTAATATAGCAAAATATGCGGTGACCGGCACAAAGGATTTTACTAAAAATGCAAAAAATTCGAAATTAAACCTATTTACAATTTTGTAAACGCAATTGATATTAGATCGGTGCTTCAATACTTTGCCTTTCAACAACTCTGCATTACTTTCATTTCGCACAATTTAATCATATTCTACAGTATTTCATCGCATCGCGGTTCTAACCTAACAAAATACACTTCGCAGTGAACGTGTTAAAAATCACTCGGGCAACTATTTAAAGGATTTACGTATGATTTATTTAAAAATGCTTCACCATCACGTTCTGTCGTTGTTGACACTTTGCCAAGAAAAGTATACTTTTTTATAATACCGCAGACGCGATTGAACGCAATGAACAAAATTTTGATACGTTCTACATTGCCCTGCGTTTCAAAAATTAAAATAGCCGACGCAAGTGCAAGCACGAGTTAACTCGTGACTGATCAGCAACGTTTGCTCATGAAAACACGAGTTAACCCTTTTGTTACCCTATAGTCGCCCTCCACAATACGCTACTTATATACGACGGACCGCAGTCCATCTTGGCAGATTTACCGGGAACCCCTCATTCCGTATGTTGCAATTTTTGTTAGACAGCACAGCATTATTACATGCGTCTATTATCAATCAGCCGTACCTTTCGTCAAAAACGTTCTTTTACTGGAAAATTCGTTATCGAAGCATTTCTAAGTCTAAGCATAAACTCAAATTATGAACAGGACGACCGTAGCGCAAGGGTTAACTCGTGACCAGTCAACAATGTGTTAATCGTCCATCACTCGTGATATCGCCAAGCATCGACGTTTTTATCAACCCATTAAGCAGAAGACCGACGAATGAATGCGTGCAGTGACAGTCATAAATAACGGAAGAAATTTCGAAGCCGCGGAAAGCGAAGGAACCGCGTAAAGTACCAAAATGAACGGTCCCCCCGCATATGGTTGGAACAGAGAAGTGGTCGAGCCAGAGTTCGTGCGGCAAGAAGCAAAGACAGCGGAAGTGAGTATAACACGCCACTTTCCATTCTTTATTATTCCACGAAGGCATTTTCACGCACCAGCACACTCTCGCGAGACAACCTGACACGCTCGAATAATTAGTTTAATTGGGGTTTCACGTGCAAGGACGTCCTCTCGATTCGAAGAGTCCCGCGCTCGTTCGGAATTGCGCGTTTCTTAATACAGATGGCGTCGGATGTTCTGTTCGCAGTGCAGAACAGAGTCGAATCCAACTACATCCTACTACATGCGAATATTGCCGAAGCTTACTGCAAGCGGGCCCGGTGTATTTTATCTCCAAACTGTTTATACTATGTAGCATGGGAATGCAACTGTGCGGATAGGTTCGATTCGCAACCTGTCTCATACGCTCTAGACTTTATGCTCGAACACATGCGCCTGGACAAGAATACAAATGAGACACATAGAACGCACTCATTGTATCCATCCGTACCTTCTCCTGGCGCATTTAACTGCATGACGAAATGTGGGTGAGGACGAGGTACTAGTGAGCTCAGCTCGAGGTGCTGGAAACTTGTCAAACTAACGGTTTCACATCCGCAGCACGGCGACGATTTTCGTGCAGATTCCTTGCCGTTCTGCGTGAGCAGTAACCTATATCTATCGCTCCGGTTCTGTATCACGTTGGATCACGTCCGAAATAGTGTTTCGGTGTACTTTAAGTGCACATTCCGGGTGTAGTTAGTGACTAAGCCTATCGTCGGACACTTTGCGAACGAGGGAAATTCCGAAGATCGATCGTCGGACGCACTAACCGTAATCGAAGAGCAACCATGAGTTACGACGACTACGGAAACTCTGAACCGCTCAGCGATATCTTCGTCAAATCGGTGGTTGAAGTGAAAAGAATCCTACCGTCCCTGTTCAACATCAAAGTGGTACGCATTCGTAGTATGGTTTCGTAAGGCGTATCGATAGGAAGCAGGTTTTTTGCAGGTTCTGGCAAATTCTTCTGAAGCTCTCCACTGATCTCATCGATTTCAAGTTTGAACACGCGTTTAAGAAACGTGATGCGTTTATATAATATTTATGTTGATACCGTCACGCACGAACTCGCGGTTTATCTAAATTCGGATAACGTGATCTTTGTGAAAGGATCAAACTCTGTATAATCGTTTATGGGAGATTAGATCAGTACTGAAAATAGTCATTTTCTATATACGCACGATTTTATGGGTTTCCGCTGATTTTGTTTGTTTATCTAAATTCGGATAACGTGATCTTTGTGAAAGGATCAAACTCTGTATACGCGTTTATGGGAGATTAGATCAGTACTGAAAATAGTCATTTTCTATATACGTACAATTTTATGGGTTTCCGCTGATTTTGTTTGTTTATCTAAATTCGGATAATGTGATCTTTGTGAAAGGATCAAACTCTGTATAATCGTTTATGGGAGATTAGATCAGTACCGAAAATAGTCATTTTCTGTATACGTACAATTTTATGGGTTTCCGCTGATTTTGTTTGTTTATCTAAATTCGGATAACGTGATCTTTGTGAAAGGATCAAACTCTGTATACGCGTTTATGGGAGATTAGATCAGTACTGAAAATAGGCATTTTCTGTATACGCACAATTTTATGAGTTTCTGCTGATTTTGTTTCTTTACACTATTTGTTCGCTATTTATTACGATTGATAACCGTACAAAAATACGGTAAAGATGTACAGTCTGTATAGCATTGTCCTTTTGTTTCATCGATTATTATCTATTCATTTGGCTACTTATTTTAGTTCTATGGCAGAAACAAACATTACGTAAATGATATGACGGTTTTATCATTCATTCGGCAAAATAATGTGTCGTTCTAATCGGCTATTCCGAACGCACTTCGTTGATATTAACGTGACGTCATTTATTCGCTACGTATTAAATGCGCAAGCAATGCGCTGTCGTTGATGATTACCGAACGCAATGGCAATGACGTGTATCGATTAAGCGAATTAAAAATCCATTTCCTTTATTCTCAATACTAAAAGCACGAAGAGAAGCATTGTCATATGCAACTACTCTGGAAAAATATGACAGTACAGCCATACCCCAAATGATTAATTGATCTCTTCTTGATTTACCCGTAATGAAATTTTGAAAGCTACTTTATAACATATATATATAATGTGCACGTGTTCACGTGTTTTAAATGTTGCTAAAGCATGAATTGAAAGCAAAATAGGGTATTATTGGAAAAGATTTTCCTTTCAATAATAAACCGAGCACAATTTTATTTGTTAGTCGATATTTCCATTCCAAAATTTGGGTAAAATAAACACTGTACCAATAAAACTGTGGAATAGGGAATCTTATTTTTTTTGTCTTGGATATTAACAAAAATGTACATTACTTTTTTTACGTTCAATCACTAGAAAAACACATTATACAAATTATTATTCTTCTTTTTCTTGCAAATATCAAATATCCAAATTGTCTAACATTTTCTGTAAAATTTTGCTGAATAGCAGATGAAAAATTATTATCATGTATATATTGATATAACATCATATTAAAAATAAAAAATTAATTATTTCAATAAAATATTGTTCATTACTTGCAAATTCAACAAGTCGTCGCAGCATTATTCGATAGTATTCCATTTTCATGAGTTTATCAGAAACAAAACATCCCCAACTCTAACAGCAATTTACATTTCCTATTTGAACGGTAAGCATGTAGAATATTGCGCCGAATTCTTATAAATTTCAATTGACACATTGTAGGCCATTCATAATCCACGTTGATGCATACATTATATGAGCCATTTATTTTGAAAGTGGCCTAACTCCGTTTTTCAATATTTTCCGGTTACCATGGTTGACCATGCAAATTGTCGACACACACCGGAGAATCAATGTAAACAATTATTTATCTCGATTTGAAGATAACATTCACCGGTGAAAGTCGGCATTCTCAAAATTCGGTCATTCACGGTAACATATATACTTCGAAGGTATATTTTATAATAATTAAAAAAAAATATTAGCAGGAAGAATATCGTTCACCGTTGGCCTAGGACAATATAACTGCACTAAACATGATGCTCACATATCCATTAATTACTATTAAAAATATAATGATAATGTTTCTTCTCATAACAATCTGGATAGAAAATTCAGCGTGGTTCATCAATGTCTACAGAACACACAGCGTGCTAATTGCATAAGTAATGGCTGTCATTTAGTAAATAGAACCTATTTTAGATAACAGAAAACAATCGAACGCATTATCTTCACAAATCAAGTTAACAGTCACGTTAATTGCCGATCGGTATTTTAATGTACCTGCCATTGGTTCCAAGAAAACATTTCTTACCGTAATTTGAGTTATGACGCATCGATGTTTTTTAATTACACCGCTATTTACGTTACATATATGCACGTGCTATCATTGAAGATGTAGCTGTATTAGTTCTAACCACAAGAAACGATATATTGCAATCTAAAATGTGGTTAATTGTCATCCGGCACAATAAAACTGTGCCGCGATTTTTATCTGTGATAACTAGTATCAAAACTATTCGCGATAGTACAATTTAAAACGCAGCAGCGCATAGTTGGTGTATGTTTTACTGCGATGCAGTCATATATTGTTCGTGAACAAGAGCACATTAAAAAGTACCCCCGAGTTAATAGTGCGCGTTAGATTCAAAACGAAAGCAGAAATGGCGCAACGTCGTTCCTTCCAAAGTTATTTGAACTATCGTAGTCCCGACAACGGGCGCAATGATGTTGCTGTATCAAAAATTTCTCAGACGACTACTCAGGGTAGTCGAACGACTTACATCTCTCGCATACAGACAAATGTCTCTTCAAAATTGGATATACCTGATCAAACTGCAAAGAAGACCCCAAACGCAGCGGCGCCGAAAGTTTTACCGCCAAAAAATACAAACTTCACGAAAAAGCAGATAACATATAACGACAACCCGATACGAACAACAACGAATTTTATTGGAAAATCGTGCTACAACGTTCGTTTATCGTTTATCTCTTGAAAATCCGGTTACCGAGACTTGTACTAATAATATCCGAGTGTAATGGATGGAAGAGAAGTTATTTATTGAAATGATTTTGCAGCTTGGCGAAAAGGGATCAGGTATCCGGCCACGAGGAGAAGTGCAAGATTTCAATACACTGAGACGAGCATGCTTAGCTTCGGGGACGTTGTTCGAGGATCCTGAATTTCCAGCAAATGATTCGTCCTTGTATTTCTCCAAAAGACCAGATAGATACATAGAATGGATGCGACCAATGGTGCGCACGTCGCAATACTGATAATTCTATTACAGGACATTAATTCGGTATTTATATATAAATTACTGTACTGCAGGAAATTGTGAGCAATCCCCAACTATTCGTAGAGGGGTTTTCAAGATTCGACATACAGCAGGGAGAACTCGGAGATTGTTGGCTACTCGCCGCCGTTGCAAATCTTACTATGCATCCTCATCTATTTTTCCAAGTAGTGCCAGAAGACCAAAGTTTCGAAGAAAACTACGCTGGGATATTCCACTTCAGGTATTGATGTTAGTTTTGTACGTTGCGGGAGAGCTAATTTTTGGTATATGTCGTCAATTACGGTTAATGCCAAAAGTATTCGTAGACAGAGCTGGTTCAAAGAATAATTTGTGAAATCGCAGCAGAATTCGTAAATAAATAGTAAATTCGAATGTTCTTGGAAATCTCTATAACAGACACGGTGCAAAAGAAAATATGCACGTTTCCGCTAGTTTTCAATGATAATTTTCAATAGTATATTTTGAACCCTACAAATGATAGTGTTACAATATGTTGTGGATAGAGTTACAGTATATTTTGAACCCTACAGATGATAAATTTGCAATATTTTGTGTAGATAGAGTTACAGTATATTTTAAACTCTACAGATGATAGAGTTACAATATTCTGTTATAGGTAGAGTCACAGTACATTTTGAACCCTACAGATGATAGAGTTACATATTAGGTGAAATTTATGTATAACGTTTCCACACAAAATAAGTTTCCAATCATGATAACAAACATTTCCAATATTACAATTGGGATGCATTACTGTGATCTGTTAAGTTTCCTACAGATCCTTGGAAACGAGAACTGTATGAATACACATTCCTCTTATTTATATTGCTGGAGATAGTTTTTCTTGTTAATTTCACACATTTGTTCTACATTTTATGCAGTGTATATATTATAGAGTTTTCCGATAATATGCATAAATAATATGCTTACTATTTTCATGCTTAAAAATTAGTTAATGAACTTCAATTCATCACTACAGATTTTGGCAGTACGGCAGATGGGTGGATGTGGTGATTGATGATCGATTGCCAACGTACCACGGACAATTGTTATACTTACGTTCAGCCGAAAGCAACGAATTTTGGAGCGTGTTGCTCGAAAAAGCATACGCGAAACTTCATGGATCGTACGAAGCCTTAAAAGGCGGCACCGCATGCGAAGCCATGGAAGATTTTACTGGTGGCGTCACCGAAATGTACCAAATGGATCAAACGCCGCCTAATTTATTCAGCATTCTATTGAAAGCTTTCGAAAGAAATTCCTTATTGGGTTGCTCCATCGAGGTAAGAAATCATGAAAATCTAGGAGATAGTCGTATTCACTACATATTTGACATCCGTATATAGACGTCATGTGCATGGTTTATTTATAGCTACCACAGGGTTTAATACGAATAAATCTGTGGGGCCTTTTCTTGTATTTATAGCTTATTATTTGCAAGAGTTACTTCCTCACATGAAAATTATTCGTCTTCGACTGTGACACTTTGGACATATAATATAAATGACATAACTAATTCAAACTTGCACCTTATTTCTTTCAAAACATTTGCCTAACAGACGGAAAAGACAATTCGTAAACATAGCCGCCTTACAACGGAATATGAATACTTCCACACATGAAGATTAATCGAGTTCATGCATGACACTTTGGACATATAATATAAATGACATAACTAATTCAAACTTGCAATTTATTTCTTTCAAAACATTTCTTTAACAAACGGAAAAATATAATTGCTAAACTTAGCAGCCGTACAACAATATATAAATAGTTGCACACATGAAAATTATTCGAGTTCATGCGTAACACTTTGTACATGTAATATAAATTATATAACTAACTTAATCTTGCAACTTATTTCTTTCAAAACATTTCTCTAACAGACGGAAAAATATAATTGATAAACTAAGCAGCCTTACAACGGAATATGAATGCTTCCACACATAAAAATTATTCGAGTTCGTGCGTGACACTTTGGACATTTAATATAAATGACATAACTAATTCAAACTTGCAACTTATTTCTTTCAAAACATTTCTCTAACAAACGGAAAAATATAATTGGTAAACTAAGCAGCCTTACAACGGAATATGCATACTTGCACACATGAAAATTATTCGAGTTCATGCGTGACACTTTGTACATATAATTTAAATGACATAACTAATTCAAACTTGCAACTTATTTCTTCCAAAACATTTCTCTAACAAACGGAAAAATATAATTGGTAAACTAAGCAGCCTTACAACGGAATATGCATACTTGCACACATGAAAATTATTCGAGTTCATGCGTGACACTTTGTACATATAATTTAAATGACATAACTAACTCAATCTTGCAACCCATTCCTTTTAAAACATTTCTCTAACAAACGGAAAAATATAATTGATAAACTAAGCAGCCTTAAAACGGAATATGAATACTTGCACACGTGAAAATTATTCAAATTCGTCCGTTACATTTTGTACATATAATATAAGTGACATAACTAATTCAAACTTGCAACTTATTTCTTTTAAAACATTCTCTAAGAGACGGAAAAATATAATTGGTAAACTAAGCAGCCTTACAACGGAATATGAATACTTGCACACACGAAATTTATTCGAGTTCGTCCGTGACACTTTGGACATATAATATAAATGACATAACTAACTCAAACTTGCAATTTATTTCTTTAAAAAGATTTCTCTAACAGTCAGAAAAGACAATTCGTAAACTTAGCCGTCTTACAACAGAACATGAATATTTATACACATGAAAATTATTCAAATTCGTCTACTAGCGTATGAAATATTCATGCCATATTAATGAGCGAATACGTTCGTAGTTCTACGTAAATAAATGTAACATTCGTACAAAGTGTTCGTGCAAACTAATACAATCCAGTGATCCCAAATCGATTATTCAAATTCGTTTATTAGTGTGTGAAATATTCATGTCATTTTAATGAACGAATACGCTCATAGTTCAACTTAAATAAATGTAACATTCGTACAAAGTGTTCGTGCAAACTAATACAATCCAGTGATCCCTACAGCCTGATCCAGATGTACTCGAAGCCGAGACTCCCCAAGGACTGATCAGAGGCCATGCATACAGTATTACACGTGTCAAATATGTCGAAATTCAGACGCCAAACCAGTACGGAAGAATACCATTACTCAGACTCCGAAATCCTTGGGGAAATGAAGCAGAATGGAACGGTCCATGGAGTGATCAGTAAGTCAAATCAACGTTAGTGCACGTAATCATTACGATAGGAGATGGTCTCTAATGGCTTTTGATAGGTCACCTGAATGGCGATTTATTCCCGACCATGAGAAAGATGAATTGGGCCTAAACTTCGATGTTGATGGAGAATTTTGGATGTCTTTCCAAGATTTTACGCGCCATTTCACGCAGTTAGAAATATGTAACTTGAACCCCGACTCCTTGACGGAGGATGACATTAGTGAAGGCAAGAAAAGGTGGGAAATGAGCGTTTTTGAAGGTGAATGGGTACGTGGAGTTACTGCTGGTGGCTGCCGAAATTTCTTAGGTAAAAACAATAGCGTGGAATAAATAATAGAACCAGAAAAAAGAAACAGTGATATAAAATGAATGTTCTGATGCAGAAACTTTCTGGCACAATCCACAATATCGTATCACATTGGAGTCTCCCGACGAGGATGACGACAAATGTACAGTAATCGTTGCCTTAATGCAAAAAAATAGGCGAGCACAAAGAAGAATGGGAGCCGATTGTCTTACTATTGGATTTGCAATATATCATGTGCGTATTGAGTATGCTGACAGTTTAAAGAAACCGTAAAAAAGGAACAACGTATAACGAATTATGTTTGCAGTTGGAATATCCAGAAAGGTTACCTAAACCACTAGATATTAATTTCTTCAAGTATACTGCATCAGTTGCGAGATCACCTGCATTCATTAATTTACGAGAAGTTACTTGCCGCTTTAAATTACCGCCCGGAGTATATTGTATTGTTCCCAGTACCTTTGATCCGAACGAAGAGGGTGAATTTCTGTTAAGAATCTTTTCCGAGAATAAAAATAATATGGAGTGAGTAATTCTATCTAATGCTGCATTTTGCGAACCGTGATGCAGAGAAACAGTATAAGAATGTTTTATTTTCAGGGAAAATGACGAAGAAGTTGGAATTGGAGAAGTCGATGATAGGGTAAGACGCAGAAATGTAAACGAGAAACTTTTAATCGGTGTTCCACGTGATTTGAATGTGTGCTGGTATACTATTATGTGCACAAATTACACGAGCAGTGTCGCAATCCAAACGCATTAACGTTTAATATCTCTTGTCTGAATGGCCTCATTAACAGTTGCTGTGTAAGAGTATCCCTAACGGTCGTTTCTACTGCTAATTTGCAATTAAAACCACTCTAACTTACTAGAACGATCTGACACACACGCCGCACAGCAAACGCTGCAAACCTTGAAAACGACATGGCATATTCCTCCTAAACCTTAACAAATTGCATGTTTACGGTGCTTGGCTTTTAGGTGATTATCCCAAAAGGCACTAATACAAATGAAGATGGGGATGATGTGAGTACACTTTACGCCTTGGTAGTGTCACAAATAATCTTTTAATGCAATCACGATACGGCGGTCACGCTATAACTGGTATTGATCCGGATAACATGTTTAGCACGCAAACACATAGCTTTAACGTAACGTGATTATTTTACTATCAAGGGAAGACAATAACAGTAAAAGGAAATTATATGCGCACGGTCGTTTTTTCTTTGTTATAAATTTTCTTTTCTTTTAGGTTCGTGAAGAGCCAGAACCAGATCGAAACCAAGAGAAGGTACGAGAATTCTTTAAGAAACTTGCTGGTGATGATATGGAAGTTGACTGGATGGAACTAAAAGAAATTTTGGACTATGCGATGCGGAAAGGTAAATAGTGATACAATGATTTCGTGTATTATACAAACACACAAATTTTTGAGATGAAAGTTAACTTTCCTATATCGCTAGAACGATGTAACGCGAGTTTTTCTTACAGTGCGTAATACACGAAATCGGAAATTGTATGAATCATATGAACGATATCAAATTATCTGCTTGCTATTACGCTGCAGCTTCTTGCTATGTTTTTCGCGCTTAATCAACTAACATTTTATACGAATACCGAAGCTAATCATGACAGTTTACATAATCATGCTTCGTCACTAGTCATTCGCACATTCATTTGTGACAAATCCTAAAAAAATGTGTTCGCGTGTACTTCGAATTACCGCAAATAATATAAAGCAACCAACTTAATATGTTTCACTAGTGCATCGTAGCTTATTACGACCTTGCATGATCTTCATTCATTTCGTATTATTCACACATACATAAATACATTTGGGTTATTTCACATTATCTGTAGGAATCCAAATTTAGTGTGCCGATTATACATTAGTTGCTAATTTGTCTCACACTGGGCACTCTTTAATGCAATCGCATTTTCCAAACAGTCACTGATTATATTACAACTATAGCATTTAAGAATGCTACGTCCTAATCTGAGTATAGGTTGCTAAAATGGTTCATAACAAAAACAACGAAAACTATACGGAACGTTAACAATCGATGCAGTAATAGCCTTATGAACGTGTAATAAGTAAATGTCCTAAATGTACATGCCTGTAGGAGTCCAAATTTAGTGTACCGATTATACATTAGTTGCTAATTTGTCTCACACTGGGCACTCTTTTTAATGCAATCGCATTTTCCAAACACTGATTATATTACAATTATGGCATTTAAGAATGCTACGTCCTAATCTGAGTATAGGTTGCTAAAATGGTTCATAACAAAAACAACGAAAACTATACGGAACGTTAACAATCGATGCAGTAATAGCCTTATGAACGTGTAATAAGTAAATGTCCTAAATGTACATGCCTGTGTGGCCCAAATGTGTATATGTAAAATTCGATGCTAACTTGTAGCTGTATGTTGCGGGTAGAATTACCACTGTTGGCGCGTCGTAGTGAGGCACATGTTCCTGACAATGTACAAGGAAATGGTTCGTTTGTCGACACTATCATCTCACTGCTGTGCGGCATTATTTGTAATAATGAACAGTACAATAAGTCAGTAGGTAAGGTATCAATATTGATTTTATGTAACTGTGCTAAAATTGAGTGACATTGCGCGATCTGTTATCATATGCTGGACCATTTGCAGCAAATATTTCAAAAAAGTACATTTTTCGACATTAATAGAGATTAGAGAAGCGATCAACATATACGCGAAGGAATAGGTATTCAATTACGACGCAAAAATCAAGTATTATATAGGTCATAATCGCATGCTTTTTGATGGATTAATTAAACAGAATAATACAACCGTAAGATATATAGTTTAAATATGTCTGGTGTATGACAGTATGAGAACTTATTTGCATGATGAGCATTAGATAATTGTTTACTATGGAACTTACTCAATATTACAGATCTGAATTTTTGAATAACGGCAGTTATAACTTTGGTATGGATTCTATACGTCAAAGTCGAAAGAAATATTTAAACGTATGCCATAACATGCTGAATTAGATCATTGCAAGTTTTCAAAATGTATATTGTGTTCAAAACACTTGATTAATATTTTGAGTATGACACGCTGTACATAAAAACAAAAGCGTTCATCTAAAGATGCCTTTATAACTATTTATTTTTCCAGTTATGACTAGACAAACAAGTCTATGACACGTACTATAAATACGCAAACCTATTAACTTAATTGAACTGTAAAAGTAAAGCTTTGTAGATGCATATCTATATAAATCACTTTTTTCTTTTTTGATAAGTGGAATCTATTTTCAACATTTTAATTAAATCCTCTGAAACTCTTCATACATTTTAAGCGTCTGTTCTGAACCTCTTCGCATACCTATAATTGGATATGTAGTTTTATTGCTACACAGTTTTATAAACATTTTTTTTATAGAGAATCTATGTCCAAAGTTATATCCCATTCCATTAAAACCATACACATAGAATTGTTGTTTAAACAATTTTTAGCAATAATAAGACCCTGTTGCTGTATTTTCTACTAGTTTCTTGATCCTTCCTCTCACATTTATAAGTATATACTATCCCACAATGTATCGATGGTTTCAGATTGTTGTTTTCCATGCAATGTTTACCCTGATTCATACAGTTGTGTCCCCCTCATAATAGCGTATAAAGAATTTTTATGGATGTAATTTATGATTATACTTTGGATCTTTGCTGCTTTTCAGATACTCACGATAATGGATTTAGCAAAGACATATGTCGAAGTATGGTTGCAATGCTGGATGTTGATCATTCCGGAAAATTAGGATTTGAAGAATTCCGAACTTTATGGAATGACATTCGTAAATGGAGAGTAAGTTAACCCATACAATGTTGTTAACACTTTGACTGCCAAGCGTATTTTCCTATGTTAGAACCGCGATGCTCTGAAATACTGCAGAGCATAATTAAATCGTGCAAAATAAAGTTAACGCAGAGTTGTTAGAAGCCAAAGTATTGAAGTACCGTTCCAATATCAATTGCTTTTCCAAGATTGCAAATAGGCTTCATTGCGAATTTTTTGCATTTTTAGTAAAATCTTTTGTGTTGGTCAGCGCATATTTTGCTATGTTAGAACTGCGACGGAATGAAATACTACAGAGTATAATTAAATCGTGCAAAATAAAGGTAACGCAGAGTTGTTAGAAGCCAAAGTATTGAAGTACCGTTCCAATATCTATTGCTTTTACAAGATTGCAAATAGGCTTCATTGCGAACTTTTTGCTTTTTTAGTAATATCTTTTGCACCGGTCAGCGTGTATTTTGCGATGTTAGAACCGCGATGCGATGAAATAGTGCAGAGTATAATTAAATCATGCAAAATGAAGATATTGCAGAGTTGTTAGAAGCCAAAGTATTGAAGTACCGTTCCAATATCAATTGCTTTTCCAAGATTTTTATATAATTTGCAAATAGTCTTTATAGGTGACAATCAATTTTTTTTATGGACAAAAATCTTAGTATATAGGCTTCATTAATTTTTGGGCCTTTAGCCCTCATCTTGCATGATTTTTTCTTTATTGGTGAAATAAATATGATATATTTATAGGAAATTTCCACCATCATGCATAAGCGGATTTTTTGCATTTTTAGTCAAATCTTTTGCACCGTGGCAATCACCGTGTTAAATGCATTAGCATTGTAGTAGTTTAAACTACAGTTTTATATAAAATATATATTATTCAACTGCTAGGAATAATATCCAAATATATATAATATCAAGTGCAGAATTATAAAAAAAGGAACGAAAAAAAATGTATATTTGAATTATTTTCTATAAACAGAAAACTAATAGGTGTCTATTCTGCTACACATATATAAAAATAACGGTGGCGGTAATTGTGCATTATCTAAATTGCGATCCGGTGCAACAGACTCTGTTATATACAACTGGTTGTACTACAGAAATAAATCTTCCTATTTCAGGCTGTATTCAAGTTATATGACAGAGATGAATCAGGATATCTGAGTGCATTCGAGTTGAGACAGGCCTTAAATAGCGCTGGATATCGTCTCAACAATCACATATTGAATATACTGGTACATCGTTATGGCTCGAAAGATGGAATGATAACGTTTGATGATTACATAATGTGTGCTGTAAGACTAAAGACAATGATCGGTGAGTAAATAACCTGCACAAATATCATTGTACCAGGTCTAACATACCTTTCCATATTCATATTATTTCATAGACCAGCATTTTTTTTATAGACAACGTATACTAATTCCCACTTTCTAATTACGTCCTTTAGCCCTTCTTTGCATGATTTTTTCTTTATTGGTGAAATAAATCAAGGTGATATGATTCATGTTCAAAATGAAAGGAAAAATGGTTAAAAAATCTTAGTATATATTTATAGTATAAATTTAGCAAAAAACAATATGATGGAAATTTCCATCATCATGCAAAGTTAGATCAAAGTGAACTTGTTCTTTTATATAAATTTTGGGCATTCAATGTTATGATGGAAATTTCCACCATCATGCAAAGAAGGGTTAATGCAAATATGTTTGTATTAATAACCTGCACAAATATCATTGTACTAGGTCTAACATACTTTTCCAGATTCATATTATTTCATAGACTAGCATTTTTTTTTATAGACAACGTATACTAATTCCCACTTTCTAATTACGTCCTTTAGCCCTTCTTTGCATGATTTTTTCTTTATTGGTGAAATAAATCAAGGTGATATAATTCATGTTCAAAATTAAAGGAAAAATGGTTAAAAAAATCTTAGTATATATTTATAGTATAAATTTAGCAAAAAAAGAATATGATGGAAATTTCCATCATCATGCAAAGTTAGATCAAAGTGAACTTGTTCTTTTATATAATTTTTGGGCATTCAATGTTATGATGGAAATTTCCACCATCATGCAAAGAAGGGTTAATGCAAATATGTTTGTATTAATAACCTGCACAAATATCATTGTACCAGGTCTAACATACCTTTCCAGATTCATATTATTTTATAGACCAGCATTTTTTTTATATACAACGTATACTAATTCCCACTTTCTAATTACGTCCTTTAGCCCTTCTTTGCATGATTTTTTCTTTATTGGTGAAATAAATCAAAGTGATATAATTCATGTTCAAAATTAAAGGAAAAATGGTTAAAAAAATCTTAGTATATATTTATAGTATAAATTTAGCAAAAAACAATATGATGGAAATTTCCATCATCATGCAAAGTTAGATCAAAGTGAACTTGTTCTTTTATATAATTTTTGGGCATTCAATGTTATGATGGAAATTTCCACCATCATGCAAAGAAGGGTTAATGCAAATATGTTTGTATTAATAACCTGCACAAATATCATTGTACCAGGTCTAACATACCTTTCCATATTCATATTATTTTATAGACCAGCATTTTTTTTATGGACAACGTATACTAATTCCCACTTTCTAATTACGTCCTTTAGCCCTTCTTTGCATGATTTTTTCTTTATTGGTGAAATAAATCAAGGTGATATAATTCATGTTCAAAATTAAAGGAAAAATGGTTAAAAAAATCTTAGTATATATTTATAGTATAAATTTAGCAAAAAACAATATGATGGAAATTTCCATCATCATGCAAAGTTAGATCAAAGTGAACTTGTTCTTTTATATAATTTTTGGGCATTCAATGTTATGATGGAAATTTCCACCATCATGCAAAGAAGGGTTAATGCAAATATGTTTATATTAATAACCTGCACAAATATCATTGTACCAGGTCTAACATACCTTTCCAGATTCATATTATTTTATAGACCAGCATTTTTTTTATATACAACGTATACTAATTCCCACTTTCTAATTACATCCTTTAGCCCTTCTTTGCATGATTTTTTCTTTATTGGTGAAATAAATCAAGGTGATATAATTCATGTTCAAAATTAAAGGAAAAATGGTTAAAAAAATCTTAGTATATATTTATAGTATAAATTTAACAAAAAACAATATGATGGAAATTTCCATCATCATGCAAAGTTAGATCAAAGTGAACTTGTTCTTTTATATAATTTTTGGGCATTCAATGTTATGATGGAAATTTCCACCATCATGCAAAGAAGGGTTAATGCAAATATGTTTGTATGCAAATATGTTTGTATATTCATATAACCTGCACAAATATCATTGTACCAGGTCTAACATACCTCTTTCCATATTCATATTATTTTATAGACCAGCATTTTTTTTATAGACAACGTATAATAAATCCCACTTTCTAATTACGTCCTTTAGCCCTTCTTTGCATGATTTTTTCTTTATTGGTGAAATAAATCAAGGTGATATAATTCATGTTCAAAATTAAAGGAAAAATGGTTAAAAAAATCTTAGTATATATTTATAGTATAAATTTAGCAAAAAACAATATGATGGAAATTTCCATCATCATGCAAAGTTAGATCAAAGTGAACTTGTTCTTTTATATAATTTTTGAGCATTCAATGTTATGATGGAAATTTCCACCATCATGCAAAGAAGGGTTAATGCAAATATGTTTGTATTAATAACCTGCACAAATATCATTGTACCAGGTCTAACATACCTTTCCATATTCATATTATTTTATAGACCAGCATTTTTTTTTATAGACAACGTATACTAATTCCCACTTTCTAATTACGTCCTTTAGCCCTTCTTTGCATGATTTTTTCTTTATTGGTGAAATAAATCAAGGTGATATAATTCATGTTCAAAATTAAAGGAAAAATGGTTAAAAAAATCTTAGTATATATTTATAGTATAAATTTAGCAAAAAACAATATGATGGAAATTTCCATCATCATGCAAAGTTAGATCAAAGTGAACTTGTTCTTTTATATAATTTTTGGGCATTCAATGTTATGATGGAAATTTCCACCATCATGCAAAGAAGGGTTAATGCAAATATGTTTGTATTAATAACCTGCACAAATATCATTGTACCAGGTCTAACATACCTTTCCATATTCATATTATTTTACAGACCAGCATTTTTTTTTATAGACAACGTATACTAATTCCCACTTTCTAATTACGTCCTTTAGCCCTTCTTTGCATGATTTTTTCTTTATTGGTGAAATAAATCAAAGTGATATAATTCATGTTCAAAATGAAAGGAAAAATGGTTAAAAAAATCTTAGTATATATTTATAGTATAAATTTAGCAAAAAACAATATGATGGAAATTTCCATCATCATGCAAAGTTAGATCAAAGTGAACTTGTTCTTTTATATAATTTTTGAGCATTCAATGTTATGATGGAAATTTCCACCATCATGCAAAGAAGGGTTAATGCAAATATGTTTGTATTAATAACCTGCACAAATATCATTGTACCAGGTCTAACATACCTTTCCATATTCATATTATTTTATAGACCAGCATTTTTTTTTATAGACAACGTATACTAATTCCCACTTTCTAATTACGTCCTTTAGCCCTTCTTTGCATGATTTTTTCTTTATTGGTGAAATAAATCAAAGTGATATAATTCATGTTCAAAATTAAAGGAAAAATGGTTAAAAAAATCTTAGTATATATTTATAGTATAAATTTATCAAAAAACAATATGATGGAAATTTCCATCATCATGCAAAGTTAGATCAAAGTGAACTTGTTCTTTTATATAATTTTTGGGCATTCAATGTTATGATGGAAATATCATCGTACCAGATCTAACATACCTTTCCACATTCATATTATTTTATGGGCCAGCCTTTTTTTTATAGACAACATATACTAATTCCCATTTTCTAATTACGTCCTTTAGCCCTTCTTTGCATGATTTTTTCTTTATTGGTGAAATAAATCAAGGTGATATAATTCATGTTCAAAATTAAAGGAAAAATGGTTAAAAAAATCTTAGTATATATTTAGAGTATAAATTTTGCAAAAAACAATATGATGGAAATTTCTACCATCATGCAAAGAAGGGTTAGACTAATATATATTTTTTTTAATGCAATTGCACGTGTGTACGTTGTTTTTAATATAATTCATAATTATTCTTGTAGATATATTCAGGGAACGAGATCCGGACCAAACAAACACCGCCACATTTACGATGGAAGAATGGATAGAAAAAACATTATATTCGTAGAAGTTTACCATCTATTTATGAATCTGCGATATGCATCAAAACCGAACATACGTTCGTAATTATTTCTTATACGTTCTGAGTATGCAATGTCAATTGCTCTTGATCGTTCTCACCTAGATCACTAAATTAATAAACGGTTTCGATAAGAACTGATTCCTCCTCAAAAAAACTATAATCTGATGTGACGTTAATTTGTCATGTGGCTTTAATTGGCCGAGGTAAATCGTTTTTCCTAAATAAAATCCATATATTGACGTCCATATACCGGTTATAGTAACAGAAATATAAGAATAAATAATCTCGCTCTCGCTTCGTATGTCGGTATTGCCATTCAGTTAACAAAGTGTTAGTGTGATGTGTCTCACACATAGTTCTAAAACATTATATCCTTTGCCAGTCGTACTGTGAAAATATTACCTATTTATTGAAAACTTTGAGCTAGTCAAATTTAAATGATGCACAAACTTTAATGTACGTGCTGTACAATAACGTCCAATCGAAATATGGGAAAGTATTAACTTTATTCAATGAGAATATATAGGTTCAAATGCATGTACGTTGCCTTTCTGTTGCTCCGAAGTTCAATTATATTGTAATACGTTATTTCAACAGACCAAAATGTATATAATTGTGTACAACTGCGACGTACAGTATTCATAAAGCCGTTTTTATCAAGTTCATAAGTTTTACAGACGTGCGTTGATAGACGCGATAGTAGTTCCGTGTTATTTTTCTATTGAAATGTCGAAAGAAATAAAGCATATAATCTCTTATTCTTGCTTCTAATTATTCCGGTGCTGCGATACTGCAGCATCACTCCATACAATAATTAAATATAAATATGTCATTAAACTTCCTTACCTTAGATAAAGTACACCAATCCTGATGCGTTCTTTAATTCCAGCTGGTTTTTCTTTTAAGCGTCAATTGGCACGTGTTAATATAAAACGGCGACGTTCAGGAGCACAAAAAACACGTTTTGCATATTAACACTAGATTGCCCGAGATTTCTTGTATACCTATATTGCCCAAAAACAGTCAAAATTACTGCATTGTGAAAAAATAACAAATATGTAAAGAAATTTGTTTAAAATTAATTTTTAATATTTCTATGGTATTAACCACATTTCAAAAATTATTTTTGTTTAAGAAAATTCTAGAAATTTCTAGAATTTTCAAAATATAAATAAATTGTAACCCCAAGAAAATATATAGGTAAATAAATGACTTTTAATCAAAAACGTGTTTTTAGTAAAGAGTGTATCGGGAGGACAGTCGGCGCTAAGGACAATATCATTGAGTCGTTCCTTGAGTTTGGCCGCATCCCCGAAATTACGTCAATTTCTTATATTATTTACAATTAAACAACAAGTTATTAGTAAATATTAATAATAAAAAAATTTACTTTAATTCAAAAAAAATAATTTATGCATTATTATGTGTACATCTTCCGCAAACATACTTTTGACATTTTTCACATATATTATTTGTTTTGTTGTTGTGGCAAAGTCGTACTTGACAAAATTTGCGTTTGTGAGAATGGGTTGCATTTGATTCTATATCGGAGCACTCTTCACTTATGTTCGTTAGCTTTTCCAATAACTCATTTCTGTTCGACATTTTTTTCATAAAGTTAGGGCGCAAAAGAAATAAAATAAACAACTTGTTAGAACAACACTTTATAAAGATTCGAATAACTAGTACTACTTTAGCTTATTGAGCAACTGACACTTATCAAGTATACGCCCAAATCGACAATTTGTCATGCATCGGTATGTTACCGTAATCGAAAAAAAAATGTTATTTCAATACAAAGCCGGACAGGGCATATAAGAAATTTACTCAATTCAATAAATAAAAATCTTTTGATTATTTAAAATTTACCAAGCAGTCAAAATGACTGCTTCTGGGCAATATAGGTATAACATATATATATATATATATATATATATATATATATACGGAAATAAAGGAGGGCGGAAGTAACTACAATTATTCATAAACCCATTTATATGTTATAGAAAAAGTCACCAAATTCTAAGAAATTGTGTTATCAATTTCATAATTGTTTTTCTAATTGAAATTAAAAAACAGTCAAAATGACTGCCTTGGGCAATCTAGTGTTAAACAAAATGTAACACGTCCTACTTCATACAAGTTATCTTGTAATTAGAACCGCAACATTGCGTCACAATAAAATTCATTATTCCACTTGACTTTAACAACATAAAGACACTGAACCTGTTAGTTGGCTTCAAAATAAAAGTGTAGATCTGCTTCCTTCACTGTTACAAATATAACATAGAAAACGACACACGTTAATTTCAGTACACTTTATTGCAGTGCCAATGTTTCATTTTTCTATCGAAGAACTAATCTTGAAGGCACGCCGTAAAGCTTGAATATAACAATATTCTACGTACAATCATACTCAAAGAATGTTTAAATGACTTTTATATTATTATTACTATTATATTTCACTTTTTACGTTTTCACACTTCTAATATACATTTTTTTGAATTCCTTACACGACTACTTGCACCTAACGCGTTCACTGTTCTTATCGGAGTCATCGTCTTATGGATGTCACCTGTTACACCGCTACGCCGAAGGTCTTATCAGAAAGATATCATAATAGACTAGAACCAGAAATGATACCTTATCATCAACCAATATTGTTAATGTAATCAGCTTACTATCGGAATTGCGGAAATCCGTAACTTCGTTTAAAGATTGTGTATTCGTCAATGAATGAAAAATGATCATTGATAAAAATTGTATTCTTTGCTAATATACCAGAACTAATATGTCTATTATACGAATTTACGTCCATCATTGAAATGTTCTTATTAATTTTGCACGCACGACATAATCCAATTCGGCAACAAAACTTTTCTTATATGTTGAACCTCCAAATAGTAAAGAGCTCTTCTGTAAAATTCGACGAAACAACGAAAGATTACGTTTCTCCAAAAATTAAGCATCTTTAAATCAGAGAAGAACGCCTATATTTACTTTAAACTAACCAGAACTGTGAGACATTTAAAATATTCAAGCATATTCATTGTAAAATGGAATATGCTCTTTCAAATTTTCCATACTATTGCTTATTGCAACTTTTTCATATTATGATCCATATTATGTTATTATATACTCCATATATTATATATTCCATATTCAAATTTTCCATACTATTGCTTATTTCAAGTTTTTCATATTATGATCCATATCATGTTATTATATATTCCATATATTATATATTCCGTATTCAAATTTTCCATATTATTACTCACTTTAACTATTTTATTAAATAGTCTCGACTTTTCTTGGAAAACAGCAAGTTAAATCTGCGCTAACGGAAAATTTGTTGACTTGGGCACTCATTCAAAGGCGAACTAAAAATGATATCCTTCGTATTTATAACAACTTCACCCATTGATTGAGTAACAGGTATGACTGCATATATATTATTAAACGGCTGTATGCAATTAAAAATATATATAAATACATGATCGCATTGGCCGTTTTACACGTATATGAATTTTCTAGTCATCCAAACAACTTCCGTCTTTGCATTGGACAGTTATAATTAATACTTTAAGGACGATTAAGAAATCCGTAAGAAATACGCTTGGGGCCCCATGTTTTTGTGAAACTTGTACGTTACAAAAAATCATAACTTTGTTATTTATGAAGCAATTTTTGTGAAACTTTCAAAAGTTGTATAATTGGAAGTATTTTAGGTATTATTAAAAAATATATTTTTTAATAATTATCATAACTTTTTTTTACTAAAAAATGAAAATACGAAAAAAATATGAAGGCAATCGAGTTTAATGCATTGAATATTCATGTAAATATTTAAATAGACAAAATAGATAATGTGTAAAAATCGCATGTTTGCGCCATGAAAGTATAGCTTCATAATATTTTATGTTTTATATTAGTAACGATGCGTATGCCATTTCTTTATTGGTTCTTCTTACTTCTTTCTTATTCTTCCTGTTTAGTCTCGTTTCACGTGTATTAACACTTTATCGACCGCTAGCCGATTAATCGGCTTTTTGATTCCGACTGTTATTTACCGGTAGCCGACTAATCGGCTTTTCAGTATCAACGGTTATATTAGATAAAATAAATATCAGAAATATTATAATATCAACGGTTATATTAGATAAAAAAATATCACATGATATTATCGGTTATATCAACGGTTATATTAGATAAAAAAATATCAAATGATATTAAAACAATTCTAAATGCCAATAAAATTACACTGCTTTGAATACCAAAATTCTCAACGACGAAATGAGTATTTTGAGTTATAGAGACAATAGGACATCTAAAGTCCTGCGCGATAGAAAACAGAGAAAACGTTAGTAAGCGGTCTCCAGTGAATAATATAAATAAAGTGTTAACAGTTTAAGGACCACTAAGAAATCTGTAAGAAATACGCCTGGAACCGCACGTTTTTGAGAAACTTGTACGTTAGAACAAATCATAACTTTGTTATTTATGAAGTAATTTTTGTGAAACTTTCAGAAATTTTATAATTGGAAGGATTTTATGTATTATTAAAAAATTATGTTCTTTAATAATTATCATAACTTTTTTTACTAAAAAATGAAAATACGAAAAAGACATGAAAGCAATCGAGTTTAATGTATTGAATATTGATTTAAATACTTAAATAGACAAAATAGATACAATGTATCAAAATAAGTGACATCCAAAGACAGCGTGTAGAAAACACGAGAAAACTCGTGAGCGGTCCTTAAAGTGTTAACATCTAAACAATACTCAAATTGTTTGCCAAACATATCCGTATATATGTGACCGAAATTTCCAATCGGTTCAAAACACATACCATATACTATTTGCCCAAACGGCCTATACGAATCTAAAACTTGTTAACAGTGAAATGAATCATTACTTCCTACGTGCAACGTATATCTACATATTTTTGAAGCAGAATACACGAAAATGAAGATCAAAAGGCGCGCGTACGCGATTTGAAATCAACAAACAGGCTTAACCCCTTCAGACCCGAAATTTTTCGTCCAAAAAAATTATTTTTTATATTAAAATTAACTTAATTCATGTAAATGAAGGCAATATACTTTTTGCAGAAATATTTATTTATTTATTAATAATTTGTAAATGTACATTTTAATGGACATATGGTCCTTACGCAAAATTTGTAACATTAAGGAGATCCTGAGAAATATTTGTATAAAAAAAATAAAATTCGTATTCGTAAAAATAATATACGTAATAAAATACAGCGCGAAATGTATTATGTACATTACAATTTGCACAGGGTCTGAAGGGGTTATAATTGAATTTACTTATCACAAACTCAAATTCGCGTGGCACTCCATCAAAAATCACGCTCACGCGTGAACAAAAACAAGCGGGAGTCCTTACGAAATTATTGTTTTGCGTCGCCATTAATTCACTCTATATAAAAGATCGTCTCTGCGGTCAGCACACGAAAATGATACTGAAAATAATTTGGATACGTATCTCTCCACGAATCGATAACAGCGCCCTCCAGTTTAATTCAAATGAGTCGGCAAAAGCATGCTCAGTTTTTCGAATACACAACGTTGAAAATGTCAGTAATTCCCCTTCCGGGGTTTTACGTCTTAACACTTTGCCAGCCGCTGTCACGCATACATGATTTCTTACCAACCGTTATCGGCCGCTATCACGTACGCGTGACTTTTTTTTCTCCAGGGATGATGCTTAACACGTGACTGTCGTGTGTGTTTTACTATATTAACCCTTTTAATGCCGGGCGAAAAAGAGGTGCATATGCGAAGATAACCGGCCGAATTTCACGATTTTACTAGGGTTTGGAAGAAGGTTCATAAAAACCAAACAAAAAACAATATTTATATAATTCAAAAAGCAGTGTATTAAGGACGAAATAAACAATAAAAGAATAACACTCATTTTTCTATATTCAGCGAAAATGATATAAATAACAAAGGTATAAATGATCATAAAGAAAATAAAAATTGAGTTCTCTCAACTCTCAATAACTTTATATGGACCATTTATGACAAAGCATATACTTTGAATTTTCAAAATATTTTGTGACAAAATAAATAATATTGCATATCAAAAATAAAGAATAACTCCAAGATACATGGTAGCGCCGGACGGATCATCTCTTGCGAAACAAGTAATTGTTATAGGTAATATAAAGTTAAACCCGAAAAACTATTTTTTTAATTCTCTCCTAATAAAATTAGACCATTTATAACGTATTATAAATTTATTTTGAGATAAAGTTCTCTCACAATGCGAATAGTAAGGCGCTATTAGATGCGCAACAATATATCGTTGTTGGCAATTTTCGCAAATGTTGCGAACGACAATATATTGTCGTCCGGCACTAAAAGGGTTAAAACCGCAACATGATAAAGGACTACAGAATATGATTGAATTGCGCAAAATAAAGGTAACGCAGAGTTGCTAGTAGCCAAAGTACTGAAGTACCGTTCCAATATCAATTGCTTTTACAAGATTGAAAGTAGGCTTCATTGCGAATTGTTTGCATGTTTAGTAAAATCTTTTGCGCCGGTCACCGATGACCACCGTGGCAGTCAATGTGTTAATTTCCATGTTTGTGTAGGAGGTACATTGTTGCAGGGCAATGTTTCACGAACAGGTAACTGTGATTTTAACCGTCTTGCCCTCCCAATTTACCAGATTGTGTTTTATTGAAATCTCTGCCGGTCGCATCGAAGCGGCTGCTTGTTTGGTTAGTTTGATACTGTCTTTCGGTGCCTTCGCATATCGGAAGATTACGTTAAATTTATTAAACGTTATAAAATATCCTTCGAAATGTCATACAATGAAGAAATATATCTTGATCCGTTATAAGACGTGGGGAATAGTTCTGATAGCGATAGTGATAGTGATTTGGACAGTGGGAGCGATATCGTTGTGAGACGATTAAAAAATAACGGAAGATCCTAAGGGTTAAATTTTTTAAGTAAAGTGTTTAAGTAATAATTAAAAAATGTAAAATTATACCATAAAAATGGTGTAACAGTTACCTTAATGCCTTCTTTAATAATAATTGTATTGCAACTACTTATGTTACGAACGATTGCATAAATACCACCGTTGAAGAGCAGTCGAACTTGCGGTGAATCTCGAGAAATGTGTGGCCGGCAAAGTGTTAAATACACTTGATACTCATTATGTATAAATTATGTCTGCAGCCCAAGCCTGAGGTTAAAATGCTGAACGCGATGAAATTCGTTACAAATTGCGTAAAAACTCTGAAATGTGATGTTTCTTATCACTGGATTTGCGGGACGCGTTGATTTGAGAGGTTTCGTAATTCGTGAACAAACTTGTAGGAATTGTTACTATTATTTTCTAGCAACTGTTCCAAATTCTTTACTCTGGCGAGTTTTTAATTTTGAAATTCTGTATCTTATATATGTGCATATTTATCCGTATAGTGTCGTACAACTACATATTCCTTACTAAATCTAGCAATAATGTCAGTGTCTCTCCAAGTGAAAAAACATACCTGACGAAAAACGTAAATATTTTCAATATTGTACGAAGACCAACGATAACGCTTGAAAACATTTATTCAGTTTGGCGCATTATATATATTTTGGCGCATTACCCTTAATAATTCGTTTACAATTGACACCATTAATAAAATACACTTTCATTGAAATTTAAATTCTTAAATCAAGGACATCGTTATTCTTTTATATCACGTTGCAAAGGTAAACAAAAGATATTTATTTGTGCACAACGATCCTTTTCACGTGCGTAATATGAAATACATAGAAACATACATTTGTATCTAAATATTAAAATTCAATACATTTTAAATGCACTAAATACACGCCATTAGAGATATGTGTTGCGTGATGCTCATTTAAAAAATTATTTGTAAATTTTCATATTAGACAAAAAATGTTTCATATGAAAAAAGTCGAAATTTGACATTTGAAAAGTTGCATTATGCAACTATTGACTCATTCAACCTGTATGCATACATTGTCACCGATTGAAAACTGCGAGGATATATATCTGAATAATTGTTTTTTTTCGTTCTAAACACATTAAATTATCCGACATTTGCTGTAAAATAAATTAAACACCGCGAAAAACGATGTTTAAAAATCATGGTATACATCAATTTCGTCAACCACCTACAATCAATATCAGATTATTTTATTCATATCTTATATTTCACGATACCATTTATATAAACTTGTTACGTACTACACGGATTACACGTATTTTACAATTTTGATGTTTACCTGACATTTTATTAAAAGGTATACAATAAGAAAGATTACCCACGAAAATTAACCTACTCCAATTTCGATCATCCCACCATCTCCGACGAAATGCAATGAAGACAAAAAGTAGTAGTTTAAACTTCTACTGTTTTCAGAGATGGAGTACATATATTGAACACGTCTGTTTTTGGATCAAGTCAGTATTTCGCCTCGTAGAACGCCGACTCTTATATTAAGTCTACTGGAAACTTTTGTCCGCTGTCGTATTAAAAGAAAATAACACATTATCAATATATAATACTGAGATAACTAAATCATTGTTTCAGCACATTTAGAAAAATGCATACGTAGAAATACAGTCGTAGATAGAGGCAACCATATACGTTTCAAACGAACATATTCATACATGTTGAAACTTGAATTATATTTCGAACAGAACTTTCCGGTAAACATAATAAGACGATCGATCTAACTATAGATGAGATATATGTTTATCTACAAAAATTAGGTTTTATAGGAGATATAGGTTTATCTAAAATAACACATTTTAATAACATAATATATAATACTAAGATAGCGAAATCATTGTTTCAGCACATTTAGAAAAATGCATACGTAGAAATACAGTGGTAGATAGAGACAACCATATACGTTTCAAACGAACATATTCATACATGTTGAAACTTGAGATTATATTTCGGACAGAATTTTCCGGTAAACATAATAAGACGATAGATCTAACTATAGATGAGATATACGTTTATCTACAAAAACTAGGTTTTATAGGAGATATAGGTTTATCTAAAATAACACATTTCAATATATAATACTGAGATAGCGAAATCATTGTCATCACCTAACCCAGACGAGATATGGATTTATCTACAAAAACTAGGTTTTATAGGAGATATAGGTTTATCTAAAATAACACATTTTAATAACACAATATATAATACTAAGATAGCGAAATCATTGTTTCAGCACATTTAGAAAAATGCATACGTAGAAATACAGTGGTAGATAGAGGCAACTATATACGTTTCAAACGAACATATTCATATACATATTCATATAGTATGTTGAAACTTGAAATTATATTTCGGCCAGAATTTTCCGGTAAACATAATAAAACGATAGATCTAACTATAGATGAGATATGGATTTATCTACAAAAACTAGGTTTTATAGGAGATAGAGGTTTATCTAAAATAACACATTTTCAATATATAATACTGAGATAGCGAAATCATTGTTTCAGCACATTTAGAAAAATGCATACGTAGAAATACAGTGGTAGATAGAGGCAACCATATAAGTTTCAAACGAACATATTCATACATGTTGAAACTTGCAATTATATTTCGGACAGAACTTTCCGGTAAACATAATATGACAGATCTAACTATACACGAGATATAGGTTTATCCCTATACCATGTTCATGTTATATTCAGAGATTCATATAGAAGGCGCCATTTTCTTGCTTGACGAACGACGAGGGCGCTGCATTGTCTACGTTTTCTAGTTACGACACTTCGTTCATCATTACTGCCATCTTTCTTCAGTATTCTCGGTGTCTGTCAGAGAGCGAGAACGAAGGAACGTCGTCTGCCACTACCTAAGCAAAAACATAACCTTCGGTTCATATTTTAAAGACGTGAGTAAACAATTGTGATTGATCCAACAAATATATCAGGGAGAAACGAAACATAATTCGTACGGTTAAAAGATATACACAGTAACCGAAGACATACGACCTTCTAAACCATATTTGCTTTCTTAATGTTTATTAAAAATATGGGTGCTGTGTTAAGTTGTGCATTTCAAAGATATTACATGGTTTTGCAAAATTATGTGATAAAACTTTTGTGAAAAACTTAACAAAATTGTATGCGTCATGCATTGGTACTTTAAAAAGACAAAGTCAGTTTTTAAGCTTAACACTATTTTCAACCTTTTGTTATAATGCACATCTCAGAGATATAAACGTATCAGATCTTTTTGGCATACCAACCAGGTTAGCCATAATTTTTTTCTTATGTTAGATTCATTAACCATGTCGGAAACTGAAGAAGCGTCAAAAGAGAAAGAAGCGGTAGTTGAAACAGATGGAATCTCAGAGGAAGATAGGCAATATTTAATGGAATATATAAGAGAAACTGATCAGCGTTTGGCAACAAAGGAAGAAATTCGTGCTGCTAATTTGAATCCTACTAGACCACCAGATGCATATTTCAGTAAATTGGACTCGAGCCTAAAACGGAATACAACGTTTGTCAAAAAATTGAAGAACTTTAGTATGACACAGCTTGATGCAGTTTTGAAAGACATGGCGCACCTAAATCTTACTAAATATGTCAGCGAGGTCGCTACAGCTTTGGTAGATGCAAAATTAAAAATGACAGACGTTGCCCCAGCTATCCGCGTATGTAGTTTCCTGCATCAAACGTATGCAGAGTTTTCCACACACTTTTTTGAGAACTGGCAGAGAATACTGTCCCTGAAAATTGGGGAGAAAGTGACAAATCCTAGCAAACTGAGAGTGGATCTTAGATTTTATGCAGAATTAGTTAACGCTGGAATATTTACGCACAAACAGGGCTTATCTCTTCTTGGCTCTGTCTTGACAGTATTGATCAACATGGATAAAGAAGAACATAATAATGCAAGCATCATATTAAGCTTTTGTCGTCATTGCGGCGAAGATTATGCAGGTCTAGTACCCAGGAAAGTTAGGGAATTATCGGAAAAATTAAATATATCTATACCGAAAAGCAAACTACTATCCCCAGATAAACAACAAAATGTAAAACTTCTGTTGCGTGACTATTATAATTCATTGTGCAAACATTTACTGAAAGAGCATAAAGATCTCCAAGCGTTCGAAAAGCAGAATCGTAAAATTTTGCAAACCAGAGGAGAATTAAGCAATGAAAGAAAAGAGAAATTGGAAGCGTTGCAAGTTACTTATGAACGTCTCCTCGGTAGCGTGCAAAGTTTCTCTGAAACATTGGATGAACCGATGCCAGAGCTGCCCATTGATACTGAAATGAAGACTGAATCTGAAGATACATTAAAAATGATCAGTGAAGGCGAAGACAGCAGCATTTCAGAGGATATGTGGGGCGACGAGGAAACTAGACGGTTTTATGAAGTTTTACCGGACTTAACAGTTTTTCTTCCAGGATCTTATCTAAAGGAAGTACCTAAATCGGAAGTCCCGTTGACTGAAGAAGTCTTAGATGAGGATATTACATTTGATGAAATCGAAGAAACTGAGAAAGTAGATGAACCAGAAGCGGAAGTGGAGGAACCCCAAGTTTCTAATATTAGCAACAAAATTCTTCTAGATGCCTTCTTAACGCACTTACCAAACTGTGTGAACCGCGAAATGATCGATAATGCTGCCGTAGATTTCCTTATGAATCTCAACACAAAGCATAACAAGAAGAAGCTTGTCAAAGCTTTATTCGGTGTATCAAGAATACGACTCGATCTTTTGCCATTTTACTCCCGTTTAGCAGCTATTCTATATCCTGTCATGCCAGACGTCGCGAATGATCTTTGCTCAATGTTAAAACAGGACTTCAAGTATCATGTCAGAAAAAAGGATCAAATTAATATTGAGTCAAAAATCAAAGTTGTCAGATACATTGGCGAACTTGTTAAATTTAAGCTTTACTCTAAAATAGAAGCCCTGTACTGTTTAAAGGTTTTACTTCACGATTTCACGCATCACCATATTGAGATGGCTTGCAACTTATTAGAAACATGCGGAAGATATTTATTTTGTTCAGCAGACTCCCATCAGAGGACAAAAGTGTATCTTGAACAGATGATGAGAAAGAAAGCTGTTACCGCTCTTGATTCACGTTACGTGACAATAATCGAAAATGCGTATTATTTCGTCAATCCGCCGGTATCAACGGGAGGAATCTCGAAGAAAGATAGACCACCCATTCACGAATTTATAAGAAAGCTACTGTATCAAGACTTATCTAAAACAAATACAGACAAAGTGCTCAAATGGATGCGTAAGCTTGACTGGGAAGACGAAACTGTATCATCGTACGCCATAAAGTGTCTTACAGCCGCATATAACGTGAAATATTTGAATATCCGGTGCGTTGGCAGCTTATTAGCTGGTCTTGTTGCACATTACGAAACCATAGGTCCCCATGTCGTCGACGGTGTCCTCGAAGACATCAGACTCTGTATGGAAATAAATCTTCCGAAATACAACCAACGACGAATCGCCATGGTAAAGTACTTGGGAGAACTGTACAACTATCGCATGGTCGAAAGTGGAGATATATTTAGAACCCTCTATCTTCTTATTACATTCGGAGTCAGTATGGACCATTCAGTTCCAAGTATTCTAGATCCCCCAGAGCATTTGTTCCGTATCAGGCTAGCCTGCACGTTACTGGAAACATGCGGACAATATTTCAGCGGCGGTTCGAGTAAAAAGAAGCTCGACTACTTCCTCGTGTTCTTCCAAAATTACTACTGGTTCAAATACACCGATCCCATCTGGACTACTGAAAATCCCTTCCCTGTTGGCATCGATTACATGTATCGCGACACTTTGACGATGCTAAGACCTAAAATGCAACTGTTTCAAAGTTATAAGGAAGCCCAGTGTGCCATAGATGAGCTAAGAAGCACTTTATATCCGACGCTAGGGACTATGGAAGACGAACGTAACGAAGGTGAAGAGATGGGAGTAATCCTGGAAGGTGAAGAAGACGCACCTTTAGCATCCGGCAATGGAAGTGGAGATGCCAAAGGCATAATTGACCTGCACTTTGAAGAATCCGAAGACTGTTCTGAAGTACAGTCGGAGGAGGAATGGACGGCCGATGGGGAGAGAGATGATACGATAGGCACCCAAGAAAATACTCAAGGTGATCAGAGTCTCTCTGAAGGCGGTAATGAGGGTGTGATCATGGACGTAACAGAATTAGAAGCAGCTTTGCCTGCTGGCCCTAAAAGAGTCAGCTGTCCTGAGGATGATGATTTTCTCTCTGCCTTGGATAAAATGGTGTCAGACAACATACAAGACAGGATGAGGGATTCAGTAAAGCCACAACAAGTGGACATTTCGGTTCCACTTCATGTGAAGAGCACAAAGAAGACTTATGAACAATTGCAAGAGAAACCCACAGATAATTCTACGGTTGACTTTGTGCTTATGCTGAGGAAAGGAAATAAACAACAATACAAAAATCTGGCTGTGCCGGTATCATCGGAGTTGGCTATGAATCTGAGGAATAGAGAACAAGAACAGAAAGAAGAAAAAGAGCGGGTGAAAAGATTAACGTTGAATATTACGGAGAGACAGGAAGAGGAGGATTATCAAGAAACTATAAATCAAGGTACGCGACCGGTCACGGTTAATTTAAATAGAGACAGGCGGCAAAAGTACAATCATCCTAAAGGGGCACCGGATGCTGACCTCATATTCGGACCAAAGAAGATTCGATAAATTGAAAATTCTTGATTGGAACGAAAAAGTATCGGGATTCAACCGAGTTGAAAGTTTCATGTCTGAATGCTTGAATGCATACCCCGCATTTACCGTATCGATCGGTGGGAGTAAAGATATTTTTTGCTAATATTATTGTTATCGTTTTCGTTGTATCATCGAGATATACACGTTACACCTTAACTCGTACGCATTTCCTGTCATTTCTATCTCGCATCTAAATAAATCTAATGCTCGCCGCCAGACATTCAGATGAAATGCACAAAATGTATTATATTATACCAGTGGCGAGTATTTAGTGCATTTAAAGTGTATTGAACTTAAACAAAGAATGCGATGATTTTGTTACTGTTATCCATTCAATATATTTAGATACAAATGTATGTTTCTATGTATTTCATATTACGCACGTGAAAAGGATCGTTGTGCACAAATAAATATCATAATGAATGTTTCGTATAAAAGTTATACTATGATCTCATTTGCGACAATACTGAATATTTATGTTCACCTTTGCAAGATGATATAAAAGAATAACGATGTCCTTGATCAAAGAATGAATCCTTTCAATGAAAGTGTATTTTATTAAGGGTGTCAATTGTAAACGAATTATTAAGCGTAATACGCCAAAATGTATAAAATGTATGATTCAAATATATTTAATGAATTTGAATCGCACTAGCACAGAATATTAGAAATATATTCTGAACGAAATACTCTTTTAATGAAAGTTTCTCTGGTCTTATACTATCTAAATATATTTATTACTATTTTTATTGTAAAATACTTATATTCCCGACACACACGCGTATCGATACGTCAATTTGGATTTTCTAATTCGGATTCATAAAATCAAAAGTATTCATCAAATTACTGGGAAAATAGATGCAATATTAATTTATGGTTGCAAAGCGTTTGTAATTACGTTCGATATACAATCATTTATTTTTATCTATTAAAGGATAACCATGTACAAAACAAATACAAATAAATGTTAGGTGCTATTACATCTGATACAGTTCTGCTTTGTGGCTTGCCATAATAATATCACATACCTACCGAAATATATGAAACTGATAATAATATTAATTAATACTAAATGCACATATGCATCTGTTTGTGATTACTTTTTATGGATCTTCTTCTGCATCTTCAAATTGACCTGCTTCAATATCCATAGCTTCCTCCGCTTCAGTACCATTGTGATTAGGCCCTATTTGTTCTGAAAAGAAATGTTAAAGTTGCGTAAAGAACATTCCTACCTTAACGCATAATCACCTGTTGGTAAGATATATGGAGCATCGCCAGCACCAACTTCGTAATACTCAAAATCATCTTCCTCCGCATCCTCATAAATCTCTTCTTCAGCTGTAAGTATTGGACATCACAGATATTGTCTGGACATTTTTCGTTACATGCAGCAGTAAATCCATCATATCCATGCTAATTACCATCAGAGAAACTGTCTTGTGGATCTGGATGAAGCACCTGACATTGATTCATCGCTTGAAACATGGCTTGCAAATTATTTGAATTATCTGGTACAAATCTCATCTCTGTCATTGGGGCATCTGCCTCCTCATCCTCATTTTCTGAACTATTATCAGAAGATGGTGGTATTGGCATATCTATGAATACAATGTAATATAATATAGCATAAATATATAGACGCATAATATGTGCGCCGTGTCAACCTATTAGTTAACACACATTTTGAATTATAAAGAACCTATTTTATGCGGGAACCAGTTGCCTAGATGAATAAAAATCTTTCAGTTTGTTTATTAACTGTTTGAGTGCGAACGAACACGATGGCATTCCTCATATAGTACAGCTAGTGTGCAGAATGCATGGACCTGTTGTTAATACTGGCATTTTTACATTTACTGGTAATACTTATGTTTACAAAAAAAAAAACGTTCGTTGTTATTCGATTTGACAATATAAGTCAGTTAAAAATTTGTTCATGTTTCAATTTCATAAGTAGCATCACTTTCTGCATCTTTGCAGTTAACTGCCTCGACTATCTGATGTTAATAGGAAAAAGCACGAAAAGAACAAACCGTAAATATACATCAGTAAAAAAAGTTGACTATTCACACAAGGCATTTGGAGAACTCAAATTTTGTTTACAATATTAACACGTTCACTGTCAAGCGTATTTTGCTATGTATTGCAGAGTATGATTAAATTGTGCAAAATGAATGTAATGCATAGTTTTTCGAAGCTAAAGTATTGAAGCATAATTTCAATATCAATTGCTTTTACAGGAGTGCAAATAGGCTTCATGGCGAATTCTTTTGCATTTATACTAAAATCTTTTACCACCGTGGCGGTCAACGTGTTAAACACCTACTGAATTCTACTTGCATTTTCATGAACACTAAAACAAGGAAACTTATGCATTTGATAACATTTTTTATATATAAACGGAATTCAAAGCTTTGTACACACTCAGTAAATACATGAAATAAGTATTACAAGAGTCAATTAAAATTTTATTAAATATTCACACACAATTACTTACTTGGTAGGTCTACTTTAGCATCGACCACTATATATAAACATTGTTGGGGATGTACTTGTTCGTCTCGTGACACAGCATGTAATGAAATGTGTGGATACTCAAGTGAAAATCCTTGCTGTGTATCGCTGTTTACCCAAGATAATAGACTGCCAAAGAGAAATATATTATTGCTTACAAATATATGTATATGCTTATAAATTAACCATTTGAGTGCCCAAGGGGGTCTAATCAAATCATAGCAGTTAGAATTTAATTGCTCACCATAAGTAGATACTTTTTTACTTATCTTTTATTGTTCATAATCAAACACATTTTAAGATAATTTGAAAAATATGAATTTAATTATTATATTAATAGTTTAATTATCATATAACAAAATACTTGCAAAACGAAATTAAACATAACAGATAAATAATATTAACCAGATTTGTTTGCATACATGTTTCTCTAAGCATAATGTAAGTAGCCCTCCTTTAGATTGTGCCCAGATTCAGTTTGATCTTCTAATCGCATTTGCATTATTATTGCATACCACATATCACAAACTGCAGCCAGGCAGCATCTTTAAATCATGAAATTTTGTATAATTTTGCAGGTAATTATTCTCACGTTTTTTCACATTCAATTTCATTCATTAAGTGTTACTTCAAATTTGTAAATCTGAAGCTTATCTATGAACACAGACAACATTTTGTAAGATTGGACAATTCTGTATATATAGAGATCATGATCAGAAGTTATAGTTTCGGTTTGTATAATTGTTCCACCTTATTGACAGTACACATCGTTTCCAATTTTCTGAAATATTTGTAGTAATGTTCTTTCTTTTTTTGATGGAGTCCATACCATAATAATCTGTATGATCTCCTTGTACAGAATATATCTAGCGCAGAATAATCGATACTATATCTAAAAGTTTATTGCACATGCAATACAGTTTTTAAAACATAATTATTGTCATCATAACTAACTATTCTTTCCAAAATTTGATTCCACTATTTCAATGCTGCCAGTCCATGTTTTTACCTTTTTCAATCTTGAAACCATTTAATTATACAGAATCTACAGTTTAATGCTGTTTATAGCAAACCTATATTTGATTTTTGACATCTACTTTCCTTAACCCTTAACGTCCCGTTGCTATGGAGATATATAACATTTGTCTCGTAATATCATGTATGTAACGTGATTATACTTAAAATGCTGTTTTACTTTTGGCGTTAGGTGTGTTCTTTACTTGAACAGTACCACTTCTGTAATTTGTAATTGAATTACTATTTAACATTGTATCTGTCGATAAGAATATGGAGAAAGAAGGATGTCATTATGAGAATTTGGAGTCAAGTAAACGTAGACATATTTCATGTTGAAGTGTTCTAAAATAATTTAAATGGAAAGCTTTGCACAATGAGAAAAGTCCAAAAGGTATTGGATTGTATGTTCTAAATGATAAGAAAAATGCATATTGAAAAATGTTTTAAAACGTATTTAAACGTTTTAAAACGTATTAAAACATATTTAAACATTTTAAAACGTATTAAAACGTATTTAAAGCTCTATTTACATTAAAGTAAACCGTATTTATATAGCTAATAAAAAGAAATAACAAATTTATGGATAATCGCCTACTTTTCTTTAAACTGAAGCTTTCATTCTTGAAAGTGAAAAAGTTACCAGAGCGGTAAGGGTTAAACGTTAAAAACTCAAAGAGAATTTATAAAAAGAATAAATTTTCAATCATTTGAGACCAGAAGAATTGTAGGTCTTACAAACACAAAGTACATGGGACATATGTAACATGTACAATGTATTATTTATATAGATATATATTACAACATAATCTGGATTACTTTTGCCAGACACTTACTTTCTCTCTGAGGAGCATGAACGGGATCATGCATTTTCATTATTTTCTTTGCCATGGTTACGTTTTCTTGTCTAATCCAACATAATTAGCCATTCTTTGAACAAATATTGTTGCATACAGTTAGAATGTTAACGTTCAATTTTGTGAGAATTTTGGTACCCAAAAAACCACTGTCAGTCTCATTAATTAACACATTGCGGACGGGTCACGAGATTTCTTGTTTTAACGTTTATCGGTACGTTGCTAAAGTAATGAAGCCTTGCAGCAATTTTTGATAGTATAATTGTGAAGTAAATAAATGTTAAAATGTTGAAAAAGTGCGAACATAGCAGTCAGTATTAAAAAAACCTTGTATGTATTGTACTCAACTTTTTAGGACGCTGAGAAATGTGCGAGGTCTGGATGAGCAAGAACGCCATCCGCAATGTGTTAATAAATAAAACAATCAAATGAACTATTACATAAACACACCTTTTTAAACATACAAACATTGAAATTTAGTTCACGTTTTACAATATGACAGGGAAAACCATTATTTTCTGTAGCAAGAGACAAAATCAACACTACTGAACGTTTACATAGCAACGAGAAAACGTAGCGATTCAGGATCACTGCTGATACTTTTCAGCGGTAAATACTGTCAAGCACAATAACACAGATTGTGATTTGCACACGTAGCACATATAAACATCGTCAAGACCCTTGGTACCCAAAAGGTTACATACTAAACGCAAATCGCAAAGATTGAGAAAAAACGATTACTCAACCTTTCTGTAATATAAAGAGTTCCTTTTCCCACCTCTCTGTCATTGATAAATACTGTTGTGTTGGGTTCCTCATGGTGCACACCTTCTTGCGGTGCTAGGAAATTGCTAAGGACTACCATCGTATCTGAAAAGAAACGAGGATAACAACATGGCAATTTCTTGTGCGCAATCAGTAATTTCAACTCGCAGAGTGTTTACTTTGGCAGTGACACTTTCAAAAATAAGCGCATAGCTCCCCAAAAAGGTTGATCGAGAGCAACGGTATATTAATCAAGGTCAAGCCGGAATTGCAACTTTCAAATCACTTAAAATTTGATAAACCGTTTGTGCCCATAAACGTCAAATTACGTGACACCTCCGAATAACGAAGTAATTGCAGTAAACAAAACTGCTAATCCGAGCGTAACATAAACTAACGAACCACGTCATGTAAATGTTGTGTGTACGTCAAAAAACCGGCCTTATGACACAACGTATTAAGGTTTATCACATAAACTTACTACCATGTTCCCATTTCTACGTCACATCGCTTGGTCAAACGAGCACTCACCTTTTTCAATCAATTCTCTTTTCGGAGAAACAATTGTAAACACTGATTACACCAATAAAAGTTTTCGAAATGAATGCGTCTATGAGGGGCGACTGTCACGCTTCAAACTGGAAAAGCCTTCTGGTCTCGATTTCCAACTTCACTTCCTTAGCACATTCAATAAACTGTCGCACCCTGTATACGATGTTATGAATCGACTGGGAATCTCCTCGTGGAATACGGGAATTCTCTTCCGTCGGTAACTTGATTCCATTCAGAAATGTCGCTGATTTGAAGATCGGCCTGTCGTCA
Source organism: Cryptocheilus praepositus (assembly GCA_033815515.1). NCBI lineage: Eukaryota > Metazoa > Arthropoda > Insecta > Hymenoptera > Pompilidae > Cryptocheilus > Cryptocheilus praepositus. The sequence continues at coordinate 1,578,218 of JAWWQZ010000222.1, read as the reverse complement.
TTCAAAACTAGTGCGTAGAAATGCTCAAGTAACCGAGGTTAACTTTTCTTTCTTCAGGCACCGGAATAGTGATGTTTGGAAATAATCGATCTAATAAAATCCTCAAATAGATTTCCGATAAATTAATTATACAAGTTCAAACGATGGTTGTCAGGACCTGCAAGAAGCGTTTATAAAATTCTACATGCGCATTCAGATGAATATTATTCGTTGCGCATATAATAAATATTAGTACACTATATTATGCAATCTACGAGGGAAAGTATCCGAGGTGGCGGTTGAATAAAATGTACTTCGCATAATCATGTCATGTAAAGTTGAAATGAAGGAAAAAAATGGTTGAGTACATTTTAATATAAACGTAATAATTTGTTCGTATTTTATATGCACGCCTTTTGTTGTTTGCTTATTCTGGCTTTTTTTGCCGCATCGCTGGTTCTGGCACAGACGATGTATGGGGATAGAGTCACCATCTTATGGGATTTCTAGTCCCAATGACTGAAATACCGACTTCGGCTAAAACTGAGAATGGCAGGGCGCAGCCTATGTATGAAAAGAATAAAAGTTGAAACTGTTCTACCTCATTTAGGGTTTAACACGTTGTCTGCCATGCGTATTTTACTAGGGTAAAGTACACAGTGATTGACCGCTTAAGAATAGTGGTTGAATGAAAGGCGTGTAACTTAAACGTGTAATGTTGCATTTTTTATTTTTTAGCGTATTAGGACAGAAAAATGTAAGAATATGTTTAGCCTGCAGCGAAACAGAAACAAAATTTTATTTATTAATAACATAACGATAAATTTAATATTGTCAATTAATAGTGATTGACCGCTTAAGAATAATGTTGAATGAAAGGCGTATAACTGAAACGTGTAATGTTGCATTCATTATTTTTTAGCATATTAGGACAGAAAAATGTTATTCAGCCTACAGCGAAACAGAAACAAAATTTTATTTATTAATAACACAACGATACATTTAATATTGCCAATTAATAGTGATTAACCGCTTAAGAATAGTAATTGAATGAACGTTGTATAACTTAAACGTGTAATGTTGCATTCATTATTTTTTAGCATATTAGGACAGAAAAATGTTGTAAGAATATGTTCAGCCTGCAACGAAACAGAAACAACATTTTATTTATTAATAACACAACGATACATTTAATATTATTAATTAATAGTAATTGACCGCTTAAGAATAGTGATTGAATGAAAGGCGTGTAACTTAAACGTGTAATGTTGCATTCTTTATTTTTTAGCGTATTAGGACAGAAAAATGTAAGAATATGTTTAGCCTGCAGCGAAACAGAAACAAAATTTTATTTATTAATAACATAACGATAAATTTAATATTGTCAATTAATAGTGATTGACCGCTTAAAAATAATGTTGAATGAAAGGCGTGTAACTTAAACGTGTAATGTTGCATTCTTTATTTTTTAGCGTATTAGGACAGAAAAATGTAAGAATATGTTTAGCCTGCAGCGAAACAGAAACAAAATTTTATTTATTAATAACATAACGATAAATTTAATATTGTCAATTAATAGTGATTGACCGCTTAAGAATAATGTTGAATGAAAGGCGTATAACTGAAACGTGTAATGTTGCATTCTTTATTTTTTAGCGTATTAGGACAGAAAAATGTAAGAATATGTTTAGCCTGCAGCGAAACAGAAACAAAATTTTATTTATTAATAACATAACGATAAATTTAATATTGTCAATTAATAGTGATTGACCGCTTAAGAATAGTGATTGAATGAAAGGCGTGTAACTTGAACGTGTAATGCGACATTCTTTACTTTTTTAGCATATTAGGACAGAAAAATGTTGTAAGAACATGTTCAGCCTGCAACTAAACAGAAATAAAATTTTATTTATTAATAACACAACGATAAATTTAATATTGTCAATTAATAGTGATTGACCGCTTAAGAATAGTGATTGAATGAACGGCGTATAACTTGAACGTGTAATGTTGCATTCTTTATTTTTTAGCATATTAGAACAGAAAAATGTTGTAAGAACATGTTCAGCCTGCAACGAAACAGAAATAAAATTTTATTTATTAATAACACAACGATACATTTAATATTGCCAATTAATAGTGATTAACCGCTTAATAATAGTGATTGAATGAAAGGCGTGTAACGTAAACGTGTAATGTTGCATTCTTTATTTTTTAGCGTATTAGGATAGAAAAAATGTTGTAAGAACATTTTCAGCCTGCAACAAAAGGGAAACAAATTTTATTTATTAATAACACAACGGTAAATTTAATATTGCTAATTAATAGTGATTGACCGCTTAAGAATATTGATTGAATGAAAGGTGTGTAACTGAAACGTGTAATGTTGCATTCTTTATTTTTTAGCATTTTAGAACAGAAAAATGTTGTAAGAACATGTTCAGCCTGCAACGAAACAGAAATGAAATTTTATTTATTAATAACACAACGATAAATTTAATATTGTCAATTAATAGTGATTGACCGCTTAAGAATAGTGATTGAATGAAAGGCGTATAACTTAAACGTGTAATGTTGCATTCTTTATTTTTTAGCATATTAGGACAGAAAAATGTAAGAACATGTTCAGCCTGCAACTAAACAGAAATAAAATTTTATTTATTAATAACACAACGATAAATTTAATATTGTCAATTAATAGTGATTGAACACTTCAGAATATTGATTGGATAAGGGCGTATAACTTAAACGTGTAATGTTGCATTCTTTATTTTTTAGCATATTAGGACAGAAAAATGTTGTAAGAACATGCAGCCTGTAACGAAACAGAAACAAATTTTTATTTATTAATAACACAACGATAAATTTAATGTTCCCAATTAATAGTGATTGGCCGCAGAAATCACAGTCATTGACTGTGTTATTTACAGTTTTTGACCACCTTCTAAACTTGTGAGAAATGAGAAATATTTAAGCGGTTAGTTTAACTGTATTACCTCTAAATACCTTTTCGACGGTAGCACCACGCTGAAACGTATCAGCATATCGAAATGAAAACGCAAAAATAAAATACGCCGCTTCGAACGCATTGCGTAGTATTAGTTATGCTAATAAAAAATAACAAAGAAATGCTAAAGACAGAAGGCTTTGCACATCATGACAACCGCAAACAAGCCGATGTCCATGCAGCATACGGGTATTGAATTACAATGATTTTTATGCGATTAAACGGTTTAAATCTATCAGCGGTCAATTACTGTTAAAATCCATTGCCGCGAATGTGGTGATTGACTACCCTAGTACTATCGGATAATTACGATATTATGAAATCGTGACGGATACAAAACCTTTAGTGAGTTTACTCCATCACATACAAATCATATATTTTTTCAGAAATACTATATAGACTGCAAAATGATTACAAATTCACCAGTCTTTTCTAAAAGATATCGTTAAGCACTTATCTCTTTTTCTTAAGAAATCTGTAACAATTCTTTCACAGCACGTTATTAATCACAGGTAATTTACACAAGAATTCTGTATTTCAAGACGGTCACATACAGAATGCGCTTTAAACTGATGTTCAAATTAATGAAAATATACCTATATTGATCGTCAGATATTCGTTCATGAACGCAGAACGGTAAATCACTGTATACCGGTCAATCACTGCCTAATTTACCCTATATTAAAACTGCAACGTGATGAAGTACTACAGAATATAATTGAATTGTGCAAAATGAAAATAATGCGGAGGAATAGGAGACCGAAGAATTGAATCGCTATTTAATATTAATTGCATTTACAAAATTATGAACGCTACCGATTGGGTATTTCTTTAATTTTTCGTGAGATCTTTTGCGCCGATCACCGATGACCACCATGGCAGTCAATGTATTAATCCACAATTGTTATTTTTAATGCCTCTTTATATTGTAAAATAAGGATAAAATCTCTAATATTTGAAGCGCGTTTCAAAAGATTTAAAAGGCAACATTGTAATGCTGCAAACATGTAGTACAAACGTATATGTTTTAATTCTAAGCAACTTAACGCTAAGCTTTTTTTAAGCTAAATTTAAGCTGAATTTTTAATGCTAAGAAACTGTTATTAATTTTGATTTGTTATTTTTTGCTAATATTCTTTAAACATTTAATTGTTTAAGTTTTCTAAAACTTATTTGTTAATAGCGTAATAATTTGTTACGCAGTTACTCAAACCGATATTCTGACACTTTTTAAAGCAGATCAACTTTTGTAAAATTGAATAGAATGTGTTGAATTTTGTTGAAGGGTTGCAAGACTCAATTCACTATATAAATATGCAAAAGTCTTGAAGAAATTGCAACTTACAGGATTGATGAAAAAAAATATAGTAAAGATTGGAAAAGCAGTAAATAGTAATTTATTTCGTACGAAGAAGTAAAAGTTTACTCTGTATCACTTCGAACATTTAATTTTGCAGTACGATCGAATAATTACAGTAACTTAAAAGTCTCATTCAATAATGTTGGTTTATTTAGATATCACAAAAGCTGCACTAATGACGGACTTTCATATTACATTACTATAATGAGAATTTGTAACCTATATAATTGCATTCTATTAATCAATCAGAAAGAAGGATACTAACTTTATCTCAGATAATTTTGTATAGAATTAATAAGTGGAAGAAGTTGTAGCTCATTCAATTAAAGGGAATTTTAGTAAAAGATGTATAATTGTATAAAAATGATAAGGAATACATTGCAATTGCACGTCACGCGTAATACAGAGAAATTATGAAAGTATTAAATTTCAAAATATATACTATAAGCATACAAATTATGCGCGCAATTCTACAGAACAGTGCAACTACGAATTATAGTAACCTTCTACGGCCAAATTTGAATTTTTCAATCATTTAGTGACCGAAGTCTACTCTAGTTATTTATCTCTTGAAACTTGTGGAATGAGAAACGACCATCGTTGATTTTTTTTGCTATAATTATGTACAGTATCCTGCATGTTGTCACTAGTTAGTAGTCCATACATGTGTGGCACTGAAATCAAATGCCAAACATAGTTAACCTTGTAAAAAATACCGCAAACTTGTACTGATACCCCAAAATGCAACATCTTTTGAATTTTCGAACCTTGCAAAAATGTTTCCAATCACAGACAAATTTTCATGTTTATGAATGGTATTTTATAAAAGAATTTCTACGAATAGTGCTTTATGAAAGAGTCGATACAAATGTGATACTGACATTAAATGTCAAACATGTTTAATCTGGTAAAAAAATGCCGCAAAACTTGTAGAGTACTGATACCCCAAAATTTTTGAATTCTCGTATTTGCCAAAAATGTTTGCAATCACAGACAAAATGTCATGCTTATAAATAGTATTCTATAAAAGAATTTGTTTGAAAGATTTTCTACCAACTGTTTTCTATGAAAGAATCCATAAATTTGCAGCTTCTTGCACAATTTACAAAACTGTTACAAATCTGAGAATTATACGTTCAAGATTTATTTGAATTTTAAGTTAAAAATTAGTGCTCACGTTCTTCTGTCCATACAGCGACAGTGTTAACATATGGACCGTTTATTTTGAAAGTGGTGTAAGTCACCTTTTTCAAAAAATAAGTGATCACATAATTTGTGATTAATTTAGTGTCAACCTTTTATTTAGAACCAGCTAATATTTTATATCTTAAAAAATCCCAATGCTTTGTTCAATTTAAAATTGGCCAATAAAAGAAATTGTGTAGCGACTATTTATGAATTGGTGCAAGTCCAATTTCCATAGACTATTTGGTATTATAGAAATGGCATTACGAAAAACGAATTTCTTGTACACACCACAGGATTATCATAATGTTATAAAACAATGTCAAAAACATAATAAATTTATTTTACACGAAATGAAAGGAGGAAATTTTGTTTCAACAGCAAATCTACAAAGGGCAATTCAAAAACGGGTAAAAAAAATATTAACGGAAAAAAAGTAAACTGGCTGAAAATATGTTGGACATTTTATATGAAAGATCGATTTATATAAAACAAAGGATTTAGGAATTTAGATTCATCAGCTGTACGTTGGGAAAGACATTTGTATAACAATGCCAGACCTATTAGATACGAAAAATGTAAGGATATAGAGCAGTTATTATCTTGTATACCTCCAGTGCATCATGAATATTTAAAACAGTAGTATATAAAGAGCATAAATAAATAATAACAATATCTTATGTTAACTTTAAAAATATATACATGTAATTAAGGTTCAAAATAAAAAATACCACGCCTATTTTATTTCTTCTTATTATCTATAAAGAAAATTAGGTTAATAGAAAATATACTTTAAATGTTATTTAATTTTTTATCATTGAAATTAAATGATTTTTACAATTGACTAATTATGAAAATGGTGTAAGTCCATTTACAACCCATAAATATATATTATTTTAGTTAAACTCGCCTAAAAAAATAGATTTAATCAATTGACATATTTATAAATCAGTAGAAAAATTGCCAGACTTGACATAATTAATTAATATTTTTGAATTAACTAATACGCTAAGCTTTAATTTTCTCGAAAGAACAAAAAATGGACTTGCAGCACTTTAAAAATAAACGGTCGATACAGAGCACTCATAGAACGAATGCAATCAGTACCAATGGAACAACACGTAGCCAGTCAGAGGAAAGAGTTAAAGCGCCACATTTGATCGCTTCATTTCAACAGCACACGCACTCATGCATTGTCGACCGTCGAAATAACAAAACGAAAAATTTCAATAACTACTTTTCTGGCTTCAATTATCTTGAATAAACTTGATATTCGTAATTAAACCCTTCAAACCCGAAATTTTTTTCGTTTAAGAAAAATTATTTTTTTACACTAAAATTAACTTAATTCATGTGAATGAAGGCAGCAATATACTTTTTACAGAAACATACATACAACGTACTTCTTACGATTTTTTTACAGAAACGTACATTTTAATGGACATATGGTCCTTACGCAAAATTTGTAACATTTAGAAGATCCTGAGAAATATTGGTACAAAAAAATAAAATTCGTATTCGTAAAAATAATATACGTAATAAAATACAGCATGAAAAGTATTATGTACAGGTAACCCTCCTATAACACGGTAGTTAGGTTCCTAGAAAATGCCGTGTTGTGTGAAACCGTGTTGCATGAGACCCAGAGCCAGTACAAAAAGGGGGGTTACGTTCCAAAAACTTATTAAAAACAAATATTTTTTTAATTCGACATAAACAACTTAATATTTATTAAAAATATAAATGTATGTACAACACAAAGTAAAAAAAAAAAATTTAATCTAACGCAACCATAATTTAATGAATTTATTCGTCGTCACTACTCAGTATAATCAACCGAGAACGTTTTTTCGGTGGAACGATATCGCCTTCACTTTCAGAACTTTTTTCTCTATTTAAAGTTTTTGTATGTTTTCCCCTCTTAAAAAAAATCTGTAATCGAACTTTGCTTGCTGGTCCTTACTAGGTCATTGTAAATTTCGCGGTATGGAGCTAAACAGTTTTGCAGCTCCCTTTTGAATCTTCGACTTCTTTCCGTGGAACGGTCTGTATTCAAGAAAAATGACTCGAGATTTTCCGCTAAGCATAGGCCTTCTCGTATTTTTTTTAATATTAAATTCTTAACAGCACAATCTTCATCAGAGCTAGCGTCCTCAAAATCGATTTGATTTGCATCTAAGGATGCCATTTCCATCAAATCCGCTTCCTCAACTTCTTCTTCCTCTAATAAATCTTGAATGTCTTTGGTAGCCATATCCACAAAACCTTCGCCTCCGATTGATTTAGCGACTTCTAATATGGCACCAATTTCATTTTCTGATGTTTCACGCATGATTTCTGTTTCAACTGAAGAGGGCCATATCTTCTTCCAACACGCATTTAACACTTTGCCGGCCGCTTGTTTCGAGCATCGCCTTTACGCTGCCGCCGGCGAATTTCGCGCGGATTCTACTGCTACTATATTTACGCTATCCGTTGTATATAGGGTATGGTTATTGTTAAAAGTGGCACTAAAATGAGTGTTACACAAATTTTAATGAATATTTTTATATCCTTAACACGTTCAAGCGTATTTTGCTATGTTAGAATCGCGATGCGATAAAATACTGCTTTTACAAGATTGCAAGTAGGCTTCATTGCGAATTTTTTGCATTTTTAGTCAAATGTTTTGCGCCGGTCACCGCGTATTTTGCTATGTTAGAACCGCGATGCGATGAAATAGTGCAGAGTATGATTAAATCGTGCAAAATTAAGGTAACGCAGAGTTGTTAGAAGCCAAAGTATTGCACCATTAAGTATAGTACCATTTCAATATCAATTGCTTTTAAAAGGTTGCAAATAGGCTTCATTGCGAATTTTTTGCATTTTTAGTAAAATCTTTTGCACCGGCCACCAGTGACTACAATGGCAGTCAACGTGTTAAAACAGAAGCATAGTGGAAACATTGTCGCTGTGCTGAGCCGGTGTCACGCGTACGTGATTTCGGCTGATAACCGTTGGCGAGCAAATGTCACGCCAGCGTGACAGCGGCATTCAAAGTGTTAAGGTTGATGTTTTTATTTCTTTCAGCGACAAAGATATGTCCCCAATGTCCTACGGGGGACACAGGCCCCGATAAGAGGAACAACCGTGTTATAGGATGCCGTGTTGTAGGAGTGTTCCCGCAATTTACGAATCGTGTTATAGCGAAACCGTGTTATAAGATACCGTGTTATAGGAGGGTTACCTGTACATTGTTGTGACGTGTATCTTCATTGCGTTACGGGACTCCACCTTTTGGCACCCACCTGAAGGTTTGTCCCCCACGCCAGGCGTATCGCCTGACTTTTGTTTACAGCGTGCGAGTTGCCGGTGCGCTGTGTGTTCTTTCGTTTGTCTTTGCGATGTACGGGAGCGCAATACAACAAAATAAAATAAATAAAAATAATTAATCAAAGTATAATAAAGAAATGATATCAAAATAAAATTACAAGTAGGGGAAAACAAAAATCAAAAAATAAAAGAAAATTTAATTTATCATACCTTTTGCATCATGGATTTACAAATAAAAATATAAAATAAATATTTTCTCGAAATTAAATGAGCTATTATTATAATAAAATTAATATAACAATATTATTTTAAATATATATATAGAAATGAAAAGTTATTCAAATTTAACAATATCTAGTTTTTTAATAAATAAATTCAATTTAAGCTAATTATTTAAATTTATAAAAATATAAAATTTGATAAAAAATTAATTAGAAAAGAATATATGGGATAAACTATATATTTAATATTAAAAGAAATAAAATAAAACAAAAATGTAGAATTTTTATTATTCACCATTAAAGAAAATGTAACAATTCATCAAAGATAAAAAATAAAATTAAAATTTTAAACTTTAATAATTTAATTAAAAAAATAATTTAAACTAATAAAATTATAATATAATGTAAATACAAGTAAAAAAATATTTAAAAAATAATAAAAAATAAAAAATATTAATTTAAGGAATTAGGCAAAATAAATAATTTTCAAATGTTTAACAAAAACATTGCTTCTAGAAAAAAATTTGAAGTAGGTTCTGCTCACTGAAAAGAAATTTTAAAGAGCTGCAGTAATTTAACTGTACTAAGGTAGCATAATAAATTGGCTTTTAATTAAAGTCTAGAATGAAAGAAAAAATGAAAAATTAACTGTCTCAGATTAAAATATTGAAACTTAAATTTCAGTCAAAATGCTGAAATAAAATTGTTAGACGATAAGACCCTATAGAATTTTATAATATAATAATATTTATAAAATATAATTTATAATATAATAATTTATATAACTTATAAATGTAATTATATTATTTTATTGGGGAAATACATAGATTTAATAAACTCTAAAAAAAAATAAACATAAATAAATGAATAAATGATAGGATTTAAATTATAAATTATTAAAAGAACAAATTACCTTAGGGATAACAGCGTAATATTAATATAAAGTTCACATTTACCTTAATGTTTGCGACCTCGATGTTGAATTAAAGTTATTATTAAGTGTAGAAACTTAAATAATTAGTCTGTTCGACTATTAAAACTTTACATGATTTGAGTTCAGTTCGGTGCAAACCAGAACGGTTTCTATCTTCAATAAAACAAATACTATATTGTACGAAAGGACTTAGAGTATATAATAATTATTAAAAAATGAATAAAAATAATTAACAATTTGTCTTGGCAGATTAAGTGCAATAATTTTAGAAATTAAAAATACATTTTCCTTTAATGTAGGCAATATAAAATAAATTAAATATATTTATTCAATGCTAATAAGTATATATAATATATTAAATATAGAAAATGTTAAAACATTTTCTATATATTTAAATATATAAGTAACATAATAAAATAATATTTTATTAAATTATAAAATATTAACAATTTGTCTTGGCAGATTAAGTGCAATAATTTTAGAAATTAAAAATACATTTTCCTTTAATGTAGGCAATATAAAATAAATTAAATATATTTATTCAATTCTAGTAAGTATATATAATATATTAAATATAGAAAATGTTAAAACATTTTCTATATATTTAAATATATAAGTAACATAATAAAATAATATTTTATTAAATTATAAAATATTAACAATTTGTCTTGGCAGATTAAGTGCAATAATTTTAGAAATTAAAAATACATTTTCCTTTAATGTAGGCAATATAAAATAAATTAAATATATTTATTCAATTCTAATAAGTATATATATATATAATATATAAATATAGAAAATGTTAAAACATTTTCTATATATTTAAATATATAAGTAACGTAATATTTAAATATTACCAATTTGTCTTGGCAGATTAAGTGCAATAATTTTAGAAATTAAAAATACATTTTCCTTTAATGTAGGCAATATAAAATAAATTAAATATATTTATTCAATTCTAATAAGTATATATAATATATTAAATATAGAAAATGTTAAAACATTTTCTATATATTTAAATATATAAGTAACATAATAAAATAATATTTTATTAAATTATATTAAATTATAAAATATTTGTCTTGGCAGATTAAGTGCAATAATTTTAGAAATTAAAAATACATTTTCCTTTAATGTAGGCAATATAAAATAAATTAAATATATTTATTCAATTCTAATAAGTATATATAATATATTAATTCTAACAGGTAACTGTGTTTTCTTCTTCTTCTGTATTCTGTAGATAAAATGCAATTGTTTAATATTCTATATATATACATAATAATTAATATGTTTAATAATTTGCAGCCAGCTTGTTTTTAAACAATTACTCAATTAATATATGTATATATATAATAAATAAATAAATAAATATATATATTATAAATAAATATGAATTATCCATATTATAATATTAATTACGTATCATTTATTAATAACGATTTATTACTATTTGTTTTTATTGTACATTGTGCTTTGTATTCTAGACTCTGGGGCACTGTATAGTTATTTTATCCTATTTATTATTACAATAAAGTGTAACAGCAGCAAAGGTCTGCACTAATTTTCAGTCAGCTTGTTTTTAAACAATTATTAAATTAATATATACATACACAATTAATAAATAAATAAATAAATATATATATATTGTCAATATATATTAATTATCCATATTATAATATTAATTATGTATCAATTATTAATAATGATTTATTAATAATTAATTCATTATTATTTAATACATAATAAATAATTTATTAATTAATTGCTAATAAAATTATAATATGGATAATTAATATATACTAATTATTCATATTATAAAATTAATTATGTATCAATTATTAATAATGATTTATTAATAATTAATTCATTATTACTTAATAAACAATAAATAATAATGAATTAATTAATAATTAATTAATAATAATGATTCAATTAATTATTAATAATATTATAATATGGATAATTTTTATATATTAATTATATATATACATGTACTAACTAATTTTCAGTCAGCTTGTTTTTAAACAATTATTAAATTAATATATACATACACAATAAATAAATAAATAAATATATATATATATTGTTAATATATATTAATTATCCATATTATAATATTAATTATGTATCAATTATTAATAATGATTTATTAATAATTAATTCATTATTATTTAATACATAATAAATAATTTATTAATTAATTGCTAATAAAATTATAATATGGATAATTAATATATACTAATTATTCATATTATAAAATTAATTATGTATCAATTATTAATAATGATTTATTAATAATTAATTCATTATTACTTAATAAACAATAAATAATAATGAATTAATTAATAATTAATTAATAATAATGATTCAATTAATTATTAATAATATTATAATATGGATAATTTTTATATATTAATTATATATATACATGTATTAACTAATTTTCAGTCAGCTTGTTTTTAAACAATTATTAAATTAATATATACATACACAATTAATAAATAAATAAATAAATATATATATATATATTGTTAATATATATTAATTATCCATATTATAATATTAATTATGTATCAATTATTAATAATGATTTATTAATAATTAATTCATTATTATTTAATACATAATAAATAATTTATTAATTAATTGCTAATAAAATTATAATATGGATAATTAATATATACTAATTATTCATATTATAAAATTAATTATGTATCAATTATTAATAATGATTTATTAATAATTAATTCATTATTACTTAATAAACAATAAATAATAATGAATTAATTAATAATTAATTAATAATAATGATTCAATTAATTATTAATAATATTATAATATGGATAATTTTTATATATTAATTATATATATACATGTATTAACTGAATAATTGTTTAAAAACAAGCTCATTGCAAATTACTGCAGACCTTTGCTGCTATTACACTTTATTTTAATAATAAATAGGATCAAATAACTGTACAATGCCCCAGGGTCTAGAATACAAAGCAAAATGTACAATAAAAACAGTTTAGATTAGTAATTAACAAAACGTATTTTATTCATTTAAATTTCCGCGCTTTTTTAAGAAATTTTTAAGCATCGACATCTTATTAATTTTATAATAAATCTCTCCCTTCATTCTATTAAGACTCCACAGTACTATAATTAATAACAATTGGTTTGGTACACGTAACAGTATCATAATATTAATTTTTAAATAATACGTGTTTAATACAAACAGGCATTTGACTTTGATATTAGTGGCGCCATCTCTCTGAAATTCCCGCAAACTACTCGTCGGCCATCTTTATTTGTGGCGCCGTCTCTTTGAAGTTTTCGCAAATTACTCATCGGCAAACGGTATATGTGGCGCCATCTCTTAGAAGTTTTCGCAAACAACTTATTGGCAATCAGTATATGTGGCGCCATCTATTCGCAGATCTCAGAAACTACTCAATCACCAGAGTCAAGTGCGTGTTTGTATTAAATATTTATTAATTATAAATAAATATAATAATAGCGTTGCTAAATGTATAAAACAATTTAACAACAATCCTGATATTGTGGAGAAGTAATAAAAGGAGTAGAAAGAATTTAATATAAATTTAATTGTTTCTTTGACTTGATTGGCTAGTAGTTTACGGGAATATGGTAAGATGGCGCCACACGTAATTTTCGATAAAAAGCCGCTAAAATTTAAATAATTAAACTACCAGCATATTCCTGCCACCTCTAAAATATTTTCATTCTTCTGTTACAAAATCCCTGAATTTTCTGATAAAAATTCATCTTCCCGAATTCTCATATTCTCCTGTTAAAAAATCCTGGAAATTATCCGGAATAATTCAGGAAATTGTAAAAGTTGTATTCAAACAGAATGCTGAAGTAAATTTTCCACCGAAGAAATTTTCGATACCTTCTGCCACCTCCTGCATACTTATATTCTCCTGTTACAAACTCTCGAAATTCAAGTTAAATTCATCCGGTGAAATTCGGAAAATTCCGAAAATTCTGAGATATCGTATCAGGAGAATATGAATGCCGAAGAGGTGGCACAAGTCGCCGCGAAATTTTACCGAAAATTTGAGATATTGTATCGGAAGAATATGAATACCGAAGAAGTGGCACAAGTTGTCCAGAAAATTTTTTCGAAAAATTTGAAATATCGTATTAGGAGAATATGAACACTTAAGAGGTGGCACAAGTTGCTCCAAATTTTTTCGGAAAATTTTCAGATATCGTATTAGGAGAATATGAGGACCTAAGAGGTGGCACAAGTTGCTCCAAAATTTTTCGGAAAATTTTCAGATATCGTATTAGGATAATATGAAGACTTAAGAGGTGGCATAACTCAACTCAAATTTTTACAAATTTAGGGTTGAGTTTATTGTTTAAACCGAAGCTGATTTTGAACTTTCACCAACTTTTTATGCTTTTTACCACTGATTTAGCAATACTTACCACTTTTAAGGATCCTTCTATGGTATTTGTTTAGAAGTCTGCGACATTAAAATTCTTGCCTTCTTCAAACATCGCCTTGCTTTTTTACAGTTCCTCAGTAGCGTTGGATTAATTTTTGAATGTTTTACGACAAAGAATTAATAGCAGCGAGGGATAGTGGATAAATGGAATCTTATAACTAATTGATTAGAGAACGCAGAATTAGATTTAACTCATTTATTTTCTCATAAAATACTGTACAAAAAATTGTTTAATAAAATTTATTCTAACACTTCCATACTTAGCGTAATGTAAAATTGCATTAGAATATAGTCTAGTATCTCAATAATTTGTAACTATTTGTTCGTAAGTCAGTTGCGTTCCAATCTGGAGTGTCAAACAATGCGCATTTGATGATTTGTTGCTGCGATCTTATGAATGCGAAGCTGCTCAAGTTAAAATGATGGTGCGATGTCCTGGCGCCTGTAATAAACAAGAAAAATTTATTATTACGCATGAAATATCATAACTTGTATAATAATATAGAGTATACAATAAAAAGAAAATAATAGATGTGTCGCAGAACAGTAATAGAAAGAAATAAGTTACGGAAACATGCAATTAATAAAAAAGAAAAGAAATTCAATCAGATAAGTATGAAAATTGAGTTTTGTATAAAGTAGGGTATCTATATCCAATAAAAATCATGTTTCGGTCCATTAAAAATATTGCGGAGAAGACGTATGGTATATTAAAAAGCAATAATCAGTGTTTGACACTTGATTTTGACGCAGTGAGTTAAGGAACCGTAAAATATTATACGTATTCAAAACTACTAATTGCGGAGACTAAACGTGCATTCTATAATTAAAAAATATGTGATTTTATAAGTGAACGCTTTATAATAAATTGTTTATCAAGTAGACGTACCATATTTGTGGCTGTAAAAGCAATCTGAAATTGCGTCAATTAGTTTTGTAAACAAACGATGAATATATTCATCTAATAAAATGTTTACGCAACACAAAAACACACTTGGACACATCGCACTTTCTCAATAATTTATTTCTTGAAAACAGAGCATATCAAAAACATGCATCGCACCTCTTTGATCTAGATTTCCTTCGCTTAGAAACAAGTACACAACGCACAGCGTGAACTTAGTTTAGTTAACATTTGATAAATGTATGTAGATTAGCAATCTACGGAATGATATAAAAAATAGAAAGTTATACGTTATACCAAGAACGTATGTGTCTAAGTATTACTTTGTCAGTCTTATGAGCAACTAGTGTGTTGTTTGGTTTAAAGTTAAAGCTATGTTCTTAAAAGTCTTGGAAGGTGTTGCTTCCATTGTCCAGCAGTTGAAGTTTTACTCCGTCTCTCACGTCAGCACCAGGTTTTATGTCCACGTTGTACATATTGGCCTGAAACAACAAATATACATGTCTATCATATAATAAATGTATTTTGGTTATCGCAGAGATAAATAATGTCCTTAACATGTGTAGA
The DNA here is from genome assembly GCA_033815515.1 of Cryptocheilus praepositus. Taxonomy (NCBI): domain Eukaryota; kingdom Metazoa; phylum Arthropoda; class Insecta; order Hymenoptera; family Pompilidae; genus Cryptocheilus; species Cryptocheilus praepositus. The sequence goes on along the minus strand of JAWWQZ010000222.1, from coordinate 1,562,265 downwards.
ATTATTTTACAGGCATCGCTACATGCTTAGAATTATTGTACAGGCAATGCTACATGCTTAGAATTTACAATTCATTGATATTTATCATTAATTACTTATACGATCCAGGCGCGTACTGATTATTTGGACATTATTATATTTTGAATTGATACATATGCATCGATCCATGCTAGAATATGCTTAGAATTATTGTACAGGCATCGCTACATGCTTAGAACCTACAATTCATTGACATGTATCATTAATTACTTATACGATCCAGGCGCATACTGATTCTTTCAATACTATTATATTTTGAATTGATACGTATGCATCGATCCATGCTAGAATATGCTTATAATTACATAAGATCCACCGATATCACAGATTATGGTACTAAGACCATTACCACTCAAGAGCAATTAAAATAAATAAATAAATAAGAAATTCTCACCAACTGCAACGTAGCCAAAAAATATCTTGCAACTTCTGGCATCGTCTGGCCTTCAACAACTTTCTCAAACTCCAATTGCTAGTCGTCAGCTTTCCTCAGGACATCAATGATCTTCGTGGCGTATTCCTTGATCCTAAAAGTGCTCCTGCTTTCCGCCTCCGCCAATTTCGGCTGCAACATATCGTGCCACTTGGCAACTGCCTTCTCAATCTCCGTCTTTTCTTCGTTATCCTTGAATATCTGCTCCACTTTCTTGCTGATGAGTCGCTGATAATCAGTCTGCACCAGCGGACATTCAGGCGTCGAGGTCTGCAATTCTGTCTGATCGTCGAAAGCTGGGGAATCTTGAGACTCGTGGCTTATGGGGTCTTCAAAAGGGGTTGGGGACCTGCATGGCGATCCAATGTCATCACCCATTTCGACGTCATTTGAATTTGTTGGGTCCTGGGACTCTATGGGGGTGGGTTCCGGTTGGGTGTGTTTAGTTAGGGTCTTCGTGGCAAAGTAATGAAAGTCTGGCTTGCCAGGAGCATTTATGATGTCGTAGAAAGATTTTTGAAAATCCTCTAGATCCACTGTAATAAAAGGTTTACCGGTATTAAACATACACATATTATGCAAAAGCAATTAACACGTTGACTGCCAAGCGTATTTTGCTGTGTTAGAACCACGATGCGATAAAATACTACAGAGTATGATTAAATTGTGTAAAATGAAGGTAAGGCAAGTGTTGTTAGAAGCCAAATTATTGAAGCACCATTCCAATATCAATTGCTTTCACTAGATTACAAATAGGCTTCATGTCGAATTTTTTTGCATTTATAGTAGAATACTTTACGCCGGTCATCGGTGACCACCGTGGCAGTCAAAGTGTTAATTATTTTAGTGATTGAATTTTTGTTAGTTGAATATGTTTAATATACACGTATTGCACAGTGTAGTAACAATGCAGCATTTCAAAAAACATAGTCTACAGTAAAATGCAATTTTCACGTTTCACGAACATTTAATTATCGTCAATTATTAATTTTGTCGTATAAAGTGCTACTGCGGGAGTAATACTTTATACTGTGAAATTAGAGAGTGAATTTTCGGCGGCTCGTACACGTGAACATTTAACCGAACTTCCGGAACAGTTCGAAATACGTACTCCACTTGTGCAATGAAGTGCATCTCCGTAGTGCAATGAGGAACGCAACTTCATACGCATAGCACGATACTATGTGCTTTCGTAAGAAATTACATTCTCTCTTTTGTGCAATGAGATGTACTTCGTGTGTGCAATGTATACGTATTTCTGCTTAAAATTAAACTAATTGCTACCTTATAACTAAGACTTAACTCGCGCGACCAATTATTAAGAAACGCGTACTGAGATCGGTACATTCGCGAACGAAAACGTAAGACTGCACTGAGCACAACTGCAGTGTGTTCAACAGTAATTGATATAACGCGATTTCGCAGGAAAAGTAAATATGGTCGCGCGAGTTAAGTAAACCCAAGTATAGGCGAATCACTTTGAAATTTCCCTAATTATGAATGACTAGAATCTGAGTGATAGCCTATCTTGGCCCTACCTACTTATGTCTAATTTCTCATTCACACGGAGAAAGTATGCTACCTGCCTGCCTAACGCTATATTTAAAAAGAGCAAAACATTCACACCAACACAATCACTCCACGGTTCTCACACTACCGCCCGGGTGCAAAAGAGCCTAACCCTAGAGAGTACGTCCCGGGACGTCTCCGACACCCGAGCTCAAAACTGACTCATACACTTATCAACTACTACGTACCGATGCTGAAATCGATTGTAAAGTATAATGACCGAGCAAACTAACGCGTGACTCGACTTATTAAATATTCTGTACGACCAAGTGCCATACAGAACTCTTTATTGGATATTTAAAAAAAAAGACGATATGTAGACCGTATGGGCAACATATCGGCGTATTGAAGTACGCAATGAAATAATCTTTAATAATTGACGGAAAACGAAAAGCAATGGTCATTTTATGGTCTATCCGACGTACAAGCCACAAATCACTACGCATTCATACAGTGGCATGTACGTCGGCAGTCATTATCACAATACAATCGCCAATCTACGCCTTAAAACTAAACCGTACTCACCGGTCTGCACCATGGATGTTGCACCTGAGCACATGCATGATTGCAGACCTTAGTGACATGAGTACGGGCAAAAAAAGAGTACAAACCGTGCTTGCTGAAAGAATCCTGAGCTAAGATTAGTAGTATGCTAATTGTGTACATTTCTAAGCGGACTAATGTCTTGAAATGACTCGACTTTAATTTGATTTCATTATAAAAGCAAGATTTTCATGCAATACTGACTCGACTTTAATTTAATTTCATATTGAAAGCAAAAGTTAGCATGCACTACTGACTCGACTGTTTGTTTTCATGTTTCTAACATGGAAAAACAAACTCCCTCAAGCGATCCCACCATAGAAGCGACTTTTCTATTTGACACAAGTATAACATACGATGTCACTCTATGACGGGATCTACCTGTCGCGAAATGCCACCTTGCTCATTAAACTAATTACAAACGATCGCAAACGGTACGTTCTTAAAAGCGAACGTATTGACTCTCCTAGAACGCGACTCTAACTTTATACTAAAAGCCGTAATTAAACAACTTTTAGTGCAAACTTTGACTCTACTTTATCAAAGCACTTTAAACGTGCGCAACTTTTTTACGTAAAATATCCAAACGCGACCGCGAACGCGAGCAAATGTACTAAATTGAAATTGAGCAAGGGAGGCCTAGCCTGAGCTAATACACAGACATGAAAAATGTGCCTAACAAATGCCACTCACGAGTAGAGTTCTCGCAGTGCGAAAAGTCTACTCGCGGTCACTATGCTCGCCATTGATAACCATTTCAAAGAATAATTACAACCAGTCACTCGTGGCGCTTCGGACCATTCGCCCTACGACATGGTTGAGTGACCGGAGGGACTTAAAAATGGACTCACCCCCTGGTCAGCATACCACTGGAACACGCACCATCGACGGATCCTTGACCCTCAGTTCCTAGACCCTCAACTGGATTCTGCATTCTGAACTGTGGGACGAGGGCAGTCGATTTTGGAATCTCAAGAACCATCATATGGACAGACCCAGGCATCATAGACCCTCGGATTGAACGGTTTTCGGACTCTTAGCCTCCAGTCATCCATCCTCTCAGATTGAACGGTTTTCGGATTTCTAGCCTCCAGTCATCCATCCTCTCAGATTGAACAATTTTCGGATTTCTAGCCTCCACTCATCCATCCTCTCAGATTGAAAGGTTTTCGGACTCTTTAGATTCCAGTCATCCATCCTCTCAGACAGGACCAGGCATCTTCTTGATGCACTGACTCTACTACGCGTTACGCCCGAAATAATTTGCGGATTTCGCGACCGAATATAATATTACCGGCGAACATGACTCTACTTTCGCGGACGAAATAATAATTATAAATTTCGCGACCGAAAGATTTTAATCGGCGCAACAACACTGACTCTAATATTATAATTCGCGGTCGCGGTATATGCGTTTCGGTATACGTGTTCGCGACCGAGGTGTTTTAATGAAAAAATAAAAAAAAAAAATAGAGCAAAAATATTTTGCGGCGAGCAAACACTGACTCTAACGCGACGCGAAAAATATAGTTCGACCGAGGGGGACTTGTAACGGCGAACAAACACTGACTCTACTTCGCGTGATTCTACATTTTATTGCAAAGGGTTGAAGCTAAAGAGTCTGTGCGACTCCGGGGAAATAAAAGCGGACTTAAAAGCAAAATTGACTCTAAGATCGCATTGCGCGCGATCACAATAATTTGAAGAATGTTCTATGACACATCCCATCTTTTACAATACCGAATTGCAAGTACAATGAACGAAATACGCGTTAAAAATGTCGAAAGCAAATTGTCTTAAGTGGAAAACGACTCATGAAACTCGAGAAATAAAGTTCGAAAGAAATTAAATAATTGTTGAATAAGCGGGATGTGTGATAGAACATTCTTATGCACTGACTCTAATTCGCGAGCTTCACACGCGGGTAGAAGCTGTCGAAATCGCGACGCGCGGACTTCAACACACTGTCATGCGTCCGTTATTTCTCAGACTCTGGTTTTGACCTGACCACCCAGCGTACCCTTCGAGCCCGACCACTTCAAAGCATCCCGCTATCTTATCCTTAAGGACACTAACGATAACGCAGATACGCTGTACGCAGCTGTGCAATACCGATCCTGGTACTGTTCCCGCCCAAAAACGTCCTTTTCCAAACTTTCCCACGTATTTCCCCAGTCACGATTCTACCCAAAAACCCCCCGATATAAAACCCAACGTCTCGACTCCGAGTACATAGATAGATTCCCGACTCCGAAGTTGCAAGGAGGACCTCTCCCGTTGTTGTACATAATAAAACTTATACTATTTTTGCTGTTAAAAGCTTTCTAGTTTATTCACCTCGCGTTGTTCCGGTGTATCTTTAAGTAAAACGTTAGTGTTAATAGGCCGGCACGACAACACGCGGGTGGAAGTGAACGATTTCGCGGACCTCTCCATTCGCGGATGGAGATCACCGAACCGCGCGCGTGCCTCGACATTCGCGGATGGAGGCAAATACGTTCGAAATCGAGTATTCTAATAATCCAACACAGAATCTAAAGACCGACGAGGGGTCGCAAAGTTGCTGAAAGAAAGGGGACGGGGTAGTAAAAAGAAAAGTGTACGCAGTTTTCTAACGGAATTCTTTTTCAGTTACTGCGAATGCTGACGTGATTATACGAGGAATGTGTTAATCGTTACTGAAGGTTAAGTGAAGCTACGTTTGACGAAAGTTCATTGACTCTAGTAGGACCATATCATTGGGTGATAAAAACAAAACGCGAGTCGCAGCATTTAGTCACTGTGATCCTTGATTCAGATGAAAACATCCGATTCAAGGATAACAGTGTCCGGGTCACACCGCGTGGAGGCTGCTGCGAATTGTGACCTGTTCGAATCGTTATGTTGTTAGCAGATATATAGGAGGTAATAATGTAATGTTAGAGGAAAGCGTTGATTAAAATACATTAAACCACTGGAAAGACATGAAAGGTGTTCGTGCAATTAAAGGAGGCAAGGCAGGAGAAAGTCATGCATGCGTGCAATGATGTATGCATGTAAGAAGTGGTCTGGTGTTAGAACATATCGAAAAAATGAACATGCGTCTAAACTAATGATAAGTTAAACTAAACCAACCCAGGACACGAAAAAATCGTTATGTACTTATTTGACAATAATGACGTGTGAAAATTCATTTGTGGTTAAATAGGGAATATATAATAAAAACAGTTGAAGCTTACCAAAGTAGTATAAGCACACAGGGTGAGTAAGGCATTGGAATAAGCCATCAGACGTAGACGTTGCTGCACCCCACGTGGGAAAGCATCATTACTGCAACTGTCATTATGCACAGTCAGTATTTGTAAGTAACACCACAATTAAAATCAAAAGTTAAAATTAATTATTAATACTCACTGTCAAAATTGACTGCTGACACACTGTAGTAATATTCGGATTTAACAGCACTGTTCGTATTAGGCGTCCGTATTAATTGTATATAATCACTGTCTTCAGTCACTATCAGGATAGGCAGTCATAGTGAACTGTCATTGTTCACTTTTAATGTCCACGTTGCCACTTCACTTTGCTTTTGCACCGTAATAATACGTAAATCCAATGCTATATTAGTAGGAGATGCTATCCCACTGATGATTAAAGCAAGACTGAGCTTGCCGAGGCACCACATGTCACTTTACACCACTTCGGAAACTTTCGACGTGACCTCTGCGGCCGTCGACACAAGACTGACCTTTCCCGGCAAGTGCGCACCCTCTTCGAACAGATCGTGCGCAAGACGTCAAATTTTCATACTAACGTGCGCACATTGTTCAACATTTCGCTAAACTGTTTACATTCATTTTTTTGACGAACTATTCTGGTCATTTCGTTGAAAATGCTAAAAGTTCCGTGCCTAACGACAATCTACGTCCACTAATGCTACCAAATACTGTAATTATTAACTCCTTACTTAGATTTGCTTTTGAAAAATAATATCCATTCCCCGATTTTGTTCGTGATCACCGTAATACAATGATAAACAATATTATTTATAATTTAAATCACTTTTACATAACTTTGAACCAAATCTCTAACGATTGGTACAGATAAAACAGATGTTTCAAAGCTAATAACAATTACAGATAATGGCAAAAAAATTTCAAAATTTATCTATATTACACTACCAAAGAATTTCAAATTTCTTGATGCGATTACAACCTGAATGACAAATCGATTACAATTTGATGTAAAAATTGTTCGGAACGAGAGACTCTTAAAAATGTCACTCACCAATGTTTGTTTATTCGAACACCGTAGGAACAGCACAGCTAGCGGGCACATTTTAAATGCGCACTCCTTTATCCAGCGTTAAATAGACGGAATTAAGGATTTTCTTTACGTGTTGAATCTACAAAGCAACACAAACAATTGTAGTTTACTGTCCACTCAAAATAACAGTACCAACTGTTAGGCGATGGAAATGCTTAAAATATATTCTAATTTTTCTGAATACTGATCTTGATTCGCGACCGAAATGATTAAAACATTACTGTCGTGTTCAAACAGTTCTACGAATAATTATATTCAGGCAATACCGACTTTAATTGTTGAAGTATTCAACATGAACCAATGTTGTATGACCAACCGTCGAGGGCGTTTAAGGGGTTATGCCTACTTGGGTTGGTGAAAAAAATCGACTGTCTTTTTATTGCATTTTCCTAATGTACATCATTTTAAGAATATTTCCTCAAAAGTACATAAGAATCGGAGGACACGTTCAAAAATTATAAGCGTTTATTTGGAGCGCTACTATGTATGATTAGTAAAGAGCTTGAAACTTTAAACGCGATTATCTCGAAACTGTATTTCTTAAAACATAAGGTTGCGGTGACCACGATTTCTCAAAAACTACTTCACCGGTCGCACTCTAATTTTATATACTTATTTGTCATTACAATAGGCAGGGCCTGAACGAAGGATTTTTTATTTCAGTAATAAAAAAGAAAGTTACAACATAAAAACGAAAGTTAATTCACCTCGAAAGACGGATTTTTTCGTAAAAGTGTTGTCATTCTTGTAAAAATTCAAATTTTTCCAAATCCTTCGTTCAGGCCCTGCCTATTGTAATGACAAATAAGTATATAAAATTAGAGTCCGATCGGTGAAGTAGTTTTTGAGAAATCGTAGTCACCGCAAGTGGTGAAAATAAACGGAAACTCTAGGAGAAGAGCTATATTTCCCCCATTTTTTAATATTTTCTTATAAAAAAATTTATATAAGTACCACTAAATACGTACTTTTTGGTAGTATTTTGCGAATTTCAATTAGTACTCACTAAAACGGCAAAAAAAAATCTTGAAAATCATGTCATTTCGCCGATCCCAAGTAGGCATAACCCCTTAACCTCTTAGGCACGGCTGAACTTTACGTGGGGGTGTTTCTCGGTACGGTAGATTTCAACGCGAATTACGTGTAAATGATACGGCACTGCAATGTGTGACGGATAATGCTGTTCTTTACATAAGTACATTGGTATAAAGTGTTTGATGATTAAATGATCATTTTCCATTGGTATTTATAAAAACATAAGAATTTATAAAAACGTACAGAAAGATACATCCGCGTAAGCCACTACAGTGGTGTGGAACTTAGAATAAGATTAATGGGCTCGCTGCGTCGGGTCCGGTGCACGGTGTGTGTGTGTGTGTGTGTGTGTGTGTGGACGAGGGGTCTCTCCATCCTTAAGGTGCATCAGCGTGCGTGGAACGCAGTCATATGCCATTGGCTGCTGTTCCGGTTAGCATACAGAGCAGGACACCACCGACGGTGTCACGGAGGTCGGCCTCCGTCGCGAAGTGCACAAACTCATGTGCGTGATGGAGACTGCGAACGATTATGGCCTACTTGGCAAATGTCTCGCGGTCTCCCCTGCTCGGTAGAGTCATAGGGATGGCATCGGGGTGGTTTTAGTCGGTAAGAGCCCGACACTATCGCCGGCCCCTCCCCTCAGGGACCGGGGATGTCTGTTGGCAGTTTTCCACCTCGTCCAAAAAAAAAAAAAAAAAAAAAAAAAAAAAAGCCACTACAGTGGTGCGCCGTACAGAAAGATGATATCCGCGAGCGCCATTATAGTGGTGCTCAGTGCCTAAGAGGTTAAATCGAATAGCTACTGGTACCGCAACAGTGTGTGTGTGTGTGTGTTGAAACAGAGCGACAGTACGTGTACTTGCCTAACCTACACCATTGAACGGAATCGTAGATCTCAATATCGATCGATCTTGGCACATATACGATAAATAATCCGGATATTCGTCATTATTTAGTTGTGCACACAGGCCACGCACCGCGTGAAACACATAAATATTCCAAACTCACCGAAAATTAGGTACAAACTGCGAAAAATAGTATTTCAACGCCATGGCCGATCGCGGTTTCATCACTGGCAAAGACGTTGGAATTCACAGTCGAATATTTCGTATAATTCAACGAGTCATGCCATGCCATTGTAAACACGTGGTGCCCCTTACATAATATACAAAGATTTATCAAATTTGAGGGTTATACTAGAAATATTTAACAATAAAATGTGATAAATGTATCTTACCTCTCGTACTGCGCACCGTGTCACTGCCCGGCATAGACCGCTACGGTTACACAGTGCTGTACTGTGATTGGCTAGTCTGAAGTAATGGCTGCCGCTCGAAGCTGATTGGCCCCCACAGATATGCGTTTTCATTGGATTAAAAATATAATATTAAAAAAAGGAAAATGTCTTTTATTGTTTGACATACGTTTAATGCCGCGATATTTTTCTCTAATTAATTGTCTATGCGTTCCATGCACGAAATTATATAGCTGAATGTTATTTTCGCCGAAGGTGGGCCTATTGTAAGGTACGGTACTCCCTAGTAACTGCCTGCCTCTTTTTGGCCAACTGCCCAAAATCACAACCGAATTTTTCAATTAACATACGTTATTCTGCAAAGCCATTTCAATGTCGTATTGCTTAACCCTTTGCACTCGGTTGTCCCCTCTGAGGGGACAACGTAAGTCTAGCATATCACTCGGTTGTCCCCTCTGAGGGGACATGAAAGTTTATTAACGATTACGGAGAATGAACTTATTCCACCGCAATTTTTTAAGAACGACGTGTTCCCCTGTAGTTTTCTATTAAAATGGGACAAAAAACAAATCGAAATATGATAAAATTAACAAGATCCATGATAAATAAATCAACCGTTTTACACATCGAAAAAAAACGTGCGAAGTGGATTCACGACGGACTATACACTTCTCTAATCCGTTGAGCAATTTGTAGATTTACTGGATTAGGCATACAAAGGTACACGGGTATGACTCAATGATATGGGAAACTTGATAAGATAATAAAGAAAACCGAAAACTGAGAGAAGAAATTTACAAGATCTCAGTTCGCAATTCGCAATTCGAATCTCAGAAGAAAGAAAACAGCAAAAACCAATGACACACCACAAGTTTGTCAAAAGTCTTGTAAAGCAGTTGAGAGGTGATTTTCGATTTTTCAAAAACACAGGTGGAAGGCGGCAAACAACATTTTATTGTTAACCCTTTGCACTCGACTGTCCCAAAGGGGACACGAAGATACTTCGTGTTATTACTGAGGAAAATGTATATACAGAAAACGTTTGTTCAAATATTTGTTTCCTTAAGATTTTTCCGGGGAGTTACAAATTAAGGCAAGGAGATAGAATTAATAATCTGTGTGCTATTTAATATTTAGTAAATTCGTGGTCAATAAACTGAGAGGAGAATTCTAGCGACTGCAAGAACAACCTTCTATATATTCCTGCAATAGGCTGAATGATAAACTGCAAGTTATTGTATAAACATTGTATATGCTTGGAAGAAAAAATTACGCGTGAAAGATCATAAACAAGTTATTACTGCGATATGTGTTTGAATAAACCCGCAATGCACATTGGTGAATGAACTATGACGCATTCGAAAAGAATAGGCTATAAAATTTCAATTTTGTTTCAACATAAATGTATCAGCAAATTGGATGCAAAACGTGCTTTGAGCAAATATTTTTCAAAACTATACCATTTTTAACGAAATGTTGCGCTATTCGCTACTTCGTGAAGAAACATGTCCGAGTGCAAAGGGTTAAACGTGTACAAATCAACCTGCTATGCATATTGGGAATTTTCAGACTTTACCATACTGTAGAATATTATAAAAAATAAATTTTGATTTTTTTTTGTAAATATGTGTTCTTCAATGTCCACAAATTCATATAAACCAAATTTCATTACATTTCCTTACTTGGTTCGAAAATTATACTCTATAATATCACGTTTCCAAGGGTGTATGTTTTCGCGAAAAAGTGGCGTCGAGTTGCTGGTAGGTAACGTCCGAAACGGTGCCGAGTGCAAAGGGTTAATACTTAGATTCCATCGACAAAGTGGTTCGAAGGTGAGGTACAGCAGGTTCGATTTTGTATCGTTTGCCAATATAGAGAGCGCTCCATACAGTAGTCAATCCAAAAGATACAAGTGTTCATAAGAAGTTACATCTAGATCGGTGCCTTATCTATGTCTGCACCTTGTCTATGGTTAAGTGTATAGCGTCAGGACGATTATCTGACATAGTACATTTATGAGTAACCTTAAATAACTGTAGTATTGTCTGTGTAATTTAGTGGCTTTGTTTTCATACGTGCCCGTGTGTGCCTCCGCATCTTCCATCGCTAAGTTTTCATCAATACTTTGCATTTCATACACGTCGCAATGGTGGATTTTCAAAATCGCCCTGGCGGAAAAACTGGCGGCGGCGGGGTTGCTTCTTGGTCAGAAAGCAATCGTGATCGCAGAGAACGACTTAGACAATTGGCACTGGAAACAATCGACTTAAACAAGGATCCTTATTTTATGAAAAATCACTTGGGTTCTTACGAGTGTAAATTATGTCTAACGTTGCACAACAATGAAGGTAGTTATCTAGCTCATACGCAGGGTAAAAAACATCAGGCCAACTTAGCTAGAAGAGCAGCTAAGGAAGCTAAGGAAGCACCACAAACACTCGCACCGGAGAAACCTCGTGTAGAACCAAAGAAATTTGTTAAAATCGGCCGTCCCGGATATAGAGTAACCAAACAACGTGATCCAGAATCTGGACAACAAAGTCTGTTGTTCCAGGTTGATTATCCAGAAGTAGCTGACAATGTCATACCTCGTCACAGATTTATGTCAGCTTATGAGCAGAGAGTTGAGCCACCTGACCGCAAATGGCAATATCTACTGTTTGCTGCAGAACCATACGAAACAATTGCCTTCAAAGTAAATTATATTTATTCTAACAGCATGCAATAGCTTTAAACATGTATATAAAATTTGGATTAATATTAATACGTGTTTGGGACAACATGAACCTAAAGCCTATTAATATAAGTATTAATTTATTGCAGGTACCGAGCAGAGAAGTTGAAAAGGCAGAAGGAAAGTTTTGGACCCACTGGAATCGTGACACAAAACAGTTCTTTCTACAATTTGCATTTAAAAATGAAAAACCTTCTGTTGGTAAAGTACCACCACCTCCAGTTCCTCTGATTCGACCGGGTCTTGGTCCACCAATGGTGCCAGTGCCTCCACCACCAAGACCGCCTATGTTTAATCCAGTGCCACCACCACCTGCTCTATTGGCAACTGGAATGCAAATACCCCCACCTCCCCCACATATTGCATAATAAATGCTCCTGATTTGGGGAACAAACAAGAATCACTAACTATACGAAAATTTTATTTCAATTAAATATAAGTATGACAATTTTGATTAAACATATGTGCACCTATTTATTATTTACCTATCTTCTTATAGGCAGTTATTTGTGACAGGGAATGTATCTAAAGGGAACTCTTGTTTTGTATTGTTATAACGTACGACTTCGAGGTACATTCGGTACTACATGATTGACATATGGATTGCATTTTAGTTCAAACTTGACTTTAAACGAGTAGAGAATAAATTACGTATAGGTATAGGTAATCAGAATCCTTATTCAGAAGTATTCACTGGTGTTCAAAACTCATATAAAAGGTGGTTGGATATAAATATTTATGTATCTCTAGCTTGGCTTTTGTTTTTTGTTTTATTAAGAATGTAGACGATACAAGACGATTCGCAGAAGTACAGTTGTTGAATCAGGTTGTTAACACTCAAGATGTACAAAGCAGCATCAGCTTTCTAAAACAAATATTACTCAGGTTAGTATTGTGCATTGAAATAAAGTCAAAATTAAATTGGTTACTGTAATATTGTCAGTAAAGAACGACTCGACATGATTTAAAGTGTTGTACGCACTATGTCCGTCCGCCCGTTCGCAAATCATCATAGTGACTTTTCAATAGTAATAAATGTAAAATAGAATTGTTAATAAATAAGGTGAAATTTCTACACCAAATATAATATTCTTACCGAACGCTTCACGCACACAAAACGCAAGCACCACCTACAGCCTTAATTTTATCTTCAGCTTGCTTGCTGAAAAATTTGGCCTTAACAATAACAGGCTGCTTAGGGAGGCGGCCCTTTCCTAAAAGCTTGTAATAACCCTGAAAAAATTAGAACAAAAATGACATAATGAATAGGGTATGCATAAATGTAAAATTTATATATATTGTATTATTATATTAATATAACTTACTGCTTTCACAAGATCAATAACCGGAGCCTTGCCTTTAGCATCCTGGTACTTTAACCTGGTTTGTTCCGAGACCAACGTCCACAATTTGTCTATATTTAAAGCAGGACACCATTTAGTGTTGCGGCGTAAATGATAGTTTCTCATACCAAGCTATGAATTAAAGAGTACCAATTAGAGATTCATTGGTATTAGAAAACCATCTCAGTTCCTGACTTCTAATTATTCAGATATTTATATAGTACATTCAAAGTGTTTCAGTTCGCCGGTGAAAGCATATTCTCATCATAAGACCGGTTCACTTTGCCTAACAGAATTATATATATGCAGCAGCAACATCTTACCTTTCCGAAGTATCCTGGATGGTATTTGTCGAAGTTAATACGATGATGGTGCAGACCACCAGCATTACCACGGCCACCAGGATGTTTCCTGTGTTTACCTAGAAAGCGTGTGTAATTCGTTAGTGCGTTTCAGTCTTAGGAAAGGTTAGGAATCACTTCGGCGAATGATCCCGATAAAATCATTTGCTGTATAGGTAACGTTATAGCAGTTGGCTTCTGACTTTGAACAATGATATGTCCAAAAACGAGAACCAGCGCAAATAACAGAAAACTTACCGATACGGCCGTGACCGTGGCTGACGTGTCCACGCAACTTCCTTGTCTTCTTCTTGTGTGTGGACTGTAAGAACAAAGATTATTTACAGAAAAAGGGCGTAAACACAAGCACCGGCATAGCCAAGTTAGAGAAGTAATAAGCGTGCAACGCTTGTTCAAAATCATAGGAACGTACGGTAAACAGATTTACAGATATCACGGTAAATATACATGGCTAACGATTTTAATTTTGTGCGGAAGGCACAATAATGTTAGGAATATATTGAATCACGACGATAGCAATTAAACAGATGCACTATACACTCGTCAATCGGTCTACTGATTATTCACGTGTTCGGAGATTACGACAGATTCCACATGAGCACGAGAAACCTACCATTCTGGCAGAGACGGGAATAGAAAAGACTGTACCAAGTTTACGGAAGTCGGTCCCAAAAGTGACCGACTTTTACGCATGCGCGTCTTCAAAGTTGACAATCATGGACTAGGTAATATATTGAAACGTGTGTTTTCATGAAAATCTTACGGTTACCTCTTTGCGACCAAAACATCTGACATTTATAAACAAGGCACCGGATAAAAGAGACTTTTCGCTTAATTGTATTTACCAAATGAGATTTTACATAGCTAATAGACACATTGACAATCATGGACTAGGTAATATATTGGAACGTGTGTTTTCATGAAAGTCCTACGGTTACCTCTTTGCGACCAAAACATCTGACATTTATAAACAATGCACCGGATAAAAGAGACTTTTCGCTTAATTGTATTTACCAACTAAGATTTTACATAGCTAATAGACACATTGACAATCATGGAGTAGATAATATATTGAAACGTGTGTTTTCATGAAAGTCTTACGGTTACCTCTTTGCGACCAAAACATCTGACATTTATAAACAAGGCACCGGATAAAAGAGACTTTTCGCTTAATTGTATTTACCAAATAAGATTTTACATAGCTAATAGACACATTGACAATCATGGACTAGGTAATATATTGAAACGTGTATTTTCATGAAAGTCTTACGGTTACCTCTTTGCGACCAAAACATCTGACATTTATAAACAAGGCACCGGTTAAAAGAGACTGTTCGCTTAATTGTATTTACCAAATGAGATTTTACATAGCTAATAGACACATTGACAATCATGGACTAGGTAATATATTGGAACGTGTGTTTTCATGAAAATCTTATGGTTACCTCTTTGCGACCAAAACATCTGACATTTATAAACAAGGCACCGGATAAAAGAGACTGTTCGCTTAATTGTATTTACCAAATGAGATTTTACATAGCTAATAGACACATTGACAATCATGGACTAGGTAATATATTGGAACGTGGGTTTTCATGAAAGTCTTACGGTTACCTCTTTGCGACCAAAACATCTGACATTTATAAACAAGGCACCGGATAAAAGAGACTTTTCGCTTAATTGTATTTACCAACTAAGATTTTACATAGCTAATAGACACATTGACAATCATGGAGTAGATAATATATTGAAACGTGTGTTTTCATGAAAATCTTACGGTTACCTCTTTGCGACCAAAACATCTGACATTTATAAACAAGGCACCGGTTAAAAGAGACTTTTCGCTTAATTGTATTTACCAACTAAGATTTTACATAGCTAATAGACACATTGACAATCATGGAGTAGATAATATATTGAAACGTGTGTTTTCATGAAAATCTTACGGTTACCTCTTTGCGACCAAAACATCTGACATTTATAAACAAGGCACCGGATAAAAGAGACTGTTCGCTTAATTGTATTTACCAACTAAGATTTTACATAGCTAATAGACACATTGACAATCATGGAGTAGATAATATATTGAAACGTGTGTTTTCATGAAAATCTTACGGTTACCTCTTTGCGACCAAAACATCTGACATTTATAAACAAGGCACCGGTTAAAAGAGACTTTTCGCTTAATTGTATTTACCAACTAAGATTTTACATAGCTAATAGACAGATTGACAATCATGGACTAGGTAATATATTGAAACGTGTATTTTCATGAAAGTCTTACGGTTACCTCTTTGCGACCAAAACATCTGACATTTATAAACAAGGCACCGGATAAAAGAGACTGTTCGCTTAATTGTATTTACCAAATGAGATTTTACATAGCTAATAGACACATTGTGCGTTTATTTACAAACAATCTTTTGATCATAGCTAGGGCATATGTGAGCGAAGTTTCCTGGCGGTGACAAGGTGAACTTAAGCTGAAATCGGAAAGGCAAAATTCGAACTACCCGTGCACCGCTCTATTTCGGAATGCAAACTAATTGTTTTTGTACGTCTTTGTTAAATCTTGTCCAGATAGCGACAATACTGTCATATACGAACAATTTATACGGTGCTTTGGTTACGGCAAGACAACAGTTATTTTACGTGAATAATTCTTTATACACCGATGTGGCTATGATGTGGAATAGAACGATACATTGAACGAAGGCAAACTGGAATCGTTGGTTAAGTAATGAATTGGAACAGAATATGGAACAAAGGATAAATAAAGTGTTTAAGGAAATGACATACAATGATGGACAATTAATTATTCTAACGTAAAGTCGCAAATAAAACGATGGCTGGAGGAAGAGGAATACTTAGTTTACAGTTCAATCAAGATCAAGGTTGTTAATGCTGAAATATTGCCAAATATACAAAATAAAGTCTTTCTGCGATCTTACCGCCTAATAGAATTATTTTTGCGGAAAATTGTGTAGTGAGGGCAAACTGGTAGGTTTTGTAAAAAGAGATATATAAGGATTATCATTCTGCGTACAGGTTGCTTCACTTGTTGTATGGAATCTGGGCTAAGAATTTACAATGTGGAACCTTTGGTGGAGAAAGCACACTTTGAAATAGAGTTGATGGGGAGCATTGCAATTGCAGAGATGCTATGGAGGACCAACGTTATTGCAATAGTGGGTGGAGGTACACGTCCAAAATTTGCAGATAACACTGTTTTGCTCTATGACGATCTATCCAAAAAATTTGTGATGGAGATTACATTTACCAGTCCAATTAAAGCCATCAGACTGAGGAGAGATAAGTAAGCCTCATGACGATGTTTTTCATTCAATTTCCATATGTGTATAAGATGTTAGTCCACCTACTTATGCAGGACTGATCTTACACGATAGAATGATAGTGGCGCTTCAACGAGAGATACATGTCTTTTCATTCCCAATGCCAACAAGGAGATTATTGACATTGGAAACTAGGGATAACCCAAAGGGCTTAGTTGAAGTGGCAACACTAGCAACAGCACAGAAACAATTGCTTGCATTTCCAGGCCACAAACTTGGCAGCGTACAATTAATAGATCTTGCTACCACAGAGGCTGGAAGCTCTAGCGCCCCTGCAACATTAGCTGCACATCAGGTAATTATTAGTATTATGTAGATAGAACATTTTGTGCAAGGTATACTGCAACAATGAATAGTATATACTGCAGCATTCTTTGCAATGCAAGCTCTATTAACACATTGGCTGCCGTGGGCGTGACTGGCACAAGAGATTTTATTGCAGATCCAAAATATTCGCAATGGGTGGTAATAATTATTTTATAAATGCAGTTATTGTTAGAATAGTGATGCGATTCTTTGGTCTCCAATACCTGCACATTATTTAGGTTTTGCATAATTCAGTCAAACGTTGTAGTATTTCATAGCATCGCCGTTCTAATACGGCAAAATATGCACAGCAGGCAACGTGTTAACTACATACAGAGGAGACTCCAGAAGTGAAAGAATATGAAAAATTGAATGTTGACATATTGATAAATTTATGGAAACATTAATAGCCTGTCTTTACAAATAATGCACTAGGGCGCATTGGCTTGCCTTGCAGTCAATGGCAGTGGAACAATGGTAGCAACCGCATCTGCTCAAGGCACATTAGTGAGAGTATGGGATAGTTTGCGCAGGCATCTCTTAGTTGAGTTAAGAAGAGGCGCTGATCCTGCTACACTTTATTGGTATGTGTTACTATTATTCTAAATATAATGGCACCTTCAAAAAATATAATTATGCCATCTTAGAATATGTAATACTTCTTTCAGCATAACGTTTAGTAGAGATTCAGAATTCCTATGTGTGTCCAGTGATAAAGGCACTGTTCACATATTTGCATTAAAAGATACCCATCTCAATCGAAGATCTACGTAAGTAATTAAATGCTGAACTCATAAGTCCTAAAAACATATAACTGTTGTCTAATTCCACTCTGATGACAGATTTTCAAAAATGGGATTCTTGGGAAACTACGTTGAAAGTCAATGGGCATTAGCCACATTTACAGTACCACCGGAATGTGCATGCGTATGTGCATTTGGTACGAGAAGCTCTGTGATAGGTAGGACAGATATAATTAGTTAAAATCTTATTTTAAACAATGAGTCTCTGTTCTTGTTTATATTTCAGCTGTTTGCATGGATGGAACATTTCACAAATATGTTTTTACTGCAGAAGGCAACTGTAATCGGGAAGCATTTGATGTCTTTCTTGATGTGTGTGATGACGATGATTTCTGATAACAAAACTATAAATACAAGTATAAAAGTTTAATTTGTAAATATATCTTTATATGCCCCTTTATCTAAGAATTCTGCCAGAAAGGAATGCCATTGTTTAATAAAATATTTTACTGAATTTATGCACGAATGACTTAATTTTAATGAGAATCGCAATGATATAATATGAATTTTGTTTTATGTAACCCATAAGTAAAAGTATGCGGGGGAACTTTACCTCTTTCTTAGTACACAATATCTTTAATATAATGAATATCTATATTTGAATACACAATAGTACCTAATAATACATTTTTAATGTTACTAAAAGCACCCACTACTCTGATTCTGCTTTTTCCTCACATTGCTTCAATATCTCGTACCTGTACTTGTCTGAAATAAATACTTATTCAGATTTAACACAGGTTATAATGGAAAAGAAATGATAGATCCACTACATACGATATGGTGTACTATCCAAGAGCGGTCGACCAATTGCAGTATACACCGTTATTGCAAATGTTCCCAGAAAAAGTGCCAGGAACAACTTGTAGCCTTTGTTGTTATTCACCCGTATCGACATTGAAAAGCTTAGATTTGGAACAGGATACGGAGATAGCGTATAACCTACATTACGAGTACAATTATATGATTAAATTAAAAAGTCTGTCCCTGTTTCGTAACATCACGAGAATATTATTTATGTGTATAGCCATACCGATTTATTATTATTTTATAAAACACTACGTCTCAGAAAATTGTGTCGAATTGTCACATGGATATATGTCCTTTTTCTCTTTTAGTGGTGCCAACTCTGTCATATAGATAAGAAACGGTTGGTTGTTCGATTCATCATTAGATGGCGTATGAAATTCTCAGTTCTCGCTAGTACCAGGATTGCTATTCGTTTGTATATATACTTATTTTTAGTAAGCTGTCATTGTACTTGCTTCGGCAGTACATATACTAAAATTGGAACGATACAGAGAAGATTAGCATGGCCCCTGCGCAAGGATGACACGCAAAATCGTGAAGCGTTCCACATTTTTTGCAGAAGCTGATCATATATACGTAATTAAGCTTTATCCTATGGTTACTACGTTCGAAAGCAATTATCAGTGCATTATTATAACTTATTAAAATCATTAAGAAATTAGGAGAAAGGGAAGAGGGGAGGGGCTTTTTGATGGGGGACCCTTATATGGCAATTACTGTCTCCTGAAATGGATGATGGAATTTCAACAGAAGATTTTTAACCCTTTGCACTCGGACGTGTTTCTTCACGAACTAGCGAATAGCGCAATATTTCGTTTAACACGTTGGCTGCCGTGGGGGTCACTGGTGACCGGCGCAAGAGATTTGACTGAAGATCGAAAATATTCGCAATGGGTAGTAATAATTATTTTATAAATGCAGTTATTGTTAGAATAGTGATGCGATTCTTTGGTCTCCAATACTTGCACATTATTTACATTTTGCATAATTCAGGCAAACGCTGTAGTATTTCATAGTATAGCCGTTCTAATACGGGAAAATACGCACGGCAGTCAACGTGTTAAAGTGGTATAGTTTTGAAAAAAAAATACTCTGCTCGAATCATGTTTTGCATACAACTTTGCTAATACACTTATGTTGAAACAAAATCGAAATTTTATAGTCTATTCTTTTCGAATGCGTCATAGTTCATTCACCATTGTGCATTGCGGGTTTATTCAAACACATATCGCAGTAATAACTTGTTTATGATCTTTCACGTGTCATTTTTTCTTCCGAGCATATACAATGTTTATACAGTAACTTGCAGTTTATCATTCAGCCTATTGCAGGAATATATAGAAGGTTATTCTTGCAGTCGCTAGAATTCTCCTCTCAGTTTATTGACCGCGAAGTTACTAAATATTAAATAGCACACAGATTATTAATTCTATCTCATTGCCTTAACTTGCAACTCCCCGGAAAAAACTTAAGGAAACAAATATTTGAACAAACGTTTTCTGTATATACATCTTCCTCAGTAATAATACGAAGTATCTTCGTGTCCCCTCAGAGGGGACAGTCGAGTGCAAAGGGTTAATAATCGACCATTTTTGTTCGAGAGAAAAGATGTGGCTGCTCTGCGACATGACTATGTTTTAAGACAAATAAACAGCGTCGTCGAGCAGAACGTTGTCTTTTTAGAAGAAACGTGGCTACTCTGAAGCAAACATGTGCCCATAATTTCAACATTATATGGAATTCATTTAGTTTTAATTATTAGGTGTACAACTTTGCTTCCGCCGTTTTTTTCCGAAATTCGAGGCTTTATTGTAAAAAACTGGTTATACGTTTATGATTCAAAGTATTGTCCATCGCTGGCCACTACTTTCTCCCATCTTTCGGGCAGCGTACGAAAAAAAACTGGTCATCTTTTGAAGCGATCCACGAATCGATCCAATTTTTTACTTCTTCATAAGACCGGAAGTGCTGGTCAGCCAGGCCGTGTGCCATTGATCGAAACAAGTGATAGTCCGAGGGAGCAACGTCTGGAGAATACGGCGGCTGGGGTAGGACTTCCCATTTCAACGTTTCCAAGTATGTCTTGACCACTTTCGCAACATGGGGTCGAGCATTGTCGTGCTGTAAAATCACTTTATCATGTCTCTCGTTGTATTGCGGCCGTTTGTCTTTTAATGCTCGGCTCAAACGCATTAATTGCGTTCGATAACGATCGCCTGTGATTGTTTCAGTCGGTTTTAACAACTGTAATGCACTACGCCGAGATGGTCCCACCAAATACAGAGCATGACAATTGGAACCGTGAATATTCGGTTTGGACGTCGACGTGGAAGCATGGCCGGGATATCCCCATGATTTTCTGCGCTTGGGATTATCGTAATGAACCCATTTTTCGTCCCCAGTCACAATGCGATGCAGAAATCCTTTCCGTCTTTGCCTTGCAAGCAGCTGTTCATAAGCAAACAAACGCCGTTCAACAT
This sequence comes from Cryptocheilus praepositus, assembly GCA_033815515.1. Classification (NCBI taxonomy): domain Eukaryota; kingdom Metazoa; phylum Arthropoda; class Insecta; order Hymenoptera; family Pompilidae; genus Cryptocheilus; species Cryptocheilus praepositus. The sequence goes on along the minus strand of JAWWQZ010000222.1, from coordinate 1,540,892 downwards.
CTCTCGGCTTCAACTCGTACGGCACCCAATTTCCTTGTTTCTGAATCATTCCCATGATTTTCAGGCGTTTTGAAATGGCTTGTTGCGTCACTCCCAATGATACTGCCAATTCTTGTTGCGTTTGACACGAGTCTTGATCAAGTAATGCCTCCAATTCTGCATCTTCGAAAACCTTCTCTCTTTCACCGCCTTGCCGGTCTTCGACGTCAAAATCACCGTTCTTGAAGCGTTGAAACCACTCTCGGCACGTTCTTTCACTAATAGCGGCCTCACCATAGGTATTTGAGAGCATTCGATGAGCCTCAGACGCAGATTTCTTCATATTAAAGCAGAAAATTAAAACCTCCCGCAAATGACGAGAATTTGGCTCGTAAGCTGACATGTTTAATCGAGAATGACTTTATGATGCAGACACAAATCGACTAATATTTCGATGGCGTTATGTTTACAAATGCCTAAGCTTATTGTATGACATCTACGATCTATTTATTTCGACTACCACTTACCGCTACAGCCATCTATTGCAAAACGGCGGAAGCAAAGTTGTACACCTAATATGAAAGTGGTCTAAGTCAAAAATTTTAATAAATTATATAAACAACTTGAAAATGGCACGTGGCCTTCTTTGACGCGTTTCTGAACTACATAATAAAATAAATGACAATCAAATTTTAATAATAACGACAACTTCATTACTAGAAGAATCAATAACAAGAAGAGTAAAAAATACCGCGGGTGAATCTGTCTCTTGGGTACAAATTCAATGGATGAGATTCTTGAAAAATGAACCTTATAAAATGTTCTATAAAACATCTTTAGATGATTCTAAATTTCACGTTTTGGATCTTTCACCTAAAAAAGGAAGACCAAAAATATACGGAAATATTAAATTACTTCCATTATACACCACCATTAGACCAGTATCGGAAGAAAAACATAAAGATATTATGAGTTTACTACCGTACATCCCTCCAGTTTTTCAGGAACATTTTAAGAATCTTAAATACTGAAATAATGATAAAAATGGATTACTGTTTAAAAATAATTAATAAATGTAATAAATGTTCACGAATTATTTCAATCAAATTATTGTTTCAAATAAAACTCAAAGTTCTTTATTGCTTTAAGTCATTTATAGGACATTCGGTTAATTTTGAAAATGGTCTAAGTCAATTCAATCTTTAAAAATAATATTATCGTAAAATTCACACAAAATTTCATATTCATAGTAAATTTCCATTAATTAAGACTAATAAAATTATAAATTAAAATGTCGCATAATGTAAAAATATTTTTTAATTTATTCAAATGCAATTCATTAAATATCTCGAAACAAGAAATATATGACTTAGACCACTTTCATAATTATGGGCACACATGGACCTACAGGGCCTGGTGGTCGTTTAATTATTATTCATGCTGGGTACGGTCAACCATTTTGTGTCAAATGTACTTTTAATATTCCGGTCTCACCTTTTCATGAAATGGTTCATGCAATTGCTTGGAAACATTGCACTGAATTCAATTGTTGTAACGGATAATAAACCGAACACTAAGAAAACGTTTACTTTTCTATTATTGCAATAAAAATTATGTTCCAAAAAGTTTGATTTGTACAGATTTTGGCGCCGCATCTTGTATAGAATACGACCCCGTCATGATCAAATATGAACTTTTGAATTTGCTCAACGCAAATGAGCCCGCGCAAGAAATGGGGCACAAACTTCTGCGACTACCTGCTTATCTTTACTATTTCAATCACGTAGAGCTGATTTGGGCGCAGGTTAAGGAAAGGTAGCTCGAAAAAAGAGAAGTTTTAATATTCCGGAAGTCACAGGCCATAACTGGTTGAAAGTCATCAACCATGCAATGGGCGGAATCGAAAAGACATGGGAACGAGGGATGCTGGCAGACAGCCTGAGAAGAATTTTTTGCAGAATAAAGTCTTGAAGATTTAGTGGAATCGTCTTTCACCGACTCTGCGAATGAAAGCGACTTTTAAGAAAATACAGAGGACCCGTAAATCATTTCCTTTGCTTGGAACACGCAGCGCCCATCGTACTGTCTATTATCAAAAGTTCCGCGTGTGTACAATAGTTTTATTCAAATTAATCAATAAACAATGGTATCCCCATCATAGTTTTCGTTGTTAGCACTCATGCGTGTTATATTTTAATTTATCTAATTTAATTTATTTAAGTATTGTCTTTCGCTTTAATTTAAGTTTCGATTTTTGCTTTAATCGAAGTATTTAATTTTTTTATATAAAACTGTGGGGAGAAAACTTGTGATGCAGAAATATATATAGAGTGTATAAGTTGGTTTAGTAAATAGTGAAATAAATGTTAGGCAAAGGAAAGGTAGTTATTTAGTCTTGGATGTGACTTCGATGTTGCCTAAGTAAAGGATGAATGAGACACTCAGTTACTATGGCGGATGCGTTACTCTACGCTTGCCAAGTTAACCTCGCAGGTCTGTAACCTGCTGAAAATCCCGTAACAAGTGGACCATTAGGTTTATTCTCTGACACCGAATGTATTTCGTGTGGTAGAGTAATGCCGAAAATAATTATAAAATGCAATAGTTTAACAGTGTAATAAACGTAGTGAATTCAATGCTGAAATTTTGCAAAGATCGAAATTTACCGAGGCATGTTTTTATCCCGTTATCTGTTTTGATACACGGCTGTGATGCAGCTTGTACCCTGTTGGAACTTCGGATAACCATATTCGTAATTTAAACAAGTGAAGATGTTGAAGAAGTGGGTCTTCAACTTTTCACTCGCTGCTATTATACGAATCCTTTTAATGAATTCGGAATATCAACGAGTGATCAGTGATCGTGTCGAAGTGTCTACTGCATTAAACTCATGGAAGAGAGGTGAGGTTGCGAAATAGAGACAGTTGTCAAATTATAAGTCAGACTACATTTCATATGAATTTGCAGTGACCGAGGGCGTGCATATGTTCGATTCTGGCATAGATCCGTATAAAGGAGATTTGTTTCATGAAACACCAATAGGATTATATGTTTTTAATCTGATGCAACAGCATTTGTCGCAATGGATGTTACGCATTTTGTTTGTCATGACAGACTTGGCGACAGCGCTGTGCCTTGCTTCTGTGGCAGTGCATTACGCGAACGATCTGGTAAGTTTTCGATTAAAGTAGCAGGTACAAGTTGTTATAATTTTATATCCGACGATAGATGGGTAATTAACCCTTTGCGGACGGAGCCGCTCGACGGGCGAGTGTCGCTGTGGACGACAGGTATTGGAGCGCGCAGTAAAGAAAATATTCACATCGCGCGTTTGCGTTATAAAAACTAAATCTTCATTTAAATAAGTTTTTTATCAAATCTAACAAAATCATAAACAAACAAATTTAATTGTGTTTACATATGAGACGTTCTATATTCTTCCTTTGTATGGTATAGTTTAAAATAATCACCTATGTGCAAGGTCGGTTTAGCCGAACAAGTAGCACAATAGTACATCGACTCTCTCCTTCCATGTTGTACCTTCCGATTCGAGCATACGATACAATCTTTACTTCTTCCTGTCTCATTTCGCCGAATAATATGTATGTAGAAAACCCTTGAGCCTTTCTGCTGTTCCAGAAGTCGAAGTACGTATAAATTGTAAATGATTTAACTTTTTTATATTATATTTCCTGTGATGTTCTTGATATAATAGATAGGAATTTATTACTGAAACCTCCAATCCCCCAAAAAATCATTTTTGCCACCATTTTTGAGACAGACGTACGCCAGCCGCAGCGCTAGAGTTGGGCGGATATATCCGACACTCGTCCGCAACGGTAAAAAGACTTAGGCGGATATATCCGACACTCGTCCGCAAAGGGTTAATACAATACCTGATTCACAATTCTTATGTTGCGATTAACAATTGCAGATAAAAGTGCAAAACAAAAGTACCAAGGTACACGATTTGCCAAAAAAAGAAGAGAATGACAATACTCCCGGTATTGCAATATCAGCCTTATACGTTTCTGCTGGCTACCTATTCAACCCATACATAATATTGAATTGCGTTGGATTGACGACAACAGTCTTTACAAATTTACTTTGTTCTATTGCATTGATGTCCATGACACGACGTTCTATATTTGGAAGTTGCTTTTCAATAGGCTTGCTTACGTTGCAAGGCCTTTACCTCATTTCACTCATTGTACCGACTACCCTCTATATCGTTAGTACAAAAAGTGGAAAGAAGAAAGTATACAGTATTGTCAATATTACTGTGACATTCTTATGTGTAATGACGCTTCTATGCATTACTTCATACTATATTATAGGCAGTTGCTCCTTTATTCGAAACTCTGCAGGATTTATTTTGACTGTTCCCGACTTACGGCCTAACATTGGCCTGTACTGGTACTTCTTTACAGAGATGTTTGAGCACTTTAGGTGGCTCTTCATCGCATCATTCCAAATAAATGTTAGCCTACTCTACATTGTTCCACTTGCACTTAGATTACGGCAGGATCCAATGTTGCTTACCTTTTCATATTTGGCCATTGCCGCTATATTCAAGTCATATCCCTGTGTTGGAGACATTGGCTTCTATATGTCTTTGTTGCCTCTTTGGAAACACCTATTTCAACGTGAGTATATGAAAACAGTATGACACAAAACTTTTGACAAATTTTGCGAAAACAAGTAGATGAATGTTTTTTCTACTGTCACACAAAGTAATTTTTTTTTTCTTCCCAGATATGCAGCAGGGCTTTATTGTGACCTGTTTCATGCTTTTTTGCACGGTATTCGCCCCTACTGTCTGGCATCAATGGATATATTCCAGATCTGCAAATGCCAATTTCTACTTTGGCGTTACTTTAGCATTTGCCATAGCTCAAATATTTCTCCTCACAGATATTCTATTCGCCAGCGTAAAACATGAGTTTGCGCTAAAACATGGCATTAATAAGGAAGTCAGTGGAAATAAAGCTAAATTGCTTCTTGAGTGATTTATGTAGAAATGTAAGATTATCTATTATTAGATATAACTTATGTAAGAAATCAATGAAGCGACGGAGTGAATTACTGTCCTGTCAGTATACAAAACAGAATTATATTGTTAGGAAATTTGTTTCCTATAACGCTATCTTTCACCTAATCCTAAGTAAGATTTTATATTTATACTTAGAAATGCAGTGTTGTTGACGTAAATCATAAATTTATGGAAACAAACCAAAATATTTTTTATTGTAAACATAGTCCATTATCTAATTACATAAAAAATATATCTTATTCTATTATTGACAACGTACAAACTAATTCAGTTTTATTTTTTTAATTAGAAATTAACAACTGCGGCATTTGCTTTACAATATACCAGTAGTTCATTCCAATTTGCATTACTTCTAAGAATGTTTTTATTTCCTATTATAATAAGAAGTGCTCTCGAACGTGTTATAGCGACATTAAATCTCTGAAAATGCATAAAATACAAAAGAATTTAGTACGTCAGTCCTTGTTGCTAAGATTTAAGAATTGTAAAGTAATTTCTGATTTTAAATGTATTCTGTCTTGTAAACAAAGGCTATCAAGAAAAAGATACAAATACCAATGTACCTTTATTTTAGATCTAAAAATTACAGAGACACCTTTCTTAAATGCGTGATTAGTAAATCTCTAACACTTTAATTCGTCGTGTTGATAATTGTATAAACGGCTGAATATTCTTTGCATTACATACCCTATAATTTGATAAAAATCCAATATTTTTAGATCGTACAGTGGATACAATAATGATGTCCCTTTCTTGACCTTGAAATGTTTCTGTGGTACCAACTGATATACCTGCCCAACGTTTATTTTTCAATTTTTCTTGAATTAATAACTGCTGATCTCTGTACGGCGTTACAATGCCAATATCTGATGTTGTCACTTTTCCATTTCCAAGTTTTTTATAAAGTAATTCGTTCAGGTACCACATCACAGCTTTTATTTCAGTTTCATTATATACACTATATCAAACATTATATTATATATATATATATATATATATTCACAAAAATTTATCTGCAGAAAGGTTGGGTGAAAAGAGGTGTAAATTTATACGGGTCCTGTATTTTTTCGTTAGTTCATAAAAAAAAAAAAAAAAAATGTCGATATCGTTTTTCGTAACTCGTATTGATCATGTTCACTCACCTTGTTGAATTCGGCTTACTGTTTTCTATCCCATCAGCATGACAAAATATTATCGGAAAGTTTTTGTTCGGTAATAACGGCGAATTTAGAGATCTATGCGCATTTTGTCTGTTTACTGCTATTATATCTCCGTCGTAAAATAACTTATTTGGAACGTATAAAATCTGTTCGTTACTCCGATAATTCGTCACCAATTTTGTAATGTAATTGGGATTGTATAGTCTAGTAATTTTGTCCTTTTGGTACGCGTCACAATCCATAAGTCTTTCAATTATTGATTTATCTGCAATCAAAATCAATTGTTACGAATCAAGAACCGCTATTTAAGTTAATCTTTTCTACCCATGACGCTATGCACTACATTTGTAAATATTGATTTGATGCAGACAATGTTTAGTAATAGATGATATAGACATAGACATAGATATTACACATAGAGATATAGGATATAGACGTATGTCATATTTAGTAATTGTGTAGTATGACAAAAAAACGCAGAGCAGTCATGCAATAATATAAAACTGAAAGTGTATAATTATGTCCATTATTGAAAGCATTGAGCGAACAGGGGATCTATATTAGAAGAGATTTCCAAGAGGTAGTATAATAAAAAAATTACTGAGTAATTTCATGGCTGTTGGTGACCGTGTTATAGGTCCAAGCTGATGAGGATCGCCAATAATCACCAATTGACTGTTTATGGTACCGTTACAGTTTTCATCCTTCTCGACAGATAGCATTAATGGAATTAGTATCTCCGGTTCTATTGCTTGACTTGCTTCATCAATAATTATGTAAGAAAATTTATCGCTGCGTAACCCCAGTGGTATTAGTCTGTATAGAAAACCAGTTTAATCAGTCTTTGGTAGATATCACACTGGATAAGTAGCTACCTTGCACAAGAAGTCAAAGTTACAATAATAATTCTCTTTAACAGAATAAGTCTTTTTGATAAAAAAACGGTATTGTCTGCAACAATGTTTGAACACGGTTGGATAATTTTGGGCACCTCGTCCCTGTAATAGAAAACGAAAGTTAAACAAATAGAAATAAATCAAAAACTTGTATACAAAATGTATTTAATCATAGGGTAAACAAAGTTAAGTAATTGTGCACTTGTGTTTTATAAAATGGCATACATTTAAATTGCAACATTCTAGTTCGTTAAAACGTTCTACAGGTGAACTCTTCAACAATTTTTAAAGTAATACTGAGAAGAGGTCCTTTTACCGATTCTTTCCATAGCTGTACATTCGATGTATAGTATTTGATGGAATAGAAGAATTGATCAAACGTTTGGTAACTTCATCAGCTGCATTATTAGAGTGTGCACAGATAAGAACAGTCTCAGAAGAATGTCGATGCCATATCTAAAGCAAAATGTCCTTAAGAACTGTATGAAAAAACCTTCTTGCACAGCAAATAGGATAATAAATATCCAGTGTTGTGCATGCATACTATTCAATAATAAAGCAAAATTCTATTGGTAAAAATGTACCTGACAAACCATTTCAACTATAACTGAAGTTTTTCCTGTACCAGGTGGGCCAAAAATAATATATGGTGCTGGATACGCAGATTTATTCAAAATATTCACTATAGCCTGCCTCTGTTGAACATCTTTTGCCACATTAGGATTGAACCAGTAATCAACACTAGATATATGTGTAGAAGAATTGAAATAGGTCTCGTAAATACAAATTTATTGACCCTTTCTCATAGAATACTTACTTCTTTAATTTACAGGGACTAGATCTTGTTTCAGGATATAACATCTTCGTTAAATTATATATTCTCACAGCCTTTAGTGCTAAATGACAACATTTATAGTACCAGCTATTGCACTGGAACGTTATATCAAATTTCTGATCCGCACAAAATTTTCCTATAAATCTATAAAATGTGTTAATTCGTGATACGATTCCGAAGTAGTTCTATCTTATTGTTACAATTATTTATTAGTATTGCTTACTTGGCATTTTCGACTAACACAGTAATTTTACTGGAAGTAATGTTAACAATTGTAGCGGTGCATATAATTTTCTTGTCGCTTCTCTTGATTAAAACTTTTGTGTGTTCATTTATGTCTTGCTCGTGATTTGAAAATGGAACAGCTATGTCAAATTTATTGGGACTTAATTGAACAATCGGTTGGTTTGTCAGATTGAATCTTCGCAGGTTATTAATTTCTTCGTACTCTTCCAAAAACAGTAAGATGTGAAACAAAGACGCGTAATTTTTCAATTCCACATTCTGTACTTTTGAGAGACTTTTAATACATTTAATGTAGTCCTTTTGGATGTCTGTGGTTTTATGGGATTCCCGCAGATGAGTTTTCAAGACTATCCATAAATTTTTCGGAATGTCATAATCACAAAACTTCATCATGGGTTTTTTACCATGGTTTATGTCGAATCTATTGATAATAATATTACTATTATTCACAGATAAATTCTAAAAACAAGTATCTTATTTTGTCGCTTTTTAAACATAACACAATTAAAATGGAATTTTATCAGCATTTGCTGTATTGTATATCTATATTTAATGCTTTATATTTAAAACCTACATTTATCAGAATATACAAATAACAATTATACTCATGTTATAAAATAGTTTACACACTGCAGTTCTACTTACTCATGTTTTACTGTTTCATTAATTGACGTCATCCCTGAGTGTTCCAAACTGACTGACTTTAATGTCAGAATATCACATTAGAACAAACAAACCTGTAACTAATTATATTATTTGTTCTTACTATTAGCCATAAGGGCATTGTAAAATATGATACATGTAGGATCCCAAATACAGGGTCCTCTAATTGGCAAGGAAAGGTCACCTATAATTCTCAATTATTATATTGTTATTTGGTTGCTTAGTAGTCAGTTGACGACGAAACGTAAAGACGATAAGACGTAAAGATGAAACAGCGTAAAGGCGAAACGACAAAACAATGAATTATTAACCGTTTGAGTCCCAGGGGGTATTGAAAAAACACTGTCGAAGAATCCCAAACAGCGCAACCGCGCTTCCTCTAAATGAGTACGAAAAGACCCAAGCAGCACGATAGCGCTTCTTTTATTTTATGTCGGGGAATACCAAACGGCGCGATAGCGCTTTGTTTATTTTACATCGGGGAATCCTCAATCTTCGGTAACGCACCGTCAGTTGTCCACTATGTTCGAAATGTACTAGGTTTTCTGAACATAAAATCTCAACAGCGCGATCGCGCTGCTTGGGACTCAAACGGTTAACACGTTGGCTGCCGTGGGGGTCACCGGTGACCGGCGCAAGAGATTTGACTGAAGATCGAAAATATTCGCAATGGGTGGTAATAATTATTTTATAAATGCAGTTATTGTTAGAATAGTGATGCGATTCTTTGATCTCCAATACTTGCACATTATTTACATTTTGCATAATTCAGTCAAACGCTGTAGTATTTCATAGCATCGCTGTTCTAATACGGCAAAATACGCACGGCAGTCAACGTGTTAACACTTTGAATGCCGCTGTCACGCTGGCGTGACTTTTGCTCGCCAACGGTTATCAGCCGAAATCACGTACGCGTGACAGCGGCTCAGCACAGCGACAATGTTTCCACTATGCTTCTGTTTTAACACGTTGACTGCCATTGTAGTCACTGGTGGCCGGTGCAAAAGATTTTACTAAAAATGCAAAAAATTCGCAATGAAGCCTATTTGCAACCTTTTAAAAGCAATTGATATTGAAATGGTGCTATACTTGATGGTGCAATACTTTGGCTTCTAACAACTCTGCGTTACCTTAATTTTGCACGATTTAACCCTCTATGGGCCCGCGTGACTTTGAAGTCACATATCGATAAATCGATATTTTATTAAGTAGTTTAATTTTGTTTTACTAGATGGCGTATACATTTTGTTATATAATGTCTCCTTAGTAACCAATAACATGCTTGATGCGGTTGTCAGCTCTATCCTGAAATATCAAAGTAAATGCTTTTGAAAGTTGTCTGCCAATAGAAACGAAACGAACCATCTTGTGCAATTCTCATTATTTCTTCTTCTATCGGTGTTTGTTAAACAAAAAAGCGTACTTAATAGCTTTTAGTTTGTATATCAATAATGTCTTATTTGTTTGCATTTAAACAATCATTTTATTACTATTTTCACGTAATATAGCTTTGTGATTTTTAAGACACAATGGGCTATAATGGTAGGGTTCAGTGTATTTGCGATAACGTTTGTGTTTTCCTTGCGTTTTAGTTTTATATATCAGAGGCCCAAAATATGGATAGAAATCATATAAAAATAAAAGAGGAATAGGAATAAGAAGCATATGGAGTAATAAATTCGAAGGTTCTTTATCAGATTCTGATTCTAACGGAGATCATCCGATAGTATTTACCCGACGACGTATAAATATTATTGATAGCAACGATGAATTTAGTAGTAGAAAATTATCAGATAAGGAAATGCAACGTATATCTATGCTTAATGTCAAACGCCAACTGTTTTATGGAATTCCGTACTTAAGCTCTTATACACACAAGATCAAACGTTGTAAGCCGTTGTTACTTCAAAGTTACAAAATGTATTTGTTATAATTAAATTGTTGAAACTGCTGAATGCATTGTTAATATGTATTTCGAGGTTGATATTTGTTGATTTCACGTTACATAGATTTTGTATAGCCACCAAAAAAAATTCGGTCCATAGAGGGTTAATCATACTCTGCAGTATTTCATCGCATCGCGGTTCTAACATAGCAAAATACGCGGTGACCGGCGCAAAACATTTGACTAAAAATGCAAAAAATTCGCAATGAAGCCTACTTGCAATCTTGTAAAAGCAGTATTTTATCGCATCGCGATTCTAACATAGCAAAATACGCTTGAACGTGTTAAGGATATAAAAATATGCATTAAAATTTGTGTAACACTCATTTTAGTGCCACTTTTAACAATAACCATACCCTATATACAACGGATAGCGTAAATATAGTAGCAGTAGAATCCGCGCGAAATTCGCCGGCGGCAGCGTAAAGGCGATGCTCGAAACAAGCGGCCGGCAAAGTGTTAAGAAATAAGACTAAAGTGTCTTGATTGTGTTGTTATAGTTTATAGATATTATACTCTCTAGTTTTACGTGTTTAAATCCTACATACATTTTATGTGTCATGGATAACTTGAAATTATGCAATTAATTTCCTCACATTTTGTGGGGTTTCTATATTTTACATAATAAAAGATATACAAAGTGTTGCAGTTGTACATTACTTGCAAGTAACTGACAATTTTGTTACTGTTTTAAGCTATTTTTTATTTGATTTTAAGAAAGGAAGTATGGTGCAAATGGTTCTCAGTCATTCAAAAGATAATGCAGATGTAGCAGTTTTGGATTTATCAAAAAACGTAAGAAATCACTCTAAGTAAATTTAGGAGAAAAAGAATGTACCGGTTCACACTTGATTACTTTGGCTGGAACAGACGAAAAGGTAGAAAGAAACCAACATATTTTTAATATGCATCCTAAAATGGGTGAAGAATTTCAAAGTTTTTGCCTTGGATCTACACTGTTAGATAATGATACATTCGCGCGCAAAATCCACTATTTGCGATCTGCCGAACCTTCAATATTTCGGAAATAAGATCATCTAAAGATAGTGATAAAGATAAATTCATTTTTCTGCTAAATTTAATCTTGTGTTTACGAGAGAAGCTTAAACGCCTTGTTTTTGTTGCTAACAATTCATTTCTGAGACTTCTTTTAAAACACCTCTGGATGTTTCGATTCTCGGTAATATTGTAGTATTGTAGTATGGAAGCCAATTAGATTCGATTAGAGGCATTTGGCAACATAACCATAAATAAGTAGTAAGTAGTAACCATAAATAAGTATAGATCGAATGTAGGGATAGGCATTGTTACGTCCTAATGAACGCCACCATTTTGGTTCTGCCGAATCAACACGCTTTTACTTATGATCGTTGCGACTGAGCTACAATAACACCACTTACTTGAAAAAACACCTTGTTACGTGACGATATGTGCGGAGGTCCTTTCAGAATGGCACACACGCTCTAGTTTTACGTGTTTAAATCCTACATACATTTTATGTGTCATGGATAACTTGAAATTATGCAATTAATTTCCTCACATTTTGTGGGGTTTCTATATTTTACGTAATAAAAGATATACAAAGTGTTACAATTGTACATTACTTGCAAGTAACTGACAATTTTGTTACTGTTTTAAGCTATTTTTTATTTGATTTTAAGAAAGGAAGTATGGTGCAAATGGTTCTCAGTCATTCAAAAGATAATGCAGATGTAGCAGTTTTGGGTTTATCAAAAAACGTAAGAAATCACTCTAAGTAAATTTAGGAGAAAAAGAATGTACCGGTTCACACTTGATTACTTTGGCTGGAACAGACGAAAAGGTAGAAAGAAACCAACATATTTTTAATATGCATCCTAAAATGGGTGAAGAATTTCAAAGTTTTTGCCTTGGATCTACACTGTTAGATAATGATACATTCGCGCGCAAAATCCACTATTTGCGATCTGCCGAACCTTCAATATTTCGGAAATAAGATCATCTAAAGATAGTGATAAAGATAAATTCATTTTTCTGCTAAATTTAATCTTGTGTTTACGAGAGAAGCTTAAACGCCTTGTTTTTGTTGCTAACAATTCATTTCTGAGACTTCTTTTAAAAAGAGATTTTACAAGATCCAAAATATTCGCAATGGATGTTATTGTTAGAATAGTGATGCGATTCTTTGGTCTCCAATACTTGCACATTATTTACATTTTGCATAATTCAGTCAAACGCTGTAGTATTTCTAATACGGCAAAATACGCACGGCAGTCAACGTGTTAAAATTGTGTTTCGAATATTGTAGTATTGTAGTATGGAAGCCAATTAGATTCGATTAGAGGCATTTGGCAACATAACCATAAATAAGTAGTAAGTAGTAACCACAAATGAGTATAGATCGAATGTAGGGATAGGCATTGTTACGTCCTAATGAACGCCACCATTTTGGTTCTGCCGAATCAACACGCTTTTACTTATGATCGTTGCGACTGAGCTACAATAACACCACTTACTTGAAAAAACACCTTGTTACGTGACGATATGTGCGGAGGTCCTTTCAGAATGGCACACACGGTTAGGAAGTATAGAGCGATAAAAATCTGCCGACTCAGCTCCTTAAATGACGAAGTCCAACATCTAACAAAGGTAGTTCGGTATCCATTTCTTGGATACAAGATACATATCAATCTGTGAGAAGATTTCTTACCTAGAAACAATAGCGAACGACTGAGTGACGGAATGCACTGCCGCCGATGGACGATACGCCGAAAACAAAACAAACGACATTTGTTTTACAAACCGTCGTACCATTCGAAATTTGAAAGCACATAAGCAGGGCATACCAGGTGTGTCGGTAATTCCTTTCCGGTTTTTGTAACAGATGTCACTAGCCATAAGTATGAAATGTTATGATTTTATACATATGTCATTTGTTTCTACTAACATTAATCTCAAAACTGCACAAGTTACATTCCGCCAAAGTAACAGTTTTATAGATTTATAATTTTTTGAAAATGTCGAGTTTTGTGCCTGGAAACGTGCATTTGCGGCACGCATTACTTTTCTTGTTTCGTCAAAAGAAAAAAGCCGCTGAAAGTCATCGTTTGCTGGTAGAGACTTACGGTGAGCATGCTCCAACCATAAGAACATGTGAAACATGGTTTCGACAATTCAAATGTGGTGATTTCAACGTTCAAGACAAAGAACGTCCTGGTAGGCCGAAAATATTTGAAGATGCGGAATTGCAGGAGTTATTGGATGAAGACCCAACACAAACTCAAAAACAATTGGCAGAAAAGTTGAATGTGAGCCGAGTAGCAATTTGTGAACGATTACAAGCGATGGGAAAGATCAAAAGATGGCAAAGTGGGTGCCACATGAATTGAATGACAGGCAATTGAAAAACCGAAAAATCGTCAGTGAAATGCTGCTTCAAAGGTATGAAAGGAAGTCATTTTTGCATCGAATAGTAACGGGTGATGAAAAATGGATTTATTTCGAAAATCCCAAGCGAAACAAATCATGGTTATCTCGTGGCGAAGCTGGCCCATCGACTGCAAGGCCAAATCGCTTTGTCGCAAGACCATGCTCTGTGTCTGGTGGGACCCGGTTGGTGTCATATATTATGAATTGTTGAAACCTGGAGAAACAGTTAATACTGACCACTACCGACAACAAATAATCAATTTGAACTGTGCATTGATCGAAAAACGTCCACAATACGCTCAAAGACACGATAAGGTGATTCTGCAGCATGACAACGCGCCGTCTCATACGGCAAAACCAGTCAAAGAAGTGTTGAAATCACTTGGATGGGAAGTTTTATCGCACCGCGTTACTCTCCAGACCTGGCTCCATCCGACTACCACCTTTTCGCATCGATGGGGCACGCGCTTGCAGAGCAGCACTTCGCCGATTTCGAAGAAGTTAAAAAATGGCTCGATGAATGTTTTAGCTCAAAGGAGAAACTGTTCTTTTGGAATGGCATCCATAAATTGCCTGAGAGATGAGCAAAATGTATAGATTCAAATGACCATTACTTTGAATAAATAAATTTTAATTATCCATTGTACGTAGCGTGTTTTCTTTAGCGAAAAAACCGGAAAGGACTTACCGACACACCTGGTAAAAGGTCGCATAAGCAGGACACTTAGAAAGCACATATTAAATGGTCCAGGAGTACGTAAAGTACCTTGCTTACATGGAAGAGTGTAGATTGGAGAAACCATCGTTGGAGGACCGGTATACGGTTCAAAGAATATGAACAGTGTACTCGATTGGGTCAGTTTTTCCAATCAGTATTCCAATCAACTTCGACGAGCCTGCAATGCTGGCACTCTCATAAAGCTGCTACGCCAGAAAACCTCGAGAAGGCCCCCTTATAACATTGAAATATTGAAACCCCCTTATAACATCATTTGAGACAAAGGTTATCAAACCAACCTAATTTGGTATCCTACCCTCCGGGTTTTTAAAGAGTCGGCTGTTCAAATAAAAAGGCATCCTGATAAAGACGGCCTTAAAACAGGGAGGTTCAGCATCAGAGCTCTCCAACTCTGATCGATCGATCGATCGATGCTTTAACTAGCGCCGCAGAATGAATTCACTTAATAATTCTGCATTTTTCTTACATTTCCTTGCATTTTGAGAAATCGTATATTGTTATGTTTTCGTTTTTCCGAGTAGGGCAAGCAAAGTTTTAATTTGCGGCAGAATGAATCATAAAATGCATGTATATTAGAGAATTCGTTTTTGTTGGCCGCTCGCTGTCGCGATTGAATGTGTTCTTGTGAAGATCTTGTAAATATCTTTTGAGGGAAACTTAAAACTGCGTTGTTTGTAAGCAGATCCGAGCCTTTCAATTATTTGCCGGTTTATTATATTTTTCATATATCTGGTCGATCCGGTATTGTTGGACGCGTAAATTACTTTGTTTTTACAAATATAGCGAACATTGGCACTGGCCATCTTTCCGTAGGGTCATCTTTGAAAATTCAACATTGCCTTTATTCTCGTGGATGGCAACATTTTTCGTTTCTTTGACTCCTTTTCAGGTGTTACGGCAAACGAACTGTCTAGTTTCATTTTTTGCAGCTTGTCTCATCGAACCTCATTCTGTCTCATAGTTGCTGTGTTCTTATAGTCTTAATAATATTGTTAAAGCTCCTTTCCACGCTTAGTTTGCATTCTTTTCGTTCAATAATATTGACCCGATCTGCTATTGTTAAGGGCGCCTGTTGCAATAGTAGTTTCACGCATTTATTTTATTAATTATCGAGGTACACGTGGTGGAGACAATAATTATCATCTGATATCTTTAATGACGTTTATATATAAATTAAGTGTTTTTCACAAGAACATAGTAGAAAATGCATGTATTACATTAAATGAAAGAACGAATTCGAGCTGATTTAATAAATATGCAAATAACAAATGAAATACGATTAAATTATTATAATTTTAATGAGCTTCGTAAGAAATAATAACGTTTCCTATATATACCCCGAAGAAATGAATCCTAACGAAGTTCAAACCGAAGAATATTCCAATTAATGCTTTTAACATCACATATCCTAGACCCATTTTGGTTGTAATGGTGTTGAGATCAGCATTCCTCAGCCCATGGTAGTAGTTTTCACATATCACGTTCCAGAAAACCGTTGAAAACAGGTGAGAGAACAGAAGTAACAGTCAAAGGGCACAAAAATATTCCCAGACGATTTTATGCTATTGGATATCGTGCTCAAATTATATTCCACAATTCTCCTCAGACATGTACTGAAACATGCACTACCGCAAACGCAATACTTTGCGCTGTCCAAGAATTTTACTAGTGTGAAAGGTATCATGCTATGATCGTATGGCATCCTGTAACATGATAATGTAGTTGCGTGGTGCTCTGAATAGCAAGGTTCAAAGGACAAAATAATGTTTAAACAGACCTTGTTTTGAGAAAGACTTTTGCTGCACACTCGACAAGAGTAGGTACTTCCATATAACGTACCAGATAAGGCTCATAATTTGGAAACGGGTTTTGTGAAATGTCTAGCACAAAAAGTTGTAAGTTTCTCAAGTTCCCTGGAAGGTTACAAAGACTATTTTTGGCCACCTCAAGATACTTTAAAGTAGATAGATTTCCAAGACTCTGCGGTAAATGAGTCAACATGTTTTGATTGACCTTCAAATTTACCAATGCATTAAGCTTTCCAATTTGCTCGGGTAGCGCAGTTAACTGAAGACACGAAATAAAGATGGCTGTACTTAATATATGTGACAAAAACCAAAAAGTTGTTTTGTAGTTGTCTCTAGCATAGTTTTTCATCTGAGACAAGAAATTTTAGTTACCAAATTGCAGCTTATATCTAATAAGCGTAAATTCTGCTTAACACCCGTTTGATCTAGCCATGTCCATTTTGAAAGTGGGCCTTTTCCAAGATGATTGTTTGACAGAAGGAGCTGCTGTAAATGTGGCAGTGTGCCCAATTCCTTTGGCAACAAGGAGATTTGATTATTAGATAAATTTAACACTCTTAAGCTTTGCAGGTACAAGATTTGACGATCAAATGACTTTCGCATCAATCCTGTTAAATGCAGCTCTTCGGTAGATTTAGGAAATCCCTGCAACGTTGGGTACTCAGCATTTTTCGAGATAACAATCTTCTTCTTTTGTTTAGGCACAACTGTTTTAGGGTTTAAATTTGAAATTGCCAAAACTGACGGATCTATCTTCTTGGATAGCCCGAGCTTCAACATATGGATAAAGCTTTTCAATTGAATAGCGTTACTCTGAATAATCAGATCATGTGGCGGCTCTATCATACGAAGCGTAACTTTTCCTTCATTAATAAATTTAGCGAATATTTTGTCAATGTTATTATCCACCTGAAAATACAAATTTTACGTATAACCAAATAATACAATGTTCCGCTGATACATGCAAGTCCAAACTTGAATTCAAATTATACTTGCCTTGTACTTTGTACCTTGTTTATTTTGCTGGGTTTGTAGTAAAATGTGTATATCATTGTTTTTTACAGACTGCCTCCCAATTGCTAAGCAAGACTGCTGCGGTTTTCTTCTCGCTGAGTATTTCACTGGTGGTAGCGCTCTATTATGTACATCCACCACACACTGTAACTTCATCTTAAGCAATTTTTAAATAGCAAACCAATCTCAAATTCTATGTAAACCCCACGAAAGTGTTCCTGACAACCTTAAAACCTTGTACAATTACGAGACATGTAACCTTCTTCAACATTCTACCCTAATTTTATTAATTATTTTCTGTTATCGTGTCACGGCTATCATCGCTAAATTACTTTTACGTTACCCGCATTGTTTATATTATTGTAGTTTAATTGTCCTCGGAAAGTAAACATTAGCACTTGTTGATACACGTGACACTTTACCGTTGTACAGTCCGAAAAAAAATTCGCTAGGACGTAACAATTCAATATATTTGCGAACGCTAGGAAGAACCCAATGAAGTCCTTCGAATTTTCCGGCAAGTAAAATCATCTTGAAACATTCAATATTAATTCACTACGAAACTTACAATACGTCACTGCATTATTCAAATAAATGGAAACTCTGGGGTAATATGTATATATTCTAACATTTAAATTGTCTTCACGTAAATTTCTACAGGCATAAAGTATGAATGTTCCGAAAGTAATCGGTGTTTGACCTAGTACTGTAATTTTATAACAGACTGTCGTACGTTCAAACAAGCGAAAAGGAACCGATAAAACGGCGGGAATCGGAAAATACCTTGGAAGTGAGTTGAAGTGTAACTGACGTACAGGTAATCATTACCTTTCACGGAAATATCACGATTATAGGACTGTACAAAAAACACACCAGATACATAGACAAAATATTTGTTGGGTACCGCACATTTTATTATTTTGTGTTGTTGATAAATATAATTTATACGTGTGTGCAACTTTGCCCTCGTGTTTCTTGTGCCAGTTGATGTACAGATTATTGACTGAAGCAAAATCGAAGGGTTGACACTCTCCGATTTTACAAAAATATTTGTTAATTATATTTGAAAGGTTTGTATTGCAGTGATTCTGACTAACATAATATGGTGCATTGGTTGCATGTCAGCAAAGGACAGTGTTTGGTAGTGGCAGACAGTGGCACAATGTTTCAGAGTTTATGTTAATCCTCACCATCGCAATTTCTGCAATGTATGTCTTTCTATTCGTCTGTTGATATTTTGATGTCTGATACATTTATGTGACGTGCTGTTCACAGGGTTACAGAAGAATCTGTGGGCTAACTGGAAACAAAATTCAGCACGTCAATTCAGTGACATCCTTATACATGAGAATGTATTGATGATAGAACGTTACATAAAACATAATTATAACTAACAAATATGGTCTTAATGACGTTAATAGACAATGCAACTAATCAAAACCCTGATACCAAGAAATCATATAATGAAATTGATGAACAAGATACAAATGTGAAGACATCATCTATACCAACTAATTCAAAGCCAAAAAAGAATAAAAATTATCCCACAATTATTGAAATGTTTGGAAGGCAAACAGCTAAGAAAAGACGAAACGATGAGATCAACGAATCAAAACGAGTATTATATGAACGAAGTGAGTCGGAAGGTAATGTTAAACTTGAACTGGACAATGGGACTCATGAAACAGAACCCTGTGAGGATCACAGAGAGAAGAGAATCAAAACAGAAAACAATGGTACGAAGATTGTAGAGCAGACATTACTAAACAAACCATCTATTATGCCGACTCGATGTGAATATTGTCGTCAGAAGTTAGTAGAAGGTGGAGTAACATTGTATGAGGGCCATCCGAATGGTGCAGTGGAAGAACAAATTGCACTAATTGATCCCAAATTATGTCTGTTTACTGGCGAAGAGTCTTTCATTCATGAAAGCGATGAAAGACCACAAAATAAATTAACATATTTCAGGTACAGTTACAACACGTTTGCACCTTTTAACTTATGTTTCTTAGCATGCTTCTATAATTCCTAATATTATCCTAATTCTTACAATAAGTGAACAAATAAGTAAGCAGCACTTTGATTTATTTTCTAATTTTTTAATCCATTAGCGTCTACGATAAGAATGGTCACTTATGTCCATTTGATACGGGACTGATAGAAAAAAATGTTGCCCTATTTTTTTCTGGATACATGAAAGCCATTTATGAGGAAGATCCAGATCCAGAGGGTGGCGTGCCCGCAAAAGATATGGGCCCAATAAATGAATGGTACGTGGCTGGTTTCGATGGTGGTGAATTGGCATTAATTGGCTTCAACACTGCATTTGCTGAGTATATTTTAATGGAGCCATCCGAAGCATACCTACCCTTTATGGACGCTGTCAAAGAAAAAATATACATGAGCAAATTGGTCATCGAATTTTTGCTGAACGAGATCAGTCCGAGCTACGAAGACCTGCTTAACAAACTCCATGTAAATTTTATTTCTTTAACCGTTTGGATCCCAGAAGTTATTCAGAAAACCTTGTCGAGAAATACCAAACAGCGCGATAGCGCTTGCTTCAATTTATGTCGGAAAACATCAAATGAGGCAACAGCGGTTGTGTTTATCAAATATGTATAATTTAAAGTAACGGAAATTAGAGACAAAATGTTTTGCTCACATGGTTCACACCAAAACAGTAACTATGCGAAGAATAATTATCAACAAAATTATGCGCCTATCGCCCATAGTGGGACCTTTCCACATGAAATCTGAACAGCGCGATCGCGCTGAATGGGACTCAAACGGTTAATGACAATTCAGCGTATCTGCACATATTGATGAAGCGTCAACGTGTTTCAGACCGTAGTCCCTCCTAAGGGTATGACGTTAACAGAAGATTCTCTCTTACGACACGCACAATTTATCTGCGATCAAGTATTGTCTTTCGACGATTCCGCTGGTCCAGAAGATTCTCTGCTCATAACTAGTCCTTGTATGCGTGCACTAGCAAACCTAGCCGGCGTTACGTTAGGTAAGCGAGCAGCTCTCCGTAAATCTCATCGTCGGGAGCATAAAGTCAAAAAACCAGCGTGGACTAAAGCGACTACCACTCAGCTAGTTAGCAACATGTTCGAGACAATTTTTACTGAACAGCTGGCCAAGATGAACGATAAAGCCCCAATGGTAGAGAAGTATATCTTGGAATGAATTTTGGAACATGTATAAGCATTTGTCATCAAGTTATTAGGATTATTCGGGTATGCTCGGCAGGGACCTAAAAGAAGTAGATGCGGCGTATGCGAGAACTGTCAGCAGCCCGATTGCGGTACTTGTAATAACTGCAGAGATATGTTAAAATTTGGTGGCACGGGCCGAAGCAAACAAGCTTGCATCAAGAGAAGATGTCCCAACATGGCTATTCAAGTGAGAATCCTTTTTCCTCTTAACCCTTTTAGTGCCGGACGACGATATATCGTCGTTCGCAACACTTGCGAAAAGTACCAACAACGATATATCGTTGCGCATCCAATAGCGCCTTACTATTCGCATTTGCGAGAGAACTCTATCTCAAAATAAATTTATCATACGTTATAAATGGTCTAATTTTATTAGGAGAGAAAAAAAATAGTTTTTCGGTTGAACTTTATATTACCTATAACAATGACTTGTTTCGGAAGAGATAATCCGTCCGGCGCTGACCATGTACCTTGGAGTTATTCTTTATTTCTGATATGCAATATTATTTATTTTATTACAAAATATTTTGCAAATGCAAAGTATATACTTTGTCATAAATGGTCTATATAAAGTTATGATGAAAAGATGACTTTTCGAATGTGGTAATACGTTTTGAAAGAGAGAACTCAATTTTTCTTTTCTTTTCGATGATTTATACCTCTGTTGTTTGCTTCATTTTCAACGAATATAGAAAAATTAGTGTCATTGTTTTATTCTCCGTTTCGTTCTTAATACCCTGCTTTTTGAATTATATAAATACTGTTTTTTGTTTGGTTTTTATGAACCTTCTTCCAAACCCTAGTAAAATGGTGAAATTCGGCCAGTTATCTTCGCATAGGCACCTCTTTTTCGCCCGGCACTAAAAGGGTTAATTACATCTATCAAGCGAATTGTAAGCGCGAACATATTTCACACAGGAAGCTGACGATTCGGATCTGGAAAATGAAGAGCAATATGAATCTTTGACCGACAGTGGCATATGGGAAGAACCGGATGGCCACAAGAAGGACTTTAAGGAGCTCAAAAAGGAAATTAAGTGGACGAAAGAGTCAATAGGCGCTGACAGTCAGAGGACCTATTATGAATCTGTTGTCGTTGGCGATGAAGAAATCCATACAAACGATTACGTATTAGTTGAACCGAGAAGCACCGCGATTCCTCTTCACATCGCGAAAGTTGTGTATATGTGGCAACATAAAAGCGGAACGATGCAGTTCCACGCAAATTGGTTCTATCGTGGATGCGACACCATTCTTGGCGAGACTTCGGATCCCATCGAACTATTTTTGAGCACTGATTGTGACGACGTGCCGATTAAATCTATTAGATCAAAAGCTACCGTTATTTATACAAAGGCGCCGGAAAATTGGTCGGAATTAGGTACTTGTCGCATCGCTGCAGTCGCTATTACTATGAGACAAACAGTATTTTCAGTGTTCCTGTACGTATTGCAGGTAATGCGGATTTGAATCTGAACGAACAGATAAAAGGTGACGATGGGAAGACATTTTTTTATCAAATGCGATACACTCGGGAGACTGCCCGATTCGAAGATCCTTTACCCGAACCTACCTGCCCGCGGAAAGACAATACCTACCGATTCTGCGCGGCATGTGTCCATTTAAGAGCGCATGAACAGTACAACACGCCAAAGGTTTCTTTCTCACGCAAACATTACTTCTTCCCTGCGCATCAGAAGAATAATATTGCAGATAATTTGCCTCTTATCCTTTTGCGGTCAATAGGTATGGGAACGCTTGGAAGAAAAGAGCAGTAAGCATGTGTCTTATGCCATGGTAAAGTACAAGGGTGAAGAGTTTCGAGTTGGCTGCGCCGTGTTCCTGCAGCCAGGAGCACTCAAGTTTAAATACACATTATCGTACAATGACGTTCCAAAGATAAAGAAGGAAGCGGTAGACGAAGAAATGTACCCGGAATTTTATAGAAAATCTTCGGACCACGTGAAGGGATCTAATTACGATACCCCTGAGCCTTTTCACATAGCGTACATAAATGAAATTTATGCTTCGACCAATGACATGCTCGTGTCTCCTTCTGATATTTATATTAAAGTGAATAAAATGTACAGACCGGAGAATACGCACAGAGACCTTACACTGAGCGAGCAGGCTGATCTCAATATGGTGTACTGGAGCAATGAGAGTAAGCTGTTCGTAGTTAATTACATCTCTACTCAGATAGAACAAGAAACATTTTTTCGTTTTTGTTGTCGTAGCTTGCAGCGTGAAATTCTCTGAAGTAGCGGGCAAGTGTTATTTAATCTACTCCGAAAACTTAAATGAACCTGTCGACGAATGGTCCGCTGCTGGGCCGTACAGATTTTATTTCACTGAAGCTTACGACGCCATTGAGAAGACCTTCGATGAGCCGCCAAATCACGCAATGAGCATTGGTAAGCCAAGCAAGGGAAAAGGAAAAATCAAAAATAAGAACAAGGACCCGGAAAGCAAGGAAAACAAGCCGTCAGTCGAAAAACCCCTGGATTACATAGAGGTGCCGAAAAAATTGAGGACACTGGATGTCTTTGCCGGCTGTGGTGGTACGCATTGTTGCACAAATTCGTTATGTTTCATTAATTCGATCGTCTTTGTTTTCGTTTTGGTATATTTTATGCATTGTGAACAGGTTTATCTGAGGGACTGCATCAAGCCGGCGTGTCTGAAAGTTTATGGGCGATTGAAAAAGAAGAACCGGCCGCTCATGCGTATCGCTTGAATAATCCGAATGCAACTGTCTTTTCAGAAGATTGTAATATTTTATTAGCAAAAGTTATGAACGTTAGTATACTTCGGCTGTCACTAGTGCATTAGTTCAGAATAATAGTTCTTAACGTTTTATCTACCGGAAGCCTATTAATAAATGTGATAATAGTATTACGATAATTGCAAATTATATCAACATAATGAGTATCCACTCACAATATTCACTCAAATCGGTCGTCTCAAGCATGAGCGGTAGATAAAGTGTTAAATATGTAGATATATGTATAACTGGTCTCGTTCTAGGGTGACTTAACTGATAATAGCGGGCAAAGATTGCCGCAAAAAGGTGAAGTTGAACTTCTTTGCGGCGGACCACCGTGCCAGGGTTTCAGCGGAATGAACCGATTCAATTCGCGTCAATATTCCCTTTTCAAAAGTTCTCTCGTAGTTTCGTGTCTATCTTACTGCGACTACTACAGACCAAGGTTCTTTCTGATGGAGAACGTCAGGAACTTTGTTTCTTTTAAGAAGAGTATGGTACTGAAGCTAACATTGAGATGTCTTGTTCGCATGGGCTATCAGTGTACGTTCGGCATTCTGCAGGCTGGAAATTACGGCGTACCCCAAACGAGAAGAAGGTTCGTGCGTATCATGAATTTGTAATCAAATTCACATTAATTTTCATGTACGCATAAACCCTGTATATTTTACGACGCAGGCTCATTATTCTGGCCGCTGCACCAGGGGAAGCACTGCCAAAATATCCGGAACCAATGACCGTGTTCAGTAAGCGTGCTTGTCAATTAAGCGTACTCGTCGACAATAAGAAGGTATATCTCTTCTCAAATTTTTATTAAATCCGTCTACGCACAGCTTGTGTCTGTTAAAAGCCGATGCAAAAGATATCACTAAAAATGCAAAAAATCCGTATTCAGTAGCATTTATAATTGTGTAGATGCAATCAATATGAGAATACAATTAAATAAGTAAATTCAACCATTCCATTTTGCACAATTTAGTCGTATTTTGTAGTATTTCAAAGTGTTAATAATCATTAACATTCACATTTCCAGTACTCATCGAATTGTACTTGGACAGAATCCGCGCCCTTCAGGACCGTCAACGTTAGAGACGCGATGTCCGATTTGCCTGACATAAAGAACGGTTGGAGCAAGGAAGAAATGTCGTACGGCAGTGAGCCGATATCCCATTTTCAACGAAAAGTACGTGCTGACCAAACGATAATTGCCCGTTTTCCCAGCGCCAAACGCTCGGAACAATATTTTTCTTCTCG
This sequence comes from Cryptocheilus praepositus, assembly GCA_033815515.1. NCBI lineage: Eukaryota > Metazoa > Arthropoda > Insecta > Hymenoptera > Pompilidae > Cryptocheilus > Cryptocheilus praepositus. The sequence goes on along the minus strand of JAWWQZ010000222.1, from coordinate 1,515,901 downwards.
TGTTTAGATCAGAGGCAAGCAATACCAACCGATATTAAAAGATCACATTTGCAAAGAAATGGCGCCGCTCGTGGAAGCAAGAATGGCACACATTCCCACTGCATCTGGATCTGATTGGCGCGATCTGCCAAACATTGCGATAAGACTGAGCGATGGCAGTTTCTCGAAGAAATTGTACGTCCTTCTGTACTTTATGAATTTTTGCCTCGTACGCACCGTGGTCTGTGCGGGTACACGTAACTGATACATTGCAGAGAATATACGCACGATGACAGAAAAGCAGGAAGAAGTTCAACCGGAGCATATCGTGGTGTATGCAATTGTTGTACGGGTAGAGCTTGCGACCCTACAGATCGACAATTTAACACTTTAATCCCGTGGTGCCTCCCACATACGGGGAATCGTCATAATCATTGGGCAGGTTTATACGGTCGCCTGGAATGGAACGGTTTCTTCAGTACAACAATCACTAATCCAGAACCGATGGGCAAGCAGGTACTCATAAACATATGTTCTCTTTCAGCTTTTCATTCCCAATTGGAATGCGCGAAAACGGGTCCCGTAAATCCAATGCTAAACACATCATCTAATATACATGTCAAATAAAATCCAAATATTTATGTCCTCGTTCATTCAGGAATACGTGTTTCATTTCATTTGTTACAGGGTCGCGTCCTACATCCAGTTCAAACGCGCTTAGTCAGTGTCCGAGAATGTGCCAGATCCCAGGGATTTCCCGATTCGTTTCGTTTCTATGGCTCCATTCTTGATAAGCACCGTCAAGTTGGAAATGCTGTGCCACCGCCATTGGGTGCAGCGATCGGTCATGAGATAAGAAAATGTCTACAAAATGATATTTGCCCGGTCGAGTCAGGCACCAAGGTTCATGTCAAATTAGAATCTGTCAATCTCGAGGAGCAATCGTTAGACAAGCCGGAAGCAAATTTCAAAACGAACGATACGCGATCGCGGGCGATCACATTCGATCAGGGTGCCGGTACAAGTTCGTCCGCATAAAAAACTGCATTGCAGCGTCCCAGTAAATTAGGCTAATTAAAAAGTGTGTTCAATAACGTACAATAATGTGATCGCTCGCATACCACCTTCAGTATTGTCATTTTATTAGCAAATATTTATTTATATTTTAACACTTTGACTGCCATGCGTATTTTACTGTATTAGAACGGCGATGCTATGAAATACTACCGCGTTTGATTCAATTATGCAAAATGTAAATAATGTGCAGGTATCGGAGACCAAAGGATCGCATCACTATTCTAACAATAACCACATTTATAAAATAATTATTGCTGCCCATTGCGAATATTTCGGATCTTCAGTAAAATCTTTTGCGCCGGTCAGCAATGACCATCATGGCAGTCAAAGTGTTAACCACTTGCGCTATAAAGAGATGCTTTTATTCCAAAGCCACCAGCGACATGTATACCACGTTGATAGGCATTTGTCGCAGAAGCAAAAACGACGTGTCTTTTACATAGACGCTGCTACTACATCTATAGCTGCTACTATGCTTTATGGCGAATTTTTTGCATTTATAGTAAAATCTTTTGCGCCGGCATTTTATATTGTAGAGCGCGGCAGCCGAAAATGAAATCGTAGCGCAAGTGGTTAACTGATAGGATGTGTTAGTGTTTTTTATCGTGTTTGTTAGCATCGAGTACAGCTAAGGCAGGATAGATGGCGGCCTGTTGATCGTCAGTTTTTCGATGGTTGCCGTTCTATGAGCTGTCCCTGTGATATGAAAACATTGTTACTGTTTTGTATTTTTACCTGTCCTGATGATTTCAAGTTTTCCGTTATACGATAGCACAAACTATGATTACGCTCAGTTATATAAATCGCAAATTAGGAGCTGTGTAAGCGCCGCTGAGACACTATCAGGCGAACCTAACCCCAATCTATGTTATATACTTCAGTAACGTAGGTTTCAAATTGTATATAAAGTGCGTCCACAGGGAAATTAATTGATTATACTGTTCACGTACTTAATCGACCGTTTTTATGTAATTCAGGTATTAGCGAACAATGAGCAATTTAGTCGAAGCCCACTGGTTTCCTCTTGCGTCGCAAGGGAACATTTACTCCATGACTAAATTGTGTATGTCGAATGGATCCAATAAAGTATTGGTTGCATCGTTAAAACGAAAGATATACTCGTGCGAATATCACCAGACACCTAAATGGTACCTCAGGCCAATGGTCAAGGAATTGCTCTTCACGTACATTCCTAGTTTGTGGCTTGAATCATTTCAAATTGCGTTATGTATGAACTTTGAAGTATTACTTTCTACATAAATCTTTTATTATTGGCTGTAGGCGGTGCGGAAATCATTTCAATCGACGCTTACAACAAATCTGGTACTGACGATGGGTTTGTAATAGGAATAACTATCATGAAAGTGAGTAATGATACGTCCATCGAAAGATACCTGAATATTTATACTGAAGGTATCATAGACAGTGATGGAGACGAGAGTAGTTTGATTGAAGCGATCGCTCAAAATTGTCTTATGATAGAACTACCTTATACACCTTATCATTTGTATCATACAATTTTACCACAAGATGATAGTAATGAGGTAATTTTTATACCTTTACGATGACTTATAAAATTAATTATAAGGTGATTATATTAAAATTATCCTCAATGGGTTGGTCCTTTAGGTTGTATGGTTAATATCTGGAAGTGATTACAAAATTCACATGATCAGAGAGGATAAATTAAGCCATGGTTATGGTGAATCCCCGATCGAAAAATATTTCCCTGAACTCCATGATATACAGGCAATTTCATTATGGATGAGTATATACTATTATAATAAGTACAAACGGTATGCTTTATCTTCCAAATATTAATTGCATTAGCGTTACATGACCTATGGGTTTTATTTAGGAGACTGACTGTCATCGGCTGTGAATGTGGCTTGGTGAAAATAGCTTTAATAAACGTTTCAGAGTTACGAATTGTTCAAAGCTGGGTACTTAGATATGATAAGCCAATATCAAGTGTATGCATATTCCCACATCAGAACAACGTCTCAAAACCAGTGTTCCTTAATAGCAATGGTAATTTTCTAGTCGTTAATTCAAATGTACGATTCTACTAAGTTGTTTAACAAGAAATTGCCTTTTCAGCGACTGAGAATATTATAGAAGATGATGATCCTAAATTGAACATTCTTGTTGCACATATAAACGGTGCTATTGTTTTTATGTAGGTAAAAGTAATTTCAGAGAGAGCAATACCACATTTAAAAATAAAAAGGCTGCGCAATGCAGGTGTAAGTAGATGTTAGACTTATTGGTGGCATTTTATTTTACTAGGGATGTCTTACATCATGGTCTAGAAAAGGACGTAATATTAAGCAGTAGTGACTATTCTGACTGCATATTATGCACCTGTGTGGCAGACATCAACATGGATGGTCAAAACGAAATATTATTGGGGACTTATGGCCAAGAAGTATTGATATATACTTTCATAGATGATGTATGGGAGCTGTTCATAAGAAGACTCTTTGATGCCCCTGTCCATTCCATATGCTATATGGACATAACAAACGACGGAATAAAGGAATTAATAGTGCTGACGCAGCGGGGTGTACACATACTACAAGTATGTGTATTTGTATTATTCCCGTTAATATTATATATCTGCCAGAACAAGTCTGAAACAAAAGTATTCGTATTTTAAACTTTATCGTCATTACAGCATAACACCACCGACATAAAGACCAAATGGGCTGAGAGGTATAAAAAACTGAGCAGCAGAGATTGACTAAATTTAAAATAAACTGCTACATCTTATGTTTAATTGTACAAAGCATTACGATTTATTATTTTACATGTGTCACTATTACGATTCGTTTAACACTTTGACTGCCATGGTGGTCACCGGTGACCGACGCAAGAAATTTTACTGAAGATTCAAAATATTCGCAATGAGTAGCAATTATTATTTTATAACTGCAGGTGTTATTAGAATAGTGATGTGGTCCTTTGGTCTTCAATACCTGCACGTTATTTACATTTTGCATAATTCACTCGAAGGCTGTATTATTTCAGAGCATCGGCGTTCTTATATAGTAAAATGCGATTGGCAGTCAACGTGTTAAAATATACCTTGCGGATTTATTAAAATCGATAATTACTTAATATATATTAATAATATAAATATATAAATACTTAATTTCCGGCATACTTTGAACGTATTTCGGTAATATTGGTCAGAAATGATTTATAACGTAAGTATAATACCGAGTAACAATAGAATTAGTTATGAAAGCAAAGTTATCACATCATGAAGACCGCCAATTCGTAGAAGCCTAATGTGAAGGAGCCTTAACCCTTTCGCGACGGGTGCCTTATATATACGGCAGTCACTTGGTGCATCACAGAAGCTGACGCCGTCTATATACGGCAGCCACTTTTTGGCCCATGGAGGCTGCCCGCTTATACACGGTAGTCATTTATTAGTTTACAGTGGCTGATGCCGTCTAGATACGGCAGTCAGTTAGTTTGTTGACAAGGCTGTCGCCAACAATATATGACACAGACTTTATTGTCAGAGGTATAAAGAATTTTTGTCAGTAGGTGTTCTATGCGAATAAAGGCAACACAAAATTATTTTGCTAAAAATTCCTTGATACGAAAAAAGTTGCATTTATTTTTTGTAAATTCATGGTGTATTAGATTAAAATAACTTGTATTAAGCTACAAGAAATACTGTTGCACCATACCTGCCCCAGACAGCACATATTACTAAAAGATGTCCATATGACGACTTTTGAAAGATATCTTTTCGGCATAACCTAATGATGCCTTATGGACATCTAAAAGATGCCAAAATATTAAAGATGTTTTTTGTGCTAAACACTAGTTGGCGCCACCATTGCGAATTACTATTGTGAAAATGAGTTCGGTGAAAGAAAAATAATTTAACGGTAAGTGTTTATTATACATTCATTTAGTTATAAGTAAAAGAATAGTATTCGATTGGCATAAATTACATTGATTTTATAGTAGGATGAAAAAAATAAATAATTCATTTAGTTATTAGAAAAACGAGGTTATTTAGATTCAATTCTGTATACCTAAAGTCTAGTTAACCTTACTTTTTCTATTTTTCTAGTTTACATTTTTAGTTTTATTTTTTCTAAATATTTTAAGATGCATGTAAATAAATAATGCGAGCTTCCTTTTTGAATGTGATTGATGCTATTTTCAGTATTATAACATTTTGTAGTGTTAATTTATGCCGAAGGTCGAATGTTCGGACAAAATGCCAACACGAAAAGATTTCAACTTGGGACAAAGGCAAAAAAATTAAAAGCTTTAGGAATACAGGACCAATTTATACAAAAAAATTCCTCCATTGATTGAAAGGAGAAACTTCCACATTAAAAAGAAAACAATCGTTGCAACCGAAAATGTTTCATTTTTTACGTAAATTATTTTTTTATTGTTTTGTACAGATGAGAATGATGAGATTAAAATCAACCTTATCAGAAGATCCAAAGAGGCACTTCTACATGCATAAAAAGACAAGAAAAACAATCACTGTTGCACCATACAAAATATTATTATTCTGTTTCGGTGGCAGATTTCTTTTATAGTGCGATTTTAGGTAATAGAAAATGTGTTACTTATCCCTTTCCTATTACCCATGCATCAACGTTTTTCCGACCCCCAAACCACCACTTAGCTTTTTAGAAATATTCCATACCCTCACACAGTTATCCCCTCTACCAGCAAGCTTTCCCTAAAATTGCCAATTTCCCACATTCAGATTCAAGTCATGATCAGTCGCGCTGTTGCGAAAAGTGGCGAAATAAATTGGTGGGAAAAATAGTGCGTACGGAATTTTTTATTACAAAATAAACGTTACAAAATAAAACTTCTGGTAGAGATGTGTATTTTGCCGTCGCGAAAGGGTTAATGGCCGTGAAAGTTAACTATTATTTACTTTAACTACTGTTATTCGTTTTTCAGTTTGTATTTCTACCTCTTTTTCTGCTTCTCCATATTTTTTTTTATTAATTAAGAAGTCAAAAACAGAAATAATATTTAAACAATTTGTGTAGTTGCTCTACATTTTAATATAAAACATGCAGGCAGACGTAGAAGTCGGTAACGTTTCTTCCTCTCTACATAATTTTCCACAACCTATGGACCGACCAGGAAAATAGCTTGTTTCGCACGTGTCATGTGTCATACGTACGTCTGTGACTCGTGACCGTGGTCGTGACATTACTAATGATCAATATACTCTCTCATGTTTATGTGAACATTATTATAACAATTTTCAACAACCTGTCGAATTCGTTTTCCCCACGCGAAAACGATGGCGAGTAAAAAGGGACACACCTTTCGGATCGAGTCTGAGATCGATCGTAACAGGGAGGAAGGAAATTGGAAGAAGGTTATAGAGTTGGCGGAACGTCTCAAAGTACTATATCCGAGTAATGGTAAATGATTCTTCAGAATTATTCTGTCTTCATGTCAATCGACGCTGTAAAAAGCGCATGTCGGTTTTTATCGCCCGAAAATATTTTCTGTCGCTCGACTGTGCTTCCTTCGCATCGTCCGTAACCTGTTCACGTAACTGATAAAAACGGGCCGTGTCATAGAGAGATGATTCCACGAATAATATCAAGGATCGTTGCGAAACTCATGGTTCGCGCGGGTGTTATCGGATTTCCGGGCTTTTTCCACTGGTCCTTGCATTTGCTAGTTTTATTGTAAGGTTATGGATATTAAAGAAATTAGGTTTCCCTTGCTAGGTGTGTCTGCAGACGTTTGACACTTTTGTGTAAACAGAAATGACAGATGTACTTGACATTTGATACTGCAATTCAGTTCATTTCCTGAAGCGTTTACATAATTGCCGGTTGTTAGAATGACAGGGAAAAAACTTGTCGTATCATGTAGACACATTTAAGAGTACTTGTAAAATGATTGATAATGCGTATAAGGATCATTTTTGTATGCATGAGCTCCGGAATTTTATAGAAATGCATTCATAGTTTCTTAAGGAGTAATAATAGATGCGAAGTAAACTTGTTTTGCAGAACTTGAACAGTCGAAGATATAAACTTATGTTGTCTTTTGTTAATGTTAAGAATGTTTAGCAAACTTCTTATGTGGAGAGGGAAGACTCGAGAGTTTTCTGGAACAGACACCTCCGATAGATGTCAATGTCGCAAAAGCCAAAAGTGGGTTAGCGGAGACGAAAAGATTTCTTTTACTCGCTGCAAATGAAAAAGACAAGCAGGTGATTATGTGTGACTTAACGCAATTTAAGTAGCTGAACTGATACATCGTGGCCGTGGTCCTGACTAATTTGAAAATATTTTTGTATTAATTATATTCCTCAGCGATGTCGTCAAATATTTGCTTTAGGTATAATTTGCGGCAATTAAAATATTGAAAATGTTGATAATATTCGATACTACAGGCTTTAGTTGTTCTGGATGCCCACTTGTTGCTTGGCAAGGTACATTACGCCATGGGAATGTATGAAGATGCCCTTCATCATTACCAACAGGCAGAATTACATACCCTTACAGAGAAGCAATTGCCTAGTCGAAGTCTGCGCATTATTGCAGAATCATTTGCAATCAAAGGTTTGCATTTAAATATTACCTTCTTCCCTGCACAAAGCTAATACGTAGTACTATTTGGGTCTATCCTTAGTATATTGTGCAGTAGCTTATTCCAGTAGTAACTTTATTTGACTTGATCTAAAATTTGTGGTAATATTTTGTTTCTAATCAGCCTGTAATGTATGAGGCACTCGAAATAGATTGCACAACAATTCTTTGTTGCACCCTCTTTTGAAACTGCATCAAGTATAAATTACAGTGAGTTTAGAGCAATGTTTAATAATATCAATATCGAATGGTTTTTTGCATTGGCATTGGAACACTGGGAGGTTTGTAAAAAAATTTTTCTTGCAAAGATTCAGATCATTCATGTTTTGGCAAAAGAAACTTAAAAGTAACACTATGTCATATACAGTTTGTAATGCATACCTTTAACAAAATTGGGTCATCTCATTCTTGAAAGTACCAGACAAAAAGAGTATTGTTTACTTTAGTACCAGACAAACCGTTATCCTGCCGACGACTGCGCATTATAGCTGAATCATTTGCTTTAAGAGGTTTGTATGATACTGTTTTTATTTTGTGCATATTATGTTTGTCTGTTATTCGTTGATATTTCCAACTTTTTGTAAAACTTTGCATTAACCTTGCAAGCAACTGCAATTCTGCTTCCTTTTCTGTTAAGATTGTGTATACGCGCTGTGCAATATTTTTACACTTATGGCAGTTATGTTCACTTTTAGTAGAGCTATTAGGCTGTTCACTCTTCATTTCGTGCAGTAGCAACCTAATAACTGTGTTTATTGTAGAATTTACTTTATATGTTTCTACTGATTTTATCCACCTTTACGTATGAAAATATAACACTATCAGGTACAGGCAATATCGCTATTGTTGTAACTTTTCGTTTATCATTGCACAGGTCATTGTATTTGTATACTCGTGGAATCATTAAGTGGATCATTAACATATTAATCGTGTCAGCATTTCTCTATCGATATCTGCATTCTAGCGTCCACCCCTTATTCATGGCAGGTCTCTGTCTGGAAAGATTACCGCCGAACTCCAAATCAAAGTATAAGATTGCAGAATGGCACGAACAAATGATCAGGTGTTTTGAGGTTGCCGGGGATTTAACACTCGTCTATTTACAAGAGCAGGATAAATTGGCAATGCAACAACAAAACGGCGCTACCACTACGAACAGTAATAATACAGGTATTTCAGTGTGATTTAACGGAAAATTTGATATACAGCTGTTAATGTCGGTATCTGGTTGCTTTTGTAGGATCGTATTCGACTCAATCGTCATTCTGCTCAGCTAAGCATATTGGACCAATCTTAGAAATTGCATTACAAAGGGCACCTTTATTGTATATTCAAACTGGTAATGTGCAAGGTGCTATTAATCGTTACCGGTAAACAAAAGTTTTACTCTTTAATTACATACAAAACACTAACCATCATATATGCATCAAATGTTTGGGAACATGAGCGAACACGCCATTTGCATAAGATTTATTTCGCATCTTTAGTTTAAAATTCATGTCTTCGCTCCTTATTCTAGTATACCGTTGCTGCATACTTCGATCAATTTTCTTATACTCTAACAGAGATCAGTAAAAAAATGCCTTTAACTAAAAATGTTTCTTATAAAAAAGAACGGTATACAAAAAAAAACGTTATTTCTATACTTTGATTTCCTGAACTTCACTCAATTTCGCTCCAGGTTCAAGGCATTATCGCGAGTAATTAACGTGTATTGCACTCCCGTAAGGTTTGTCTAAACATTTGCAAACATGTAATGTCTCAACAGGGAAATCCTGTCTGCTGTCGAGACGACCACGACTCAAAGTCTTCGAGTTACTTTAACCAGACACTTAGCAGAAGTATTATTACGAGGAATAAACGGCGTTGATTACAAGCCTCCTGAAGGACCAACTGACATAACAGGTATGACTTATAAAATAATATATAATATATACTATATGTAATAATATCTATGGCGGAAACCGTACAACAAATCCGAAAGCGTACATAATTATTCATTTTTAAACTAAGAGACAAGTAAAAGGTAAAAACATTGCCCAGTAGGTGGGAATACATCGGAGTCGCCATGGAAGCCAAAGAAATATGGGGGTCCCAACATGTTTCTCCCGAGGAACGAGTATGAGGAGATCATTTTATTGTTGCTTATCAGCGAAGCGATGGCAGTCCGCGACGCGGTGCTCAGTCAGTCTCCGGAATTTAAAGAAGCAAGAATACACGCATTTGAAAATGCCACAGCAGTATACGACCTCCTCACAGTTGTCGTTGTCAGATGGAGTCAAGTCGATCTGCTGCACGAGGTTCTATTTTATACCGATTCGATCAATAGCGTTATACCAATGTTTCAGTTGGATCGCCGAGAGTAACGGTCGATTTCATTTCATTTTATATCTCACCTTTCCGCGACAGTCCTTCGAGAGGGCAATGAAATTTTCGCACGAGGAAGCGCATATATGGACTCAGTATGCGTTGTGTTTAATGAGCCTGGGAAGATATATGCACGCTTACACAGTTCTAAAAGTGGTCGCCAGGCTATCCTCGCAAAAAGTGATGCCTTGTTTGTTAGCAGCGAGGCTGTGTTACGAGCAATTGAACATGGTGAATATCGGGATGACTGTGCGCATCTCATAAAAATTGCTAAACTACTCTGTCGCTGCAATTACTTTCTTCTTAACAGATACACGAAGGCATTGAATGGAGTCAAAATGCGCTACAACGAGAGACGGCGAGTCCTCAAGGGATGCAGTCCAGATGTCATCTGTACATTGGCATCGGTCATAGTATACTGTCCGCGAACACAATTGTCAAGCAGGACAAAATGCAGTATACCAGCACTGCTCTAGACTGTTTTCAGAAGTACGTCTCCAGTGCTACGTTAGATTTATCCCCGAAAGCTAATGGTTTATGCGATTGATTTGTTTCATTTGAAAACAGAGCGCAGCAATGCGATCCTAATGATCATTTAGCGGAGTATTATCTGGCGCACGAGTACGCCGTCAATCGACAAATCAACGAAGCGATGATTCACGTGAAAGTCGCGTTGAACCTGCGAGCAGAGCACATTCCGTCGTTGCATTTACTGGCCCTATTGTTGTCGGCACACAAACAGTATTCAGAAGCCCTGCATTTAATCAATAGTGTATTAGAAGAGTATCCGGACAATTTGAACTTCCTCTACGTGAAGGCGCATCTTGAACTGCGGAGCATCGGCGGTGAGAAGCCGTTGTTCACGATAAAACACATGCTGTACCTTTGGAAGAGCCTCTATGAGGACCAAACGAACGTCAACTGCAACGAACAACAGAGCGAGAAGCGTAGCGAGACGCGAAGCGTCTTTCAAATGTACACGTCCGAAATGTCGGACAAGGATTCTAGTGAGTGATACCTCGAACACAGATGTCTGATGAATTTTAATAATAGCGGATATTGCCATGAAAGCCCTTTTCTGGGTGCAATGTGGGAATCGATCAATTAATTTCTCAATATCAAAAATTATTAAGATTTTTATTTATGCGCTCTGCAAACTTTCAAGTTATTTGCATCGTGGTACTATTGTATATCAGGAATAAATGTTCGGTCATCAAACTTTCTCTCGCGTCCTCACTTTACGCGTCGTGTTCTTTAATTTTTGACAAATTTATGTGGATGCCCCGAACATGACAAAAATTCTAATAAAAATTCCCAATTGGTTTCGATTTTTGAAGTAAAGAAGGGTTAATAACAATTTCTTAGCAGGCGTATTTAGATGTTCATAATTGCAGGTTCCATGCATGCACAATCATTGGCCGCGTCGAGAGTAGAGCAAGCCCTTTCCGAAGTTGCGTCGTCCCTCAGCTCGTTCACGCCAAAACCCGGTCCGCACAAAGCGTGGCTGCTGCAGTTGCAGGTTTGGCTGTTGCTTACGGAAGTATTTTTGGTCTTGGACCGACCAGACGGCGCAGTTTTGTCACTGCAAGAAGCTACGAACATCTTCCCGTTGAGTCACCATATCATGTACACGGTATACGGGTTTGCTATCTTTCATATTTTTCGTTCATTTATCATCGATAGCGGTTCGTAACACGCTCAAGCCCATGAACACGTTGTCGCGTGATACTTCTAACACGCGTCCAACATTCCTCGTTAACGTTTACAGCGCGGCCTATTACACGAGTACAAGATGGAATACGCCGAGGCGAAACAGTGTTACCAGAATGCCGTCTCTATCAATCCCTCCCACATTAAGAGCCTGCAACGCTTGGTAATAAATAAATCAATAAATACTGTGATACCGATAAACAATAAGTAACTATACGCTGAGGCACGCGTACGCGTAGAATGTCGTGCCGGGGCTTCAATTTGGACGCGGAAAATGTTTCGTTTTCAGGGCCTGATCTATCATTATCTGGGTAGCCAGAGGCTAGCCGAGAAGACACTGCGCGACGCTGCGAAAATTGATCCGAATTCCCATCAAACATGGTAACGTAGACGAGTATTTCTGGCCGCTTCTTCTGATAAACGTAGTTTAGTTGGTGCGACAGAGAGCAGACGAGTTTCGTGTCCGTAGGTATAATCTAGGAAAGGTGTTGGAGGCGCTCGGAGAGGTTGAAGCTGCAAGCGATTGCATGGCCACGGCACTCGAGGTGGAGACGACAAATCCAATTCTGCCCATATTATCAATACCGGTGACCTTCGAGTGATTTAGAGCACGTCTCAATCACTCGGTTACGATAAAGTTTTGTGGAATCACAATTTATCTTCACATTGGCATGCTTCTGCCCTCGTATCAATAGTACCTGCTTATCACGATACACACACTGTACTATTGTATAAATAGATCAATTCGTTGAAAAAAAGGTATATTAATTGTACAAATAGCTTAACGGTAATTGGTGTAACTGGTACAAATAAAAATTTATCTTCGAATCACACGACTTCGTTGCGCTTAGTGGATGGGAATCGGCCTACAGATAGAATGATGAGAGGGATTCGGAAATATCATATATTTTCCATTACAGCACATGTTTTCCGTTAAACCAGATAATAATTTAACTTCTTGTTTTATTATTTACGCTAAATGCATTTCTGCAGTATTTATTTAACTGACACATTGCTCTTACACGGAACGTGTCGGGGGACGGGGTTTTCTTGAAAAACTCACGTATCGTATAAAACTATAATCTCTTACTTTTTTAGGAACTGTTCGGTGATATAGTCAGTTACCTTTAAAAATAGAACTTTAATTGAATAGCAGCATTATTGACATATTAGTATTTTGTTATATATGTGTATATATACATATATTAGTGATATAATATTTTCATGTGTACGCAAAAATAAAGCAACTAAATTGCTCTTTAACAGTCTCTCAACATATAAATTTATGGCTGATACCATTAACAATTCAATGCGTTTGTAGGGAATATTCCACATAATAGCAACGACAATAATATGAGAAACCGCTAACGTTGTTAAAAGTTTTGTGCAATATCTCGAGTTTAAGAATATAAATATATATTAATATATATACACAAATACCCAAAACTGTTCCAGAAGGGAACGCAAATAGATTTCGAATCTTTCGCAAAAAAAATCCGAAATTTTCCTTCGCGCTTGTCCCCTTTGGCGTGAAGATGTCTCGTTTGCCAAATAACAAGTTATCTTTGTACTTTTCTGCTAACGCACGCAGTTAAACAATTTCACGTCCTTCGAATATTATATTTATACAACATACCTCGTCCCAGAAAAACGTACTGTTAGTATTTACGGTAACAAATTATACTTTACGTTAATTTAGAATTAAGAATTATGCCGACCAATTAAAGTCGGAAATATACCAAAGTACATTTTACGCTTCGTCAAAAATTCAAAGTGCACTTATGGATTTACTCGTCTAAAAGAACCTACCCGCCCATTGCAAACGTAGCTCAATACACAAAGGCAACTCAAAAGCCAAGAAACACGAATCATCAAATTTATTACAATTTACCCCTTCATACCCGCGACATCAAAATTCTGTAGCGAGACTAGCAAATGTCCTACGTCAATCAAAGTCACAAATATACCAAGGTGCATTTTACATTTCGTTAAAAACCAAAAATGTACTTACGCTAACAGATTACATTTTTACGGTCGCTTAGAATTAGGAATTATGTCGATTAACAAAGTCGCAAATATATCAAAGTACGCTTTAGATTTCGCAAAAAAAAAAAAATGATCACACCTTACGTCTAGGATAAGTCTCCTTACAATTACAAATGATGCCGATCGATTGGAGTCGCAGATATACCAAAGTATGCTTTACATTTGGTTAAAACGTAAAGCTACCCTTACGAGTCTATCATCTAAATGAATCCACCCGCCCGTCGCAAGCGTAGCTCAATGCATAAGCCACGCAACAACAAGCAGAACGTAACGTCAAATTCATCACCCTTCCAGAATTTAGCCGTTCGTAGCCGCGACATTACGGTTCCCAACGTCCTCCGTCAATCAACGTCTCAAACGTACCAAAGTACATCTGACATTTGGCTAAAAACCGTAAGAGCACTTACAGACCTATCCACCTAAATGCATCTAGCCAACCGTCGCAACCGTAGGCAAAGGCCAGGAACGACGTATCTCTCAAATCCGCAACCCCTTCGTATCCGACATTAAGATTCCGCGGCGTCTCACGACGAAACGTCTTAGAGTCTTCGCTGCGGTGGTTCTTTCGTTCGCCTAGCTTCCTTTCGCGAAAAAACCTCCGTCCTTCTTCCAGCAGCCCGCCGCCGACGCTACGTCATTTTCGTACCCTTTTTCCAGCACACGTCCTCTCTCCTCGTCTGGCCGGCCGCTTTCTTCCCCCCCGCGTTCTCTTTCTAACGAGATTACGAGGCCCGTCTATTTCACTCCATCGCGTGTCGCATTGCGCGTCCGCCGCTGCGCACGCTCGATGCTCGAGTGGCATCGAAACTTTTCGAAAATCCGCCTCAAAAGCCGTTCGATCCGGCGAAAGCGTTGCATTAGACTCGTCTGCGTCGTCACACGCCGTGCGATCGGCGATTTTCCGGGATACGTGACGCCTAGCGGCCCGTTAAGACGGAAAAACGTACGCGACCCGTGGCATCGCGTTTAGCGCATTACGCATCTGCAGAGCTGACGACTATGCGTAACACAATCGACCAGCTATTATCATTCGTCCCTTTTTTTCTTGCCCCTCTTTGGCCGCCTTTAACGCCGACCGGGATGCAAAACGCGGGGGGAAGGGTGGAGCGGAAAGAACGGTGAGAATATTTCCTCGATGATTCGCGATGACGGGCGAGAGAGTCGCATGAGTCGAATAAGTCGCATAGGTATGAGGCCGAGACGCTGCCACGTTAACTCCTAAAAAGGCAGCCATAGGGCGCGAAACGCCGAGTCTTTTCTTTGCTGCTTACTTTAACGTTATCTAAGTTATTTCAAGTAATACGCTTTTTTATCCTGCAAATGTCACTTTCAAATTGATCTAATTAAATGTATCGCTGTAAATAAATATAATTTAGTCACTAAGTCATAAAAAGATGTATTGTTTCAAATAGGCTGTTTTTAATCGTTCCAGTTCCAGGGGTCATTGGGAGAATCTTGTCTTTTTTTAACGTATGTTGAAAAATGTCGGGCAATATGATGGGGTAGCGCCGGTATTTGTTGAATGAGAGTAACTAAAAACATACGATTAGTATAGAACTAAAATATTACGATTAAATGATCGTACTTGAAATGCCTCCACCAAGAAATTCATCTTCTAACTTATTTTATAAGAGTAATTAGCAAGCAAGGTGACTTAACAATAACTAATGTACTTTACAGTAGCACGCAGTAACACAAGTGGAAAGCTCCTTAAGGATCAAACATAATCATTCAACCCTAACAGGCATCAATTACTTCACTGAAAGCAATGGCTGTTAGAGATATAATGTTCATACGTTTTACATTAAAAAAATTAACTATGCGGATAATAAGGGTTGATAACATCGTAATCGAACGCATTGCCAGTTTTCGAGATGGAATCTGCACGCTTAAATAAAACTGCTTCTCAGCCGAAAGGAAGCACACTTCCGTCAACGTTATAGCAACCGGCGAAGAAATGGGAGGGTATTAAAATCGTTGAAATTGTTTAAACGCGCACGCCCGCCGTGCTAATTCCTGCCATTGGCTCGGCTACGGTATTTAACTGACATTGTGTATGCATATATATCGGTCACGGTCAACGGCGAGGCTTTTCTTCTGCAGCGGGGAAAAAACTATGACGGACACGGACGGGAAACGGTCGGAAAGTTAGTCGGGGGGCTCGCACTTGTTGCCGTGGCATAGCAAATTTTTCTGCCCAAACGGCCGCGACGGGCTGTCCTGGGTGGCGTGGACGTTTAATTGGGGGTAAATAGACGGACGGTGTCGGCGAAAATGCGATGCAGTGGCTTT
The DNA here is from genome assembly GCA_033815515.1 of Cryptocheilus praepositus. Classification (NCBI taxonomy): domain Eukaryota; kingdom Metazoa; phylum Arthropoda; class Insecta; order Hymenoptera; family Pompilidae; genus Cryptocheilus; species Cryptocheilus praepositus. Next base: position 1,499,813 of record JAWWQZ010000222.1, on the reverse strand, counting down.
ACACGCCGATGCCTCTAGGAGGACGGTGGGGTCTTAAGGAAGTTTATGATGATTCGATCGGGATAGAGTGAAATTGTGAGGCTTCGCTGTCACAGGCGCGATATGCGTTTAAGCACGAATTAGAAGGACGAAGGCTGGATCGCGATTAAGTCGTTTATTGGATCTGAGTTGATTGCAAATTCAAGCTTTTTTTGTACATTAATCATTTTCTATTTGAGTTATGTGTTTCAAGGAGCCTATTGTACGAAGAAGACTGTCTTACTTCTGATGTTCGTGTGTGTGTGTTACATTTGGAATTGTGTTTAGATTTTACTTATGTTTCTTACTTCTTTATACAAAGGCTCCTGAAAAGCACGCCCATAGGTCTGGAAACAAGTAACTCACATAAGAAAGGAATTTAATGGAGCACCTACAAGCTTTTTTCAACCAGAACACAAAAATGGTTAATGTTCTTAAATCGTTTGTTCGACCGGAGAAGCTCGATTGCAGATTTGAAATGCAGTCCGAACGTTCTGTTTGCGAACGTACGCGCTTCTTAATCCGCATTGCTGTCTTTTGAATGCGGCTGTGTTACGCTAACTGCGAAATACGTTGCGAATACGCGCCGTCACCGTTATCACTGGCATACTTGGCCAGAAATTGATCGCTCGCTAATCAATCCGCGGAATATATAAATAAATAAATCTGTCTTCGCCGCGAGTATATCTTTTATATCGTCTTTACTACCCTCATAAATTACTGACTGCGGAAGCCATACTGCGCTCACATGTGTGTATCTTCGATACAGACGGGCGTACACGTTAGAAGCTGAACGCAAATAAGTGGCACATTTATTTTACGCCACTTCTCCTTTTATGCCGAACTAGCGAAGCGCGCACAGATGCCGAAGAATTTGGCGGTGAATTTTTCGCATCACCTCTACGCGAAACTCTTCTTCGAGTCTCGAATGCTTCATTCTCCGTTTTACGTTTTTCAGCGAACGGACTAGATTGTTCGATGCGTTGATTACTCGGGTGTCAGGTCGATTTAGCGGAAGACGCCAAAAGATGCCTAACGCTTCACCTCTGCTCGTATGTATGTACGCCCGCTAATGTAATTAATGCTGAAAATAAACGAATTACTAACCCACGCCGGAATGGAGAGTAAAAAGAGACGGCGGTAAGGAGAGGGTATGAAAGAATTGAGAGGGTAAGGGTGGCGATGGGAGGACACGGCGTCAGTATGTCGAGCGGGGAGAACTTTCGTACCTGTTCTTTAAGTTTGCCGCAGTCAATGTTTGTCTAGCGTTCCAACGTATTACCGTACCATTGATTACGAAAATGGCATTAAAGGCCCTTAGCAAACGGCATGAAAGGACTTCTGTGCTCACTGCGCAACCCATTTTTCGTACTTTTTCGCCGTACTACTTTCGTCGTACGGCTTCGAACTGCACAGCTTCGGAAGCACAAAGACATCAATTATAATTCTCACTGCATGTTCTTTCGCTATTGTAAAGGGTAAAGTAAACTTACGGCATTGTGCCGCGCGGTCTCGGAGAACGCCGCTTCAGGAGCACAAAGACATCAATTATAATTCTTACTCTTCTTTGCGCCGCTGTAGAAAACAGGCGATCAGAATGTCGGCTTAAAACCAGAAACTTTTATTTGGCAGATCTACCGACCTTACGTATACGGACTGCGCAGGAGTTGAATATTTTAGATTGAGATCGCTACGTGTCGCTGGCTAACCATATTTTTTTGCAGACTAATCGTTAGCTTTTCACTATTGCCGTAGAGTAGCGAAGGGATGAAAGCGTCAGATCTCGCAAAATTGAGAGAGAAGGGTGAGGCAGGTACTTTTAGATGGTTAATCGTCCAGCACGATGTACATATATGTAAACGGAAGGAATCAGCGCGATGCGTCACAATTTTTACATAATGATTTCATCTTCGCACGCAACGGAATGTATTAGACACTGCAATAGCGTCATCGGCGCTGCATGATACATCACGATAGCTCCGAAAGCGTAAGTTCCTTTTTCGCCGGGATCCTCGACTGAAGCATTTACCATCGCTGTGCTCATTAGCGATTAAGTATTCCTTATACATGTCCATCGTAAAAAGTGTACAACTTCGGCACTTACATGCAGTCACCCCGCATCTGACGACCATTCAAACTCCCGTGCAAAGGAGAGTAGGTGTCCGATGACACATTATGATAGCTGTAAAAACGTATGTATCTTCCTCAGCAGGATCCTTGAGAGAGAAAAGCTTAGGATGCAAACCTCTGCCATCGCTTAAGCATTCCCTATACATGTTCACCATAAAAAGTGTACAACTCCTTTGGAACCTACATGTAGTCGTCCCGCATCTGACGACAGTCGAAACCCCCGTGCACGGAAAGCAGCCGACAGACGATACATCATCACAGCCCTGAAAACATACGAATCTTCTTCACCGGGATCGTCGACACAAGCCTCTACCATCGCCGCCCTCATTAGCGATTAAGTAGTCCCTGTACATGTCCATCATAAAAGTGTACAACTCTTTCGGCGCCTACATGCACTCTTCCCGCATCTGGCCATCCAAACCCCCGACGATAGCTCTGAAAACACACGTATTTCCTACATCAGAATCCTCGGATGGCAAAAACTTAAGACGCAAGCCTCCCGCATCTGGATTGACATGACACGCGTGACGATAGCTCTGAAAACAGACGTAAGTTCGGCAGCAGAATCGTTGAGAGGCAAAAGCGTAAGACACGAGCCTCTAGCGTTACTTAAGTATTCCCTATAGAGGTCCGTGGCATGTTTGGGTCGAAAGGCCCGCGCCCAGGAGAGGCTCTCGAGGGCGAAGGGCCTTGGAAAGGCGGGCCGCCGCTTTACACAAATAAGATTTGCCAGGTTCGCCTCGCCTTCGCTTCGCCTAATATTCCCTACGAACGGCATATGCAATATTTAGAGGGCCGCTGGCCGGAGTAGGGGCCTCGGCAGGAGGCGATCTGGCTCTCTCGCTCTTAGGCGGGCGCGAATCGCCGAAAAAGCGAAAAAGCTCGGTCGGGCTCGGGCGTGCGAGGCTCGTGCGGGCGCGAAACGGGGCTGGACGCACCCGAAAAACACTCGCCGTTGCATCCGAGCCATCTCTCGCAGGGAAGCCCGGCTCTGACCCGGTAGCCGGCGGCGGAACAGTTCGCGCGGCCGCCTGACGCATTGCAGGTGCGCCGCAGCCAATCACAGGCCCGGTTAGTTCGCCCGGACTTGTCCTGTAAACACGACCGCACCCACCCCGCACGGCAAAACGGATTTTCCGCGGCCATGCCGCCTCGCGCGATCCCGCACGTCAGCGCGCCGCGTCTCCCGAAACGGCCGGCTCTCGTTTGTTCGATTAACGGGCATTCATTTTTTCCAACGGCGACGCTTTCGTGCGGGCCGAGGCCGCGCGGGCCTACCTTCTCGCCGCGTAGGAAATGGCGCACCGTGGACGCCGCGCTTCACCGACCCCCCTCCTCGCCTCCCGCCGCGCCGCCAGCCGACCAATCGCGAGTGGCCGGCACGCGGCCCGCAAGGGGCGGCGGAGTGATACCCGCCGCACCGAAACCAGCGGTCAGAGAGCTTCGCACACCGAGAGAGAGGACGGCGGACTCCATTGCTGTCCCGAGTGCGTTTCTCGTCAGCCGTGTTGTATTGCGTTTCCCGTCCCGGCGCTCGTGCACACACGCCGCTCGCTTTAAGTTTGTCGCCGTTGGACACGCCGGAGTCGGAGGCGAGACCGCTGTTCGACACGCAGCCTGTGAATTAAGCGCCACTGTGAATAAAGTGTACTGTACGGTATACGCCGCCGACCCTTACAGCGAGAGCTGCGCCGACCGATAAAGGGCCAAAATGGTAAGTGTCGCTTTTGTGGCGCGCCGCTGCCTAAAGTATTTCTGTCTTGCTCGCCCCTGAAGGCGCCGTGGCCTGCTCCGACGAGCTGCAGCAGCAGCAGCAGCAGCAGCAGCAGTTCCTGCAAAAGAGGCCCGAGGAGGTGCCGACCGACAAACCGATCGCCGCTTTGTCGGCGTCGCGGTTTTGTCGGCATCTCGAATCTCTGGCTGCGCACGATGCTGCCGCTGCCCTACGTTTCGCTAGCCGTGTATTTCGCGCTCGTCGTCGGCGGATGAGATCGGCTGGCTGCGTGTTCGTCTCTCGCTGCGTGGCCATCTCTGTCGCAGTGCGTGTCGATCTCTGTCGCACTGCGTGTCCCTCTCTGTCGCACCGCTGCGTGTCGGTCTCAGTCTAGCTGCTTCTGGACGTGTCGTTCTGGCCGTGTCGCTCTGGCCGAAACCCCCCGTCGTCGCCCTCGCCCTCACTTTGCCTCTGCCGCATTGACGCGTCGAGTGCACGTGCGAGGAGGCGCGACGCATTTCCTCGGCTCCGTCGACATACGTTCCTGCGGTGTCCTCGCCTTTCTCCCACGCCGAACGATTACATCGACGACCCTCCTGGCCGATAAGTCACTCGCGTGCCTCGGCGATGATAACGGACGCACGGCGGCGTGCGGCAGTCGGCGGTACGTGTCGGAATCAGGCCGACACGATTATCGATCCGTTTTTATGCTCGCTCGCTTTTCTATGGATTTTCGGCACATCGGCCCACTGCAGGATAATCGATTTGCCCGTCGAACGAACGTCGTTGCGGGACGAGACGAGGGAGAGGGACGTGTGGCGCATAGCGAACCTATGAGAAAAATCAAAAGAGGCGGCGAGGAATTATGCGAAAACTTAGGCGCGCGCGGATATAGACGGGTCTCCTCCTCGTACGTTGCGTGTTACGAATCTGTAGTGTGTAACGGTACGATCGATGCCGAGTAGCACTGTGTCGTCAAGACGACTCATTCGGAATTTAGCGTTCGCTCTTACGTTCAGCGGCGGCACTCGCTCCCCCGAGGCTGCTCAAAAAGATCTCTACTAAGTCGTCGCGCAATTCGTTTCGTGCGCTTCGAGGCTCTAATTTCTTTTATCTCCGCGTACGATGTTCCGCGTACCCGCGGCCGCATAATCAATATCCAGCTAATCCGCGGACGAATTCGATACGTCCGACGAAAAGGCCTGCGAGCGTTTTCTCTCTCGTTGCGTCGGCTGAAAAATGAAAGGAGGCTGCCGATAACCGAACGCGCACTGACCACTTCGAACTTAACTTCCGTTGTGCGCAAAATTCCGTGTCGGCCGCTTTTGTGCGGCTTAATTAATAGTACGTTTCATTCTGCCTCACAATATCGCGTATCTCTGTGTACCTTTGTCTTGATATTGCCCTCCGGTGTGGCATTCGATAATCAAACATAGCACGATATACCTCACTATTGATTTTCGCGGCCCCTCAGTGTTGCGCCAATTCAGTGTGTTCCTTTTCGTTACACCTTCCAACGCCATACAATTAGACGATGAGACGTTTTTCCCTCGATCCACTGTCGTTTAGGTGCAGGAAATAGGTGCCGACGGGTTTAAAGCGAAATAATGGAAGTTTCTGTCTCTCGGTATATTGATGTAATCCGGGCGTCTTTTTCGCCCGTTTGACATCGACCTCTTGGGTCGTGTACCTAACTCCCGGGTGTCGTGTTAAAAGTCAACCCGACGGTTGAATTTTTACAATCGACGCTTCAGAATGAAGTCACTTCTTACGATTGTAGTTCCGTTCGCGATACTCGTAGTACGGTCATTTATCGGGGCGAGTCTTTTCTGATAAGGATGTAATTAACAGCGTGCCGATGTAGTGAGAACGTACTGTGCATGTTGTTATCTTGTAAATGCGGACTCTCTTAATAAATTTAATTATCGATTGTAACGAGCTTTAAAATAGGAAATGCACTCCTGTCTGATATAAACTGACTTCGTTTTACTCTCTTATCGTATTTTTCCGTTAATATGTAATTGTCTGCAATTCTAATTATCCGGATGTAGCTTGAAAATAAGGAAATGGTCGCACAAAATCGCTTAAATAGATTAAATAATTACTGTTGTTTGAAAAAGAAAAAAATATTTAACTTGTTAACATCTTTTACGGAAGGGACAATTTGGAAGTACCCAGTGATTGTACTGCATTATCATTACAATGGTAAAAGCACTTTGCAACTCAGAGTATAAAATTTAGTTCTGTCGATGGAAAATGTATTTGACTTTTTTAACCGGAAAACATTTTGCTTTTCAGGCTGACCAACTCACAGAAGAACAAATCGCAGAATTCAAGGAGGCGTTCTCGCTGTTTGACAAAGACGGTGATGGCACCATAACCACTAAAGAATTAGGCACAGTTATGCGATCTCTTGGACAGAATCCCACTGAAGCTGAGCTTCAGGATATGATCAATGAAGTGGATGCAGATGGTATTTACAGAAATATGTTTGATTAAGCATAATTACCCATTCAGTCATGTAAGCGTGTTACCTGTTAACTAATTAAGGTGATGTAAAAATATCAGATCAATGCAGCGTAATTCCCAATGCGATTAATACTTTATGTAGGTGTATTGAATATTCTTTATGTCCCCACTTTGCAAGACTTATGACAGGAAAAGGACACTTGAAGAATGTAATGAGGAGCGTTCTAATAATTAAAAGATGTGATCCCTTATTGGTTAAAGACTAATTGATTAGCATCTTACTGTTTTGACAAATGTGCACGCAATCTCAGAATGTTATTCTCAGCTGACATAATACTTATATCGACAGAATGCCCTACACATTATTTTTCCACCAGTTCAATGAGCTTATAAAATTACAGAATGCAAATGTAGTGCCAGGTTGTTAAACGAATTAATAGAAACTGCTCAATTGGTTGCTCAAACTGCACATCTAGTTATCAATTAATTATAATGTAAATGGCAAGGTTTCATTCGACACAACATTTATGGGACTATTGAATGACAAATATCTGTTACTCGCTTGCAAAATATTAATGTATTCGATTAATTATGGAAAGCCACAAGCTAATTCTTAATTTTCATTCAAGGCGCCTGCAAAGCATATTAAAATATTCGCACTGTTTGCGAGTGCGCAAAAATGATTAAGCGACTGCGCGTGCGTTAGTCCTGACATTTCTATGCAAACCACATGAGCTACGATAATATGCAAAATAAATCATTACCGCTTGTCGAAAGTTGGAATTTCCCTAGAACATCGCGTTTGACCGTAAACGCGCGAATTGCAACATGAAATGTCTGACGCTCGTCCTGAGAGAATATCTCCGACTCGACTCTGCACGAGGAACCCACGGGGGATACAAATGTGAATAAATTAACATTTCAGGTAACGGCACAATTGACTTTCCGGAATTCTTAACCATGATGGCGCGTAAAATGAAGGATACCGATAGCGAGGAAGAGATTAGAGAGGCCTTCAGAGTATTCGATAAGGATGGAAATGGTTTCATATCAGCGGCGGAACTTAGACACGTTATGACAAATCTCGGTGAAAAGCTCACTGATGAGGAAGTGGATGAAATGATAAGGGAGGCTGATATCGATGGCGACGGTCAGGTTAATTACGAAGGTTGTATGATTTTTTTACCTTTTCATATTATACTCCCACTGAGCGCGACGTAGAAAGCAGCATCTGCGAATGGTACTCGTTGAAACGATGAAAAAGCGAAGTTCCACTAATAAGATTTTCGCGTGGCTCACGAACTCGCGCGCCCGAGATCCTCGTGACAAACGTGAAACGTGTACACGTTTGCGCACTGCGGGAAATATTATCCGACCTAATTGCTTATATGGTTACTAACGCACCACTGTTCCTTTTTTCTATTCGTAGAATTCGTCACAATGATGACATCAAAGTGAATGCAACCTGTGTAATGGAAGAACTCGCGACTCGGAGTGGTGTTGACGTACTAAATAAACCAAGAAACAGAGAAACAAAAAAGTATAACAAAAACGCGATTCAACCAGAAAGTGAAAAAAACTTGTATCAGGACGCGAAGATGTCTATAAAAAAAACGCGAAAAGTCAACGTCCGATACGCGTTAATCATCGTTAACGATAAGTAATACAGGGCAATTAATTGTTTAATTAAAGAGTTATACCACTAAATCATTATCTCTCGAGAAACACGTATACTTAACGCGTATCCACGCGACACACGAGCTACACACGTTACACGTAAAACACAGAGAACACAGAGAACAGACACACACGACATACGCAGAACACCTACATACGCAGGAGACACGCCACACAGGCGCAGTATTACACTTTTTATTGGGAAAAAGGTAAAACGTAAAAACGACAAACAAAAAACACAATGGAGGTACACGTAAAGTCACACTTGCGCGCGCATGTTTAACAATAATTAAACCAAAAGATGCATTTCCACTTTCCTCTCTTTTACACTTATCCTCCTACCCACTTTGTGTCTTTTCCTCCTCTCCCCTTTTTCCAACTTCCGTCGCAAGACAAAAACGAGTACACGGGACACGCGTAATACACACGGATATATAACAGTACACGGCAGAGGGAAGACGGTGACAAATTTGACGAGGGAGAAGAGAGAGGTGAAAAAAGTGTCCGAGGACAAAGAGACGGAGAGATCCAACGGAACCTCGTGTTAACATCTCTACGGCGCGGTGTAGTTTAATGGGCTTCGTCGCCAGTCGCGATGACCAGATCGGGGCTTTCCTTTATTCGATCACGTCCTCTTTTCTTTCCTTTTTTAAATAAAGAGATATGTGTATAGTAATATTGATAGGGATATACCTGTCGCGTAGTAATGTCTTTGCTGTTTATGCATGCACACTGTACAAAATATTCGTTTCGGCTCGCGGGAGAGAAGAAGCATAATAATATCGGCCTTGGCAACGTGCGTTTTCCAGTGTTTGATATGCGGCTACGGCCTCTGGGTTACATCGACGGCGATACCACGTAATAGCGACGTTAAAACTAATACGTTTATTAGCGTAATGACACAAAACCGCTGGACCCCTCGGTGGCTCATTACCGATAACTTCATTTGACTAAGCAACCAACTGACGCCAAAACTCATAGAGACAAAGAGCGAGAAACAGCGAAAAACGGGGCGAACGGAATGAGTATAAATCTTCGAGGAGCTCATAGGTAACACGTCACACATTTTTACACAGGCACGTACACACACACACACAGGGCTCACTTGACGGTACCTTGGTCTCTCCGAAATTAATAATTTGCTTGTCATCGACCGTACCCCCTGTTTGTAGCGCGATGCGAACATGTTCACCGCTCATGACGATTGCAAGACGAGAGGGGGAAGGTGCGTGAGTGAGCGTGTATGAATGGTGGATTCGTTGAAGAGCTTTCGAGCGAGTGCGAGATGCGGAAGATTATTCATGTCTCAACATTCCTATTTGCAAGTCTCTTCCTGTGCTTTCCTCTTCAGAGATCTCTTGCTTCGGCGGTACCTTCACGCACACACATGACACATCATGATAAACTACAAACGATGAAGCTTACGGCAAACATTATGTGAACGTACGATTTCCGGATATACACACACGCTGGACACATCATCGACACCGGCAATGGTATTATATATATTACAGAGGCATTATACATATATAACAGATGACAGTACATACATACACACGTACACCCACACAGAAACACTGAACACAGGTACAGATTAGTAGCAGCAGAGCTGCTGCAGCAAACAGGGTGGAAACATACACGGTAACGTGTCCGTGCGGTTTGCCTGCAATGTTCCACTTATAATCTCTCCTGTTTAACATTATTATCTGCCTTCTCCCCCGCTCGTTTATTGGGCCGAAGGTCTTTTATTATATATTACGTAGCACGTGCGCGCAAAGTTATACATATGTCGTCGACACCACTTTTTTTTTGTGTTTTGAAAGGGAAGGAAGAGAAAGCGATTAAGATTTAATGAAAAAAATAAATAAAATAAATAAATAACAAGGGAATTATTCACAGAAAAAATAGGAAAGGGATTTGAATGGCAAATGGAGATAATTTAAATTGCGGAGTGTGATCGGTGCAGTACGATATATCCAGTATGTCTGTTTTTTCGTCGCCCAGGGGTGCGTGCCAGTCAGACTCCATGATGTTGGTAGTTTGCGCGCGCGCGAAAGAGAGAGAGAGAGAGAGAGAGAGAGAAAGGGAGAGAGTGAGAGATGAGGGGCAGAAACAACCTGAATCGTGGAAAATGCTGGTGTGATTTTTGTGCGAAACGTTTTGCGCGATAATGTTACTTAAGATTTTGAGAGAGCGAGAGAGCGAGAGAGAGAGAGAGAGAGAGAGCAAAAGAACATATACACGCCGAGAAAACGTACGCGTTAAACAAATAACATCATCTAGCGCGTTCGGTGGTTCAGTCATAATATATATGTAATATATATTATATATTATATATATATATATATAATATAAAATTAATTTACGAGAAAGTGAAGAAAAGAAGAAACAATTCCTCCACAGTCCTTTATTATTTAATATTGAAGTGAACAAAATGAGAGAAGTACTTGTATTTCCGGTGACCTAGATCGCATTGATCATATAAAAAGACAAAATAAATGTATCCTCATTTTTAGGTCACAAACTAATTCATTTGTTTCCTTCATTGCCACCACCTCCACTATACCGATATTTAATACTTTTTTTCTCGGATGTCCTCGTTTGTTTTGCGACATTCGCTAGAGACACATAATCTTATATCTTTCTTACCTGCTTGCAGCAAGAACTGAAGATACTACGTGTTATTTATGTCTGTGTCCTTTTTACATAATCTGCAAAACAGTAAAAAATACCGCCGGACATACGCCGCTACTCAGAATGGTATAAAATATATGACGGATCGGTTGGGTAAACGACATGATTTATTTCCGATGTATAAAAATACGAAGTAAGCAGTAGATGAAAATCTGTGTAGTATAATTGCATTGTTGATATTGCCAGTCATTCATAAGTATATGGAATAACTAGTGGCTTATACATACGAATGTATGCCATACAGTATAAGACATTGTTTAAATTTATGAAATATTAACGTGGATAGTAATACAACCGCTGAATTATGTGAGCATGTCAAATAAATATTTAACTAATAGTTGCGTACATTTATGTTTCGTAGCTTCGTGATTGGCTACGAAAGGTAATATGTTTCAGTCTCAGTTCCATCCCTGTTGTAATAACTTGTAATTTTAATTATTTATATACTAGTTAATAAAACTCAATTTCAAGAATAGCTCCTGCACGAACTAAACTGGATCGAAAATTTTCTATTGATTGTGACATTTATAATTCATCTCGTGTGATCCGCTCACAGAACCGGCTGAAAATTTATCCGGATTACGTTACAATGCATTTGAAACCCACGATAGAGACTTATGGGACAAAAATACTACTGAGTTCACGTGTTTCAAAGCAATATCAGTTATGGCGTCAGGCACTTGTACGATAAAGAAACATATCCAAATATTTATTTATGGAAATAGCGTGTACCTCCGCAAGTTAAAAGGTACTTTTTCGTAATTATAATCATAAACCGATTCAATTGTTAGATTTGGACATTACATTCTTTTGTTTGTTCCCCGTACACAAGTTTTTTTATTAATAAAACCAAATTGTGCATAACATACGACTATTGGTGCAAATCTAAAGTTAGTAAATAATTCTTGAAATATTATTCATTGCATCTGTAGGTAATGCTGATAGTAAAGGTAAATGATACTACATCAGATTTCTTTGAAAAATAATGTATTTGACCTTTTTAAACATTGGTATGTACAACAGTAACATTCATTGATATTCAAAAAGATATGTTACTTTACAAATTGCACGGAATATGTGTCATCATAACGCACACTCGCTCGGAATAACCTTCAATCGCAGGCACACTTGTTGTAATAAGTTTTTCAATATATTTGCTTGGTCCTTTGAACTCTGGAAACCATAAAACAATATCAACATAAAGATTCAATTTTTTAGAAAGACTTAATAATTGATCAAATTGATAGATTGCTCCGTAAAGATAATACGTACCCCATCTAAAGTAATAGTTGGTATGAAGGAAACATGTGGCTTAAGGGAGTTTGTCTGTTTCCCATACCTCGCTAGCAGTTCTCTTCCCTTCGCATTCTTAGCGCAACTCATAATAGAGCTGTATTCAATATTTAACTTAGTAGCGCACGTTTCCATTGCATTTATAGGTTCCATGTTATTTTTAATCATACATGCCAAGTATGACAATTGTGTTTGCATGTCGCTTATTGCGTCAATGGAGCATGCATGGATTATATTTGCCTGACACTCAACCGGACCATGCTGACACAAAAATTTGTAGTCATGGTCCTCGTTTATTGTCTACAATTATGCGTACATTAGGAGTCGTCGCTTTGGCACAGCCATACGATTATGCACGGGCACATATTGCAAATAGCTCTCTCACCCTAGCTTTTCCATAAGGCACCAAATGGACTTCCAGATTCTTTGGTATTTTATTGTAAGTCGGTACTAACTGTTTAATAAAGAAGCTACGCGAGTCTGGACATAAGGCCTCATAGTACACCGCAACCACCACCTTCTGTACTTCATCTTTCTGGTCGGCTACGGTTACCGCCTGGTTCACCTGAAACTGTGCTATATAAAGTTTAATAAATCTTCTACATTCCGAATAACCTATCACGTAACCAATTATTTTGACGATCATCATATATCTGTAACGTACAAACAGAGAGATCGATTCCTCAATAATTGATGTTTCACCAGCATATGCTGTAAAATTTCAGCCAACTAGTCGCGTGTTTCTTTTCGCGCACATGAACAAACAGGCCGACTAATTAATTTGCATTCTCGAATATCTAGAAAATCTCGTTTACTTATTCACAGGTGTCCTTCACTCTCATGAGTCCACGCTCCTCTCGCAACATGTACTTACAACAGAACCCCGTATCGTCTTACAGATATGACGGTTAGCGTTTTAACGAAATGTTTTCGCGACGCATCTGGCACGGCACGATCGTAAAGTTCTTTTTATTATTACCTTGCGCGGCAGTGTCGTTCTGCGTGAGACTTAACCAAACTCTGGACGACTGCCAGAGCAAGAGAATCGCAACGATGATTATCACCAGTCTCCATCGGAAACTCCCAAATGCCATTGTCCGATCGTTCGCCGTCGTAAGGTAACACACGTATGCGCGGCGACGAATAAATCCTGCACTTCTGACGCAACGATTTTGATCGGTGCGTGCGGTATTTCAAATGCGAGCGCGAGTACATACGTGTGTCGAAACGGGCACGGCATGCGGAGAAAACGGCATTAATCGTTCAACTTTTTCCCGTCCACCGTGCAATGCGGAAAATTACATGCGACACGTATGTGCGTGCGTTCGGCCGATGATTCGCGCTGATCCTTATCAGCATTTCTTTTTTTTTTTCGGGGCTTCGCGGGCAGGATGTGGGTAACCCCATTGAGGGGAGGCAGAAGTATATCGAAACTTTATCGTACGCTTTATCGGGAAAGTTCTGCGGGGCGTAGAAGCTGGAAACGCACGCGAAGTAGAATATATAAATTACTTGTTTTATTGCGTGATCGGTACATTCAAAGTGGGTGTTTCATCTGGTGTTTTGCAGTTCTTCCAGGAAAGTCTTGCACTTCGTTTTCAGGATTTTGAGGGCCTCTGTGAATAGCACAGCTGAGGACAAGGATCCCAATGACTCTATGGTGACTAAAAGAAACATCAGTTATGTTAGACTTTTGGTGCTAATGAGGGAGTTAGCTGTACTTACAAATGAAGTGATCTGGTATCCGACCCAATTGTACACTGTCCTTAAGGTCTTCATGATGGAAAATGTTTCTGGAGCAACTGTCATAACGAGCGTCCTTTACTCTTGCTTCTACGGAATCTGGATCTCCTTTCTTAGATTCAACCAGCTCGATGACCCCTGGACTGAAGCACCTCTGAAGACGATGGGCCATTTCACCGGTTACGGATTTGGTTAATTGGATAACTGGCAGTAGTCTGTATGCGGCTGTTGCTGTGATAGAAAAAAAGTCTTTAAATCCCTTTTCAAAATTTGTATGACACTTTCAAGCGAACAGAATCATTTCTTACCTACAGGAGAAAATTTAGCGTGGTCTTTCCCTATTCCTTTAATTGCATGCATGAAAGCATGAATTTCATGACCAGGTCGCATTTTGCATATCAGTATATCATTTTCCAAAACGCCAAATTGTTCAGCACCATTTGGATAAATCTCCGCCTGCCGTCCAATTGGTACCCACTTAATGTCCTTGCTATAAACTGGATATATGTATGAAAGGTTGATTTAATAACACATTTTTTTTTTTGTCTGGAAATGTATAAGGGTATACTAATATCTTGTATGAATACCATTGTTATTTCGATAAATATCATTAGGTCGCCGAGAGTCTTTAGGAGCCTGTGGATTCCAAGCGCATGTGACTTTTAATTCATACCTCAATGTATCTTGATCACTAAACTCATCTTCCTCTTTGCCAGAACCTGATGGATACTCAAACAATCGAGGATCTGCACGTAGAGGTATTAATCCTAACCTGAACATGTCCATTTTTTTTATTGTTTTTTAACGGAAAATGCACTGATGCTATTATGGCAAGTGAAATAATATTGTATTCATCTTACCTATGTGCAAGTACTTCATCTTGTAACAAACTGGTATTATTTACAATATACACTTTTTCAATGGCTATGCTTGGTACTTCGCTCAACAGAATTCTGCGAAGTGCATTAGCTAGAGCAGCGGAGCAGCCGATTAAATCAAATTCCAATTCCCTTTCATCCTCAGATTCTCTCACAACTTGTACCTTTAGTTCCTATCAACATAATAAAATCAATATAAAGTCATCTTCATTAAGTACAATTCAAAAGTGCCATACCTTCTTATATTTTTCTAGACTCCACACTCCATCAGACTGATAATTTGAATACTCTGCACACTGTCAAAACATTAAAATTCGTACCTTCAACATATCTTACTTAGAGAAGAAAAAATAATAGTATATAATCGACTCACGTTGGGCACTCCATATTCTCCCAAAATCACACGAGGCTTATTTTGACTCTCCATCGCCGGTTGCTTTTCAATACATTTGTTACTAAATACCGGGACTACATGTGCCGACTACTACCATTCGAATGCTCTCAAACCCACAGACTATGAAAATACAAGAGTCACGCCACCGGTACGATCGTGAACGAAACCTCAGACGGTATTAGTTAGACAAGCAGCCACACTGGTGGACCATCAAACAAATACGCTGTTTCTCTTTGCCGCACAATTGTTATTAATGCTAACATTTCAGCGGTTAACGTGATCACAACGATTAACCTTTTAGGTACGGCTGAATTCTGCGTGTGACTATTTCCCTGGACGGCAGAGTCTAATGCGACCTAAGTTTAAAAAAAAAACATTTTTTTTTAAACGATACAGCATTGCAACGTCTGACGGACAATGCCGTTCTCTACACGAGCACATTGAAAAGAAGTATTTGATGGTTAAATTATTATGTTTCTTAAAAATATATTGCACGTACTCTAATTTCAATAATTCCCTTTAATAATTAATAATACAATTGGGTATTATATACGTTAAAACATAGTACGACACATAGACCCACGTCATAATCTTCGCACACATAGCTTGATCCTCGTCTTATATCGTTTTTTGAACATATCATACAATTTCGTAACGATATTTTAGATTTTTTTGATTTACAATACGATTGAAAATGTTTTGTGGTTGGGCTAAACGGCTGATCAATGATAAATTTGCTGCAGCTAACGTGAACGATGACATCCGCGAAAACCATTATAGTGGCGTATCGTCCTAAAAGATGATATCGCTATCGTAACGCTATTTTAGATTTTTTGGATTTACAATACGATTGAAAATGTTTTGTCGTTAGGCTAAACGGCTGATCAACGATATATTTGCTGCAGCTAACGTCAACGATGACATCCGCGAAAACCATTATAGTGGCGTATCGTCCTAAAAGATGATATCCGTGAAAGCCACTATAGTGGCGTGTCGTCCTAATAGATGATATCCGTGAAAGCCACTATAGTGGCGCGTCGTCCTGAAAAATGATATCCGCGAAAACCACTATAATGGCGCGTCGTATCTAAAAGGTTAATACTGTCACAGTCAGACGGTTGATATGCTAACGCCTCCTGCGGACACCTGTGAGGCAACGCTCTTAATTTCCTGAGACGCAGGGCTCTTAATATCCTGAGACGTCGTGCTCTTAACATCCAGAGACACGGTGCTCTTAATATCCTGAGACGTAGAGCTCTTAATATCCTCAGGTATAGCGCTCTCAATTTCCTGAGGCATAGCGTGCGGCGAGCATTTGAAACAACTCTTTGCACAGGCCAGCAGCTTGTCACCGTCGTACTCATAATTTTTCGGTATCACGTAGAGTAATTTACTGCCAACGCACAAGCCACCGCCGCAAGGTGCGTCGTTGGCTGGCTTATCGTCTTTCAGTATGAATAATCTGTCGTACGGCGTGCAGACGCACGGGTCCTCGACTTCTTCTGCGTCCGACGTCTGTTCCTCAATTACTACTTTCTTCTTCAGCACGTTCGGCACTGTTCTTGGGAAGCCGTCGTTCAGCAGCAGTTGGTTGCAGATGGAAACTAAGCCGGCGACGTGCTGCGGCATGGGTGGCAGGTCTAATTCGCTCACTTCATCGAACTCCAAGTGCGGCATGCAGATTTTTCGCTCCCTTTCGTCGGCCTTTCTTTCCTCCTCGTCGAACAGCGGGACTTTCATACATTCAAACTCGTCTAATGTTATCGTGTCAGGCTCCTCATCCCTGCAAGGTGCGTTGCGTAAAAAGTTTGACATTCCGAAATCTTACGCAAGCTGTTTACGGGAGATCTACGGGGTCCGTGAATTCGGCGGATTTTTGGATTTTAGGAGAAAAGTGGCGGATACAGTTAGTGTCGCATACAAGAACAGGCATAAAAATGATTAACACGTTGACTGCCACGCGTATTTTACTATATTAAAACCGCAACGGGATGAAGTACTACAGAATATGAATTTTGGCGACGACATGCAGATGTGACGTAACGAGTTTTGTGTTTTTTTTAACTACTTGTGTAAAAGATAGTAAGGAATGTATAAATAAGAATCTTAAGAAATATTCTGCGGTATATAGCAACAGACATAGACTTCATCGTGGCATAAGTCAATAATAACGACTCACTCGTTGTCATAGGATTTGGCGACGGCGATGTCGATATTCTTGAATACCAACATTTTCTCAATGTACGCGAAACGCGAGCCGATGAAGTCGCCGAAGCAAGTTAGCTTGACGGTAAGCATGATTTCCCCCGCCGGTTTATAATCTTTGGTAATCAAATTAAAGGTGTTCTTGACCGAATACGCTCGAGGCAAGTGCCGATAGTCGTTGGCTGCCATCGTCATTTGATCGCACAAACAACCGGGAAGGTGAAAGTACGTTGCCCCCAACAGTTCTTTGTCGAGGTCCTCCGGACAAAAAACAATCCCTTTGACTTTGTAGGCGTCGATCGAGAGAGGTATCTCCCGCATCTTCTTAATTAACTGCGCGGGATTGTACGGAAATAAATGTACTTTGCCCGCGTCCATGAAGACCGTACGATACTTCATGTCGCGCCCCATGTCCATCATTTTTTCCAGCTTCGTGTAGAGAAAGTCTGCCTGTAAGATGCGGAACACAGGAAAGTCGATGAAACGTATGTCAACGCCCAGACTGCTCGGGTCTATTTTATCATATCTCTCGGCGAAAAAGCTCACATACTCGACGAAGATTTCTACAATGTAGAGATACTCTCCTTTCACGCCAGTACAGCCTACGTGGTCCATTGTTGACGACGGACTTTGTGAAAAGATGTCGGAGGGTCCAGTAAATGCAATCAAAGTACTCCAGTGATACAGTATTCCAATATTCCGGTATCCCGAATTATTTCAGTGTTTGACTATTTGCATTCCAAGGTATTTTGGGTTTTCAGTGTATTCCAGTAGACCAGAGTACTCCAGTATTCTAGTAATCCAGAGTATTTCAGCATTCCAGTATTCTGGGATACTCCAAGATTCCGGTATCCAAAAATATTTCAATATTTCAGTTTTCTAGTTTCCAGTTTATTCCAGTAGACCGGAGTACTCCAGTATTCTAGTAATCCAGAGTATTTCAGCATTCCAGTATATTGGGGTACTCCAAGATTTCGGTATCCCAAAGTATTTAAATATTCCAGTTTTCTAGTTTTTCAATATTCCAGTATTCTGGGCTACTCCAAGGTTTCGATATCCCAAAGTATTTCAATATTCCAGTTTTCTAGTTTATCAGTATTCCAGCATTCCTGAGTATTCCGGTATTTCAGAGTCATTTCAATATTCTACCATTCCACCACTTCGGAGTATTTCATTATTTCAGTCTTCCAGTTACAGTATCAAAGTACTTCCAGTGGATTGATCGAAAAGCTTTTCGGCCGCATAGTGTCGTGTCTCGCCATCACGCATCAATTTTGAACGATGGCGCCTCTTTTCGAAGAAGGCCCAGATTGTGGTGCCATCAGAAACCTATTGACTAGAATCGGCACGACATCGCAAACAGCATGAAATTGGTCACAACCGAAAGTCGTTTCGCTTCAAATCGCTCGCAGCACCATTCTCACATTAGCCATGCTCCGAAATTGCGAAAAATATCGGATATTTCGCGAGTAGCACAATTGACGCGTTCTCGCAGCTACTAAACATAAATTAGCGAGCACTTTCGAAGGTTCCGCCGCCAATTATCGCGGCTGCCGAGTCTTGAAAATGTCGGGTCCGCGTCCTGTGGACCCGGCTTTAGCTGAAATCCGTCGACAGATGGCGTGCTCGCGACAACTCGATTGGTACATACGTAATGCGTATGACAGTATTCCATTTTATAGCAGCGCAAGCAGGAACGCTCCCCGTTGCAGATCAAGAAAGCTGTGAGAAACAACGGCGGAAGTGGGGATCGTGCGCCATTTTCTATTTTTGCGTAGCAGTGAATTAGTGTTGTGTGTGTACATTTTGTGTGATAAATCGAAGAATTAATAATAGTCGGGATACGGCCGCGTCGACGTGATGAAATGATTTTGGGAGACACGTGTTAGGGGATATCGCGCGATCAGCTCATTGCCCATCGTCGTCTGCGCTGCTGCGGGTAAACTCGCTGCTGCTCTCCGCACGTAAACACTTTTTCTTCATTTCTCTTTTCGAAGAGTGAGAGTGGCCGCAGCGCTGATCGGCGTTTGAATCGTCGACATCGCCCGTCTGTCCCAATCTCGCTGGAGGCCGCGACACGAGAGAAAACCAGTCTGTGATACTAAACAGTACTAAGATATATAGTTAGCTCTAAACTCTGTACAATTAGGTATATATGTTCGTATGGCGTATAAGGCATAGCTAGATCGCGCATAAAGTGTCCGAAGGAGAAAATAAAATTCGCGCAGTGTGTTCGCCCCCCCGTCCCCCCGAAGTGTGCGTGTGAGTGTGTGCCGTGAATTTGCCGTGAATTTGTCGGGAAATCAACTGCGGGCGAAGAGCAGAAGAAGAATGTCTTTGGAATCTTTGACAAGTGACAAGCAATTAGCAACGTCGAAAAACGAAGGTACGCACGAACCGTCCGCGTTTCTATGCTTTCCCCTGCTGCAGGGCATCGGGGCTACGATTCAACGCCAGCCTCAAAACTGAGCCTGCTTTTCTCCCTACCCACCTCCGGGCTTCGCGTTTGTAACCTCTACGGACGGGGACCTTTCTTTCGAGCTTTCTTTCGACCTCCTCGCCTACAGGCGCTTCGCCACGAACCTGCAGCGAGTTCCTTTCTTTCGGCGAACAATTACTGCGACGCTCTTACGTATGCACGCATCGAAACACACAATCTGCTATCTTGCCTGGAAAAAATTCATCTAGGCTTAGTTATGCGCGCATCAAAATATACAATCTGTATCGCGTTTCCGGGCGAGGAGCAGCGGGCCTGTTGTGTGAACGTAGAAGCACATGTAAATGGGACAGGGTTGCATGCAAATGAAACATTTTGTGTTTCTTTATGGCCTTTGCAAAATGAGCTTAATGCCCGATTATAAAGCTCTGTTTACATTGGTGCATATTATGCGTAGACCTGCTTTGGTCTGGCTTTTCATTGCTTCTTTACTGAAAATCTTGGATAATGGGTAAAAGAGGAATGTAACAGCGGTCACAGGTGGTGGCATTCGATTGTTAGGACGTTCACTTTTTAACAGTGTCAACTGTTGTTTCGCAATGTCAACGTCAACTCACTTTTCACAGTGCCAATATCAACAACGTCGACTATGCAGTTATGTTGATATATGCATATATACTTACATCTGCAGCTACTCAGATATTAAACGTATTAACACGTTACGTTCTGTTAACAAACATAGAATACATTTGTCTTTTTGCACTGGGTCATTACAGAAAATCTTTTGAACATCCCAGCCCGTTAACCCAAATAATTCACAGATAAGAAAATAAACAGTTACCCACATCCCTCAATAGCTTTTTACATTATGTTTCCTGTATTTCACCGGCAGCATAGCATAACAGACAGTAACGCCACATAAATGTTATGATCTTGGCATAATGCCCCCTAAAATTCTATATCAATTTTCTCCGATAATTCTTTATAGCTACATATTGTAAAAATGATATTCAAACGCGTACCTGTGAAACAACCCCTTCTGTTTTGACACAATAACAATGCCACGTAAACGTTTCGATTTTGGCATAACATCCTCTAAAATCTAGATTAATTTTGTCTAACGCAATATATACCTTGGGGCTACGCAGCGGTGCAAATTTCATTGAAACAAATCTCTGGAAAACAAAACTCGACGTTTCGACACGTGAGATCAATGTTCCCAGGCGAAAACGGTTGATCGGTACCCATTCAAATTCCGTTGCCATTAGAACCAATCAGACATCGCTGTGACAGTACACACCCAGGCATCGACGTTCAATTGGTCCCACGTACTCGTTCGCGTGAAAATTCTCATCGAGTTTAAATTCTGATCCGGATCAAACGGTCCCGTCCGAATCGTACGAAATACGCTGCGCGCCAAATTTTCACGCAATACGCCGAGAATTACGTTACTTTCGCGTTGTCCGCGTCCAATAGCCGTCCAATAAATACATCCACCGGTGTCCGCGCAATACGTACTTTCAAACAAAGAACCCACGCGTGTGCGGCTCGAAAAGAGAACGCGCCGCAAGATTTCGCTCATTAGTTCTGTTGTCATACGATTAGGCGAGCTATCAATATTCCGCACTCTTCGAAGTTAACCCGATATTTATGGTGGAATATATGCGTGTTCGATATTATCTGAAAAATATATAAGTATAGGACATGCAGAATTTGAAAATTGGAAGCCCGGAGCAAAAGTGAGTTTCGCTATACGTTTGTGTCGATTCATTAATAAAAATCGGCGGAAGTTGCTCGGACAAATAAAAATAATTATGTATATAACAGAATAATATAATAAATAATAAATAAATACGTAAAAACAATAAAAAGTCGTGGTAGGAATAAAATGACAGTAACCGTTTATGTGATTTCACTTTTTTTTACTTTTAATTCCTGCAATTTTTACTCTTTTCACTCTTCATTTTTGTAATTTTACTAATTATTCTTTGAATATTCGCAATTTTACTTCTATTTTTAATTTCTACAACTTTCCTCTGATTCACTCGTAAGTGCTGTAATTTTATTGTTTTTAATTCTAATTTCTATAACTTCACAGTTTTCTTTTAAATTGCTCCAATCTCACTTCTTCTATTTTTAATTTTTACAATTTTGCTCTGTTTCACTCGCAGTTACTGTAATTTTATTGTTTTCAATTCTAATTTCTATAATTTCACAGTTTTCTTTTCAATTACTCCAATCTTACTTCTTCTATTTTTAATTTCTACCATTTTTCTATGTTTCACTCGCAATTGCTGTCATTTTATTGTTTTCAATTCTAATTTCTACAATTTCACAGTTTTCTTTTCAATTAGTCCAATCTTACTTCTTCTATTTTTAATTTCTATCATTTTGCTCTCTTTCACTCGCAGTTGCTGTAATTTTATTGTTTTCAATTCTAATTTCTATAATTTCACAGTTCTTTTTTCAATTACTCCAATCTTACTTCTTCTATTTTTAATTTCTACCATTTTTCTATGTTTCACTCGCAATTGCTGTAATTTTATTGTTTTCAATTCTAATTTCTACAATTTCACAGTTTTCTTTTCAATTAGTCCAATCTTACTTCTTCTATTTTTAATTTCTATCATTTTGCTCTGTTTCACTCGGAGTTGCTGTAATTTTATTGTTTTCGATTCTAATTTCTATAATTTCACAGTTCTTTTTTCAATTACTCCAATCTTACTTCTTCTATTTTTAATTTCTATCATTTTTCTATGTTTCACTCGCAATTGCTGTCATTTTATTGTTTTCAATTCTAATTTCTACAATTTCACAGTTTTCTTTTCAATTAGTCCAATCTTACTTCTTCTATTTTTAATTTCTATCATTTTGCTCTGTTTCACTCGCAGTTGCTGTAATTTTATTGTTTTCAATTCTAATTTCTATAATTTCACAGTTCTTTTTTCAATTACTCCAATCTTACTTCTTCTATTTTTAATTACTACCATTTTTCTATGTTTCACTCGCAATTGCTGTCATTTTATTGTTTTCAATTCTAATTTCTATAATTTCACAGTTCTTTTTTCAATTACTCCAATCTTACTTCTTCTATTTTTAATTTCTACCATTTTTCTATGTTTCACTCGCAATTGCTGTCATTTTATTGTTTTCAATTCTAATTTCAATAATTTCACATTTTTCTTTTCAATTTCTTTCCACTCTGAACTCCGCAGGCCGTCGTGAAATCGAGGGTCCGTTGCCGGATCTCGAGGCGGGACGCCGCCGCGAAAATAAATGTCCGCCGGGAGCGACGTTGCTTCGAACGGACCGGAAACTCGGTACGACATCGGTCGTGTCGGCGTCGAAACGCGCGCGCCCGGTACCTCGGGCAGGTGCCCTTCCGCAGCTTTTGGCGCGATTCGTCCTCTGTTGACAAACACTCGCGATGCGAACGGTTATTGCGAAAAAACCGGCCGCACGGGCGAGGGAAGAAAAGCCGAGGCGGCGAGAATATTCGTTAGCAGTATAATTTGGCCTGTCGCCTCGAGCAGTCACTGGTGATCGGCTTAGATTCGGCGAGATGAAGCTCAAACTGGAGAACACGCAGTCTCGCATCTGTTGCTCGCATTGGTATCGGCGGCCGCGAAAACGTCCGCTGGTCGGACCGACCGGATCGCCGTTTCTGGACGAGACGTTGGTCGTGCAAACTAGAGCGTGCCGGTGGTTTCGCAAAAACAAATCGGTGAATCCCCTTAAGCGCGTTACGTTTCGTAAGTACTGCGCCCAGCATGTCGTCGTCGTGTGCGCCGATTCTTGCCTCGCGATTTCGATCACGTCACTCTAAATCCAACCTTTTAGATAATCCTGTAATCCTGCACGAGCTCCACGCGACTCGAGGCCCGTTCGTCTTCAGGGGCACTGTCCATTTTTCACAAGTTCCTCTGGCTAGATAGCCCTGGATCTACTTTGTTTAGTGTCTTACGCTAAACAAGTGGAACTCGTGAATAATCCATTGTGCACGTGAGAAGGTCTATGGGCATCGAAACGGGTAGAGCTCTTGTAGGGTTGAAGTGACAAACTCTCCAGAGTAGGCATCGAATGATTAACAGTAAGCGGTGCCGACATTTTTAACCCGTACGCGTTCGATGTTGTTAAATGGCGCTCGGCATCGCCAAATCAATCAAACGGAAATTTGGCTTGAACAGTTGTTATTGAGCATAGCTGGGGATTACAAATATGTTTTTTTTTTTTTTTTTCGAATATGAATTTGGCTGGTGGTACCGACATTTTTGAAGTGTACGCGTTCGATGTTAAATGGCGTTCAATGAATCGTAGGGAAACGTGGGAAGTTCGGTTGTTGTTGGGCGTAGATGGGCCGAAGACGTGCGTAGAGGGTTTTCGATTATTCGTCGGCTCGTCGATATTTTTGTTTTGTAATTTGAATTCGGCCGATGGTACCGACGAATTCTTGTGAGATATTCCGAGCAAGCGTAAATAAGGACAATGCAAGTCCTTCCGCGTAGCTCTCATTTAATTAGCAGGATGGTACTCAAAAGATTAACCGTTACGCGTAAACATAAAACTCCTGATAAAGACTGTTGCGTTGAACCAAACGCAAACAAAGTATAAAGCGCCCTACTGCTGTTGTCTTTGGCAGTTTCACTAATTTCGTGCATTTTCTGATTGTATTGCAGGAGATGAAGCAATTATATCAATGTCCGTCGCCGGGGAGGTGACTGATACTTCTATCATGGAAGTAGGTCGTTCAAGACCTCAATTTCAGTATTCGCGGGTGATTATTCCACGTTTCAACTGAAAACACCGCCGACAAAACGGCGTCCACGTCACATGGACATAAGCAGTAATTTATATTCTCTGTTGCAGGAGGAATTAATGGACATCAAAAATTTGCCTTTGTCCAAGCGTCGGCCGGTCTTCTTGGATGGTTTATATAACAAGTACGTTCAACCCTGAGTCGTCCTCATCATTCATCAGATTTGATCAACCTACCGACGAAGCCTCACTTCATAAATATCAGAAAGAAATAACACGCGCGCATCATTGTTCAGATTTCTTCTACCGACTAACGAAGTTCAACGCATCCTCAATAACTTTCAGAAATAAATAACATGCGTGCTATTTTGAAGATGCTTTACGTAACGTTTGTACCTCTTTGTTGCAGTTCGCGTGGCGTTTGGGACCCTGAACGCTGGCATTCGGACAGAAAGCGTAGCGACACACCTTCGAAGGATGAGAGAGGCGGACGTGGCGAACAAGTTGCTGAGAATCATAGTAAACGTCGGAACGGCGATCCGCGGGAAAGAATCCGCAAGGAGCAGGACGGCATCGTTCTGAGTCCCCAAAGACGCAGTTTTAATTCAGGATGTTTCGTGAACGTGACTCAACCACCGGTTCGGCGTCCAGAGAGTCCCATGGGCAAGACAGAGGTAATCGCGGTAAAGTATCTCCTTTTTACTTACTTCATTACACACTGTATCTGTTACTGAACAAAAATGTTGATGCTATCATTGATGCGTATTAGGGGGCAATTTATCGGATTAACGTGATTGCGAATTCAAGCATTTTTGTTAATGTTAACAATCATCGCGCTTGTTTTTCGTTGAATGTGTGTTACTTTAGACTGAAGGAGCTCTACGCGTTTCGAGGCATACCAGATTCCTGATATACTATATAGTTAACGATTATTATTAATTATTACGGATATATTACCAAACTACTTATATAATTTATATATATATATATACACATATATGCGGATGCGAGGGTTGGTGTCTCCTACCAACGAACAAAGAGCGCCGCAGAAAGACAAGGCAATTAAGAAGCAAGGCATTGGTGGTATCTTATTTTTCGCCCCCACATATATATATATATATATATATAAATTATACTAACGTACCAACACAACATATATCTCCTAGTAAGTTTGTGACACACATTCACGCGTCTACAACCGCATCCACATGTCTACACCTAACAACCTCGAACCCTGAACCGCTCCTGACCCTGTTTTCTTTACGGTTTTCAGGTCAGCCACAGGGAGCCAGTGCGTCGTATCGGCAGTGGCCGAATATTAACCCGCGACATTTGGGACTTCCGAGGCGAGAACGAGAAGCTCGAGCCCGAGCGCACGGAATACACATTCAGAATAGGTGGCGGCGGCAGCGGAGCCCTGCGCGACCGCGACGGCAGGGAAAATCGTGATATTAAGGATAGAGACAGTGGCGTCCGCGATGGCCGGGATCGTGACCGCGAGGACAGGAACGACAGGTTCGAGCGCCGTTCATTCGGACGCGACTATGGCGAGCGCGACAGGGAGCGGGGTATAGATCGTTCCGATCGCAACGAACGCAACGATCGAAGCGAGCGCGGTGATCGCAACGATCGCAGCGAACGCATCGAACGCAACGATCGGCTCGATCGCAACGATCGCAGTCATCCGTTGGAACGCGAGCGCGATCGTGGACGTGAGCGCAGATACAGCAACGACCGCAGAAGAACCTACAGCGACAACCGCGACGCCGACGAGCCCGAGTGGTTCAGCTCCGGACCCACGTCGCAGCACGACACGATCGAGCTGCGTGGCTTCGAGGACATCCCCGAGGAGAAGGCCGTGCACAACGCCAGCAAGAGCAAGAAGCAGACGCCTGTGCAGCGGAAGCGTGGCAAGAAGAGCGCGGACAAGGACGAGAAGCAGCAGGGCGAGAACTCGGTGGGTCCCAAGGGCCGCAGCACGCCGACTGTTATGGACCAGCCGATCAACGTTGCGCCTGCACCGCATTCCCCGATCTCTGAGCAGAACGAGCCTCCGTCGCTCGCGTCCAAGAGCAGTCATGATACGATTGAGAGCAGCACCATCACGGAGTCCAGCTGCGAGACGACGAAGAACAACACGACGGGCAATCAGAGTCAGGAGAGCAGCCAGCCGCCTGACTTCAATCTCGATGACTTCCTCAAGTCCGACACGTTCCCAGGCGTGCCTGGCTTGTTGACGGTGAGTGGCGGGCGCTGTTGCTCTGGGATTAAGCTAATGTAGATTATGCATTGTCGATCTTTCTTCCGGCAGAATGGCGTTGGTTCGAATGGTGGTTCAGGGTCCCGGTTTAGTCAGTGGTTCAAGAGGGAGAGTCCTGTGGCGGAAGTCGATAATCGGAGGGCGTCGATACAGGACGAGCTGTTAAATAATTTACTGAACGACATCACGGAACCGAATATACAGATCCCGTCGGTCACGGAGTCGAGTACCTACTTTGCACCGATTTCACCTGCCAACACGACTAACAACACGTCCGCTACGGGAGTGAAGTTACTTGAGATGCTGAAACGCGGGAATAAGCCGAATCAGAATGGACAAGGGGATGTGGCCAATAGCGTTCTGCCGATGATGAAAAATTCGTCTATCAAGGATATGGGTATGTGTTAGGACAAAGCGGTTGAGGTATTTGCAGCGTAGGGTTATTCTTTATCGTTTTGTGGGATTATGGGTGTGTTCGCAGAGGTTAGCGGAAAGGTTGTGCACAGTTTAGAGGAATTAGAGGCTCGTATGCGTGGAGGCATTCCTCCGCCACCAAGTTCTGCCGAACAGACTCGTGTAAATAAGACTGAAGAAGATCTCTCTGCTTTTAAGAAATTGGTAAGATGATGTCGTAGCCCGCGGTGTGTTTGATCTTTCGGCGTACGCTTTAACTTCTTACCTTTTCGTCATTAAGCTTGCTCAAGTGACTGGAGGACAAGCTGTGCCAGCGGCGAATGGACCTATTTCCCAGAAGCCACAACCTGTTACTCTGATGCAGGTAAATGTTTTGCCTCACATCGTCGTTGAATTCTTTTTTGAGACTCAGTTTCATTGCAGCTACTTAACTCACAACTCAAGACGCAACAACAGTCGATAACACCACAGCCTCCTATATCTGAACAAATTCACGCCCCAACGTTCAATCACGTTGGACCGCTAGGTCCGGCTCAGCACCCACATCAAGCACAAATGCAGCATGAGAACCTGATGAAAGTGTTACAAATGCAGCAAGTTTGTAATATATCCTGTCTACCATACGTAACATTCGTGTTTATAACGTGACTTTCACGCATCTCAAACTAACACCTACACGCATTCATAGACTTATACCGCGACATACGAATTTCGGGATACTCCATCATTTCTGTTAGAAACGTTTGCCTTTATTAATATCAACAGCAAAAGCAACGGCAACAGCATTCTGACATGCTGTCCATGATGATGGGTGGACAGAGGATATTGGGCGTTAGTCCCGTACCGCCTGAGATGCAAATTATGCTCAACAATACCCCGTCGAGTCAGGAACTCTTACAACGACCAGAGGCTCAAGCGATCATTCAGGGGCTGCAACAGGGCGAGATCACTCGACAACATCTTATACAGCAATTACAGGTTCACCTTTTGCACGGATTAATCTCGACTCGTGCGTCACAGTAAAGTGCAACGAAGTTACTTTGTTTCGTAATTTTCTTTTATAGAATCCCGCTATGCAACATCGTCATCGAGAGGTACTAGTGAATATATTGAAGATGTATGGCGGGACGACCCCTCGCACCGTCAGCCCACATCCCAACGCACCCACTCCTCAAGATCATATCTTACAACAAATGTTGTATCAGCAACAACAGCAAAGAATTCCATCGCCCATGAGCAACGGTGAGGTTTTCTTCCAACTTCAAGCGCTTTATAACAATCGCGTAAACGTCTTCATGTCAAAATCCATTTTCGTTCCGCTATGAAATCGTCCGTGAAACACTCTCGCCTCACTATATGCAAACCTTCAGGAAGGAAAAATAAAATATCGTTTACTCAGTTAGAAAGGTAGAAAACATATTTCGTATTAATAAATTACACATACTATTTGGAATGCAGCGTACTGTCCGCCACCGATAATATCGCCGAACTTGGCGACTAGTCCCAATACCTTAACAGTGCAACATCCAGGTAACACCGCTGACTCAGACAGCGCGCATACTATCTTCCTTGATAACGAATCCAAATACACTTTTTCGCCGATACTTCATACTTTGTATTGAGTAGTTGCGTCGACAGTTCTCTTGCCACGCCTTGAAGTTATTTTAAACGATCAGAACTTGGAAGCGTAACAAAAAGTATCACGAAACCAACACGCCTTTCATTTTTATGTCTGTAACAGTCCTACCACATAGAGTACCTTCGCCGCGCGAGCTAGTTATGCATACGCAATCTATCATGCAAAGCGCATTGATCAAGAAAAAGTTGGAAGAACAGCGCGAGAACTTCCGTAAGCGACAAGATCAGCAGCAGCCGCAGCAGCAGCAACAGCAACAGCAGCAGGTTCAGCAAAGAGCCTCGAGTCCTGTTAACTCACCTGCCAAACAAACAATGAGCCCGACACCCCTCGCATTTACGCCAACGTCGGTGTTGCGCAAAATGACTGCCGACAAGGAGCCCGACGGTGCGAACCACTCGTATCAACAAGTAGAATCAAACCTTTCTGTCTCCTACGCTTCCGCTTTACACCATAACCAGTCTCTCACGCATCAAAAAACCATGAATCATGAATCTGATACTCTGATCGTTGCCGCACGTACTAATGGTAACGATGTCAAGTCTGAGATAGATAATAATAGTAATGCTGGCAAGTTCAATGACGACGGTGATAAGTGCAACGAAATTCAGACGGAGGAAGTAGAGTCGAAATCGGAATACGCTTGTGTTGCTCAGCGGGAAACGGACGTTAATAATAATTCGGAATTAAGTTTAACGAAAGAGGATGCGTTTAACGAGAATACACAAGCTGTTGCGGATAATTCGGAGATCATTAGGTCAGAGTCGTCGAACGTCGATGGCGTGGAAAGTAATAGTCAGCCGGTTGTCGATGAAACTATCTTAGCGGGACAACATGAAGACAGTAGCGTGGCAGAGCCAAGCGTTTTAAGTAAAATGGGAAATTCGGATTCGGATAATGACCGTAGTGATAGCGACGAGAATTCGATGCTTCCTGAATTAGCTTTATCGTAAAACGTGCAAAGTAATTGAATCGTGTGAATCCATTTTCTTAATGCTTACGCCTTAATAAAAAGTTATTGTTTTATTTTTCATTTTGTGTTCTAGGCACTTGAAAGCTTACGTTTACCGAAATCACGCGAAAGTTTTTTTTTTTTTTTTTGTTTCTAATGTGCAGGATGAAACTGCTAGAAACGCAAAGAGAGTCATTACTATTATTATATACTTTTTCTTTATTTTCTTCTTGTCGATTCATACAGATTGAATTGAACCGATGAAATTGTTTGAAATAGTTTTAACAATAAAAGCCTTATTGAATGTGTCTTATGCTTTAAGTTCTCCTCTACACTTGCTTTTCTTTTTCTCCTATACTCAAAGGCTGGTAATGCTTGCTTTCTGCATGTACTTAATGAATCTGCTTACAATGCAAATGTGTGTCTGCTTCGTGTGTTACGCTTAACGCGCAAGAGTACATACTTTAACTTCTTTAAAACCGCATGATATTCAAATGAGCAATAATTAAGTTGCAACATATATTGCTATATGATACCTCTTCCCTGACATATTTCAATATCTTAATCTTGCTTCGACTGTAACGGTAAATTGCTTCTGGCAAAGTATCTTATATATTGCTAATATATCATATAACATATTCTGAAACTCAGATACTATCTATATCTATTTATTAATCTATACCAGAACATAGGGTTTCCACTCAACTAAGCTGTACTATTGAAACTTGAATGCAGGTAACAGCAGTGACCCATCAAAATTGGTGGCTCAGAGTCAAGCAGCGCAAATGCAGCAAATGCAATCGGCCGTTCAGTTACTCACGCAAGGCGTTCTTTCTCGACACAGTACAATACGACCGCAATGTATACAGTCCACGTGGCCCAACCCTGCTATTAAACAGCATCCTGGTATGTATACGTACACACGTAAAGCGAAGTTATCTGCGATGAGTATCGGTTTTCGTAGAGATTTATATGCAATGCATTAATGTTATTGAAACATTTTTTATATAATAATAATAGAGGATAATGAGATAAACGGACTTTCTTATTCATATTGGAAATCGACTGAGAACTTTTATTAGAACTTCTCTACATACTTTTGGGCACCCCATCATCGGGGGTCCATGATAGTAAGGTGTGGGTTAATAATAATATGCGCTAGTGTAATTTCCTGATTTAGTAAATGTGAAAACTTACAGTTTCTTGAGCTTCTACTTTAAAATACTTATGTTTAATTTATAGATTTGATGATACTATTACCAAAAATTGTCTCTGCTAATCACGTACTTTAATATTTCTCACAATCCTTTTTTGCCAATACAATACACTTAATGAGTGTTTGTCAACTTAAGTGCAGGAGTAGTCGTTTTCGATTAATTTTACTGTGTGTGTATTATTCTAAAAAAGGCAGTTGTCTAATTATGCACTATGATTTTTTCTATGAACGACTCTCTGTACTCGCTGCCGATCATCTTCCTCAGTCCGTTTTTAATGCTCCTTGTTGCAGGTCGACCGATAGTGAAAGGCGGGAGCGGTAGCACCCAATATCATAACACTGGTAATGTAGATTTCCAGCAACAGCAACACAGAACAGTGACGAATGTGTATGGCAACCAGGCACGTTCCAAACACACAATGACAGCCACTTTGACACATCCTAATGTTCCTCAGTATAATGTCGCTCAGAACTCTGTCATAAATCAGCGAACGAAAGCTCTTAACAGTCAAATGAAGGTCCAACAGGTCCAGTCGCATCTCGCTAACATGCAGCAGCAGCAGCAACAGCCGCCTGCACAGCAACGAAGTGTTAACAATCAAGTGCAGCTCGTCCTCAATCAGAACTACAACTCCAGCCGTA
Source organism: Cryptocheilus praepositus (assembly GCA_033815515.1). Classification (NCBI taxonomy): domain Eukaryota; kingdom Metazoa; phylum Arthropoda; class Insecta; order Hymenoptera; family Pompilidae; genus Cryptocheilus; species Cryptocheilus praepositus. The sequence goes on along the minus strand of JAWWQZ010000222.1, from coordinate 1,468,286 downwards.
CAGGTAAAATATTTTGGTAATCTTACATCGTTTCGTGGAATAATCAATGAAGTATAGTAACTGTTGGGACGCATTTCATTGCTAAACATCTCGCCCCCGCATGCTCATCATTAGTTCGAAACCTTTATTTTACAGATGTCCACCTTCCTACCAATGAAATCGCATGCAATAACGTTCAGAAATCGGAGTAATCACGTTCCGTATTTACCGTATTCCCTACCCACTCCTATACAGTCAACGTTCCAACTGGATTCACACTAGACAGCAAACTGCTAATTATTTCACGATACCTATGTAGCATTTTTGGGATTAGAAAAAGTATGTTTCCCTCGTCAGTTAGGATTTGTTACTAATTTCGTTGCAAATCCAACCTTTTCGAAAATAATAATTTTGTGCCTGCTTTGTGCCACGGGCCCCCGTTTCAGGAGCACTATGTATTTTTCATAAATTCCTCTGGAAAGATACGCACCCTCTGATTTATTTTGTATATTGCAATGTCCTGTAGTACACAAAGCAAATCAGAAAACGTGTATCTTTTTGGAGAAATTTGCCCACGGGCCTTGAAACGCGTAGTGTACTCCTGCAGGATTAAATCAATCATTCAATCGCAACAGGCACAAATTATTAACATAATTTGCTACTATTCCATTTGAAATATGCGGTCAAGCATTATGTCTCAACCGTTCTTTCTGTTGCGCTTAGCGAACATCAAACCCGCACTGTGATATATTCGAATGTATGCATTGTGGATAATATTGTCCACAGATGGCCGAGTAATGAGATCGCAACAAATGAATATTCCCGTCGGTCGTCCGAGCTCCCAGGGCCTGGGATATGTAGGTAGTAACAGGGGTGATCTTTCTCCGACATCCAACCAATTGGCGCGCTGGTTCAGTCCAGAGCTTCTTGCACAAGCTCGCGCCGGCAAACTCCCGGAACTCGCCCAGACAAACGTCTTGTCCTTGGAGGAACTCGAGAGACTTCAACACGCCTCAACCACGGTGCACAACTAAGTTGACATTAAACTTTCCCGGGTCACATATACTTGATTACGACAATGCGATTTCATTGGTATATACGTATATATATATTGTTGAACTATGAGGAAAAATAGTATCTTCCAAATTAAGTACTATCGTCTCGAAAATGTGTCAATACAAAATCCTACTCAGTCTCGTACGAGGTGACGGAAGAGAACGAAACGAATCGCTACAAGAGGGTGGTGCTGATATTGGCGAAGTTCTGCGTGCGCGAACCTTGACAGGGACAAGGTTTATGCACGGATGAAAGCAGTCGGTGCACCGGTGTACATTGAAACGTCTGTCGATATAGCGAATTGTGCGAATTTTCCTTGACGACGTGGGAGAAAAGCAGGGGGAGAAAGAGGTTTTGATACGGACGGTGAAAGGAGTGCGCGCGAATTCCTGAACGTGTGCTGCAATATACATTGACTGGATAATTGCATGTGTACAGCGTCGACGGTTAAGATTAAAATGCAAGGAGGCAAACCTGGATCTAAGATAATTCTATACGAACAGCTTTCTGTGAAAAACAATTTATTGCTTATAAGACTGAAAAAAAAATGAAAAAATTCTGACTATTATAATGATCGGGACGAGTTAAACTGTTATCTTGATATACATATTCCTGCATGACAGCAGTACACTGTTTATTTGCCTAAACGAGGACCGCAACTCCTCTTTGAGCCGACAATTGGGAAGTGTAATGCTGAGATGCAACAAACACGGAAGTGAGAGAACGAACTTGTGCGAAATTTCATCTGTCATCACTCACCGCGTCTCCACCATTGCACAGGGTTGCCCATGTCCAGCGATATTGGCGATGTTCTCTTTGGGCAAATAAAAGATTTGCTGTGTTCTCGAAGGAAGTTGTAAATCACTGCGCTTCGCTCGACTGCAGTTAATCTTGTAGAGTGGAGTCACTCGTTTGATACATCCTACTTGTACTATTACAGACGCTGCGACCTTATTGACTTGATGAACATAAAGAGAGTAAAAGGGATACGACGATGATAAGAGAACGCAAAGACGATGAGAGTAAATGCTCGTCAAGTCATGATACACATATTATAAAAATAAATATATAATATATACTTTGTAGGAGTATGAGACTACAGTGTCATTACCTTGAGTAAGAAGGGGAGGAAATAGGATGAAACGTTTCCAACACGAACTTTGGAGAAGCATGTAGAGATGTTTACAGAACTAATTAAACAGTAATGCGAAAAAAATACACTAAAATTATGTGAAAAAACATTCCAGCAGCCATAGCGAAGCAAATTAAATGAGATGTGTTTGTAAAATTCGAATCATTGACGAAATCATATACTGCCAACGTGTATGTGTTTATTTATAACGACCTTATTTCACTTTTCTTCCCGTTTTCATAATACTGTAATCGTTTGATTTGGCCTATGGTATATGTGAGACAACTGTGAAGAACAGCCGAGTTATCCTCGCACTCTATGTCATCCTTACTCTTACGTCAAACAATGAAAGTCGTAATTTATAGTTACGTGTTCCACAAAATGAGTTTGTAGAAATTGCATAATTTTATTCGTGGAATAATGTATCGTTTCTTGTCTCACATTTAAACACTTCTTCAGCATTTTTTCATTCGTACATATGGATATCTCTTACTTTCAACTGTATTTGCAATTACTCTTAATATAATCTTGCAATGTTCATTTCATCAGTTAAAGTTACATTCTCTTTACATTAGGTCGCTCTTAGAGATTGGGTTGTAAGGCTTGATTGACAAAACGTTGATCTCGCCCGTTAATTATTTTGTTCTCACCGCAAAAGCAGCAATATAATAATAACTACATAAGTAACGTAAATTATATCGATATTGCCGCAGTGTACAGATAGATGCCATAAAAAGAGTTTCGTCGCATAAGAAAGTTTATTTGTACGATGACAGCGTTCGCGCGTTTAGGCAGGATCGTTCGATGTCTGTGACTCGGCCTGTGCCGATCAGCTTCGATATTAAATTGAACAACAAACGATTGACACCGTGCGTCGCGTCCAGGCACCATAGAGCGCACGCTAAACATTTCGTTCTTTGTCAATTCTACGAAGTCGGGTCTCGCAGACTCTGAGAGTACCAACATGTAAAATTCAGGTTTCGTTTCCTGACCGATTTATCTCTCTTCGATCTTAGGCATACATAATGCGTCCATAAATGTACAAAATGCATTAGAAAGAAGTAAATACACATATACACGAAGTAATTTGTCATAAATATAAACGCGAGCGTCGTCGATGGCGCACGTTTAGAGTAACATTGACGCAAAGAAATTACTTTCAAATCACCATAAGCGCGTTTTGTGTGTGTGCATGTGTGTGCGAGAGCTAGATTGAACCGTAGATAGACGTCAGAGAAACGGCTACGAGAAAGAAACAGCCGTGTCACCGCGGACGTGTCTTTTTCTTCACAGCTCACAGAACCATCATAGTCCACCTCCCATTATTTTGTCAAGCGTACGTTGCGCGCGTGAAAGAAACGTTACGTTCAATCTGATTTCGAGAAATAAACCAAATGTTTCTCCTTTAGAACACGATTGCAGCATTGATTGATCGATTTCGTTCCGAGTAAAATTACATTCGCAATTCCCCATTTACAGACCTCGGGGTTGTTTCGTAATTTAAATGATTTTTTGTAAATAACTCGGATCCCGATTCATGCTAATGGCCATTAGCGTGTGCGTCGGTCCGACGGCTGTAAATAAAGTTGTTAACATATTATATGAAGTCGATAATGTCTCAAATAAATGCAAGGAACAGTAATCGTCATCTGTCACTTCATTCGTTTGTTAAAATTGAAAAGAAAAATGTGGAGGGAGAGGGGGCACCTTGCGTCACATAAGAAATTTATATTGGCGGGCAAAATTTAACCGGGAAAGGCAAGTTGGATGGCCAACCATCGTGTCGGTGCTTCGTGCATCTTCGTCGAATCGAAGTTTCTTGACTCGAAATACGAAGGATGTCGCTTCGAGCGCTGACATATATATATGGCGGATCTTACCGAGTCGTGGTATTGTTTGTGCATCGGTTAGTTGCTGTAGTCCGCTGCCTAGGAGTCATTTTATATACTAGCTATAAGGTTCCGATTAAAGCGATGGAGGATTGTGAACGCGCACAAGTTTGAATAAACGAATACCAACTTGCCGTTGACATTATTATGACGACCGTGTGGCGTCTCGACAGGATCGTGCACTGACGTGCTTTTATGTCGTAATATACTGCTCAGGACTGTGTTTTCGCCGAGTGCATGTGGGTCATGTAGACGTTACGTGTAGGGACGCACACGCACGCACGCTCATGCTATTTTTGTCTCAATAAAACATGCCATGAGTACTTCAAGTTTCATTGACACGTAAAAACAGGCGATGTCGTATTTGAGGGCGAGCGCTCGCCACTTAGATCCCGTTCCGATTTTCTAGGTTCGCCCGTTGCCAATACCTTCTAACGGGACGGTGAGTTAAGGATACCGTTTAATGGTTACGTTCCGCCGTTTTCTCTCTCTCTCCCGTCCGCGAACGTAATTCTCCGACCACCTCGTCCCACTGCCTCACGCAGTTCTTTGTCGAACCAGCGAAAGTCGACGTTCGTGCGGCGCACAGGACAAAAGACTGGTGCGCATCGATGAAAATTGCGTTATTCCCGCAAAATACATGAGGCGTGCAGCTACGTTATCAGAAAGGCTGAAAATAAGACGTTCGCCGAGAGTGCCGATTGACGCACGTTACGGACGGTGAGTAGCCAGCCCAGCGCATAGGACGAACCCACGTCAGGGACGAGTTCTTGTCGCGCAGTAAAACCATGTTCAGCAAGCGCCATGACTGGCGGGTCAGCCATTGTACTGTAACGTGTGCGTGTGCCCTTAACGGCAGTCCAGTTTCTCTGTTACACGCTAGCCGTAATAGACGAACTTTTCATTTCATCTCGCGCCGTAGCCACGACTCCCTTCGACGAGTTCGCAAAAAAATAGGCTCCTACCGGCCGGAGGACAACGCCGTTGAGCGGGGCATGCTCGTCGTGCTGCTGCTGCGATTCGTAACGTGGCGAAAAAGTGTTGCGCGTGCCGACGCTCGCGTATGACATTAGGATTTCCCGTTGTCGCGTGATCGGACAATAGCGCATAACGATTATTGGCTAACATGCATTGAATGTCGTCTGAAGGAGCCCGTGGCGCTGTCTCGTACTCGCGCGAGCGGGCGCACTGTCATGGCAAGTTTGAGGATCCACGACGCGGTGTGGCCAAAGAAACAGCGGCATGCAATTGTACTACGTAACGTGCAGCCATAGCAGAGGGGCCGTGTCGGGTGTGCCCAGCGAGTGTGTCTGAGTAGACTCCGGTGCCATATGTACTGCTGAGCGCAACGTGTCGCACGGCATGCAAAACTCGTCGCCGCCCGTAGACTTTCCGTCGCGATGAACAGAGTCCGTCGCGTAGCTGGCGAGTCGAAGGGACGAGCGTGCACGACATTCGGACGCCCACAGGTAAGCATCATTAGGCGTTCATCTACTCTCCTCGCGGCACGCCGAAATTTTCCTCCTCGACGACCACGACGACGACCACAACGACTAGTTCTATGCGCTGCGGTACAGAATTATAGAGCGCGCTGCGAAACTTCGAAAAGAAAGAAGTGTCTCCAGTTTCGATCGCAGGTATTGCCTGAGTGTGTTGAGTAATCCGTGCCAGGCAAAGTGTATGGCAGGGCATGAAAAAGGAAGGAAATAAGATAGAGACGGGCAGTGACTGAAGCAGTGCGATCGTCATCGCAGGGAACCCTCGCGGACCGGACGCAAGCGAGGAGTAACAAACGCTCGAACGCGATACCTCTCGGTGTAATGATTCAGCAGGTGCGTCCACGCGAAACTTAGCCGTTAGATACGTGCCACCGGGTGTCCGAGTCGATAATTTCGCGCCCAAAGACGTTTTGCGACCCTCGGCCGATCTTTCCCTCGAGAGCGGAGTTAACGCAAGTGACACCGAGGACACGGCTGCGATGTCGAGGATCATCGTCGGTGAGGCCATTTTGTCGAACATCATCGACGAAACTTCGCAACCATGCTACATCAGTATTACGTGCGACTTCCAACATGGGCGCCCCAGCGTACGGACGTTCCTTAACGACCGTACCTTCGCCCGTGTTGAAGATTGCCCATCGACCTTCACGATTTCGCAATGATCGGGCGCGAGACACGGCCTCAAAAGTTCAATTTCTCGTTTCGCATCGAGTGTGTCCGATGTTAACGCGAGATAGGGCAATGGAGTCGCGCTGAAAGAGTACAATAGGCTGAAACGACGTGAGGGACTGAGAAAGAGAGTGGAAGTGGGAAGGGGGCCGCTACTGGCTGACTACGCAGTCATGGCAACGTCTGAACATTCTTTCTGAGCCAATGGGATTGTTTAATTTGCCCGGGCGGCGGAATTCCGTATATCCACGCATTCTTACGCGCTCAACTGTGGATACCCTCTTTACGAATATACGGCGTGACGTCGGAAAGGGTTTTCACGTTACCCTCTCGGGGTCGGCTAATTTGCGCTCGCACGGGACAAATAATACGGCGAATTTTCGTCTTCGATCAGATCTTTGCTTTTTCGTTGCGTTTCATTGCGGAAGTTAACAAGACTTCGAATTTTGCCGATGCATAACTGGGAATTTTTGCTCATTGTGGGAGAGACACAAGGTAAATAATACGGCAAATTTTTATGTTCGATCAAATGTTTTTTAGTTGCATTTGACTAGGGTTGGTAGTAGAATTTTGAATTTGAACGATGCATAATCAGCAATGCGTTGTACGTTGACTTAGCTTTTTGAAAGTTTCGGGACTGGCACAGGATCTGTCCAATTTTTATATTTGATTGATCATCAATTATTTTTGTATTTGGTCGCAAACGTTAACAAAATTTCTAATTTGAACGATGCATAACCAAGAAATGCGTTATACGTTGCATATTCTTTTTAGTAATTCCGGGATTTGTACAGGGTAATTTGCCGCCAAATTTGCCGCCAAATTTGCACGTTCAAAATGCTTTTGCTTTAGTAACAACTGATTACAGACGTTAACAAAGTTTTCAAATAGTAAGGGTACGTAAAATCGAAACTTTATTTGTTCCGGAAGTGACATTTTATATTCGCACAAAGTAAATAATTCATCAAATTTTTATGTTCGATTATTCGCATTTCATTATGGACGTTAACAAAATTTCAAATTCGAACGACGCACGGGTAACGTCGTACGTTGCACTAGCCTTTTGGCCGTTCTACCAGTGTCGACGCGGCGTGATCGATTGCTCAACCTAAGATCCTCACCCTTCGATACTCGCTACTCAACGGGGCCGAGCCGTTGCAAACGCCGCGTTCGCCCTAACACCAATTTACCGAGCCAACGAAAGCTCCGAAGTTATTGTTACCGCCTACGGAACGTATTTGAATCCGCGAAATTTTAGCATCAACCCACGAAAACCCGCGGCGACCCGTCTTCAAGTTTTCTGCCTCCGCGAAAATCGACCAAACGCCCATTTGCCGTGCCTGGCATTCGGAATCCATCGTAGCAGCCGCAAAGATCTTCTAACTGGCCGCAGTCCTCTCCGCCTGAAGCCGCCATATTTAACTGCAAACGCGCCATCTGGCGATTTGCGATGCCTACACACAATGCCGCGTCCGTTTTCCACCTCCGTCCGAGGATCGTGAGACTAACGCGCGATGGATGCGCAGTAAAATGCTATGATCAACGGGACAGCAACTTTAGGCAGTTATTTCTTGTGTTTTCTTCGACGTCGCGAGCATCGAGGTTCGGCGATTAAACGCACACGCAGTACATCCGGTATGTATGACGACGGAATTGTGCCCCGTACCTTACACGACGATCGTTGCCTGCGACTCGGTGGTGGCGGAGAGTGAAACTGTCGCTCGCTCGTAGTTGGGGATCGGACGAGAACTTTGGGCAGTCGCTCCTTATTTTCTTCGACGTCGCGTTCATCGGTGTTCGACGGTTAAGCGCACACGGAGTACATCCGGTATGTATCACGACAGAATTGTGCCCCGTAACTTACACGACGATCGCTGCCTGTGACTCGGTGGTGGCTGAGAGTGAAACTATCGGTTGTAATTCGGGATCGGACAGGAACTTCGTGGATAGTCCTGATTTTCCTCGACGTCGCGAGCATCGGTGTTTTTCTACGTACACGGTGTATGTCCGGTACGTATGCCGACCGAATTGTGTCCGAGAATTTTACACGACGAGCGTTGCGGGTGACTCGATGGTCAAGAGTGAAACTATCGTCCGTCGTAGTTGGGAATCGGACAGGAACCTCGCGGACAGTCCTAATTTTCTTCGACGCCGCGAGTATCGGTGTTCGACGATTATATGTACACGGTATGTGTCCGGTACGCATGCCGACCGAATTATATCCGAGAATTTTATACGACGAGCGTTGCGAGTGACTCGATGGTTAAGAGCGAAACTATCGTCCGTCGTAGTTGGGAATCGGACAGTTCTTATTTTCTTCGATGTCGCGAGTATTGGTGTTTCCTGATTATGTGTACACGGTGTACGTCCGGTACGCCGACCGAATTGTGTCCGAGAATTTTACACGACGATCATTGCAGGTGACTCGGTGGTTAAGAGTGAAACTATCGTCCGTCGTAATTGGGAATCGGACAGTCCTGATTTTATTCGACGTCGCGAGCATTGGTGTTCGACGATTATATGTACACGGTATGTGTCCGGTACGCATGCCGACCGAATTATATCCGAGAATTTTATACGACGAGCGTTGCGAGTGACTCGGTGGTTAAGAGTGAAACTATCGTCCGTCGTAATTGGGAATCGGACAGTCCTGATTTTATTCGACGTCGCGAGCATTGGTGTACGACGATTATATGTACACGGTGTGTGTCCGGTACGCATGCCGACCGAATTGTGTCCGAGAATTTTACACGACGATCATTGCAGGTGACTCGGTGGTTAAGAGTGAAACTATCGTCCGTCGTAATTGGGAATCGGACAGTCCTGATTTTATTCGACGTCGCGAGCATTGGTGTTCGACGATTATATGTACACGGTGTGTGTCCGGTACGCATGCCGACCGAATTGTGTCCGAGAATTTTACACGACGAGCGTTGCGTGTGACTCGATAGTCGAAAGCGAAACTATCATCCGTCGTAGTTGGGAATCGGACAGGAACTTCGCGGACAGGAACTTCGCGGACAGTCCTCAATTTCTTCGACGTCGCGAGCATCGGTGTCCGACGATTATACGTACATGGTGTATCTCCGGTACGCATGCCGACCGAATTGTGTCCGAAAATTTTACACGACATTGCAGGTGACTCGGTGGTTAAGCGTCCGTCGTAATTGGGAATCTCGATTTTATTCGACGTCGCGAGCATTGGTGTTCGACGATTACTATCATGTGTGTCCGTCGTACCGTTGGGACGATTGCGACTCGATAGTCAAAAGCGAAACTATCATCCGTCGTAGTTGGGAATCGGACAGGAACTTCGCGGACAGTCCTCAATTTCTTCGACGTCGCGAGCATCGGTGTCCGACGATTATACGTACATGGTGTATCTCCGGTACGCATGCCGACCGAATTGTGTCCGAAAATTTTACACGAGGACCATCGCATGTGACTCGATGGTCAAGAGCGAAACTATCGTCCGTCGTAGTTGGGAATCGGAGCCTCGTGCGACATCTTCGAAGTGCCGCACGCGAGCGGGTCTTACGGTCATTAAGGTTATGTATCATTCTGTTTCTTGCACCTCCACGCGTACGTGCGAAATATGCGTAAGTTGCGATGCATGCACCAACGTTACACGGGTCTCCCGCCGTCGGCGGAAGATCTATGAACGTCGGGGCGGACGTGTGTGAAGCGGCATTTGATAGATTTTCGATTCCGCGGAAGCACGATGCTACTGCGCAATGATGACGCAGCGGTACACTCGGGTGGAAAAATAGCTGCGTTATTTGTCTCTGAAGTAACGGCAACGTGCGTGGACGAGGCGTCGAGAGGAGGAAGGATTCGGGCGAGAAGTGACACACGGGGCTGTTTTGCATGGCGAATCATTTTTCGAATGAGGTATTAACGGAATGTGTTCGCGAATGCGGGGGAGGCGTGGAGCTGGCTGTTGTACAGTTGCGTACAGAGATGTCATGAAAGCGGTAGAGCGTCGAGTAAAAACGTGCACTCGGAGTTAAAGCGAATTATGTGTTCGCCTAGCGAATTCTGTTTGTGTTGAGTTTCGTACGGAGGACATCGTCGAAGCATTAAATCGTGTGGTTGTATATGTGCACTTCGACGGACTGGAATTATATATATGTCTAACGAATTATATCTGTGTGTTGAGCAGTTGTGTTGTTGTACAGTTGCGTACTAAACCATCGGCAAAGGATTAAATCGTGAAAGTAATACGTGCACTTAAAATTAAAGCGGTTTATGTATTTGTATAACGAATTGTATTTGTGTTGCGTTTGGTGTTGTTGTACAACTGCGTAGAGAGATATCGTCACAGTACTAAATCGTGAAGTTAAAAACGTGCACTTAGGATTAAACGGAGTTGCACATTCGTGTAATGGATTATATTTGTGTTGAGTTTAGTGTTGTTGTACAGTTGTATACAGATACGTCACTAAAGCATTATATCTTTCAGTTAAAAACGTGAACTTGAAATTAAATCATCAATTCAACCGTGAAGTTGAAAAAGTGCACTTAGCGTTACATGGATTTATATATTCGTCAAACGAATTATATTTGTGCATTGAGCTTGGTGTTATTGTACACTTATGTGCAGGGATGTCATCAAAGCATTAATCCAGGAGGCTATAACATGCATTTGAACTTAAATTGGTTTATGTATTTGTCTAATGAACAATGGGCAACGACCAATGCCGTAAAAGGCATTCTTCTAATTGCCAAAAGCTCAAATAACGTGAAGTTGCAATGGACATTTTATTCAAAGTGAAATACACCCAGTCGACGCTTGTTTCAACGTTTACACCTTACATAAAGGAACGAGATCCTGCAAGTAAACGACCAACACCGCAAAGGACATTTTTTCTACCCGCCAAAGATCGAAACAACGTAAGGACGCAATGAGGATTTTAGTTGTCGTGAAAAAAACACTTGCGGCTTGTCTCAACGTTGACATTTTACTAATCGTCTAAAGTCCGAATAACGTAAAGACGTAATTGTCGTGTTATTTGAAGTGGAACACACTCAGTTGACGTTTTACGCAAAATTGCTTTTTTAATCGCTAAAATTCCAGAGAACGTAAGGACGCATTGAACATTTTAGTTAATGTGAAATACATCCAGCCGACGCTTGTTCCGATGTTGACGTCTTACATGAAAGTACGAGATCCAGCAAGTAAACAAACTTTTCTAATCGATAAAGAACCGAACAATGTGAAAATGCAATGAACATTTTATTCGAAGCAAAATAACTCGCAGCTTCTTTGGTCATTGACTCCTCACATTAAAGCACGGGATCCCAGCCGACGCTTGTTACGACAGTGATGTCATATATAAAAGGACGAGATCCTGTGAGTAAGCGGCCAACGTCATAATATGCATTTTTCTAACCGCCTACAGTCCAAAGAACGTAAGGACGCATTCAATATTTTATTTAATGTGAAATTTGTTTTAATGTGAAATACTCAGCTTCTTCTGATGTTGACGCCTTACATAAAAGCACGAGATCCTGCAACATAATCCACTAACGCCGTAATGAGCATTTCTCAAATAAAAGCCCAAACAACGTGAAGGCGCAAATATTTTTTTCGGAGTAAAACAACTCGCAGCTCTTTAGTTCTTTGACTCTTCACAGAAAAGCACAGGTATTGTGCAAATAATGGACCAACGCTGTAACGGGCATTTCTCAAAGCGCTGAAAGTGCAAACAACGTAAGGACGCATTGAACATTTTCTTCGCCGTGCAGAACACATCTACACCTTATTTCAACATTGAGATTTTACTAATCGTAAGGACATCATGAGTATTTTACGTGAAGTACAACACACCCAGTCGGCGTTTCACGCAAAAGCGCGACAACCGTGCAAGCAAACGACCAACCCCGCAATGGACATTTTTCTAATCGAAGAATCGCCAAATACGAATGCGCATCAATACTCGCAGCTTCTCTGACATTTGACTTCACCCGTAAAAGCACGTAATCGAGCGCATAACCGCCCAACGCCGCAACGGGTACTTCTCTAATGACCAAAAGTGCGAGGAACGTGAAGAATTTATTTACGCGTAGCGAACATTTTATTCGCCGTGCAAAACATGTGTACAGCTTATTTCAACATTGAGATTTTACTAATCATAAGGACATCATGACTATTTTACGTGAAGTACAACACACCCAGTCGGCGTTTCACGCAAAAGCGTGCAAGCAAACAACCAACCCCGCAATGGACATTTTTCTAATCGCCAAATACGAGTGCGCATCAATATTCGCAGCTTCTCTGACATTTGACTCCACCCGTAAAAGCACGTAATCGCGCGCATAACCGCCCAACGCCGCGAGGGGCACTTCTCTAATGACCAAAAGTGCGAGGAACGTGAGTACGCAGCGAACATTTTATTTGCCGTGAAATCCAGCCAGTCGAGCCCACGATCTCGTTGACGCTAGATCAGAGTCCACGCGCGGTGCAGCCAGTTTCCCGTCAACCCCAGTGATGCCCAACCAGCCACTACCGAAATGGGGCGCTAATCGATCGGCAGCGCGGCGAGGTGTCGCGTGTCTACATAAGAAACAAGCCAGTCGTACGCGGCTAAGATCATTCACGAGGCCTGTTCCGTGCGCCGCCAAATCTCACTTGACAGGGGCGGGTCTCTGATCATTGCTCATCCGCGTCTCCCAACGCTTGTCCGCGTCTCTCAACTCGTCTGGCGACGTCTTCGACGCAAAGTGCACGCATCGGACAGCAAGAGCAGCGCAGAGTCTGTCATTTATGCCGCGCCCGGAAAGAATGAAAGTCGCGTATGCGCGAGCATGTGCGACGGCAGGTCATTACAATTGGCCGGCTGCGGAGGCGGAGGGCACACGTCGCACGCACTTCACGGTATCAGACAGAAATTACGTAGACGCGACGGAATTGTGCAATTCTTTGAAACGCTGCGAGAATTAGCCGGTTTAGCGATGCGGGCGGGCGTCGAGACACAGCGGTACGGATTCTGACACATCTGATTCCTTCTTTGTGTGTACATCTTCATAATTGTGCACACACGTCGCACGCACTTCACGGTATCAGACAGAAATTACGTAGACGCGACGGAGTTGTGCAATTCTTTGAAACGCTGCGAGAATTAGCCGGTTTAGCGATGCGTGCGTGCGCTGTCGAGACACAGCGGTACGGATTCTGACATCTGATCTGTGTGTGTATCTCCTTCTGTGTGTGTACGTCTTCATAATTGTGCATACACGTCGCACACATCTGCACTTCACGGTATCAGATCAGAAAAATTACGTAGACGCGACGGAGTTGTGCAATTCTTTGAAACGCTGCGAGAATTAGCCGGTTTAGCGATGCGTGCGTGCGCTGTCGAGACACAGCGGTACGGATTCTGACACATCTGATTCCTTCTGTGTGTGTACGTCTTCATAATTGTGCATACACGCGTGTCGCACTTCGCGGTATCAGACAGAAATTACGTAGATGTGCCTTTATTTGAAACGCTGCGAGAATTAGCCGGTTTAGCGATGCGTACGTGCGATGTCGAGACGCAGCGGTACGGATTCTGACACATCTGATTTCTTTGTTATGCGTACGTCTTCATAATTGTGCATACACGTCGCACGCACTTTTCGGCATCAGACAGAAATTACGTAGACGCGACGGAGGTGTGCAATTCTTTGAAACGTCAAGTTTCTTTCAAACGCTGCGAGAATTAGCCGCTTTAGCGATGCGTACGTGCGTTGTCGAGACACACAGCGGTACGGATTCTGACACATCCGATTCCTTTGTGCGTATGTCTTCATAAACGTGCATACACGCGTGTCGCACTTTGCGCGGTATCAGACAGAAATTACATAGACGTACGTCGAGACACACTGTATATGTCGATAATTGTGCGTATGTTTAATAGCTATAGCACACACTTTGCGGTATTAGACAGAACTTACGTAAAGACGCACCGGTGTTTTTGTACACTTATTTAAAACGCTGATCAAATTAGCTATGTCTGACGCGATGCTTGTATCGTTGTCGAGACACATTGCGGTGCGGATACTGACACGTTCGATCGATTGTTTATGTGCGTATGTTAATAATTGTGCGAATACGCACGTCGCACGCTGCACAAACTTCGCCGTATCAGACAGAAATTAGGTAGGCGTGGTGATGCTGTACAATTATTTAAAACGCTCGTCGAACTAGCCATACTTTCACGCAACACGTCTGACCCCTCGTCTGTACATCCACGTTAATAATTGTGCATATGCGCCTGTCTCACATTGCACACCGTCATATCAGACAGAATTCACGTTGAGATACAATAGTGTTCTCGTGCAATTATTTAAAACGTTCGTCGAATTAGCCGTATTCTAATGCAATGCTTGCGTACATTATTGATATACCTTGTGGTACATCTGAACTACCATGTTAATAACTGTGCATGCACGCGTGTCGCACGTAGCATATACTTAACCGTATCAGACAGAAGTTAGTTAGACGCGACGGTATTGTGTAATTATACAAAACATCGAATTTCTTTAAAACGTTCACCGTACTCTGACGCAATGCGTGTGTACGTTATCGAGGCACACCATAGTACGGACTTCAACACGTCTGATCCCCCGTTTGTGCGTACATGTTTATAATTGTGCGTATACGCGTGTTGCACTCTCTCTGACGTTCGCGCGATAAAGGTCCTTTGTCTTTGTTGGTCGAGCAGGTGAATCGGGGACAAGCGCGAAAATGGACGAGTACGACAAGAAGTTCAACGAGATGCAGAAGTACATTCCGTTCCTGGAGGCGATGATCGAGAGGCTGCAGAATGTCAAGGACAAGTCGCGCGAGATACAGCTGCAGAAAATGCAGAGTCTCCACGGGATACTGTCGAATAGCAAGAGAAAGTACGTTGTACTCGATGCTTCATGAGAAAGGGTTAACATTTCTTTTGTAATGAAGTTTCAAATAAATGAACGCCGGGGGTAGTGAGCTTGCGAGCGACCTCGGCTGACGTTGTGTACCTTGTAATTTCACGATTGATCTTGTTCACGGAGCAGGCTCAGGATCGAGACGCTGCAGAGGTGCGAGGACGTCTTGCAGAAACTACACAATAAAGTAGAAAAGGTAGATATAATGAACACGCAACATTTACACACGTACACGCACACATTGTCACGATTATGCATAAATACGTCGGTTGCGTTTTGCTAGTTCGACGTGAGTGACGTTGCCTTTTGATTTATTTGTAGGCGTTTCATTTCGCGCAATTTAAGTGCATTCAAAATTACAAGGGAAATCAAAATTGTTTAGCAAAATTGACGTTGCAAAAACAAATGGTACGAAAGACAGCTATATTGTTCGTCTGTTATATTCGCTTCATGAAGTAATCAATATATGGCTGGTGTCCAGATGAATGGCGTCTGTTATATAACTCGTGCAAAACATTTCTCTTGAACGTTAGAAGTCTCCAGATATATGACCTGGTCAAAGAGGCTGTTGACGTATTATTATTTTTTCTTTTAACGAATCCATTTCGATTTACGCGAAGTATATAGTGAAATACGTTAAAGGTTTCATTGACGAAAATGACTTGCTTGTATGGAAAACTGATTTGTGCGTCAAATAATATGCATCGTGATTGTAAATTACTTTGGAATACACTGTGTTCAATTTTATTTTATTTTGCACTTGACAGTTTACTTATATTTTTGTCTAGCTTATTACACTACGTTTTACGAGAGAGTTTCAGTATATTACTTTGTCTTTGTAAATATAGTTATACTCTGCCGCACTGCAACACGCCTTTCTTTGTACACTAATGATTCTATCATGCATTTACTTCAAAGGACAGTAGATTAATTATTTGTGTGTTTGCCTTTTTTAATATTTACTTTGCCAATACTCCTTATTTCGCTATGAACTTTGAGAATTTGTATATAGCTTTCTCAACGGGAGATCCTTTATTTACGAAGCAACAGGGAAGCGTTTCGTTTAATTTTTCTATTTGTCAAATACGCACCTCAATGGAAACTCTTTTCTAAGCGGTGTCAAATTTTTCCACTTCTAGCCCCCCACAAACGTAGTCGCTTCTTTGTAATTCGTTACTTTTCCACTCATACCCTGCACCAAATATTTTCTCATACGAATATACGAATATATATGTGTATACCGGGGCGTCGAAACATTTATACATATGTATGAATATTTGTATGAATATTTTCAGGCTTTCGTAGTGCATGTCTTATCCTTGTATTTTAATCATTCTAATTCGACACGAGTTTCAGGGAAATGCACCCGGACTGCAGTTTCCCGGCAAGAAAGTCGAGGGAAATGCAACGCAACCATCGACGTAAGTAGCATATCGCGATAAATCATCCAGCACCTTCTGATCGTACACATCAGTCCGTTCCTCGAACAACATGGACTCGTGTTAGTTTTGATGCGTGGTGGATCCATTAGTTTCGCGACAATACGCAAACACCCCAACATTATGAAAGATCGCGATCCTGTGTCTTTCAGCTTAACGCAAGGTTTACGAACATTTCTTATATGCCTATCTCTACGGATACGCGACAAATTGACACATGAACAAAACCCAACTTTTTCTTAAACAGACAACTATCTGGTACTTTATTCATCAATGGACGAAGCCGAGAAAAAAAATGGAAATTCTAAGATGGCTTTGTGCTATGAGAGCAACTGCAATGCAGAGATCCATTCTTACTTTTGACGATTACTTTGTAAGAACTTCCTGATTACAGTGATATTTGTGTCCGAAGTAAGGTTTTGATGTGCGAAATCGATTTACTAGGATTAATGCTCAATTTACGATTGCGTCAAAATAATGCGCATCCGTAGAGATATGTGTATCACATAAAGAACTTCGAAGTTAGAAGGCTCAGAAGGATATTAATGTAGACATATAGTATTGTCAAATGGATAAACGTCAGCGCAAGTAATAGGAGAGAAATGTGAACAGATTCCGCCATTTTCCTTGGGAAAATCGGAATGCGTCAAAATGAAGCGTCCCGTAAACCTATTGTTAACACGTTAAGCGCCATGCCGGTCCTTGAGGGTCCGACACCGAACTCTCCGTTTAGGCGACGGTGCCAGCTTTGAGAGATAACGCTTTAAATATCGTACAATATTCAAACACTTACGTACACCTTCTCGATGGATTTTATTGAAACATTCCAAAGAAAAATGTCCTGCTCATTGTCCCTCGTTTATGTAGCCACGCGTCGCCTAAACGGTAAGTGACACAAAATCAGCTCCGCGTAACGTGTTAGCTGAGGACGCGAAGTGTAAGCCGTCTGACACACCCGAAACTCTCGATAGGCACGACAGAGACGACAGAACCGACAGGGACAGAGCAGAGGTAGCGAACCAAATACTAATAGATAAGAAGATGGACGAGACGCCGGCCAGTCCGAGTCCGCCAGTGAGTCCGGACTCCGGTACCCAGTCAGCCCCCATAATCATTCCCACGGAACGGAGTCTTGACTTCATCGATGACAAATCGTCCAGCAAGCCAGCGAGTCCCGACCAAACCGAAATTGTGCCGATGAAGGAGCCCATCATCATACCCACCGAGCGCAGAACCAGCATTTCATCACCGCCGCCCAAATTCTCCGGCTCCAAGGACTCCGATGATTTCTCCGAGTGGGACCTGCTGGAAGAGTCCGAGAAGCAGAGTGTCTGCGCCAAGACAAAAAGCTGGCAGTCGGTCGTCGCGACGGGCCACGATGTTGCGAGCGCTGCCAAGCTGATCAGCGACAGTCTGCCTCAGAAGTTGAACGACGGACGACCGCATGTTTCGAGACACATACCGACGGTTCCGGTTCCATCGTTGGGTGGCTCGAGGCGGTTGTCCTCCGTTCTAGAGAAGAACAGGTTGACAGGCCTGAACGTGGACATTAACGTTCGTGCCGTGTCGCCGCCGAATGTGCCGGACGTCAGGCTCAAGTCTCCCGAGCCGGACATGTTTGCGAAGGCGAACAGTACCCCGTCGACGTCGAAGGATGTGCACACGTCGCCGAAGTCAATTCCAAAAACGTCGGCGCCGCTGCTGGTGTCGCCGCCACCTGTTTCCACGGAGCCGCCACTGTCGATAGAGGACCTGGCCGAGTTGCTCAAGGACGAAGGTGACGAGAAGACGGAGAAGAAGGTCGAGAGGCTTCAGGAGACGGGAGAGCAGAGTCGGAAATGCTGGGAGAAACTCGAAGAGCGGAAGAGGGATGTTAAGGAGTCGATGGCGGCGGGCACTGGGCACGCGAGTAAGGATATAAAGATTGCGAAGAATTTCCGATTGACGCAGGAAGACATCGATCGCGAGAGCGAGAGGCGCTGGGAAGAGATCGATAAACATATCGTTAAGCTGACGACGAGAAAGTGCCTTCCCAGTATTGTGCCAACTTCACCGACGCGGGTGAAGCAGGAAACGGTGAAGACGAACGACACTAAGAGCACACCGAACTTATTGGTGCCTGTTCATATTACGTCCTCGCCGTCATCCGCATCTGCAAACGTTGACAAACCTGACTTTCGCAATCGGCCTATCTCGCCAACGAAAATGGAGCCACGCTATGCGGATAACTATGAAAGGCATCCGCGGCAGCGAGAAGCGATGCCGGAACATCTGAAAGATAAGCCCCCGCCGGGCATGTGCCGGATCGAAGAGGATCCGGGCATTTCACATGGACCCAAGGACGATAGGGGGCCTATATATCAGAGGAGGCCACCAGAAGTTCCCCCAGGCAGGATAGAACCTGACAGGGACTTTCGGCTAGAGCCGCCGGATTATTTTAACCGGCAAATTCCGAACCCTCATTGGTCCCCGTCGGTTCACCAAGTCAGTCCAAACGATTTTAGTGGCAATCAGTGGATACCGCCACCGAATTACAGTATTCCAAACGCTCCGCATCCTCCACCTGGAGCGATGGGCCTGTTGCCGCCAGGTCCGAACCTTTATCAGCCGCAGCATCGTCACGTGATACCTGAAATGTGGAGCGGACCACCTGGTCCGTTGCCGTTAGATCCCCACGTGATCAATGACGGACAAATAAGGCCCAACCAGTATCCGCCGCCTCTTCCTCCGCCGCCGATGAAAACCGGCATTCAACCGCTCATGAGTCCGACCCCACGTCCACCGGACATGAATCACATGGCGAGAGACAATATACGAGATGATTCCGGTAACGGTGGAGGCGGCGGTGGCCTGGCCATACCACCGTTGATGTCTCCGACTAGCTTCCCCATAGGTCCCCAATACAGAGGCTTTCCGGTTCCTGACGGCAGGCCCTTCGAACCGCCTTTCGATCGGGGCGGCGAGTATCCCAATAGGCAGTCCTGGGAGCTTCAACAAAACAGACCACCGCCGCCTGACTGGATCGAGAATGAGTTGCCTTGCGTCAAGCTGACGCCTGACGGTGGCCCAAACGTGCCTTCTGGACCTTACCCCCGACCCGGTACGCCTTGTTCGTGGACCAGAGATAGGGATAGGTGTAATCGTGGAAGGGGTCGAGAACGAAACTTCAATGAACGCAACAGGATACCGGAGATCAGGCCAAACTTTGGCCGTGAGATTCGGAGACCTGAGTGGCACCCTGAGTGGGATAGCGCGAGAAATTTCAGAGATAGGATATCGGATAGGGATCCACGGGTATTACACAGTCGATTGGAACAGCACGGGAACTTGAATGTGGCGAGGGAAGGTAGTGCCGGTCCATCGGCGAGGGATCCCAGACTCGCGAAGGACAAGCATCAGAACAAGGCGAAGGAGAGTGTTGAACGGGATCCCAGGAAGCGGCCGCCTATGTCGACCGGCCAACCTTCCAGGAAGAACAAGGAGAAGCAGAGGAAGTCGACTGATGGGAACAGGCGAGAGTCAGATGGTAAGCAGCAAAACGATAAGTCGGCCAAAGACAAGATGCAGTCACCTTTGGAGAGTCTGTATGGAGTCATCGATACGAAGGCGAAGACGGGTCCTGGTTATGGCCTGCAGAAATTTAAAATTCCAAAGATTAAACGAGCTGAATCTGCGCAAGGTGTCAGTTCGTCACCTTCTGCGGATGAAGTTGCAGATAAGAGCGCGAGTGCGAGCTCAACGTCGGCCGAAAAGAACGAGGCGTCTAGTAAGAACACGAAGGAAGATGCGAATGAGGAGGTGACTAGCAGCAGTGACGGACAGAAGTGTGAGGAAAGTTGGGAAGATGAGGATACCGTCGTTGATTTGAACCAGAAGAGAAAAGATCCTGGGCCAACGAAGAATTCTTGTGACATTCCGTCTGCTGCAGCTGGTGAGGCTAGTGCCGACGATGCGGCTGAATTGAAATTCGGCGAGGCGGACTCCTTGACGAACATTGTTCTGAAGAATAATGAAAGTGACTGTAAGAAAGATGCGGATCCTGTGGAGGAATCGTTGAAAATGAAAGATGGGGTGACGCAGGAGTGGATCGAGACGCTTATAAGGAAGTCGTTAGAGTTTGGCGAAGGTAAGAAATTGTTTGAGCATGCGAAGTTAATACAGAAATTGGGTGAAGCGCTGCAGGCGAAGAAATTGAAGAAGATTAAAAAGATCATAGAGTCAGGGAGCAGTAACAGCAGTGATAATAGCAGCGGATCCGACAAAGAAGATGTAGAAGAACCTAAGAAGATCTTTACGAGAAAGAAGCGGCGTGTTATAGTCTCAGACAGCTCTGACGAGGAGTGCTTAGCGGAGAGGCTAGGAATTCTCAGCAGCACAACTAACGACGAAGACGTACCGGTCATAAAAACTGAGAAAAAGACAGACAGTGCAGAGAATGCATCACCGGCGCCTGATGTTGATGCTAAAGGTTTACTAAAAATAGACGACAGCGCGATGTCGAGCGACGTAAAAGCCACAATACCGGAAGACGTGGACGCGGACAAATCAACAGAAGTGCAGAATATTAAGAAAGAAGATATTGACAGGAAGGAAAAAGATTTTGACGATGAAAAGACGGAACCGATGGAAACCGAAGAAATTAGTTCCCCAAGCAAAAAAGACACAAAGCCCCCAGTCGAAGACGATATCATGGAAAGCAGCTTGACCGAACCAGAAGCTTGTGCGTCCGCCTCTATCCTACCGAAGCTAGAGATAGAAGAGGATAACAAGGAAATCATCAAGATCCCCAAGACGAAAGCGAAACGTAGGAATTCATTAGAAATGCTACAGGAAGATATCCGTGAGATGTTCATCAGCGAAGGCGTTGTCACAGCTACTGGTTATCGCATGTGCCGTTTAATGAAAGAGAATCAAACCACCACTCCGTTGCCATCCAGTTCTGCCAGCACACCCACCTCGAAAAAAGACACGCCAGCGCAATTGGACAAATCGGAAGACTTGGATCAATTAAACACATCCGATAAGTCGGACACGTCAAGTAAGGCCGACAAAGCCGACAAATCCAACATTTCACCTAAAACGGAGATTGTCTGCAAGTCAGAACCCCCAGAAAAATTGGACAAATCGCCGGATAAGTCGGAAAAATCGGATAAGTCCGACAAGTCCGAGGTTTTGGATAAATCCGACAAGTCCGACAAAGCCGACAAACCCGAGTCGAAGCCGCATGTCGAACCAGTGAAACGTCGAAGCGGTCGGCCAAGAACAAGAGGCCGCAAAGGCGTCCGCGTGACTCGACAAAGCTCGAAGGAACTTGTGCAATCGTCCGACAGCGAAGAAGACCAGCCCCTCGCCCTAAGAACCGAAAGCTTCCTCGCAAAC
Source organism: Cryptocheilus praepositus (assembly GCA_033815515.1). Classification (NCBI taxonomy): domain Eukaryota; kingdom Metazoa; phylum Arthropoda; class Insecta; order Hymenoptera; family Pompilidae; genus Cryptocheilus; species Cryptocheilus praepositus. The sequence continues at coordinate 1,446,331 of JAWWQZ010000222.1, read as the reverse complement.
GACGCCGCTACGTCGACAAGTCAAGCGGATACCACCGCAGAGGCATCACCTTGTTCGCGAAGGCGCAGTAAGCGAATACTCCGAAAGGAGCCTGTGAAGGAGTCGCCAGTTCCTGCAGAGAAAGCTGATATCATCAAGACGGAATCGACGAAGACGATGTTTGACAGTTCGTCAGACGAGAGCTTCGGCATCGACGTTTCCGAGTTGACGGCCATAGTCGACATGTCGCTGCACACGGATAATAAGTCGGAGCAAGAACTCTCCTCGCCACGAAAGCACGATAGCTTCGCGAACAGGAGGCGACGACGCTCGAAGAAGATGAGTCCTTCGTCGTTGATGGACGATCGCGTAGATGACACGGCGTCGTTCACGGACGAGAGTATTATCTCAGACGTCTCCATGAGCAGCAGCGTCCTCTCTGGCAAGAAGCATCCCGTGCTGCGCATGGATCCCAACGAGGAGCTGTTGAGCAATATTCTGGTGGGATTGGTGCCGTCGAAGCAGCCGGAGAAAGAAAAGGACCGTTCGGTGGCCGGCGCCAAGGGAAGTGATGTGGAACTCGACGATGATGCGAATGCGTTGCTGCATGAGCGTGCGAAGAGAGTTGCGGGCCGGAAGAAGAGGAAAAAGTTTAACTGGCAGTTAGGGATTGTTACAAGGAAGAAAAAGAAGAAGCCGTCTTCGTATTGCTCGTCAGCTTCCATAGCGAGTTCCGCGGTGGATCATGATAGTTGTAGCATTCATTCGGAGACGGACGCGGTTAAAGACGCGGATGTGTCGCCGAGCAGGTGTAAGGACGAGAAACCTGAGGTAAGCGCGGATATGCCTGCGGAGGCGAAGGACAGTGTGGATGAAAAAGTTGAGGAGGTGAAAGAGTTGGGTGGCGACGAAAAAGCAGCTGGCGACGAGACGCAGGTTCACCCCGTAGAAGAAGTACCATGTGACGAGCCGAAGAATGAGAGTGACGACGTAAAAGTCATTCCCACGGAACCAACTGAAACAATCGACGCGTCGGCCGAAAGTACAGTGATGCCTGTTGTCGAGGAAGAACCTGAGGTGAAACCTCCCGCTGATCAGTGTGTGGAGCAAGATGCACAGGAATCGACAAAAGACAAGACGACCGCGAGTGATAAGGAAACAAAGGAAAGCACAGGACTTGACGAGGCATCGGTCGAACCGAAGACGCAGCCGAAAGATGAAAATGTCGGACAGATTGATCAGATGGATTTAACGGCGAAAGCCTTGCACGATCTCACCCAAGAGCAACTGATTGAATATGCCTGGTCGAAGCAAGACAGATATAAATGTCTCTTGTGTTTCTTTACAGGGAAGAACATTGTTCATCATTACAAAATGAATCATGTCACGAACGAAGTGCTGATATCGCGACTGCCAGCGGCAGAGGCGCAAACGGCGTTGGAGAATGCAAAAGCTGAAGCCGAGAAAGAAGTCAAGGAGGAAAATCCTTCAGACGCGAACGAGAGCATAGAGACCGAGAGGCGCAAGTTTAAGTGCAGATTCTGTCAATTTACGATTGAGGGTGCGCTCACGGTGGCGTTAGAGTCTTTTTATGAACACTGCACTACGCATACGGGAGAGTATAGGTTTCGTTGTAACAGTTGCACTTATCAGGCAGTGACCAAGTCTTCGATGAGGACGCATTATTATAAGTCGTGTCGTAAGTTCAATGAATCGTTTTACGAAGCGACGATTGAAGACGACGTGGTATTCGAGAACAAGATTCAGGGGTTCCTGTGCTCGAACTGCAACTTTGTACAGCTGAAGGAGAGCAATGTAAAGAAGCACGTTGACTTTTGGCATCCTAATGATCCTACCGTGGAGATCGTGACGATTAACATGTCGATGGAATTGTCAAAAGAGGACACGAGTAAGACGGCGGCAGTGTCGAAGACGAAGTCGATTGAATTGCGAAAGAGCAAAATATCGCAAGCTACCGCACTTGCACAGGACAACACGACGGAAAAAGTTGACAAGAAAATCGAAGATACGGAGAAGGTAAGCGACGACACGGTAACGAAGGTAGACGTGGAGGTAGATCAGAAAGTGCCAGAGGCGGAAGCGAGTAAAAAAGAAGACGATAAAGAAAAGCAGGAGCCTTCAGAGAAGAAATCTTACATGGAACCTGAAACTACATTGCCGACTGGCAAGAAACTCAGCGTCTTCGTTTGTCCACCTGAGTTTGAGAACAAGGAAGTCGAGATACAATTAGAACGGAAGAAGCGAATGCAGGAGATAATAAAGAACATCGGCATTAAGTTGAATAAAGATCCGCTCAGCAAAGAACCGTCCATCATAGATAAGCTGAAAGATAAAATGGAAACAAATCTGCAGGCCAATGAACAATTGGAAGAATCTTCGCAAGGTTCTACCCCTGAGAAATCAGCTGAACGCGCTGCTCTTTCTGCCAAAAAGGCTGCCGACAATGATTTCCCGGCACAATCTCAGCTGCAACAGAAACAAGCTTTTCAATCCGTCGCAGACGTTAGTCTCGTCGGGGAGAAATCAGAGGCAAAGGTGATTGATCCGTTATTAAGCACAGAAAAATTGACTTATGAGAGCGAGATTGACATTGAAACGAGTGACAACGACACCACCAGGGAATCTACGGTGGCTTACGAATCTGATTCCAGCAGCGAGCAATCCGACAATGAACCTACGACGGACGTGAATATGATTCTGAAGGAGACGTCAAGTATCAATTCGAAGGATTCAATGGTGACGACGATTCAAAGGCTTGCCGCTCAATTGCAAGCTTCAAAACCGTTAGAAAGTCTCAAAAGTGCTGACAATTCGATGTCAAAAGAACAGTCGTGCGCTGAGAAGCCTATGGAAATTCCAAAACCACCGAACGTCGTGCCTATTGCCAGGATTAAACGACTTTTTAATAGGCAGTCGCTCGAGTGCAAGGAAGTCATGTCCGAGATGGGTGGCCACAGACATCCACCTAAGAACTTCATTAGGCTTAGGCGCTTGAGTGGTGATATGTTATCGGCTAGAGACGAGTGCATGGAAGATGACCAGTTCGTCGATGTAACAAGCATGGGTGGGTATTCGAATATAATCTCATTATTACGTCGACAAAATATTTTCGTCTTTTAACAAGTGACTTTAGCTGTGACACAAAAATTCTTGGAGAATGAAAAATGTTGAGAAAGTACATTTACGGGATTAGTAACTTTCGGAACTTTTTAATCAGCCCGGTGCAAACATATAGTATGTAAACATGCTCCAGTAAACTTTGCAAATTATTCTCTTAAATGTATTATGTATTATGTCTACGCATACGCATTTACTAAAACCGCTTGCTTTTGTGTTAATATACAGCACAGTGTTAAAGAGTAAGAGTGTTTGCACCAACCGAATAATTAGTCATAGCGGTTAAAACAATTTTTTCATTGATTAGTTCCTTCATGATAATAGGTTTATAATCGCAATTCTTACAAGTCGAGCTTTACAGACTATGATTTATTCTTTATGTCTGTCGAATTTTATTGTAGATGAAATGCCGTCGACTATGATGGGAGGTACATTACAAACTGACACAGAAGAAGAATGTTCCTTCTTAAAAATTGAAAGCGTCGTCAGTCTTGCACCTAAAACTGACAATGGGACAGAGAGCCCAATCGTAAGTTATTCAGCATTTCAGTTGAATTAAAGAAGCTAATTAAAGTAGTTAGTAACTACATACGTATCAAAGTCCTCGAGCATCATTATCATGAGTACTAGAGTATAGTACACTTAATAACACTTTTACTTTGAAAACAATATTAGTAAATGGCCTCCTGGGGAAGGTACCCGTCTCCTGATTAATTTTGTTCTGAACAATAAATAATTGTTTCTGAACAACGTGATACAGAAGATGGTTATCTTCCAGAAAAGTTCCGCCACATTCAACCACCCCATTTGTAAAATACTCATCACTCCCAGACGTTGAATCATATTGAACCAAATTCTAGGTGAACGACATACGGAAAGCCGTCGAGATTTCGCCCTTAAAGGACAAGAAAGTTTCGGTTCTGAAGAAAGCCTCCCGCCCACTGATTCTCAAGCGACTTAAACCCGCACAGCCGCAAACACCGCAAATACCGCAAGCTACCAATGCCGAGCCGGTACCAGTACCAACTGTGACGACCATGACGACTGTAGCGACCGTAACAGCTGTATCCGCCGTAACTGCCGTAACAGCCGTCACAGCTGTGACAGCTGTAACATCGGAACCCGTCAAAGTGTTTACCACAAAAGCCAAACCGATCAGGCCCATTTCCACGACAAACTACGTACCCATCGTCCCCAAACCCATCCTTCCCCGCTTGACTCCCAAGTTGGATGCCAACAAGCTAAACTTCCCCATCAGCAAACCAATTCTGACCCCAGTGGCACCGAGGCCCGTCGTCGTTGCTGCTTCACCTTTGCCCGCGAACGTTAATTACAAAACGGTGAAGGTCCTCAGAGCCTCGCCAAGTATCTTGAAGGCCAAGGAATCGAACGGCCAGGCCGTTGCTGTGAAACTAAAATCCGCTGATGCGTACGGAGCCATGATGAAACCGGCTAAGTTAAGTCAGTTGTACAAATGCATGGGTCGCGATTGCCGCTTCACGACAGACTCTGTCGAGGCCTATCAGCAGCACTTCAACGAGCACGTTAGTAGCATCGTCAACCAGAAGATGGGAACTGGCCCGCCGTACGACTACCAGAAATGTGCGTACTGCTACATGGTGCTCGACGACTGGAACCACATGAAGCAGCACATGGACGAGAAGCACGCGCACTGTCGTTATCAGTGCAACTATTGCTTTTATCGGGCCATCGCGCCAACCTACGTTCAAATACATCAGGTATGCTGGAATGCTGTGGCTGAAACGTGTACGTGTACGCTGAAGTCACGGGGTTAACGTGCTTTGTTCTGCAGGCGATGATGCACGCTGGGAGTTTGATTCGGGTTTTGCTTGGGAAGACGATGAAGGAGGTACCCACGAAGGAGGAGGTCAATCGGCATGATTTCATACAGCCGTACGTGTGTCAGCACGGTACGTTTTTTTTTAAGTCATGATAACGTGCGCTTATGTGCATTTGCGCATTATTTATGGAATACTTTTAGATTGCGGCAAGTTTTTTTATGTGCCTGAATCGTTCGCGGCGCACTTAAAGACGGATCATAAGAAGAAGATACCGCTTTATAAGTGTCATTTGTGTACGATAACGTGTCTGAAGGTGGACCAGCTACTTTTGGTAAGTATGTTTTGTAGGAATGTAGAGTTTGCGTTCGTTGATATCGTATGATGTGGGAGTATATGGAAATTAGTTTAGATCGGTTGGACTGGGAGATTGCAAAGAATTTAGAGTACAAAGCATTAATAGTAAAAACGCTTTAATCGTTTGGGTGCTAAATATTTTTACGCTAGAATAAACTCTGTTGATTAATTATAAAAAGTAAAATTGTAACGTCAAGCAGTTTTTACCATAAGAAGGCTGTATGTATTCCTTCATTATCAAAGTAAAATTATAGTAAGGTTGAAATTAAACATATCATCTAATAAGTTATAATTGTAATTCTTCAGTTATGCCAAATTCATAGCACCCAAACAGTTGAAAAGCTTTGTATACAGACAGAATTGTTTAACATGACAATTTACAGCACTACAAGACGCATGGATTCTACAAATTTCAATGTCTGTACTGCCTGAACGGCGCGGACACGTTTAACGACATGCATAGTCACTTGAGCGCATTCCATTGCAATAGATTACCGCAAGTGCTCGAACGATGTCTTCCTGTGCAGGTACGATATTTCCCGACTAAGCATAAGACCCACTCGAGAGAATCCACACTACGAAACTATTTGATTTTCAGCCAAGCAAAAGTAGCATCGTGATAAACCAGCTTCTCTTGAGAACGGTAGATGATAGTTTCAAACCGTCCATCGAGGCGACGCAGGCGATCAATGATCCCGAGAAACACGGTTCCAAGGGAATCACTTCAAAAGGCATCGTCGGCGTCAACAAATCGCTGTCCTCATCGGAGGACCTGGCGGTAATAGTCGCAGACACGAGTGCCGTATCGAAGAGTACAGTGCCAAAGTTAATCTTACCCAATAGCAACATTGTTAAGGGCGTCGTCGAGAATGGTAGTACAATAACTATCCAAAGTCACGAGGGCGTGCCAGTGCACAATTCTCTGCTGAGCAAGGCGCTATCCGAATATCAAGCGCTGACGGAGAAGGAGAAAGTCCCAGAAAAGCCGGAATCCGAAGTTCTGACCAGTCGTGAGGATCGTATGCAACAATATATTTTCCACGACACAGACCTCGAACTCCTCACATGTACGGCTGACGACCTCAACGCCGTGGATCCTCTGGAACTTACTGGCGGACTCGACTGCAGCGACGAGTTCATTAATATCAACCTCTTAGACAATCCGGATCTCCTAAAGCTTGGCAAGGATCGCGACAGTCCGTTCTTCAAGAATGAAACCGCAAATGCCGACGCGGATAAAGCTGAGGACAGTGATATCGAGATCCTGGAGAATATCGACAGAAGTTCGCAGAAGCCGGTCGAGAAGGTTGAGATGAAAAAGATCGAAGAAGTTGTGCCAAAGGCGAGTACCGGGCAGAAAGTTGACAAAGAGCACTCGGCCGTTTCTAGCAGCGCTGAGAATGGCAATAGCAATGACAACTCGGACGTCTTCATGATCAAGACGTTAGACAAGCCGTTGACGTTGGAGGATATTAAGGACACTGGGTTTACCGGAACAAAGCTGTACAGGTGTGGCTACGAAAAATGTAATTTCGGAGCAGCCACGCCGTTGTTGTTAAAGAGTCACGTGAAGGAATGCACGTTGGCGGACGACGCGAAGAACTTGAATTGTGCTCATTGCACCAAGCGCTTCGTTAAGACAGGCTTTCTGCTGGAACATCTGAAGCTGCACGGCTTAAAGCGCTTCGGCTGTTCTCTGTGCAAAATGAGATGCTGCGTGCCGTATCAGGCGATGGCGCATATGAAGGCGAAGCACAAATTTCCGAACAGCAAACTCGTGCCTGCCGATCCAAAGAATCCTTCGGCGGACGGTTTGTTTGTGGTGCAGCCAATCGTAAGTTCTCGTTCGATACTTTCTATTCTTTTGCTGTGATTCTTTCGTTAACAGACGCTATATTAACACGTTGAACGCCACGTTGCCTACATGGGGTGATGGACGAGTTATTGCATATTGGAGAGAGCATTCTGCAATACAAAATTAAGGTATTCAGTTGTAACAATACACATATGTGTATATAAATGCTTTTGATTACTTTGCACATAAGGAATATAGCGTATTACAGAGACTTTCTATGACATCTTTCGAAACGAATTAAGGAAAGACGTGGCATCTCAAGACAGTTGAAACAATAACTCTAAAATTTGCCTATTAGTACCTTTTATTGTCTGTAGCTTATATGCCAGTACGCTGACGGTCTGTGCAGCCACACGAGCATGTTAAATTTATACTTGGCGATCAACGTGTTACATGCAGAACCGATAATGCCTTAGCTTTTCAGTCTTTGTTCTAATAAATTTGTTCTTGCCACTTGTATAGCGGCCAGCCGGTGATCGCAGGGGCAAGAAACGACGGAATGCAAAAGCCACGGCGGAAAAAGAAAGCGAGAAGTCGGGATTGGGGACGGAAAAATTGTCCTTCAGCCCTGACGAAATAGACTCGCTACCGCGTCAGGCGATATATAATCGTGAAGTGCACTGCGCAGTTTGTCCGTACACGACGAAGGTTCGGACGAATATTATTCGACACTTGCAACTGCACGCAAAGGACGAAACTGTGCCGGAAACGGGACCCGTCAATCCCGTGCCTTGCTTGGATAAAAAAGAACGAATGTTCGATAAAATGGTGAATCTCGCGAGTAGCTCGCACCAGAACGGACGAATGGGCGGAAAGGCAAAGGAACCTGTGAAGGAAGTCGACGACGGTACCTTGCCAAAATTCGTACCGGAGCACAAAAGGTACGTAAGCAAACTTAGCTGTGACAGCGACAATATGACGGTTTATTTGTATATCATAATATTAAATTGACACGCCCTTACGTATGCTAGATATGTTTGTGGAGTCGCTGAATGTAACTATTTGACTGTCGACGAGGCAATGTTAAGGTATCACTTAAAAGCTTTGCATTCCGAAGAACCCTATTTTCGATGTCCGCATTGTCCACCTCCGTTAGCGGGTCCAGAGGGGCAAAATATAGCCATCGATAAAATGGGCATTCACTTAAAAATGCACGATACTAGACTTTATAAGTGTTCACATTGTAACCATCATCATTATCATAGGTTTGTAATGTACCTGACACTGTTTACTTGATAAAGCAAACCAATATGTTTACAGTAACGTAACGATGCGCTTAAACATGTGACTTGTGTGCGTAGAACGTGTACCGCGCGATCCGATCACTTACGCTTCACGACTCACGCGTGCGAAAAGTATGAAAAACGTTAATTCGGCACTTGTCAGATGTTTTTGTTACGCAACTAACGCAGGGTGCAGGTTATATACGCTATTTGATAGTAACTTGCAATCCTCCAGGCACATTGTCGAAAGACATTTATCGGACAAGCATCCGGAAAAACGGCCGTTCGTCAAAGTCATCAGAGAACTCGAAAGTTCAGAGAACGTTCAGCAACCCGTTCAGGAGGAAGCTGAGGAAGACATGCCGGACCCCGATGGCAACCACTGGAAGTGCAACATATGCGAATACAAGTGCGTGTATAAAGCCGAAATGGCCACACACGCGGCAGCTTCTCACGACGAGAAGTGTCAATTCAAGTGCACGCTGTGCTCGTTCAAGACAACAGGCAAGATCTTGTTCGAGCAGCACATCATCGGAAAGCACTCAGGCGATAACGCTGAATTCATCTTGGTCTACCAACGCATAAAGGGCGTGAATAAGAAAAACACTGAGAACGTCGACCAAAGCCAGCAGGAAGAGCCATTTGACACGACTCCTCTGTGGAGACGAGACATGCCACGAGTGCGACATATACGTGGGATACTCCTCGAAGAGGAAGACGAAGCCGCCGTTTCTGACTCGTCCGCGAAACCGACGAAGCGAAAGTCCGACGTCGACATTATGTCCATCAAGCCGGCAAAGATAAAACCTGGCAAGTCCGCTTCGCTCGACGAGATTAAGCAGTCGAAGGAAAAACAAAAGAGATCCCTGTCGTGCGAAAAAATATGCTTAGAGGAAGATTCTGATAAATCGGCGGAGACGTCGGAAGACAAAATAGCCTCTGGCAAGAAAGAAAATCCTGCCAGCAGGGAAAAGACAAGAGACACAAAAACGGGTGAGGCAGCGGCTGTAGAGTCTAACGATACCGGCAATGATGCCGATGTGGGTAGATTTGGACCGTATGGAAAGCCTGTCGGCAATATGTATGTCTGCACGTTGTGCAATCAGTTCAAGTCGAAATACAAACATGATATGAGGGATCATTTGTACAGAGAACTAAACTATGCGAGGTACGACGATTCGTTGATTTAACACTTTGACTGCTGTCGTGGTGCATAACAAATATTTTGTAAATGCAATTGATATTAGAATAATGATTCAATCTGCTATAATTTTCTCCAATCAATATGGTAAAATACGCTCGGCAGTCAACGTGATCACGAGCAGCAATTTTATACAGTGTAAGGAATGTCTGTCATGTTGCTTTCAGGTGGCATTGTAAGGATTGTGGATTCTTGTCGGTGAACCGTAATGCTCTGTTGAAGCACTTTATGAAACATCATAACGGCGAACGACCTGAACATGCTCCACTCTCTCCAGACAACGCCATCGAGGAGTGGGTCGCTACGTTGTTGAAGCGACAAACTTGTATAATGAAAGAACTGTCGTTCGGTCTATCACCGTCTAGTCAATTAGATGTCAGCATAACTCCGGCAACGAGTGCGAATTCTGCTAGCACTACAACCGCTGTTTCAAAAACTGTTAGTGATACGCCAGATGCAGCAACGAAAACGGTAGACCTTACACAAACGATCACGAGCATACAGAAAGATCCTCTTCAGGATATCGTTGATCCACTGGCGGATGATGATAATAGTCGTGACAATGAACACCTCATTATAGACCTTAAAGACGAGCCGACGGACAGAGAGATAAACGAAAGTTTAACGGAAACTGAGAACCGTAAGTAAAAAGCTGTTAAACGTTTATTTTACTCATTTTTAGCTATTTGCGGTTAATATTGTCTTCGCCGTTTCGTACCAGTTAAATCGGAATAATTGGATATGCGACCGCAAATGGTTACTCATTTTATTACAAGTTATTAGGTCTACCGGAAAGTTCTCTTCTTTTTTGAGTCAAAAGAATATAATATATTTTTAATACACAATATTGAGGTAGTGAAACCACTGTTTCACTGCGTTTATTAGCCAGTACTTCCGGTTAGACTTAATATCTTTGACGGAAACATTTGTATTCCCGTGCACTCATTCGTATATTTCACTTGACAAACAGCTGAGTCCTCGTCGAAGAGCGATACGGACAAATCATTGACATGCAAACACTGCAACATGAAATTCGCCAGTTGGCGCGGTTTTAAACTCCACGTCCAGTTAACCCACCTAAAACGTCTCGGTTACCTCTGCCTCTACTGCGACCGCAGTACCAACTCTGAGACCCTCATGCGTCAGCACATTCGCTCGAAACACCCTGGTAGCGTTGAGAAGATTGTCCACAACCCAGCCGCCGGCGGGCCAGAACTAAGCAGCGATTTCTGGGAGAAAGAATACGGCATCATCTGTCCGCAGAAGAACGCGAAGAAACGCAAGCGAAAATCAAACAGCGACGAGAACGAGAAGACAGACCAAGATTTGTCTGAACACTCAGACTTCCAAGGCTCCTGCAGCGTCTGCGGCTTCAATGCCATCAACCTTGCCGGGCTTAAAGCACACATGCGCATACATGGCAAAGGCATCCTTCCACACCCTCTCAAATGTGCCTACTGCACCTTCAGCGCCTCAGTCAAGGCGGAGGTCTGGGAGCATTGGAACATCAACCACCCACATTTACCGTTCAAGATGCAAGACTGCGATGTCAAGTCTGCTGGAAGTAGCCCTGCGAAGAAGCAGAACATCGAAGACTATAGCGACGACATCGAGGAGGAGAGCGAAATAGTCACACCCGTCCCACCGAAGAACAAACTATCCTATAGCTGCTTCTATTGTGGCCTTCGCGGCAAGTCCCTTGACACCGTCAAGCGTCACTGGAATCTCGTCCACAAGGAGCCCAAATCCGGCGATCCGAAAGGCAAGACTCTGCCGTTCAGGTACAAGGAGGTCTACAGGACACAAATTCAGCCGCAGAAGGCTCGGAAGATTGCGGCGAAGTCTCCAGCAGGCACGTCGCAGGATCTTGCGTATCAAATCATCGGTGCTAGTACTGGGGTGTCGTTGCCTGGACCCCCAGTGCCTGGCGGTTCTGACGGCAAGCAGGAAGGCTGGGTCTGTCAGTGGTGCAACGAGCTCTGCGACACGGAGAGCAAAATGAAGACGCACCAAAACATGTTCCACTCTCATCTACCGGTGAACTTTAAAAAGCAAGAGGCTGAGGAGACGAGGCGGAACTACGGTTGCCCGGAGTGTCCGTTCACCGCCGACCTCGTGCAGTTGATGAAGAAGCACGTCAGTAAGCATATAAACATCTTCAAGTGTAAATACTGCAACGAGACGTTCGCGAGTTCTGCTCACGTGGCGGCACACAATGCACGGGAGCATGTCGGGCTGGAGTTGAAGATTGAGAGCATAGAGAATTTCGAGGTGCTCGTCGAAAACATGATGGCGAGGGTGACGCAGACGCCTGTTGAAGAGAGCTTCGATGGTGAGTCGTCGAAGGTGAACGTGCCGAAGTTTCACGCGGTTGCGAAGAAGTCGACGGCCCGACCGATTATGCGACCGAATGTTTCGCCGCACCTTAGTCCGAATAAGATCAAGGCGGTGGCGAGGAAGTCGACGAACCCGTTGCCCAAGTACCTGCCTGGCGTCAACTTTAAAGTCGAGGAGCCTGAAGCGAAGCCGCCGCAGATATTCTCGCACTATGGTTTACCTAAGAGTCCGGTGAATTTGGCGAAGCTGAATACGTACATGGTCGTCGGCGGGCATAGAATGAAAGTGAACTGCACGACTTTGGCACAGCTCATAAACATTGATCCGAAAGTTATTGTGAGGGACCTTAAGCATGACCTTAAGTACGCCGCGATGCTTTCGAAAAGCAAGTAGTACGGTGGGGCAGTGGTCATTGTAGAGAAGATGCTTGTAATCAAATTCGTTATCATCTTTCATGCGTCACAGTTGTGGAATATATATTTGCAATTTATGCGATATACTATTCATTCATTCGTCTTGATAACTTTGTCACGTCGCAGTAGACTTTTCGGTTTTGACGATGTCATGGGTCGTTATGAAATTTGAGAGGGGGTGCTTCGAATAAGTATAATGCGAAGAATACGGTGTCAAACAATGGGCCTGGAGATTAGACCATCGGCCGCAATATTCATATTTCTTTTGTGGGATCTTCACGCGCGGAGAAACAGAGAAACATACGTAACTCTTAACGCCGACGGCACTTCAACCGAAGAATATCATGCGAGACGCAATGTTATACAGAGCGAGATATAATTTCCAGATCAATGTAAATAGGAAAGCTTCGTTACTAGATTGAGATGATACGCAATGATAGGGATAAAGTTACATTAAGATTATTATAAAATACAGTTTTGCGAAGCTCGTACAAATTGGATCCCAGTACTTTTTGCGTTACCTGTTCTAAGGTAACGTTCCCCGTATACGCATGGAAGATGTGCGTTACAACGATACACCCACAGTTATTTAAATTATTAACTTTAGCGACACGATGCTCTGTTTGAAATTCATTACATTCGATACGTAAATGTGGTATAATGATACAAGAGTTTGCACTTATTACATAAATAATTCTTGCAGGTAGCGTCTCGAAATATCACATTTTTAATGACCAATATTTGTAACTTAAGGAAACGTGGAAGAAAAGAACATTTGGCTTGCATTAAATTGGACTAACCCTAAGGTAACGTTTCCGTTAAAATTGTAATTTACTGCAGTCATCTTAAAAACCTTATTCACTGTAGAATGGACAATTTTACGGTTCATGGAAGGAATTTGTACGAAAAGACAAAGACTGACATGCGTCCTGTAGTTTAATGCAATTCGTAAAAATTGTAAATAACATGTATCATACTCTAAATAAATATTTTTGATTTTTGTAAAATCGTGAAATGATTTACATTGAATCATATCTTGTCTTCATTCTGCAGAAGTAAACGATTTCAAAATGCTAGTAAAACGCGAACGTTTGGTATTAAACGTGGTTATTATTTCGAAGCATTCAAATTACAATTAGCATTACATTGAAATATGACTTGGCGCGAATTGTGTAGAAAATATGACAATTGAATTAGTTAAACGCGTAAATTAATTGTTAACTGCGATTAAGGAAGGATTGGAATGAATCCAAGAATTAGTCCGTAGAACGTTAACCCTTTAGTGACGACAATCCTGCTCTCATTATTTCGTCGACTAATAGAAGGTTACTGGCAATAATGGTGCTGAAAAAGAAGAATTTCATGAGCATTACGGCGATTCATTACAATTCATACATACGTATAAACGTCACCAAACGTACCAAGAGTTTATAATCTGCTTCTTCACGTTATAGTTATCAAAAATACCAGCATCGGCTGGTTTTAAACATTCTCCTGTCGAAATGTCAAGCCCCAGAGCTTCGCCCAACGTTGCACCTTCTTCCAATAATTTTACTATAGTATCTTGTGTATCGAATCCACTATTCATCGCTGCAATTTTTATACAACGGCGTAAAAAAAAAGTTAGTTCAGAGTAAATGACATTGATATTAAATCAACCCCGTGTACCGTACCTAGAGTTTTCGGTATGACGAGTAACGCTTCCGCATAGGCCTGTACGCCTAGTCGTTGCTTTCCCTTCACCTTCTCCTTATACTGATGAAGCGCTTTGCTGGCAGCTGTTTCAAAGGCACCAGCTCCAGGTATAATGGCCTTGTCTTCTATCGCGTTCTTTATAGCTCGCAAACCGTCATAGACGGCATCGTTAAGTTGTGTGAGCGTATACTTGTTAGGTCCCTGTCATCAAAGTACACGTTAATCATTTTCCTGATACATGCGATTTATATGCATTTATATTTTTATTATATATGTATGCAAGCGCACTCACTTTCAACAGGATTGTAACAGAATTTGGCTTTTTGCAGTCTTCAATGAAGGTATACTTTGTTTCACCCTGAATTAAGAATATACGTGAGCATGTACATATTGTTCAAGTAGAGAAAGTGGTGTTTGAGGACAGTATCAATACACACCAGAACATGCTCGTAGACAAGACCAGCATAACCCAGATGCTCCTCTTGCAGATCTTCTACAGAATTTACAGCAACGCCACCGCAGGCGAGCGTCAAACGCTCCATGTTCCTACGTTTAGCACGGCGCAGAGCCATAATGTTCTCTTGGGCGAACATATCTAGCGACAGTGGGTCTATACCCTTCTGATTTATGATGACAAATGATTTGTCCGTGCCATCACACAGTTTCTTCTTCAATTCAATGATTTTCTTCACACGATTGTCAATGAACTCTCTTTCTGCAGCTACGAGCTTCTCACGTTCTTCAGCAGTTTTATAGAAAAATCCACTGCTGACCTGTAGGATAATTACAAATCGATCAAATTGTGCAATAATATATTTTTAATATAACACACTATGTTATAGATTTTTCTAATCAATGGTTTATTAATTAATGATCGTACTTCACTCTTCTCATATTCCATACTGACGTTGCAAGTAAGAATGTACGCATTCTCTACTCTCTTGGGCATGTCAGGATGTCTGGCCCCATGATCCGTCACAATTCCCTTGACAAGACTAGTGTCTATCGCCGTTCTATGCTGCATTTCCATAAGCTCTACCATGTGTAAGTCTATTTGCTGGTCGCCTTGCTTGATAGCCAATACAGCGTCAACGCAAATATCTGTCAGTTTATCGGCTATCGTGGGATGAACTTTGGTTCTCAGAGAAGTCCGTGCGATGTCCAAAAGACTTTCCCTACTAGGCTCAATTGCAATCTTTAAAGAGTCCAATACTTCAAGAGTTTTGACGCGCGCTAGTTCGAATCCTTCCGTTAGCACTCTAGGGTGAAGACCCTCCGATATATATAAATCAGCCTGCTTTAACAGTTCGCCGATAAGCAGTACAGTACTGGTGGTCCCATCGCCAGTCATATCATCCTGTGCAGTAGACGCTCTAGCTATCAAAGATGCCGTCGGGTGTTGAATCTGCATTTCGTGAAGAAGCACGTTGCCATCTTTCGTGATTTTGATATCGCCAGCACCTGACACCAAACTAAATACATTCATTGTCAGTAAATTGGCAAACACTATTCTTGCTACTGCACCACAAGAAGTAATTAACACATTGGCTGCCATGGGGGTCACCGGTGAACGGCGCAAGAGATTTAACTGAAGATCCAAAATATTCGCAATGGGTAGTAATAATTATTTTATAAGTGCAGTTATTGTTAGAATAGTGATGCGATTCCTTGGTCTCCAATACATGCACATTATTTACATTTTGCATAATTCAGTCAAACGCTGTAGTACTTCATAACATCGCCATTCTAATACGGCAAAATACGCACGACAGTCAACGTGTTAATATTTTGATTGCAGTGATGATCATTGGTGACCAGCGCAAGAGATTTTACTGAAGATGCAAAATATTCGCAATCTGTAGCAATAATTACTTTATAAATGCAGTTATTGTTAGAATAGTAATGCGATTCTTTGGTCTCCAATACATGCACATTATTTACATTTTGCATAATTCAGTCAAATGCTGTAGTACTTCATAGCATCGCCATTCTAATACGGCAAAATACGCACGACAGTCAACGTGGTTAATGCAGTTTCATTGAGCAAAAGGCCGACCAAACTTTATTACTGTTTACCGAAATATATTGGTAACTTCAAATTTCATTGATCTCGCTATTCTGACAATCGAATGGAAAACGATTCTTTCTCATGGATTGCACAGGAAACATTTATTTCTAATACGGCAAAATACGCACGACAGTCAACGTGGTTAATGCAGTTTCATTGAGCAAAAGGCCGACCAAACTTTATTACTGTTTACCGAAATATATTGGTAACTTCAAATTTCATTGATCTCGCTGTTCTGACAATCGAATGGAAAACGATTCTTTCTCATGGATTGCACAGGAAGCATTTATTTCTAATACGGCAAAATACGCACGACAGTCAACGTGGTTAATGCAGTTTCATTGAGTACAAGGCCAACCAAACTTTAGTACTGTTTACCGAAATATATTGGTAACTTCAAATTTCATTGATCTCGCTGTTCTGACAATCGAATGGAAAACGATTCTTTCTCATGGATTGCACAGGAAACATTTATTTCTAATACGGCAAAATACGCACGACAGTCGCCGTGGTTAATGCAGTTTCATTGAGCAAAAGGCCGACCAAACTTTATTACTGTTTATCGAAATATGTTGGTAACTTCAAATTTCATTGATCTCGCTGTTCTGACAATCGAATGGAAAACGATTCTTTCTCATGGATTGCACAGGAAACATTTATTTCTAATACGGCAAAATACGCACGACAGTCAACGTGGTTAATGCAGTTTCATTGAGCAAAAGGCCGACCAAACTTTATTACTGTTTACCGAAATATATTGGTAACTTCAAATTTCATTGATCTCGCTATTCTGATAATCGAATGGAAAACGATTCTTTCTCATGGATTGCACAGGAAACATTTATTTCTAATACGGCAAAATACGCACGACAGTCAACGTGGTTAATGCAGTTTCATTGAGTACAAGGCCAACCAAACTTTAGTACTGTTTACCGAAATATATTGGTAACTTCAAATTTCATTGATCTCGCTATTCTGTCAATCGAATGGAAAACGATTCTTTCTCATGGATTGCACAGGAAACATTTATTTCTAATACGGCAAAATACGCACGATAGTCAACGTGGTTAATGCAGTTTCATTGAGCAAAAGGCCGACCAAACTTTATTACTGTTTACCGAAATATATTGGTAACTTCAAATTTCATTGATCTCGCTATTCTGACAATCGAATGGAAAACGATTCTTTCGCATGGATTGCACAGGAAACATTTATTTCTAATACGGCAAAATACGCACGACAGTCAACGTGGTTAATGCAGTTTCATTGAGCAAAAGGCCGACCAAACTTTATTACTGTTTACCGAAATATATTGGTAACTTCAAATTTCATTGATCTCGCTATTCTGACAATCGAATGGAAAACGATTCTTTCGCATGGATTGCACAGGAAACATTTATTTCTAATACGGCAAAATACGCACCACAGTCAACGTGGTTAATGCAGTTTCATTGAGCAAAAGGCCGACCAAACTTTATTACTGTTTACCGAAATATATTGGTAACTTCAAATTTCATTGATCTCGCTATTCTGACAATCGAATGGAAAACGATTCTTTCTCATGGATTGCACAGGAAACATTTATTTCTAATACGGCAAAATACGCACCACACTCAACGTGGTTAATGCAGTTTCATTGAGCAAAAGGCCGACCAAACTTTATTACTGTTTATCGAAATATATTGGTAACTTCAAATTTCATTGATCTCGCTATTCTGACAATCGAATGGAAAACGATTCTTTCTCATGGATTGCACAGGAAACATTTATTACTAATACGGCAAAATACGCACGACAGTCAACGTGGTTAATGCAGTTTCATTGAGCAAAAGGCCGACCAAACTTTATTACTGTTTACCGAAATATATTGGTAACTTCAAATTTCATTGATCTCGCTGTTCTGACAATCGAATGGAAAACGATTCTTTCGCATGGATTGCACAGGAAACATTTATTTCTAATACGGCAAAATACGCACGACAGTCAACGTGGTTAATGCAGTTTCATTGAGCAAAAGGCCGACCAAACTTTATTACTGTTTACCGAAATATATTGGTAACTTCAAATTTCATTGATCTCGCTGTTCTGACAATCGAATGGAAAACGATTCTTTCTCATGGATTGCACAGGAAAAATTTATTTCGTTTCGAGGAAATCTCGTGTCGCCGGCAAAGGCGTACGTAATAACATGACCTTATAAGGTTGGCAGAGATGTCAGAATACATTATCATTATGCAGGAGAATTACAATGCTCAACGAAGTAATATTCCTATTAATAAAATAGTCCGCGGTATTCGTGCAAGAATTATTAGCGACAGAATCTAATAGTGCAAACGAAAGGAGAATTGCGAACACGTGAACGAATAAATGCATACATCTTCATGGTTCCCTTCGGCCCCAAGTTCGTCTTCATTATATCTTGAATACCCTTCGCCGCCGATATATTTACGGCCAAAGCCTGTGCGGCCCTCGCAAATTCGGCCTTCGGATTTAACAAGCTAATCGCTGCCATTTTCGGTAACTTTTCTTTATACGAAACTACTGCGAAATTACAGGTACTGACTCGTTTTAACGGCACTTCACGAAATACTACTATATATTAGAGCCGATCCTCCGCGAGCATGATGTTAGCCGGAAAAAAATCCCTAGTACCTTTCGATTGATTTCCATGGAACGTTCCAGGGACGCGGAATATTTGATTTCTGCGGATGTAAAATGAATTCGAATTTATTGAAAATTTTAGAACGGTGTACATTATCAGATTAAGCTTATAGAACGAAGGAATGTGATATATTTGGTTTAATAATAGATCCCACTTTTGTGTGTGGAACATTTTAATGGCGGGAACGGTTCGACTTTACAATATAGAAAATCATGTTGAAGCGAACGGAATGTTATGCAAAAGTAAATGTGCTAGGTAGCATAGCAACGAGAGTATATAACAATAAATATATCCATGTGCTGATGACGCTAATTGTAAATAATGATAAAAGAAATGATAGGATTCTATGTTGTATGTTTGTAGGTATGGTAACGGTATTGATCCTCAACCGATTGTCATTGTTTTAGATGCCTGGCAGTGTCACAATAAAAGAACATATTAAACGCAAAAATGTGGCAGGACAAGGAAGTCAGATTTGACATTTCCTATGCGTAATCATTTATTTGCGTTATTCCTTGGCACATAGTTTAGAAATGTTAATTTTTTATGCACGTTATATTTTAGAACAAATAGAAAACGGCGAGCTACCTTTTGCGGTGAATAAAAATTTGCAGAAACAATTTGACACATGCATTTATCGCTTAGAAACGATACCTTCAATTCATACTTTTAATTTATATTTGTATAAAGATTTCCAGTTCCAAGAATTGAAGATGGATTACATTGGTGCGTAAGTACATTGTGCTAATAAAAATATGAAATCCGTTGTATTCCAGCAATATGCAGCTGCGAGCAGGTGAGCTTAATATTGACAAGCTCGATATGATAGAAGATACAAAAGGCAATGCAGGAGATAACGGCAGACTCCTTGTAACAAATCTCAGACTCATATGGCACTCAAGAATTGTGCCACGAATCAATTTAAGTATGCGTACAGAAATTTTAATTTACAGGAATTACCTAAACAGATTTCTTACATAATGTATAATACGTCTGCCACAGGTATTGGCTATAATACTTTTGTGCTGGTGAATTCAAAAACCGTCAACACAGTCAGTGCCTGTTTTAATTGGAAAGTTTAACAAGAAATCCAATCGCTTCCAGAAAAGTATCGCTCAATAACCTCAATCGTTTCAGATCAACGGAGGAACTACTCAGGCCCTGCACATATTGACTTCCTTCAGAAACTGTAGATACGAATTCATATTTACAAATTTGGATTCAAAGAGTACAAGGCACTATACGTCAGTCATAGGCGTCTACAGGTTCTCTTTACTCCTGCTTTTCTATGTGAACTAATGTATATCAGACGAGTTCGTTGAAATCCGGCGTCGTTATTACAGAGCATACGTTTCGTCAAAGATTTATCGAGAAATCAAACTCAGAAGCGGTATAATTCACGAGAGACGGTTATCCCTCTTGCCCCAGGAAACTGTACATTCTTCGTTGCCCGACGTTTGGAACTTGTCGGTGGAACAGGTCTGAACATCTTCGTTCTTCAACATTAAAGCATAATTGGAACCAAAGTTCAACCAAATATTTGTTGCAGGGAAACGTAGGAACGTTCATAGCAACAAACATACGTCTCGTGTGGTTCGCCGACGTCAATCATCAGTTCAACGTGTCCATACCGTACTTGACCATCGCTAGCGTGAGTATTAGAAGTTTAAAAAGAAATGATCGCTTCGTCGAAAAACAGACGTTCGTCGTTTAAATATACTTCCTGACTGAACAGATGCATAAGGACGATTCATTGCGAAGTTTTAGACGAGTAGAGAAAATTGAAGAATGGCAAAGGTGCGGTCGTTTAGTTTGTCTTTAAAATGTTCTTGTAGATAACCGTGAGAAGTTCGAAATTCGGACCGACCTTAGTAATCGTCAGCACGGAAGCTAGTGGTGGATACATTCTAGGATTCTGCGTAAGTCCGCTTCAGAAGCTTCACATACTTCACAAAGAGATCACGGTACTTATGGCGACATTCCAAAAATCTCCTATCTTTGGCGTTGAGTACACATTCGAACATCAGGTATCAATGAGTATTGAGAATTCAAGAATTCACGTAACTGCATTGTACGGTTAGATTGCATGTTTACGTGTTTACTGTAGGCTCCTGTGCAACCTGAGGCGAATGTCGAACATTTCTCTGAAATACAAGAGAGTGAGAGTGAGATTTCGAACGTTTTCGGATATTACTTCTCCGAAGGCGGATCGGCGCAAAGAAAGCCCAGCTACTCGAATCAGTTGGGTCTCGCGGCGGAGGAGCCCAAGGAAGGCAGCAGTTTCCAAACCCTATGGGAACTCGTACCTACGACTTAATTACGGTCGAAAGTTACAGCGTGATCGGTTAAAAGGCACGGCCAAAGGGATAAACAACAGTAAGGCAACTTATAAAAACAGAAACTATCGTATAATATATTATTAATTACAATTTGTACGATCTTGATGTAAATCACGTATTTTTCTTCCTCTCTGCTCAATAATATTATTCTTCTCAACAAGTGCTGTGTTTCCGTGTGGACTCTTACCGACAAGATTCTTTTGGGATATATCATTATAAAACAAAAGAAGACGACATACGAAGAGTAAGTGAGAAACTAAGATTAAATTAAAATAATATTTTTATGTTACAATACAGGATCCGAGCAACCCCTCATATTCTTCGATCGCACTGTACAGAAGCCGTGCCGTACTTTTTTATACTCCCTTAGCTTGGCCGACAATTCAGCGGCTCCACGATCGGTTGATCGTATAAGTCATCAGCGACATCGTTTCTTTCAGCCTGTCGGGAGGCAAATTGATATCCCAACGTCATAAGCATCACGTCCCATGGGTCGCTGTTCATGCGGACTTGATTCGCTGTCGCGGCGTCCTCCAAATCTTGAACTACCCTTTCATTCACAGTGCCATCCTATCGCGAACAAATTACAATCAGTGTTGTGTTTAACACGTTGACTGCCAAGCGTATTTTGCTATGTTAGAACTGCGATGCGATGAAATACTGCAGAGTATGTTTAAATCGTGCAAAATGAAGGTAACGCAGAGTTGTTAGAAGTAAAAGTATTGAAGCAAGGTTACAATATCAATTGCTTTTGCAAGATTGCAAATAGGCTTGATTGCGAATGTTTTGCGTTTTTAGTAAAATCTTTTGCGCCGGTCACCGGTGACCACCATGGCAGTGTTAATAAACTGTTCATTCCCGGATGAATGCCACCTTTCAATTCAGCATTATGCCGACGTTCCGCAAACGTTGCAGTCTGTATCATTAAAGATAAGGTACTATGATACTGAACATCTGACTAATACTTCACTTGCTTGAACAAGCGAATCAGGATGTTTTTTAATTGATCTGCTGGTTAATTAAAAACCGGGGGGTTCTGTCTTTTGGGTTACAAAGTATTTGTATTGTTTTCTTCTGTGATTTGAAGAATACGCGGATGTTGTGTTTTTTTTTCTATTTTCTTTCTTCTTGTATCAGAGCTCCGTAGCGCAAAAGATGAAAACTGCAACGTTCGCGCAATGTCGGCACAATTCAAAGACGGTATTCATCCGAGCGTCAACACCTTATTGAAAGAATCTTGACCGCGAAACCCTTAAGAGATAATTAGCATGCTATTTTTAAAACCCCTCTGAATAAAAATAGTTTTGAAAGACCTAAACCCGACTTACGATCTGTTAGTAGAAACAGAACCCGGTTGTGAATCTCGCGGGACCCTGTACATGATCCAATGTATTAAATAGTTTGAGCTTACCTCTGGCAAGGGACTCCACAATCGTATGACGGGATCGATGCCACTAGTTGCGAGCAGACATGTAGACGGATGGGGTTGAAGACAATTTACTATCCGATTGTCACCCCGTAGGACGCGCACGATATTCGTTGTTTCACGATTCCAAATGAACAGGGAACCGTCATCCGAGCCAGCCACAATATATCGTCCGTTACTTAAAATTCAATACATGTGTTCAACATCATATGTAACAGAATTTGAAAAGGCAATACTACGTATATGTGAATTACGCTGAGGGATAACAACGGAAAAATGTGTGTTACTACTATCGAACATACTTCCCGAAAAAGTTTGCTTCCTTTATATCCGTGGTTACGTTGCAGTGACCGCAATATCTCGATTGGTAATCTATCGTGTTTCGTCTCCATTGTTGTTCATGTTGCGAGATCTGTATCGGAATCTCATTTACCCGAGTGGTATCCCTACCTGTGAACGAATTCACTTTAAAGAGAGCAGTGTATTTAATGTTTCCCGAAACATAAATTTCTCGCGCCGCATTCTTGCTATCATCACCGTACATGTGAATGGATTTTTAAACTTTTGCGTATTCCATCTTACACGTAATAATCGTATTCTTGAGAAAAACCCAAACCTGACTCAACAGCACCTTTGATGTCCATTTTAAGTGCCTTGCATGCGGAGTTTGACGCATATTCGGGAAACTTCTGTTGAAAATGTTTAATAACCTTTTCAGCCTCCACTGATCGATTTACACCGTAAAGACAACGTGCCAGCCTGGTTGCATTTGAAAATCCGTGCATTATTTAAATCATCTTAATAACCATTAGCCTCGTTAAAAGGTTGACATTACCTGAAGTGAGCTTTCACATGTTCCGGGTCAAGAAGTAACGTAGTTTGACAATCTCGCAACGCAGCATATATGTCACCATCCCTGATCGATAGTATTGGAGTTATTATTCTTATACATAAATTTAGCGGCGAATCTAACATGAAACTTTTAAGTGTAAAGTTTCGAATCGCGTTGTTGTGCGAAATCCAGTACAATAACCAGTACAGGAACATTGAAAACAAGATGTTTAAAAAATCGTAACTGATAAGATAAGTAAATATTTAAAATTTACAATGTCCTGGATACCAAATAATTCACAACGAAAAGAATTCCTTAGAAAATGATTTTTCATTCATTCTACAACTGATCTTAACTTGGAAAGTATTGCTACGTTTCGGGCCCCGGGAAGTTTAGATTCGCCACTGTATAAATCAATGAATTAATAAAATATGAATCTTACCACGCACGCTTCATATAGGCAGCAGCCCTGTTCGCGTATAGAACAGCCGCCGTTGGACAATGACTCAATGCTTCATTGTACAAATTGATCGCTAAAGTGTATTTTTGTTGCTCAAATCCGTCGTTAGCCTATTCACGTGAAGTGATTTATTAAATAAACATAGAGGGACATTCTTGCGTCATTCATTTAGTATCACTTACTTGGCGCTTTAATTCTTCAACATAGTCAGGTAGTGTTCTGACATTTTTGCTAACCAAATCGATACTATCGACTTCAGTCCTGTCTATGCAACCGTTTTCCTGTTCTCGGTCGCGCTCGAGGGAATCTTAAAATGTTTCAAAATCGACGCATAAGTCAACTTGAAATTATTCGCGAAATTTAAGCGAAAATGTGAGTCAGGCGTAAAAAGATTCAATAGAGATATTTCAAATTGTTGGCTTCCGGATGATTGCTTGGTTGCATGGTTCATTTTATCGCAGCAGATTGCCAACGTTTCGCATACGTTACAGTCCGTACAATATTGCGAAACTATTTTAATATTAAACGCCTGCGAAATTATTTTAATATTATCGCAGGTGATTACCAATACTTTGCAGACGTTACAGTTTGCACAGTAATCTTAGAGTACAATTGTCTATTAGATTTAGATTATTTTGTACATTAGACAATTTAAAGGGATTTATAGTATACAGTCCTCTTCTACTATATACTGATACTACTATAGTAGAGCTTCTACAGGACTAAAAAAAGTTAGTAATATATTAATCAACGTCGATGAAACGTCGGCTAATACAATTGGTGGCAACCATTTGGAATTCAACAATTTGAGGAATCATGACTGCAAAAGCCTCAAGCCTAGAATCCAGATACCTGATAATTTTCTTGACAAGTTACCAAAAAACCTCCTCGTGCCTTTTGGTTTATTAATGTCGAACAGGTAGATCTGCTCACCACCCATGTTGACAAGTAGTTCGTTTCCATCGGAATTAAACGTTAGGTACGTCGCGCTGAGGCGCTTCTTGTTGAACTGCGAATGATGACCTGCTTGACGTTAAGAAATTATCATTTTCATTAGAGGGATCATGAAATGGGGGACCAGAAAAGCGGTGCAGAGTAAATGAACCGCGTAGGCTATTTCTGAATGTACGAACGAACCCGCGATAAAGTACTGTGCGCAACCCAATGGTATATTGCCGTCTAGATCACCTTCCCCTGCTCGCAGCGTGCCAAATTGCGCCATTTCCCAGCGTGGAGCAGATACGTCTGGAACCTGATATTAAAGAAATCATTAAAATATTCATGCCAAACATCTTGGGTCAACTAACGTCACGGCGAGGGGGTCGAAACGTAGTACCGCTATGTAAAAAATATCTGTTAATCATTTTTATGCCTGTGCCGGTTGAACAGTGTCATTTTATTGCGAGGTAGCTCTAAATGTTTCAGGGGGAATGGCCATCCTTTTCAGGATCACTATGGATTTTTCACAAATTCTTCTGGAAAATACTCATCCTTATATATTATATGCAAGTATACAAAGTACATCAGAGAATGAGTATCTTCTCAATGAAATTTGAAAAACATCCGTAATGCTAATGAAGAAAAGAATTACAGACCTCGTTACCTGTAAACCTTTTGTGGGATTAAATAAAGCATTTAATAAGAACAGGCAGAACAAAATTATTAACATCATAGAAATGTTGATTTTTTCGCCAATCTAACTCAGTAAAAAATATCTGACTATGAGAAATACCTGTGAAAGCTTAATCATGCGACGGTCATACATTCGTATGTAGGCATCATTGGCCCCAATCGCTATCAGTTCTGGTTTCTTAGGGTTCACAGAGATTGACTTCCCCTCCGCATAGCATCCCATGTGATTTAGGAGATTGACAACTACAGTGCTGCAGTCATTGCTTTTACAAGTATGCGGCATGCGAATGTCATATTGTAAGATTAAACCGTCCTCGGCGACAGTCCAGAATAGGAACGGTATGCTGCTCGTCGTCGCAATGCGCTTCACACGACCTGTGTGACAGTTGCATACGAAAAAGGGCTCTCTCAACACAAGATTGTGCATGTGCACCGAACAATCTGCTGAACCCGACGCGAGTAGACTATCATTTGATTTTGGCATGAACTGGAAACAAATTGAGAGCAATGCGCAAAACACTACTTTTATGCTCAGAGTAGAAGAGAAAATTGATGTTATGGAGAGTGTGTACCTTTACAGAGAATATATTGCCACGGTGACCTGTACGAAGGACTAATTTTTTTTCGTAACGAAACGGATCCCATAAGATGATTTTGATGTCATCAGATGCAGATGCGAGAACCCTGTATTACAATTGTCTTGTTTTTATCCTTTGCCTCGTTATGTCATTATTCACATATTATTGACCGATAGCTATTAAATTATATTTAATAATATGTAACATGCATACTGGCCAGTTTCATTCCACTCCAAACAATTAACGCATCCTGCATGACCGTTTAATTCTTTTTCCAATCCTAAGCGTGAGATTAAATTCTCAGTAACATGTAATTTTTTTGAAACTGCATGTGTCATAGTATC
The DNA here is from genome assembly GCA_033815515.1 of Cryptocheilus praepositus. Classification (NCBI taxonomy): domain Eukaryota; kingdom Metazoa; phylum Arthropoda; class Insecta; order Hymenoptera; family Pompilidae; genus Cryptocheilus; species Cryptocheilus praepositus. The sequence goes on along the minus strand of JAWWQZ010000222.1, from coordinate 1,419,993 downwards.
CTAGAAGAAATGAGACGTTCTCGTACATGACGTTCTTAAACTTACTCGCCTGTAAAGAATATGTGTCAGGCACAAACCTTTATTTCTCTCTGCCGCACTAAATCTAACACCCTATAGTCTTTCTCCAAGACACTGGGGATCATATCCATGGTTGCAGCGTATGAATTCTCTTCTGAAAAAGCGATAGAACGTCTCGAAATTCTCATTTGCAGCATATGTCGCTGTTAACTTTGCAATAACCCAATAAACAACACAAATCCGGAATGTAGCACATATCTCATAAAAAATGAGTGAAATAACCTTCAAACGTCAAAAGCGGCACGAAATGAAGTCGGAAACTTATTTGTTCGACCCTTCGGTAAGATTAGATATGTTAAACAACATCTAAATTAAATAAACTAATCAAATACGACGAAACATTCGCATTAAAGGGCATCGATCGAGATTTAAATAACAAACATAGGTGAAATGTAGAACTCACCTCATCCAAAACGTTCCTCACACAATTTCAGCGATAGAAAATAACTGGTACATTTTGTCTTATGTATTAATTGCATAGTTCAAAATGCGATATACCATCCTTGATGCGATTCGATCATACATAAAGGCAAAAGTTGACACTGAAGATACGACGTGCGTAAAAACTGTCGTGCTGTAGCGTTTAAGGAGCCTGCACAATGGCATGTTATGAACTTTGAATCTTCGCTTCTTAGGTACGAGCTCTTATTGCGCATCATTGAGTAACACGATTAAATCTGCAGACAACTTCGCCCCGTATTATGCACTCGTAATAGAAACGTTGATAGTTCTGATAGTAATCATGATATCGCGTACATAACTGGTTCAGGAAAAGAATGAACCCGCCATCCACGCAGATCTACTCATCTGGCATCGTTGGCAAAACGCACGACAAGGAATATGATAATTGCGAATTTTGAGAAAAAATAGAATAATGGACATGGCTGACAGGCACGTAGTTCGAAAGATCCCTAAGCGACAGCAATCGTAGACAACTTGGTATCGATATAGTTACATGCGATACTAGTCATGAACCTGGAGAAGAAACAGAAAACACACACCAAAATAGAGGGCGGTACCGAAACGGGAAAAGCTACGCCTGGAATCGTTCACGAATAGATGAAGGCAAGGAAAAATGTTGTACGCCGTATGCATTTGTATTAATGCATATTGACACGTTGACTGCCAAGCGTATTTTGCTATATTAGAAAGGCGATGCTATGAAATACTACAGCGTTTGACTGAATTATGCAAAATGTAAATACTGTGCAGGTATTGGAGACCAAAGGATCGCATCACTATTCTAACAATAACTGTATTGGTAAAATAATTATTGCTGCGTATTGCGAATATTTTGGATCTTCGGTATGCATTTGTATTAATGCATATTAACACGTTGACTGCCAAGCGTATTTTGCTACATTAGAAAGGCGATGCTATGAAATACTACAGCGTTCGACTGAATTATGCAAAATGTAAATACTGTGCAGGATTGGAGACCAAAGGATCGCATCACTATTCTAACAATAACTGTATTGGTAAAATAATTATTGCTGCGTATTGCGAATATTTTGGATCTTCGGTATGCATTTGTATTAATGCATATTAACACGTTGACTGCCAAGCGTATTTTGCTATATTAGAAAGGCGATGCTATGAAATACTACAGCGTTTGACTGAATTATGCAAAATGTAAATACTGTGCAGGTATTGAAGACCGAAGGATCGCGTCAGTATTCTAACAATAACTGTATTGGTAAAATAATTATTGCTGCGTATTGCGAATATTTTGGATCTTCGGTATGCATTTGTATTAATGCATATTGACACGTTGACTGCCAAGCGTATTTTGCTATATTAGAAAGGCGATGCTATGAAATACTACAGCATTTGATTGAATTATGTAAAATGTAAATACTGTGCAGGTATTGGAGACCGAAGGATCGCGTCACTATTCTAACAATAACTGTATTGGTAAAATAATTATTGCTGCGTATTGCGAATATTTTGGATCTTCGGTATGCATTTGTATTAATGCATATTGACACGTTGACTGCCAAGCGTATTTTGCTATATTAGAAAGGCGATGCTATGAAATACTACAGCATTTGATTGAATTATGTAAAATGTAAATACTGTGCAGGATTGGAGACAGTAGGAACGCGGGACTATTCTAACAATAACTGTATTGGTAAAATAATTATTGCTGCGTATTGCGAATATTTTGGATCTTCGGTATGCATTTGTATTAATGCATATTAACACGTTGACTGCCAAGCGTATTTTGCTATATTAGAAAGGCGATGCTATGAAATACTACAGCGTTTGACTGAATTATGCAAAATGTAAATACTGTGCAGGTATTGGAGACCGAAGGATCGCGTCACTATTCTAACAATAACTGTATTGGTAAAATAATTATTGCTGCGTATTGCGAATATTTTGGATCTTCGGTATGCATTTGTATTAATGCATATTGACACGTTGACTGCCAAGCGTATTTTGCTATATTAGAAAGGCGATGCTATGAAATACTACAGCGTTTGATTGAATTATGCAAAATGTAAATAATGTGCAGGATTGGAGACCGAAGGATCGCGTCACTATTCTAACAATAACTGTATTGGTAAAATAATTATTGCTGCGTATTGCGAATATTTTAGATCTTCGGTATGCATTTGTATTAATGCATATTAACACGTTGACTGCCAAGCGTATTTTGCTATATTAGAAAGGCGATGCTATGAAATACTACAGCGTTTGACTGAATTATGCAAAATGTAAATAATGTGCAGGATTGGAGACCGAAGGATCGCGTCACTATTCTAACAATAACTGTATTGGTAAAATAATTATTGCTGCGTATTGCGAATATTTTGGATCTTCGGTATGCATTTGTATTAATGCATATTGACACGTTGACTGCCAAGCGTATTTTACTATATTAGAAAGGCGATGCTATGAAATACTACAGCATTTGATTGAATTATGTAAAATGTAAATACTGTGCAGGTATTGGAGACCTAAGGATCGCATCACTATTCTAACAATAACTGTATTGGTAAAATAATTATTGCTGCGTATTGCGAATATTTTGGATCTTCGGTATGCATTTGTATTAATGCATATTAACACGTTGACTGCCAAGCGTATTTTACTATATTAGAAAGGCGATGCTATGAAATACTACAGCGTTTGACTGAATTATGCAAAATGTAAATACTGTGCAGGTATTGGAGACCGAAGGATCGCGTCACTATTCTAACAATAACTGTATTGGTAAAATAATTATTGCTGCGTATTGCGAATATTTTGGATCTTCGGTATGCATTTGTATTAATGCATATTAACACGTTGACTGCCAAGCGTATTTTGCTATATTAGAAAGGCGATGCTATGAAATACTACAGCGTTTGACTAAATTATGCAAAATGTAAATACTGTGCAGGTATTGGAGACCGAAGGATCGCGTCACTATTCTAACAATAACTGTATTGGTAAAATAATTATTGCTGCGTATTGCGAATATTTTGGATCTTCGGTATGCATTTGTATTAATGCATATTGACACGTTGACTGCCAAGCGTATTTTGCTATATTAGAAAGGCGATGCTATGAAATACTACAGCGTTTGACTGAATTATGCAAAATGTAAATACTGTGCAGGTATTGGAGACCGAAGGATCGCGTCACTATTCTAACAATAACTGTATTGGTAAAATAATTATTGCTGCGTATTGCGAATATTTTGGATCTTCGGTATGCATTTGTATTAATGCATATTAACACGTTGACTGCCAAGCGTATTTTGCTATATTAGAAAGGCGATGCTATGAAATACTACAGCGTTTGACTGAATTATGTAAAATGTAAATACTGTGCAGGTATTGGAGACCGAAGGATCGCGTCACTATTCTAACAATAACTGTATTGGTAAAATAATTATTGCTGCGTATTGCGAATATTTTGGATCTTCGGTATGCATTTGTATTAATGCATATTAACACGTTGACTGCCAAGCGTATTTTGCTATATTAGAAAGGCGATGCTATGAAATACTACAGCGTTTGACTGAATTATGCAAAATGTAAATACTGTGCAGGTATTGGAGACCGAAGGATCGCGTCACTATTCTAACAATAACTGTATTGGTAAAATAATTATTGCTGCGTATTGCGAATATTTTGGATCTTCGGTATGCATTTGTATTAATGCATATTGACACGTTGACTGCCAAGCGTATTTTGCTATATTAGAAAGGCGATGCTATGAAATACTACAGCGTTTGACTGAATTATGCAAAATCTAAATACTGTGCAGGTATTGGAGACCGAAGGATCGCGTCACTATTCTAACAATAACTGTATTGGTAAAATAATTATTGCTGCGTATTGCGAATATTTTGGATCTTCGGTATGCATTTGTATTAATGCATATTAACACGTTGACTGCCAAGCGTATTTTGCTATATTAGAAAGGCGATGCTATGAAATACTACAGCGTTTGACTGAATTATGCAAAATGTAAATACTGTACAGGTATTGGAGACCGAAGGATCGCATCACTATTCTAACAATAACTGTATTGGTAAAATAATTATTGCTGCGTATTGCGAATATTTTGGATCTTCGGTATGCATTTGTATTAATGCATATTAACACGTTGACTGCCAAGCGTATTTTGCTATATTAGAAAGGCGATGCTATGAAATACTACAGCGTTTGACTGAATTATGCAAAATGTAAATACTGTGCAGGTATTGGAGACCAAAGGATCGCGTCACTATTCTAACAATAACTGTATTGGTAAAATAATTATTGCTGCGTATTGCGAATATTTTGGATCTTCGGTATGCATTTGTATTAATGCATATTAACACGTTGACTGCCAAGCGTATTTTGCTATATTAGAAAGGCGATGCTATGAAATACTACAGCGTTTGACTGAATTATGCAAAATGTAAATACTGTGCAGGTATTGGAGACCGAAGGATCGCGTCACTATTCTAACAATAACTGTATTGGTAAAATAATTATTGCTGCGTATTGCGAATATTTTGGATCTTCGGTATGCATTTGTATTAATGCATATTGACACGTTGACTGCCAAGCGTATTTTGCTATATTAGAAAGGCGATGCTATGAAATACTACAGCATTTGATTGAATTATGTAAAATGTAAATACTGTGCAGGTATTGGAGACCGAAGGATCGCGTCACTATTCTAACAATAACTGTATTGGTAAAATAATTATTGCTGCGTATTGCGAATATTTTGGATCTTCGGTATGCATTTGTATTAATGCATATTAACACGTTGACTGCCAAGCGTATTTTGCTATATTAGAAAGGCGATGCTATGAAATACTACAGCATTTGATTGAATTATGTAAAATGTAAATACTGTGCAGGTATTGGAGACCAAAGGATCGTATCACTATTCTAACAATAACTGTATTGGTAAAATAATTATTGCTGCGTATTGCGAATATTTTGGATCTTCGGTATGCATTTGTATTAATGCATATTGACACGTTGACTGCCAAGCGTATTTTGCTATATTAGAAAGGCGATGCTATGAAATACTACAGCGTTTGACTGAATTATGCAAAATGTAAATACTGTGCAGGTATTGGAGACCGAAGGATCGCGTCACTATTCTAACAATAACTGTATTGGTAAAATAATTATTGCTGCGTATTGCGAATATTTTGGATCTTCGGTATGCATTTGTATTAATGCATATTAACACGTTGACTGCCAAGCGTATTTTGCTATATTAGAAAGGCGATGCTATGAAATACTACAGCATTTGATTGAATTATGTAAAATGTAAATACTGTACAGGTATTGGAGACCAAAGGATCGCATCACTATTCTAACAATAACTGTATTTGTAAAATAATTATTGCTGCGCATTGCGAATACTTTGGATCCTCGTGTACATCGTCCTCAGTGGGAAAGTATTGTAACCACGTCTGAAAACTGTTATGTAGAAGTAATTTCTGTATAAATAAAAGGTTCAGACAAATCTATTAACTTTTATGTTCTGAGATCTGCTGTAAGATGCTAAATTCTTGAATTAAAATTTTTTCTATTGAGAATAGATCAACTTGAATAATAATAAGTTTTCGGCCCGAAAACGTAATGCAAATATTTCAGTTAATGTCAAGTTTTTTTTACACACCTTGTATTATCCTTAATACTTAATGATAGGTTCACATTGTTTTAAACACTTTCTTATGTCATAAGCACCGCAGCACTTATGACCACACAGTATGTAGGTTGAATATGCAGTTTTATTCCAAAGTCCATAAAAATATATACACGAACGAAAAGCACAGCATTTTTTGCCCGAAATTATACCTTCCCTTCGCGCTCTCAATTAACAATTATTCTCGAATTAGATGAAAATCGTGACATATAAAATATTAACTTTGGAAGTACGTGCTAGTTGCTAATTTCAGAATGCATGAATCAGAGAATACATAGAGAATCAATCATGAGTTGCGTGCGACACGGATCGCGACGCCTATTATATTTTCTTCGCCGGGATTAAGTTAATTTATTTGTAGAATTCGTGTTCGGACTCGTCCTTCTTGATGTTGTTCTTGTATCCCTTTTCGAAGTCCTTTGCTAATACGATGTAACGATTCTCCCGAACAGCGTGCATTCCGGCTTCTTGGCAAATGGCATTAATGTCGGCCCCTGAAATTCTGTCGGGCCGGGCCACGTAGTCTTCCAGATCAACTTCCTCGCTCAAGTTCATCTTAGCGGTGATCGTTGAGAAAATCAGACGCTTCTGGCGTCGGTCCGGAAGCGGAAATTCAATTTTACGATCTAATCTGCCGGGACGCAGCAGGGCAGGGTCGAGGGTGTCAGCTCTGAAAATGTTCAAGTCGTCAATATTAAAGATCCTACATTTATCAAGCCTTTTTTTCTAATGTCAACCATTTCTCTGGTTTCCGGTTGATTTTTGTCCTATGTATTTTTCACAAATTCCTCTAGGATTGTACAGTAACTACAGCATACTACTGTATGCTACAGTATACCACATTATACTGTTGTATACCAATGGATGCTGTACCATACCGCAGAATATTACTGTATACTACTGTTTGTTACGGTATACTACAGTATACTATTCTATGCTACAGTATACCCAGTGGATGCTGTAGCATATCGCAGAATATTACTGTATACTACTGTTTGTTACGGTATACTACAGTATACTATTCTATGCTACAGTATACCCAGTGGATGCGATAGCATACCACAGAATATTACTCTATACTACTGTTTGTTACGGTACACTACAGTATACTATTCTATGCTACAGTATACCCAGTGGATGCTGTGGCATACCACAGAATATTACTGTATACTACTGTTTGTTACGGTATACTACAGTATACTATTCTATGCTACAGTATACCCAGTGGATGCTGTGGCATACCACAGAATATTACAATATACTACTGTTTATTACGATATACTACAGTATACTACTCTATGCTACAGTATACCCAGTGGATGCTGTAGCATATCGCAGAATATTACTGTATACTACTGTTTGTTACGGTATACTACAGTATACTATTCTATGCTACAGTATACCCAGTGGATGCTGTAGCATATCGCAGAATATTACTGTATACTACTGTTTGTTACGGTATACTACAGTATACTATTCTATGCTACAGTATACCCAGTGGATGCTGTGGCATACCACAGAATATTACAATATACTACTGTTTATTACGATATACTACAGTATACTACTCTATGCTACAGTATACCACAGTATATTACTGTGTATTACCATATGCTATAGCATACTATGACTCTTCCTTACAGGAGCACTATACAAAGTAAATGTGTACGTTATTTCGTAACAATTTTTGCCAAATTTGATTAATAGAGTAACACGAACATGTATTTAAATTAATTTCTTCCCCAGGCTTCTAAGTTTGTAACTCTGTTTATAACTCTGTAACTTAGCTTGACAAGAAAACGTAGAATTTTTGTAGAAAAAATCATATGGCGTGTTTGCATTACCTGTTTGTCGCCATGATAACTTTAACGTTAGTGGTTTGATCAAAACCGTCCATCTGATTCAGCAACTCCAACAGAATACGCTGCACCTCACGGTCAGCACCAGTTTGCGCATCAAAGCGTTTTGTTGCTATTGCGTCAATCTCATCGACGAATATTATGGCCGGAGAGTTCTCCTTAGCCAGGCGAAACACGTCTCTGACCATTCGCGGTCCTTCGCCCAAGTACTTTTGCACGAATTCAGATCCCACAACACGAATGAATGCAGCTGAAGAAGAAAGGACGGAATGGATAATGTACCAGAGAATCTCAACAGGATAGGAAGTGTTAGAGCTCATTACCTGTAGTATGTCTGGCTACAGCTTTTGCCAACATCGTTTTTCCACAACCTGGTGGCCCATACATAAGCACACCTCTAGGAGGGTCAATACCAATCTGTTTGTAAAGCTCAAAGTGAGTCAGTGGTAATTCCACTGCCTCTCTGATTTCTTGTTTCTGCATATCCATGCCTCCAATATCGCTGTACTGAATATCTGGCTTCTCATCTGAAAATAAAGTTTCAATTGTAAATTGTTTGTGTACGAGTAAGAATGCCGTTTGAATTAAGGTATTGTATGAGTAAATATTCAATGCGCAATGTCAATGACCTACCGGCTTGCAACATGGAAATACTAGAATCAGCCTCTGGCGGCAGAACATCAACTAAAGCATTACTATGTTTATGCAATGCTACGCTGGCAGAAGGCTTCAGCAGTTCTCTGTCTATCGTTGACAAGATTCGCACATAATAATTGGAGCCGGTTGTGGATCCAACAATGCCAGTATTTTGGTCTACAGCCTCAAGAAACTGTCCGATGACCAGAGGCACACTTTGTATACGTTTAACTTCCTCTTGGGCATGTAAATATTCCTTTTTCAAATTACGTTGCTCATCTTTAATATATTCTTCTTGGACTTCCAAGAACTCCAACATCCTTTGTAATTTCTATTTGAAAATGTAAAATTATTAACACTGAAGACTGTAAGCAAAATGGATTACTTTACAATTGAAAAAAAAAGGAAAAAAAAGGGAACTGTATGCAGGCAGAGAAACTGGTGCTCAAAAGAAACTAATCCATCAGAATTTAAATATTAACATAACAAAACATTCAAAGATTTTCAGTTCTTTGTTCCATTGTCTATTTGAAGCGGTACTCTGCTGATATTTACACTACGTTAATGTTAGATGCTAAAAAACGAAACTTAAAAATGAAAAAGCTATGCAATTCACATGCCAGGAAAACTTTTGCTCAACAAAAAATGACCTGCTAGCGTATAAATACTGTCACAAAGATATTCAGATTTTGAATTTTTTGTCGCATTGTACATTTGGAGCACAACGGTCGTTAAGTCTGTATTATATTCACGTAAAATATTAGTAGTAGAGAACATATAGAAAATGGGTAAGAGCAATATTAAAAATAAAAAGAAAGAAGCAGCTCATTTCAACAGAACTCTGATGATATTTACACTACATTTATGTTAGATGCCGGCAATGTAGAATGCAAACAAAATGGACAAGATTACGCTTAAAAACAAAAAAGCTGTACAATTTACATGCCAGGAAAACTTTTGCTCAACAAAAAATGACTTGCTAGTATATAAATACTGACACAAAAACATTCAGACTTTAAATTCTTTGTGCATTGTATACTTGGTGCAGAACTCAGATTAACTTTGTATTATATTCATGTGAAATATTGGCAGTAAAGGACATATAGAAAATGGATAACATCACAATTAAAAATAAAAAGAAAGAAGCAGCTCATTTCAACACAACTCTTTTCCATTCACCTTGTATTTAGTATAAAGATCTTCAACGTCCAATTCGTCGCCAGCTCCGGTATAATGACCGATTGCTGGCTTGCAATCAATCTCCCCGACATCCTGGAACACAATTAATTAACAATACGGCCGTTTCGGGTGAAGAAGACACCGACGTTCCACGCACAACCTCTTTCAGACAAAGTGCAGACATCATTCGCGATGATTTCACGAAATTCGCTTACGGCGGCGGATTTATTTTCTGCACCCCGTGAAGAGTGCGAAAAACATCGGTGCGTAAAACTTTACGTACTTTGTCCGGCAGAATAAGACCGAGTTCCTCCATTCCTGAAGGATTTTGACAAATCTAAGCTCTGTCGAACCTACAATGCCCCGAATGACTTGAGGATTTTCGAGGAGACTGCTGGGACGGCGATGTCCTCGGAAAGTAAAACGACCATTGACTACTCCATTTGGTGAAGATGGGCGCGTCCTTTATAAAAGATATCCAATTAAAATGTTCGTCTTCGCGGTATTCTACGGAATTTCACGATACTTGTCAGAATGCGTAGGCAATATTGGAAAAGTCCATTTGACTGCAGGAATTATCATAATTCGTCCGCTTGATACCATTTTACGCGAATGTCCTGCTACAATTTTGTTCATGAAGTGACGCCTTGAAGCCGATTGATTGAATGATCGGTAAGAAAGTTGAGGGAAGCGTATTAAAGTGTGCAAACTGTAATTGATCAAGTATATTAATGCTCTGGAATGCACTAGAATTTGTCTTTAACACTAGATTGCCCGAGATTTCTTGTATACCTATATTGCCCAAAAACAGTCAAAATGACTGCATTGTGAAAAAATAACAAATATGTAAAGAAATTTGTTTAAAATTAATTTTTAATATTTTTTATGTTATTTACAGTCATATAACCGGTTATTAGTAAATATTAACTGTACATATTGACTGTTTTCAATGATTAACCCATATTTCCGAAAGCAAGGCAAATTTATTTGATTGTAGGCGCCTACTGCATTCGGTTCTTTTGTCAAAATGAATAAATCGTAGGATTTGCTTGAACTTTTCTCTGGCCATAGTTTTTCTAAAAGATTCGGGACCCCATTGATCGCTGACCATAAATAACTCAATTTAAAATTTGTTGCCTCGTAATTGATCAAGCATATTAATGCCAATAAATGCACGTATTTCCTTTAATGAATATTGTCCAACCGTTCCGCAAAATTCGGCGACATTCTTCTGTGCACTTTCTTATATGTTTGATAATATAGTTATCTATTATCGACGATAATGCACTGATAAGATTATCTGCCACAATGTTCCTTTTTGCGTAGCCTGTTGGCCCTTTCACATGCTTGAAAATACAAGCAGATGGTATCCTTCCAGGAATACCACCTTCGTCAATTTTTGTCCACACAGTACCATCAGCAGCTGTTTCGACCTCCTGATGTTTTTGAAGTCGTCCGCTTGATGCGTATTTTCAGTTTCTTCATCAGAATCTGAACTAGTTAGCACCCTACACCTTTTCCTGGGCATATTGATGACACTTTCATTTTCATCATTGGTGATCGACTCTTCATCACTATCTTCAGCGTCAGATGTTTCACTTTGAATATAATCCGCTTCATCTTCAGATGATAGTTCAGAATTTGTTGCATTTGATTCTATATCGGAGCACTCTTCACTTATGTTCCTTAGCTTTTCCAAGAACTCATTTCTGTTCGACATTTTTTCATAAAGTTAGCGCGCAAAAGAAATAAAATAAACAACTTGTTAGAACAACACTTTATAAAGATTCGAATAACTAGTACTACTTTAGCTTATTGAGCAACTGACACTTATCAAGTATACGCCCAAATCGACAATTTATCATGCATCATATTCAATACAAAGCCGGACAGGTCATATAAGAAATTTACTCAATTCAATAAATAAAAATCTTTTGATTATTTAAAATTTACCAAGCAGTCAAAATGACTGCTTCTGGCCAATATAGGTATAACACATATATATATACGGAAATAAAGGAGGGCGGAAGTAACTACAATTATTCATAAAGCTATTTATATATTATAGAAAAAGTCCTGCAAAATTCTAAGAAATTGTGTCATCAATTTCATAATTGTTTTTCTAATTGAAATTAAAAAACAGTCAAAATGACTGCCTTGGGCAATCTAGTGTTAATTTAATACGGGGGTGGAGGGATTATTATGTTTTTGAAGTCTTAATTCGTCCGCTTGATGCTCTTTTACGTCAACGTCTTGCAACAATTTCGTTCATGAAATGAAGCCTTGAAGCCGATCGATAGAATGATCGGTAAAAAAGATGAGCGAAGAGTATTAAAGTATGTAAACTGTAATTGATCAAGTATATTAATGCTCTGGAATGCACTAGAATTTGTCTTTAATTTAATACGGGGGTGGAGGGATTATTATGTTTTTGAAGTCTTAATTCGTCCGCTTGATGCCCTTTTACGTCAACGTCCTGCAACAATTTCGTTCATGAAATGAAGCCTTGAAGCCGATCGATAGAATGATCGGTAAAAAAGATGAGCGAAGAGTATTAAAGTGTGCAAACTGTAATTGATCAAGTATATTAATGCTCTGGAATGCACTAGAATTTGTCTTTAATTTAATACGGGGGTGGAGGGATTATTATGTTCTTGAAGTCTTAATTCGTCCGCTTGATGCCCTTTTACGTCAACGTCCTGCAACAATTTCGTTCATGAAATGAAGCCTTGAAGCCGATCGATAGAATGATCGGTAAAAAAGATGAGCGAAGAGTATTAAAGTATGTAAACTGTAATTGATCAAGTATATTAATGCTCTGGAATGCACTAGAATTTGTCTTTAATTTAATACGGGGGTGGAGGGATTATTATGTTTTTGAAGTCTTAATTCGTCCGCTTGATGCTCTTTTACGTCAACGTCTTGCAACAATTTCGTTCATGAAATGAAGCCTTGAAGCCGATCGATAGAATGATCGGTAAAAAAGATGAGCGAAGAGTATTAAAGTATGTAAACTGTAATTGATCAAGTATATTAATGCTCTGGAATGCACTAGAATTTGTCTTTAATTTAATACGGGGGTGGAGGGATTATTATGTTTTTGAAGTCTTAATTCGTCCGCTTGATGCCTTTTTACGTCAACGTCCTGCAACAATTTCGTTCATGAAATGAAGCCTTGAAGCCGATCGATAGAATGATCGGTAAAAAAGATGAGCGAAGAGTATTAAAGTATGTAAACTGTAATTGATCAAGTATATTAATGCTCTGGAATGCACTAGAATTTGTCTTTAATTTAATACGGGGGTGGAGAGATTATTATGTTTTTGAAGTCTTAATTCGTCCGCTTGATGCCCTTTTACGTCAACGTCCTGCAACAATTTCGTTCATGAAATGAAGCCTTGAAGCCGATCGATAGAATGATCGGTAAAAAAGATGAGCGAAGAGTATTAAAGTATGTAAACTGTAATTGATCAAGTATATTAATGGTCCGGGATGCACTAGAATTTGTCTTTAATTTAATACAGGAATGGAGGGATTATTATGTCTTTGGAGTGTGAAAAAAATTAAGTGAAGCGTATCAAATTGCGCAAACGGTAATTGATCAAGTATATTACTGCTCCATCATACACTGAAATTTATGTTCAATTTAATACGCTGATACAGGCAATATTATCGTTTTCGAAATTTGCAAGTTTGGAAAAACATGAAGTAAAGCATATCAAATTGCGCAAACGGTAATTGATCGAATATATTATTGCTCCATTGTGCACTGGAATTTATTTTCAATATAATACGAAGTATAGGGACTATTATTGTTCTTAGGATTTGCAGATTCGTTCAATGATCCGAAAAGTTCGAAGTCACCAGACAGACTATGTCCTACATACTTTATGCCGAATTCACCACCGGAAAAATTGCGCCATGTTCAGAAGTTTCAGGTTCAACGTTTGTATTTCCCTGAACTTGTCGATGCCAGGGTGAAATATTTGTTAATACCGTGCCTTGCCATGAAGGCTTGCACATAGGCCCAATTCTGAAGTTCGTTAGGTAATAACACGGTCAGAGCTGATTTGGTGTTACAAGGAATAACCTCGTGAAATAACTCTTCGTGTCGTTGCGGAGCGAAGAGTAAACTATTTTCTCCGGTCTTCAAAAGAGTCTATGAAGGTACGATGGTGATGGAAGAACAGGACTTGGACATGGAGCTGGCCTCGGAGCGGATTCCGGTGCCGACAGTGCAGGAAGCATCGAAATCCGCGAACATAAAAACGTCGAACAAAGTGTCGAACATTCCCCGCGTCAAGCCGAGACTCAGAAAGAAAGCCCTGCATGCAGCGATTCTCAAGCAAATGGAATTTTACTTCAGCGATGCCAACCTGAACAAGGACAGATTCTTGTCAAACATAATCGACCAGGACCCAAGTAAGTATCTCATTGCTTTTTGAAAGTTGACAATGCTGTCCGCAACAAATTTGGAAATTAAATCAGCAGTTGGAACTGTATCATTTTTTTAGATGTTGATCTGAATATTTTTACAACGTTTAATAAGATCCGAGAACTAACGACGGATGTAAGCCGCATAGCCAAAGCTCTTCAGGGATCTACGATGTTGTCTGTGTCGGAGGATGGCAGAACAGTTTGTCGCACAACGCCTATTTTGCCGAAGGAAAACATGGAGGAATGTATGGTTTATGTACAAAATTTACCGCCGGACAGTGATCACGAGTGGTTGGCTTCTTTGTTTTCCTGTTATGGCACAGTCGTGTATGTCTCCATACCTAGGTATAAGAGTAATAGGAAAATAAAAGGGTTTGCCTTTGTGGAGTATGATACACCCCAAGCAGCGGCAAAGTGTATTGAGGTAAATATTTCATTTGGAACAAGTAGTAGAAACAATGATATATGCCTATTATGTTATATTATAATCATAAATTTACTGATGCATTGACAAATATTCTGTTTTCAGGCGTTTCAAAAGAAGGGCTGTGTATTACCTTTGTATACGTCTCCAGAATCAATTCTAAGTATCCAAACCTTTGATCAGGTGGAGAAAGATGTTACATTAGAATGTCAATTGTTGAAATCACAATGTGATAACATGGATTTAAATAAACACAATAACATGATGGATATGACAGATGATACATCTGAGAGATGTAATATTGAAACTCCTGACAAACAGAAAGAAGATATGTTGCACCCCAATCAAGAACCTACTCCCGCAGTACCTAACGCAGATTTTAAAAGTGGTAAAAAACGAAAACATCGTAATTCTGACGCTACATCTGAAGCGACATCTCAAAAGATCCACAAATCTGCAGACATCGATGAAAAATCGGATGCAGACGTAATCCCAAGAACGAAGAAGAAGCACAAGCGTTTTAACGATAGCGGACTAGGAAACGATATTAATGCACAAAACGAAAATTTTCAGTCCCATACTTCCACAGAGGCAAAGGAAACCGAAGAAGATGGTCCAATAGACGCGTCATCAATAAACATAGAACATAGTGTCATGAAATTACCGAACGATTCTACCGAAGATAATCAAGATGCACCGGATAATGTCGAGGCAATGAACACGGCTAAAGAGGAAAAGTGCAAAGACAGTGATCAAAAAAAAGAAGGGAAGAAGAGAAAACGGAAGAGAAGGGGTAAAGGGGAGGACATTAGTGGTAGTATGGGGTTGCAGGTAATGATGAAGAGGGACTGGAAACACTTGAGAAATAAATACTTGGAGCTGCAGCGCAGTAAGATGAAGCAATTGAAGCAACATTTGAGGAAAGCGCGAATGAATCAATGGTCCGCTTACGAGCGAAGTAAGCCTCCCAGAGAGGAAGCCGAGCAGAAGGAACAAGTGGTTGCTCCAAAAACCTCACGAAATTTCGCCTTCACGCCGGGCACCATCGTCAAGATTGAGATGAGCGAATGTTGCGTTGATCCGAAAAATTTCAAGGTAAGCGAGAAACGTCGATTATTATTTCATCTTCAATTACAATGCTTTGTGACCGTACCTGCATTACAACTTCTTTTGCAGTCCGAGCTCAAAGGGAATAGTTTTATAAAGTACATAGACGTTTCCGAAGGTTCGTACGAAGCGTTTGTTAGATGTGAGACGCCAGAGTCCGCTCAAACTTTTGCGCAGAAGTCTACCAATGAAAGGCACATGGAGGTTTTGCAAGGTAAATGCAAGTTTTCGGATAGATTTTTATGTATCTATAAGATGCGATAATGCATCCTTTTTCATGTTTATGATGTACGTCATTATAATTAACACATTGCGGACGGATGACGAGTTATCTCGTCATTCCTATTTCGTCGTTCGGGGCCGTTGATGAGATATATCGTCTTGCATATTCTGTCGTTCGGAACAGGTGACGAGATATCACGTTGCTACATGATTGTCAGCGGCAGTTTTTCCTAATTTGTATTGCGAATTAATTATTTGAAGCCCTGAAGTATGGATAGCGACAAAACGATTAGCAATATTACAGGAATATTTGCGGAAAGTTTATCGGTTTTTGTGGTGTTCCACCTCATTTAGTGCCATGTTTTACGAAGTATCATACTTTGAAAAATGTTTAGTTTGTGCAAATTTTTACTTGTAAAATATTAAGGAATCATTCATTTTTGAAGTTGTTGTTGAAAATAAATATTTCACGCGACAATGATTTTTAACTACTATCAAATCATCACTAATTTAAAAATATTTGACGCAAAAAAATACCCGACCACTGGATACGCTTAGCAATAGAATGCCCGGTCCGCAATGTGTTAACATTGAAAGTTGTAATTTCTTTGTTGATATCTAGGCTATAAGGATTTATGAGAGGATTTATACATTTACATCCAATATTGTCTTATTCGTTACTACTCTTATGCTGAGACATTTTTTATATTGATAAAATGTTTAATAGGGGACGAAGAACGTGCTTACTTGGATAAGATACTCCAAGACCGCGAAGAAAAGTTGGGCAACAAAGTCAGGTGTAAACAAAGAGGAAGAGACAAGCTTCTTAAAAGAGCGGAAAAGGCCCTCGGGAAACATATAAAATTCGACGAAGTTTAGTCGTATTGCATATATTTTATAAAAATTCAGTAGTGGTACATAAAGAGTTAAACATCCTATGTACCGTTTATGCAGTTACAGATTTAAGTTACCGATCTTTACGCCATACTTCTGTTGCACGAAATAAAGACTTTAATTTTACTATACATTTCAATCTTTAAACTGAATACATTCCATCAGTGGATAGAGGACCCTATCCTTGAACAGTGGTATTTTAAACTTCGCATGTACATTACCACGATCACCTTATCCTACTTAAAAAATACCTCACAACTGCTCGTGTAATGGAACAAGATATATTTTTGCTGTCTGGTCATAAAAAAAAGTGTTTGTGGCAGTATTTATATATTGCATCCAATGAGACTACCATTTTCCTCTACCGCGTCCTCTGAAGCCACCACCACCGCCACCACCTCCACCTCCACCTCCACCCGAGCCACGACTTGGGAAGCCGTTACCACTTGGTCTGGAAGACCAAGATCCTCCTCTACCACCGCCACCACCCATTCCACTGCCTCCCCGTCCAAAACCTCCTCGTCCACCACCGCCTCCTCTTCCGCCACCACCAGCTCCACCACCTCCTCTTCCGAAGCCACCTCTGCCACCGCCTCGTCCACCACCCCTGGGAGGTCCTCCTCTACCTCCTCTGCCACCACCAAGCTTTTTCCCACCAGTTTTCTTTTGTATCGACCCAGGTGCTTTTGGCAAAAACCTCTGAAGTGGTAACAATTTTGCCGGATCTATGAATAGCTGCGAGAAATAATTCCACGTTACAAAAAATATATCACAGAAAGTCTCTAGGAAATGCAATGTTGTATAACAGAAATATGTAGTATATTTGCCGTTTATTTTGAAAGTGGCCTAACTGCGTGTTTCAATATTTTCCAGTTACCATGGTTACATGTACAAATTTATGTTATTTATCAGTAAATGTTATTTATTTCGATTTGAAGATAAATGGAGTTAGGCCACTTTCAAAATAAACAGCTCATATGGAAGTTATATTATACCTGCATGTCCTTCTGAAAGCTGGATGCCTTGACGTTGTCTGACAATCTTATTGATACATAATAGTCACGGATGTTGCCAAATATTTCGTCAATCTTCCCAACCTGCTGTTTGTTTTCCATATAGATTGGTGCGTTGAAATATGGAACTTGTTCTATATCAACTTTGGCAACAAGGTCGTCTTGGACAGTCCACGAGAAACGGCCCAATGCTGTCACTGATTCTGGAGGTCCTTGGTCATATGTGCGTGGACCGCCGCCGCGGCCACCACGTCCACCACCTCCTCTGCCTCCTCTAAAGCCACCACCGCGACCACGGAATGACATTTTCTAATATATTAACACCTGCAATAGATTCCAAAATTTTACTCCTTCCACCTAAAAACATTTACTATACAATACTATTTCTTATGATTATTACCTACTACTATTTTATAATATTAAATAGTATCACCTTCACACAGATACAGTGCAACGAAACATTAAAGAATCAGTTCTTAGCAAACATTTTTTGTAGAACATCATAATTATTTGAAAAGTTGCAGTAAAGTTAATAAAAATCAGTAACGCCGCACCAAAGTGTTTAACGATGTTACCACGTGGATAACCTGTATTATATCATGTAGCGCTTTTGAATGATCGTTTACTTACAAGGTTCTATGGAAATGTGGGAATTACCCTTAAATCAGAGTCTCGTCCGTTCCGCGTGTTAGGAACGGTTATATTTCCGAACTATCAGTTATATTTTTTGCGAAATTATAGCATATTCAATTCGGATATATACACAGAAGCCACTTCGGTGCCATAGATCATGCTCAATTGGACGCTATGTATACAATGGAATCCTAGTGTCTCTCTTCGCACTTACAGTTTTTCATACCGACAGCCGATCATTTTTTAAAAGCGCGTCATCTTTGAAATTCGGAATTGGGCAGAAAGCTTATTCATAGTAAACTTTAATTACAAATGCACTCATGTATATTTTAATTCACATCACAGATAAATCCTTAAGAACACGTATACAATCAATGTAAATATATACACAAAGTTTATGTATAATATATATATTGGTTTGGCCGATAATCATCGTCTGATGTTGCATCGTTGGACAATCTTGCTATAAAATAATTTGGACCTAACGGGCTAATTGTAGGCGTTAAACGTTGCGGGCAATAGGATTCAAGAAATTGGATAGAGGGTCAGCCTTGTACGACTCGTGCGAATCGTTTACGGAATCCTTTTGGTCAATAAAAAACCGTTTCAGGAAAGCCTCGGTGACGTTATTCGTCGGTGGATGCAAATAGTCCTTCACCGAGACGTACTTCGGACCGCCGAAGTTGTCAAGCACCACAACGGATAAAATTTTCAGCTTGGCAAAGAAGAAGTGATGATCTGAAATGTAACAGACGTGTTAATTCCTTTCTTCCACAAGACACTAGTCAAAAATTATATTAACACTTTGACTGCCACAGTGGTCACCGGCGACCAGTGCAAAAGATTTTACTAAGATTGCAAAAAATTCACAATGAAGCCTATTTGCAATCTTGTAAAAGCAATTGATATGGGAACCGTATTTTAACACTTCGGCTTCTAACACCTCTGCGTTATCTTCCTTTTTGCACGATTTAATCATACTCTGCGGTATTTCATCGCATCGCAGTTCTAACATAGTAAAATACGCATGGCAGTCAACGTGTTAACCGCACTTTTATTGCGTTCTCACTTTAAATGAATGTAAGGAGAACTAATTTGTTGTTAAGTTGGTTTAGTCGATTGGATTTGAATTTTGATTTTGTTGACAAACTATTGTATTTTACACTAATAATAATAAGAGACATGATCACATATGCTTATATATGTGGTCATGTCTCTTATGATGGCTTTTATGGCGCATACGATGGCTTTTTAGTAGTAATAATTGATGTAAAGTTTTTGGAGGAATGTTTTAGATTTTGACAGACCCCTTGTATATACAAGACTTAAAGAACTGCCTAAGACTAGAGAGCAAGTCGTTACAAGATGGCACAGCAATTTATGTGTACGTCAGTGGCTGCATTTGTTATAGGGACACAAACTATGTG
The DNA here is from genome assembly GCA_033815515.1 of Cryptocheilus praepositus. Lineage (NCBI taxonomy): Eukaryota > Metazoa > Arthropoda > Insecta > Hymenoptera > Pompilidae > Cryptocheilus > Cryptocheilus praepositus. The sequence continues at coordinate 1,399,931 of JAWWQZ010000222.1, read as the reverse complement.
ACTTATCAAGAGAAAGCAGACACATTTGTACTACCCCTTACATGACTTTCCCTCTAGTTTAATTTATTTCCTAATATGGACAATATTAAGCTCATTAACCCTTTGAGTGGGGAATATATTCAGCTGAAAGACCTGTTGGAAACGGAATACTTTGTGGAAATGGAATACAGGGCATTATTAAGATATAGTTGTACTTCTTTAGATGTGCAAAATTAAAGAATGCAATGAAGATATGTGTTAAAAATTGCATGGATGCTCATCTCGTACAATGAGAATGGTGACAGCAGTACATGAGAGATCAAAAACATTGATAAATACATGTATGCAAACGCATGTATGTACTCATAACACTCAAAGGGTTAATTGTCATGCCATAACAGGAACCTTACCAGCTGGCATGTGGGCTAACCATGGGTGACGTCCAAAAACAGCCTGCTTCGCGGTCTCATGTTCCAGACTGTCATTTTTAATCTAACAACACATAATCCATACATGAATAATGACACCTTACGTATCTTTTGAACGCAATCTCATTCAACTCTACTAACAGCCTTTATTTTCCCGCTGAGAAGTATTCGTCCACACCTTGGATCCATAGGATCGAATACTTTGTTTTTGCAGTAATCACTCTGGGCTAAGGTCATCAACAGTGTCGCTCGATGATCCTTCTGCAAGAGTAAATGCAAAAAACATTCGTTTAACAATAGTGATGTGCGATGCTCGAAATATCAACGGCCATTCGCCTGACTTTTCTGATTATACACAGTATTGTGGAATTATAGCGAAAACATTCTGACGTTTATTGCAGAAAAACACTGACAGCGACTTGCAAGTCTAATGAGCAAACGACGCTTTATCTCTTAACATGAAGTTTAACGAAAACAGCTCCTATCGCCGAACTGGCTTATTCTAGGATCGCGCAATGAAACTCACAGCGAGATCTTGTGTGGTAAAGTCCAGAGGAGTGAGGTAAAGGTAAGGTATGCCAGATCCATTTCCGACTGGTCCATCGCTGAGTGCTAAAACGCCAGCGGTCGGGAAAGTTTCGATGTCTCTGCGTGTGCTTATCGTTGCGACGGCCGTCCAGTCTGAAAATACCAAGTTGACATCACGCTTGAATTAAATGATTTGTTCGTTTGTAAAATAGACATTGCGAGTATGCGTATTCTCCGATAGCAGTTTGAAGTCAATAGGATGGTAACAAGGAAAGGAGTTTCTGAGACAATGCTTTGCGAGGTTTATCTTAATGCCTTTTAACGTATGTATTTGAATTTTTATTTAAATTGTTGAGTCTGACGACAGAAGGATAGTGACGTTCGGCGTATGCATGCATTTTGATTGAAGACGATGTTAGATACTGTGATATTCGGATAAAAAATATCACGGGTTATTAGCGCAAACAAAATGTACGATTTGATTATATCGAGTTTATCAGTTATTGCAAGATTAACACGTTGACTGCCGTGCGTATTTTGCCGTATTAGAACGGCGATGCTATGAAATACTACAGCGCTTGACTGAGTTATGCAAAATGTAAATAATGTGCACGTATTGGAGACCAAAGAATCGCAGCACTATTCTAACAATAACTGCATTTATAAAGGAATTATTACTACCCATTGCGAATATTTTCGATCTTCAGTCAAATCTCTTGCGCCGGTCACAGGTGACCCCCACGGCAGCCAACGTGTTAATATTAAATTTTAACCGCGATAGTATGATAAAGCTGTTTCTAATTATGTTGTTACTTGCTTTAGAATAACATTGTTCAATGTTTGTATTTGAATCCAAATTTAAATTTTTGATTTTGACGCGGGAATACAGTGGCGCTAGTCGTTGGCATGTATTCTGATGCAACGTGATGTCAGATGCTTTTAAATCCGAATTAAAAATATCATACCGATTATCTGCGTAAACAGAATGCATGATCTGATTATATCGTGTTTATTACTGGTCGCAAAATTAATATTTGATATCAACGGCGGGCTTATGATAAAGCTGTACTTTGAATACGATGTTATCTGCTTTGGCATAACCTTACTCAAACTCTTTTCCATACCGCTATATTAATACTGATTGTAACTATTTAGACAATTTTTAAGGGTGTGTTCGCAATAGTGATAGTGATGAAGAGATTATTGTGTGCAAACATAAAACTATGCAACTGAATATAATGTCAAGCGAGTCCAAACGATCGGAAAATGAAGATGTTTGGACAAATAAGAACAGAATCGGATCGTAAAATCTAAATTATTCGCAATCGGTAGCAATTATAATTTTGTAAATGCAATTGATGTTAGAACAGTGATGCGATCCTTTCGGCTCCAATATCCGTGCATTATTTTCATTTTGCACAATTCAATCGAATTCTGCAGTATTCCATCCAGTCGCCGTTCTAATCTATTAAAATACGCTTAGCAGTCAACAAATTTTTCATATTATCCGTGAGAATGTGAGGAAGATATATGCCGACGAAACGCATCGCTGTTTACTTCGGAATGACAATGCAAATATAGGGATATTCGTAAGTATTCGCACGCGCGAACAGTTGTGCCTTTGTTCAAAATGTAGCGACCCACATTCGGAAACGTTCGGAGTTAAGCGATGTGCTCAAGCAGAATTTTTTGTCGCCAGTTAAACGCGTATAAGGTGTTTCGAACATAACATATTGGCTTCTGCGGAAGTTTCGCAGGACGCAGAAGGGTGAGTTGGTAAACAATTTGGCAAGAGATTTGTACACGGACTTTTCCGATGCCAAAGTTCGACGCGCTGCCAAGTTTTGCGCACGAGACCACTTTCGGTTTTCACGTACGCGAGATAAATTTCGCGATACACGTTAGTCACGAATGACACACTTATCGGGTTGGATAACGTGGACCTCTGATAAAGAGAGCAAAGAGTGCTTTCACACGAAACAAAGAACGTAATCTTTGTTATTAATTCCGTCAAAGCTTCGTTACGCATAACTTCATTTATACGGGGAAATATTATGGTACATGACATCATCCGGATCAATCCAGCGAGGCACATAGATTTTGAAAACTGGTAGCCTGAGACAGGAATGAATTTGTCTATACATTGTACGACTGGAACAATTTGTGTTACTCGATTAACAAACGGTAGCGAATGTTGTGAGAAAATATCGGTAACAGTTCCTATAATTTTTACTTTTACGTCTGCAAAATTGCAGTTTCTTAGTTCTTAAACAATAAACGACTCAAGGGCAGCGACTTAGCGTCTAAGTCAGAAACGAACTTGTACATGTATTTATATAATTCCATTAATAAATTCCAGTAAAAGTTGCCAAAAAATAGTAGTATCAGTTTCAATAATATTGCTCGTGAAATCTGTTAAAGACCTCTGCCTTTACGATTGCAAAATCGCAGTTTCTTTGTTTCTAAGTTTGTGGCGGAAATTAATTTCCATATGTGCGTGTACCTTTCTATTAATAAACGCCAACAGTTTTCATAATTTTAATCATAAAATCTATTATCGTGTTTCAACGCCCAAATCTATATTATTTCACTAATAAACGCCAGCAAAAGTTCTCCGAGTATAACAGTAACACTTTCTACAAATGAACATCCGTTAAAGATCTCTGCAATCGCGTCTGCATACTAGTTTCTCAATTTTCAAACGCTAAACAACACCACAGCAATGACTTGGCGTCCGATGTAGAAATGAACGCATACGCGTGTCTATATTATTTGACTAGTAAACGCCAGCAAAAGTTCTCCGAGTATAACAGTAACACTTTCTACAAATGAACATCCGTTAAAGATCTCTGCAATCGCGTCTGCATACTAGTTTCTCAATTTCCAAACGCTAAACAACACCACAGCAATGACTTGGCGTCCGATGTAGAAATGAACGCATACGCGTGTCTATATTATTTGACTAGTAAACGCCAGCAAAAGTTCTCCGAGTATAACAGTAACACTTTCTACAAATGAACATCCGTTAAAGATCTCTGCAATCGCGTCTGCATACTAGTTTCTCAATTTCCAAATGCTAAACAACACCACAGCAATGACTTGGCGTCGATGTAGACATGCATTTGTACCCGTATCCCATTATTCGACTAACAAACAGCAGCAAAAGTTGCCACCGACCAATAATACTCGTTTTCATGATTTTGTTTACGAAATCCACCGGAGTACCTCTACGCCTGTAAAGTGCATTTCCCGAACAAAGAAGAGCAACGACGCGAATTGCTGCCGTTTTGTCTTCCCGCAGCTGTGCTTGACGTACCAACACGATTGACGATGTACCTGCCCATAAGGGCAGCATCATTCACCGGTGGCGGATCCTGTTGTTGCCTCTCGAAAGTGCCTTGCCCGGCGGCGCGATCGTGATCGAAAGTGATCGATCGCTCGTCCCACGTCCTCTGGCCATTCTTCGGCGCGTCCCTCGACTTTTTCCATGCGAGAAACTCCTCGAACTCCTGCCATTCGGTCTGCAGGCTTTTATCCGCGTATTTCTTCGCGTCCGCGATGACGAACAGCGCGACGATCAAAAGTGCGCACACTTTCGACATGGCGGGTTCGAGTCCGCGCGCTGCTCCAATGGTAATTAATTGTCGGCTAACACGGTCGGCCCAAGAGGCTTATGGAATTTCACGAAACGCGGGTCGGTATCGCACGGACTGCGAAAGATTTTGCAGAGGTGCCTTTGTGCGGCCGATGCGGTCGAGGGTGTGCGTATGACTGGCGAACAGCGAGCCCGATGATTCAAGCTGAAAATCGCTAATATCGAAGGCAGACAAGAGGAAACGAAGGAGAAAACTGCGTCGGCGCGGATTGTTAACGCGCGCCCGAACATAACCTCGTCGGGATGTGCACGACTTTCGAACTGCTCGAACGAGGATGAGATGCTACCCTTAGGTGATTGTGGAGATATTGAAGTATTGTTACAGGTTTCCCATGATCTTTGGCAGGTGTAAGTTAGATTTGACCGATGTCAGAGTGTGGCGATTATGAGATTGGATGTAAGGGAGAGTAAAGATGCGTTGGTCTTCGGAGTACCTGGTGAAATGAGAGTTGCGGGAAACAAAGTACTTAAAATCCAGCGTACGAATGCTGTAAGGGAGATGGTGCATTAATGGTTGGATTTTTAATTTTCTGGGAGTGGGAAGGTTTATAGCGTATTACAGATTTTCGAAATCTTGAGCAGGGGAACTTCAGTTTCAGAGCTTCCTATTCTCGGATGACGTAAGCGCCGAGGTAACCGGAACATTTAAAGCCACTATCCGAATGCTAGAAAGAAGACGATGCTTGAATTATTGCATTTTTAATTTTCTCGGTATGAGAGGGTTTTTAACTTCAGTTTCGGAACTCCCTAGTACTGAAGATGTAACCTGTAACATCTGCGAAGTTTAGGCGCATCAACTACCCGGCAGCCAAACACTAGCAAATATTAAACAAGTAATTCTGGTCAGAATTATAACGTATTCAATCCCATTTTAATTGGAAAATATCCCACTGACATGTTATGAAAATCTTCATTTCGGAAGAATGAAATTGAAAAGTTGTGTTATTGTATTATGACTTGTCAAAAGGTTGCGTATCGCATCACATGCGCCTCCTGCTTGACTTACTTCGATTAACATAATGCAGGCACTTTGGAATACCGAAGAGGATACTGTGAGGAAAGCACCAACTGAGGGACAAGGGATAACGCGAGTTTCCTGTATTTTGCAACGGCTCGTTTAATTTTATAATTGGCTTAAGAGAGCCGCTGTCGCTTGGACTTGTAATTGAAGCCAGTAATATGTTAAAGGAACTGGCATCGCTGATCATTATTACGCAATGTTGACGTCCGTAGCAATGTAATGCGTTTAAATAATTGCAAGCGGGGTGCAATGCAAGTGAGAGGTTGCGTCGTGAGCGTTTAATCGTAGCCGATATTTTCCGCAGGGATCTAGAGAGTAACTACGCTAAACTTGGACCAGATCAGGCAACGGGTTCGAGAATGAATAGAGAGTGGGCAGACACGCTATTTTACATATTATAATTAGCGCACGATCCAGTTCGGACGTGCAACGTTTATGAACGGTTATTGAACGCAACGGTGACGTATCATAATACTCTTCGACAAGATTGCTTATATGTAGCGAAGCTCCGTTAAAATATTGTCACCAAGTACCTGAACATTATTTTACTGAAATCCCCGTTTTACTTCACCTGCAGTTTCACTAAAGCCACCGTTTTAGGCACATCTATTGTACCTGTAATAGTTTTGACATGCCGCTGCAAGTCATTTGGATACAACGTACATCCTCTCGCCTGCCTCTTACGCTTCCAGCATCGTGTACTTCGGTAAGTGTATCGGTTGCATGCCGGCGCATCACGTAGGCAAAAATCATGAAACCGTTTCGCGCAACATTTTTTACACGACTTCCTCTTCCGTTTGTCAGTACAGTTACTAGGCCAAAGGTAAAAAACGCACCACCGCGAGCAGGCAAGAGAGGAGAAGTTAAAGTGGGAGCGATAATTCGTTAAATATCAGAGGAAGTAAAAGGGAAAGGCTGGAGGTGCATTGCATATCGTGGGCCGCCATGGGAGGACTTAAAAACGAAAACGACGTTGAGAAACGGAAGCGTGACGCCAGGCAGCAGGACGAGGTGCAGAAACGTGAGGATTTGGATTTGATACAATTTCGAAAGGTACCATCCTGTTCCTTACACACGCACAGAGAGTAAGGTCGAGGAAACTAGCACGTTGGCCGGCCCTGAGCAGCTCCCCGCAATGTGGGTCGTCGTCTAACTGTTCTACGTACCGTTTCGTCGACTCCATGCTGTCCATTAACCAGATCCAACTTCTTCTCGACGCTCTCTACTTCCACCGCCACCGTCCGCCATCACGCTTACTGTGTTTTTCTTCTATTTCTTCCGCATCTTCCGTGCTTCGCAGTCATCATCTTTTTCGCTGCGTCCGTTTAATGCCGCGGATTCCCTAATTTGTCGATTGTTCTCGGCGCACGATGGGTAGCATGCTACTTCGATGACGCTTTCTGCCGATGCACGGCTGCCCGGTAAGATTCCGGGTGCCGGGCCCTTGGCGTTGAATCTGTTAAGTCTTAACCAGTTGGCTGTTTTGACTATACGCGTCATTGAGAAATGGTAATATTTTGTGTTACGACGAGTTCACTTGTTATGCGTAAAAAGTAGTTGCGGGTCGCTGTTTAAATTGCAATGTCGGTGAAAGCTAAAATATATTCGTAAATTTTCGGATGTTTTAAATATTTGGAGGTGAAGACAAAATATAAAAAAACTACGTATGCTGCAGTCATTTGTTATAAGACTTTTTAACAAACTTTAACAAGCAACTTCATTTCAACTTTTACAACACATTTTAGGTACTCACTTTTCAAAGAGGTCGCAACAGCTAACTGGTTAAATAGTCGCCGGCCTGCCACATTATCTTTGACGGTTCGCAGTGCAATTAGACTATTCTACGGAATTTCCTCTGCCGCCCAAATACTTTTTCCTTGCCGACAAAGTTCTCCAGGCATATTCATAAACATCTTCCTTGGCCTTGAGTTTGTTTCTCTCTCGGTCATGAGATTCTTCTTATCCTACGTGTTGCCATGTTACCACCTTGTTCTCCATACTTTCCATCTTCCCCTCCATCTACCCGTTCGCTTGCTGCTGCCTTGCTCTTCTTCCACCTCTTCGTCTTCGTGCCATCGCATCGGCGTTGGTCTTTCTCAGTCGACGTACGACCTTCTGTTGAAGCTACACCAGTTAGTTCGGTGAACTCGTAGGAGATTTCATCCTTCAACGCGTGTGTTGCTATAGTCGGACACTTAGCTCCTTCGTTTTCCCCTCGGTCGACGTTGAAGATTCGACGACGGATCCATCGAGTTTCCTCGTTCATTCATGGACCGCGGGCGAATGGTTGGAATCACTTGTTGCTGAGGACGTTGAGAGAACGTCGGCACGTTGAGCTGTATAAATCGTGGTAATTTGAACCTTCTTATTTTGTGCAGTAGTTTGTACAATGATGATGTAGAATTATGTTGAAATAATGTCGGTATATTGAGCTGTATAAATTGTGGTAATTTGAAGCCTTTTATTTTTGGAAATGGTTGCACATATCATATGCACTGTCTTATGGAAGGTGCAGTAGTTTGTACAACGATGACGTAGAATTATGTTGAAATGACGTCGGTATGTTAAGTTGTATAAATTGTGGTAATTGAGATCTATTTATTTTTGGAAAGTGATACACGTATCGTATGCACTTTGGTGTAAGCCGTACAGTAGTTTGCACAATGATAAAGTAGACTTACTAGGGGTAGTAGATTGCTGGGAATTGAGCAGAGGGTACCTCTTGTGTCAGAAACCATTGTTTGGAAAATTTCAAATGTTTTTGAAGGACTATTACAGCTATCGTAGTGTAGTATAAAACGTATGATGATTTGTACCGTAATGATATAGAAAATAATTACAAAAAAGTGATCTTGAATTTTTCGAACGAATATATTGCAGTTTTGCAATTATTTTATTGAGTTATTGAAAGTAAGAACTTATAAAAAGTTTGTTGATGATAAACTATAGTGATTAATATGTTTATGTGAGAAGAGCACTTACTTTAGTACATCCACGTTAATAATATTAAAATGAACTATTACCATCAGAGTGTCGTCAAAGTATTAACAGACCTAAATGGTATACGAATTTATAGTAACGCGGCTGAAACGATTAATCACAATTGGGATGTTCAATTAAACCATCACTTACTCCCATGAATCTACCTTTCACTCAAGTTTCATACCACTTACAGAGTTTCCTCTACATTGCACTTCTGGACAAAATCACTTTACGATCAAACCCATGCATCACTAAATAACCGAATCATCCAAGAACTATTTGACTAAGCATTTACACCTAGTGCACCATACTGTTGTCATTGTTACTTCTAACAATGGACAACGTAACCGTAACATCTAAATGTGCGAAAGGCGTACTCATCGTTGAAAGACGAGGTCAAAAAACTCATTTCTTTATCTCACCCAAGACACCACGGTCATGGCATTCGGTCAACACTTCTCACGGAAAGGAAGTCGGGTGAATCATGATCCAACGTATCCGAAACAGCTTGTCGAGGACGAAAACCGAAACAGGTCCCCGATGTAGGTCATCATTCCGTCCGACAATGGTACACGTTCGCTCGGGCACCATTACCATTCACTGACGACGAGTCAGGAAGCGTCTAGGAGGCGGTCATGGTCACAATCGTGACAATGAATTAGTGGGCAGTCCGATCAAGACCTTGGCCCGTTTCAAAGACCTCCTCTTCGAACTCGTTCGGACCGACCAAATTAACTGTAGGCTACCTCTTTCCTACCTACGCATCTATATCAGTTCGTTGACTCGTGACACACTCTCCGTCATTTACGTACTGATAAATAATCCTATATGCGACAAAACCCGAAGCCTTTTTGTTGGTTGCTTGGCTTTTATCAAGACTAGATGCACGAGCGCAATTATAGAATGTGACGATTATTTTCCGGTAACTTTTGTTTAATAAAAGTGAAGCCTTTTTGTTGGTTGCTTGGCTTTTATCAAGACTAGATGCACGAGCGGAATTATAGAATGTAACGATTATTTTCCGGTAACTTTTGCTTAAATAAAACTGAAGCCTTTTTGTTGGCTGCTTGGCTTTTATCGATACTAGATGCACGGCGAGTTTTCCCGACGTTTATTAATGGAATGACACAGATGTAGATCGAAATTCATTTCCGCTTCAGGCTTCTAATTTTCAGTGACTGTGTGTCATGCGCCTACATATTCCTCCGGATAATGATATAGTGTTAAAGTCACTCTATGCTCTACATCTTTCAAAACCACCAGGAAGTCTATATAAAAATTGAATTCTACAGTACAAACTGTGTTATGCGTTGAGCTGATTAAAGACTCACAATGGCACACGGATTTTCTACTACCGATGCATTTCCAAACAACTAACAACACGGCTTCAATTTTTTCGAATACATTAAACAAAACGTTTCTTTACTACCACACGAATTTCCCTGTCGGAATTTGTCGAAGATTGTTCTTTGACTTTATAATTAATATTGACATTTTACCTACGACTACGCGATTGATGTCAATCTGCGCTTGACACTTTTGGATCTTTAATTACAATAATGATGAACACGCAAATTACGCTTCGTCAGAGGACCGGTTAAGAAAAAGTTGTACGAAATCGTGGGACATATCAGAAGTGATTGTCTCATAGTGCGGTAAAAAACGTTTCCAGTATCTCTTCTTGCATTCGCTGCAGCATCGGAAGGCCGCACGAAAGTGCGAGTAACGAAGTGCTAATGCCAAATATGGGGATCAAGGCTGCGTTGTAACCTCGGCAAACCATGTAGAATGCTATGAGACAGTAATGAAAGAGAAGAGGAGCAGAGAGAAAGAAAGAAGAAAGCAGAAAGGCGGGAAAATCAGAAACCCGTTACCTGACGGAACGTAATTTCATTCTGTGCAATCCGCAAGTACGTTTGTGCTAATTACATTCAAATAACGATACCACCGGATTCCGCATTCATTATCATCGAATCGCTGCTAAGTATTTCGAATGCGGTCTCAACTATTTTCGTTTCACAGTCGTTGGCGTCGCGCATGGCATATAACGATGTTTCATTGAATGCATAATGAAATGCGCCCTAAAATCAAAATAACATAATGTTGCATTCAGGTACATCATTTAAAAGCCATCATAAGCGTCACGTTTCACATTGCTGAATTGTCTGCGATGCCACTTTACCGAAATTATTTATCAGCCATGCCAATATGGTAAAATACGCTCATACCTTCCCGCAAGTGGGACACAGTAATATCGTTAAAACTAATGAGCAACAAATACCATAAAGTGGCATACTTGAGATGCCGCGAATGTTTCCATGTCACACGAGCAACCGTCAGGAAACGTCGCTGTGCCACTTTTTGGCCAAACGCTCGGACGTAATAAAATAACGTACGCGTGAGAATATAACGACGACGCGTTTACAGTAACATCGTTAGCGGTACGATGACAAATCCGGTGGGCGTATAACGTAAAGCGGCTGCACGATGTACATACTCATGCGGACATGTTCGACGATCCGTGACCATGCCCAGCAATGGGACCAAATGTGGGTCACGAAGGACAGAACGGGTACTTCCTCTTCCACTCTTCGTATTTGCCTTCGGTCGTGCCCGATTAGCTCGGAACATCAATGATGTCTATTTGCTAGCAAAAACGCTTCGCCGTTTTCTACGGTTCGGGGATACAGTTACGAGCAGGAGATCCTTTCGATCTACGTCTTCGCTACCTGTTTAGACTTCCGCACGTATTTGCCGTGTCATTGTGAATTCGTATTTTGGGCGGGGACGATTGTCTGTCGGGTCAGCCCTAAACCAATTGTATGCGTTCAGCTGTCACATGGTGCTTGATTTCTTCCTGTATTTGTACAATTCATTCTTCAATAGACACGTGAATGCGTCACATAGTGGTTTAAAGATCCTTTCTTACCTTAGTTCGGCCGACATCCATGCTTGTCAAAGTTACATACTTATTGATTTTTTTAGTGATCGCTTTCCTGATTGTGTATTTGTACAATTCATTTTTCAATAGGCGCGTGAATATGTTACGAAGTAGTTTAAAAATCGTTTCTTAGCTCATCTCTACTGACACCCACACTTGTTAAAGTTACATACTTAATGGTTTTTAGTGATTTTGTTTTTCTGATCTGGTATCTGCACAATTCATTTTTTAATAGGCACGTCAATGTGTTATAAAGTGATTTAAAGATCCTTTTTACCTCACTTATTCCACCTTATTCTTTTTAGTGATTTCCGCCAAAGATGCAGCGTATAGTATGGCGACTGCTAATCGTGGCCTTGGTTGTTGGATGTGGCTCGTGCGAGTACATGATGGGCGGTTACTTGGACAACAGTGAGCCGACGAAATCTCGGTTGGAAACTTTAGAACCGTTTTCTGCTCTGGCGAGGACCGCTCAACTGGCTGGCCTTGACCTGGATCTGGACGCTGACGAAAGTAGCATTGTATCAACATCATCGAGTGACACTGACGATGCCGACGAGGACAACGAAGGTCTGCGCTATGCAATTCCATTCCCGTTTGCGTTCAATGGCGGAAAACCTTTTTCGCTGGAGAAAGATCCGATAACCGGGAAGATCGACTTTGAGAAGGCACCTGTTAACGCTCTTAATTACACCGACCGTTATCAGGAGAATGCATATGCAGAGAGGGAGGAGAGCGAGAATCCTGGGAACAACGATCCGGAAACGTACATACAGAAGAAGAAAGTCGAGAACGAAGATATCAGTCCGAACGAGATCAATCCGTACTCGCCAAATTTCCATGACTTCCTCAATCTGCCTGTTCATTATTCATCCGACAAGTACGGCAAGGACAAGTATCCGCTGATATCGAGCTCGTACGCCAACACCAAAGTGCAGAGTGGCTCGAACAGCTATAGTACGAACAATCATCGCCCATACCATCGTGAGACGACTCTCTATTATCCGACAAGAAAGACCTCGTATAAGAGTTCCGCAACAGTGACTACCCAGAAGGCGAGAACCACTACGACGCCGACGACTACTACTACTAAGAGGATACCGCCTACTCCTGCCGTAACACCTAGAACTACTGTGACCAGTACCACTACTACGACTACTACTCCTAAACCAACGCAGCGGACGACGTTTGCTTCCACGCGACCTCCTGCTATCACCACTTGGAAGCCTGCGACAACCAGTTCGAGTACCAGTACCAGTACCACCAGTACTACTACGACTACAACCGCGAAATACGATAACAACGATTATGAGGGTATGCTTCCGATAGAAAAGCTGCAAACGTCTGTCTACAATGCGCATCAGGGACCCAGCAACCCGGCGGTTCATAGAGAAGAGTTCCAGGTTAGACCCGACGCGGGTCATGATGACGATTACGATGGCTATGAAGATTACGACGGTCAGGCTGAAGTCATGGAGCACGACTACTTGCCCATGAAAGATATCCTCAAGGAAACGACCGCCAAGCCAGAAATCCAACGCACCAGCGTCCACTATGGTGACAAGCAGAGTACTACTAAGGTACCTGAGAAAATGAGCAGCACAACAGTTACCGAATCAACCAGCACGCCGAGTACGACGACGACGACGACGACGACTACGACAACGTCGCCACTTCTACTGCACACTGTGAATTATCAGGACAACGTCTTCTCGGCAAATCCTCTACCACTGCAAGTTCTGCCGCATCGGACCGTGACTTCTATGCCTCTGGCCGACGATAACAGAGACTCATTACCGCACGATAACGTCCTCGATGCCAGCTTAGGTTACAGACCTGTGCAAATTTTGCCTCCTCGCAGACCGGTTGACGGCTTCGTCCTTGAGAGCACCAGCAACATCGTCATACCACCTGGACAGGACACGGTGTCGTTCGTTCTGGGAAACCGACAGAATGTCGAGGATGGGTACTACTCACCTGGTCTGGCGATCGGTGAGAGTCCATATGGAAGTTTGGCGGAAATTGATCCCTCGTTCAAACCTGTGTACAACGTAGCTGTACAAACCGGCGAACATGCACACCAGCCGGAAACACAGGTCGGTTATGAGGGTCAGGTACCGACGCACGATCGTCGTGGAACAGTGGGGGTGCCGTCTGTAGTGGCGGATCCTACGTTTGGTTATCAGAATTGGTGGCCACCGGCGTCGACTCCTCTCAAGGTGTCGAATGATATCGGCTCGTCGAAGATCGAACCGCCGACTTTCGTTCAAGATGTCCTCATGAAGCAGCTGGATAAGAATGAGCATAAGGCTACGGGATACGTTGTGTTCCCGGATTTGGAAAACGAGCGGGAAGTAGATAGGCATGTGATAATAGTGAACGAGGCTAATGACACTGTTCGGGAGATTCCAGCTTCTACCGTTGCGACTCCCGTAACGACGAGCGTGACGACGACGATGAAGCCTCGGGTTGAGCCGATGAATAATGACAATCTTCCGCAGCTTGCTGAGAGTCTGACGCCGCCGGCGGAAAGACCGCGGCCGCCATATTATTATCACTATCAGCACGTTGGAGTGCCGAGACCGAATAATAACAGGGAATACACGAAGCCTAGACTCCCGCTGCCGCCACGTGGAATACCGCCATACGAGGTAAGTATTTGCATAAAGCAGATCATTTCCTGAGTCGCATGCGTGACTTCTATAAATACGGGGACGGTCCGGGTCAGTGTTTGAAGGCAAAATCCAGTTAACTGATATATTTAACGAGTATACCTGCGCATAAATTACCTCGGCCTTGGCAAGTGGTTGTTGGAGGTATTGTCTATCAGGCTGATGTTCTAAAATCTAGTTAAAACAGATAGCGTCCAAGTGATTGATATCGTATAGTAATTTGGTTGTTAAATATTTTTAATTTTGGTGATACCTTGCTGGTAATGAACGGGTATTTCGTTATTCTCGGCATTGGCTTGATCGGAAAAGAACACGAAGGTATACCTCAGTTTCTACAAATATGGGGACTGTCTTGGTCGGTCTTTGAAGGTAAATAGCGGCGAATATGTGGCAAGTGCAAAATCTGATGTACGCAGATATTCGTGGTATCTGAAATTGAAGTAACAGAATTGTAAGCTATTCGGTTCCTCTTATCTTATCCACTTCGCTGATAGACAATACTAAACGTTCAATTACTGGTTTCTCGAAAATTTATAAATATGAGTATTTTAGCATATAAACCCGCAATACCAAGATACCTTAACCGCTCGTTTTGCATTTCGCCAGGGTTCGTTCACCAACGGCAAGCCAGCCCTGCCTCATCCCGACTCGCTGAACATCAGGAGACGTCCGTTCAACCCCGACACCAAGCTACCGAATATCCTACCGCAGTTCCGTCCAAACGCCAAAGCTTCCCACGGCCACCGCGGTCCCGAAAACATCGGGACACTAGCTGCAGCCGCTCAACCACCGTTTTCAACCAGAGTCCGTCAGCCAGCACCACCCGTTCATCACCCACCGCCTTCACGCAGACCCTTTCCGCCTCCCTTGTCTCACCTTCAACGTCTCAATCCGCCACCTCCTCCAATACACGCTCTCCGCCTAACCGGCGCACCCACCGCGAAAGTCGACAACATCCTTCCACCCTTGCAGTCAGAACTCGATCCAAAGCGCTTTCGTCTTCCTTCCGGTCGCGACAACGGCGACGACGTCGCGAAGTCCGCAACGCACCCTCAGCAAAAATTGCGACAAGACGACGCAGAAGACAGCGAGCGCTACTCCGAAGAACCCCCGCAACTTCCACCTCGCCCGCCGCTGTTTCCAAAGCGACGCACAGCCGATCCCCCGCGCGTCGCGACGCTTCAGATGATTCAGCAGCGTGGCGAGCCCGAAGAAGAGGTTGACGGTGTGACCTTGGCGAAGGACATCATCGAAGCCGAGAGTCCAGAGGCGAACGGCTTCCGTAATGCTATCGTTGACTCCCCGGTATACGTCGTCTACCCCGTGAACTCGGCGGTTAATATACGTTCCGACGATTTCCGGGATAAAGACGAGACGGTCGTTGTTGGCACGCGCGGACCCCAACGTCCACTTCCGCCGGATACATTGCTGCAGGACGAGGAGTTTGACAAGCTTGACGGCAACGGTTCTCCGCCGAATCCGCTTGACAGACGTGTCGACACGTTGGCTCTTGGCACGGCAACTGACAGAAGAAGCGACGAACCGCTGATCAGCGCCGGCGACAGGCCCCTGGCCGAACATCCGTACCCCATTAAACTCGATGGCGACGCGTTGGTCTACGGTGGATCCCGGGAGACGCCGCTTCTGGTGCCTAGCGAACAGCGCGAGAACGTGGCGGTTGACAAGAACTTCGACGGAGACGGCGTGACGAGTGTAAACGTTATACCGTATCTGCAGGATTTCGTGCCGTTCCCGGCGCGTAAGAGTCAAAACGCTATTTCCGCGACGCTGCATCGCGCGCCGTCATCGACGCCGATAGCTTACGTTTACACGCCGAGTGCGCAAATCGCGCATCGGCTGGACGAGGATGTGTCGCGACTGGAGGATAAGAAGGACGAGAGGCCGATATTGCTGCCGTCGCAGCAACCGTCGAGTTCCTCGAGCTCGGCGCCTTCGCCGCAGAATTTCATGGCGCCGTTCGTGGCCAGTGTGAACGCGGAGGCGCCTGCGAAGAATGGATGGAGTGTGGTGGTCGTCGAGCCGAGTATTGATAGGTCGTCTTCGGTGACGCAGGAGGAGCAGGATGAGAGTTCGGCAGTGAACGGCAACAATGAGGGGCAGACTGAAAAGAGCGAGTTTGATTTAGACAACTTTAAGCCGCAGCTGTTTGGTGGGTTCAAGCCGATATATGAGTTTCCGTCGGAGGATACCGAGCAGGTGGATCGCAGGCAGGCGAGTACAGTGGATTTAGAGGCTCCGAGACATGGGTTGAATGAGAGTGCGTTGGCGGCGGCTTGATGTCCAGGGAGGGCGTAGAGAGAAATTAAGATTAGAACGAGCTATAGGCGCTGGTGTGTGTTCACTGCCGGGTGCTGACGCTCGACGTTCCGTTTGACATTTTTGTACGGTTTGCTACGGTGGCTTTTATTTGCGCGGCCTGATTCGGCGCTGTCGCTGCAAACGAAAAGAAAGTGCGAAGTGGAACGTTCACAAGGTTACAACTATGCTCCTGTGCATATGTATTTGTATGCTGGCATCTATAAATGTATACGTGGGTAGTTATGCATATACATATGTACATATGCGTGCATATACGTATTTTTTGGTATCGTGCGTGGGTCTGTTGAGGATGCAGTTGTATAGTTTTGCGAAGCATAGGTGACGTCGCTTGAATTTGACAACTGTGTGCCCTTTTAACGATATGGATAAACGATATGTATAACATGTGAGAGAGCATATGATTTGTATAGAGTAATATTTTATTTCACTTATCGTACAAAGTCCTATTTATTGATTTTTATTTAATAAGTTATTGATTAACCTCATTTGAAAATGATATATAAAGTGGATATGCCTGTAGGTAAAGTTTATGTTGAACATACTTGTTTCAGTTAGCTAAACTGCTTTATATGGGATATTCGGAAATATTTGATATGTTCATTAAACTTTGTCTTACCGCATAATAATATTTATCTTATCAAATGCATAATGCAGAATAAATGATTCGTAGTATGCAAGATATGTATGAAATATGATAATCAGTACATTTGTTCGTATATATAATAGCTATTCTCTTTACGTTATATTATATACAAATGTACTAGATTCACCGCGGAATTCTTTAGAACGTAATACTGCAGTTACGTAAATCTAGTAGATACGAAAGATCTTTGTCCTTAAGTAGGAAGACTGAGAATCATTGGAATCGATGTTGAACGAGTCATATCATGTACTTATTATGCTTGTAACAAGAGCTAATAAAGGTTTCGCTCTGTTTGTCGCTGACGCAGTTTCATTCTGCGCCATTGCGTGGCGTACCGAATTCTTCTCGCAATCAAAATGTACCATGTTCTTCAAAATTCGTATATAAACTGAATAAATCTTCGCGTATGCGTTTACCGCGAAAAATAACAGAACCCAATTACTACCCTTTTGCCTCTGGCAGTGCATTTTTATGCGATCCTATATCAGACTTTATATAATTCGTTCTGAAAATATATAAAAATATAATGCTGAGTAAGGCATACGTCAGCTGCGTACGTTTCACCTGCTTCCAAACAATCGGAGATCCAGCTTTAAAACGACGTCTCCTTTCTCAACCTCGTGCAGTTTGATTCGTTTCTGAATCGGTCCACACGAGTCTTTGCTGTCTCGCATTATGTCCGCCACTCTTATTTCGGCGCGGCCGAGAAATTCTGCAAATAAAATGTTCGAAGATGCCTTTGCAGTATAGCCCAACGATATCATGATCGTATTAAATGGATCGCTTACCATCAGGACTGTAGTAGCCTTTGTCGAATACGGTGATACACAAAGTATCCTCCAGAAGATCCTTCACCTGAAACTGCATAGAAGCGTCCCACAGAGGACAGTCGGTTCCTGACACGACACTGGTCCTTTCCTCTTGAGAACCCATCGATACTTTGCAGAATGCATTGCACTTCCCTGAAAGTAACTCAATTTTGTATGGTGATTCATCGGTGTCGAGAGATAAACTTAAACGTGCATAAATGTTAGTAAATCGTACGGCATGTCAATGCTACAGAGCGGAAGAGTGTAGAATAGAGTTCCAAATTTTTAGGGCTACGTGTAATTGCTTAGTAACGCGTGTACTTGAATATCTGCAGTTAATCACAAAGAGCGTTATTTGCCATATAGTGGGTTATTGTTAAATCGCTGTGTGAAGAGGCTCAAAGCTATAAATAATCTAGGAGTCAACAGCAAAGCGTTTAACACGTGCAAATACCATGAGCAGAAAATAAATCACAGCGCTAGTCGCAAATATATAGTCTACCTATCTCTTTACGTGCATGCAAAAGCTTTGATCTCAGTTTAATATTCCAGAACTACCTGTTCCACTAATACGACCAGTTTCGCTGAACGGCACATTGTTATTTCCGTCAAATAAATGAAAACAACATAAGACGCTAATCAATTCATAGTAGTATCCGAAGAACAGTGAATAACCGGCAGCGCAAAGCTTTACCTGCTCTAACCATGATCATATCTTCAGCTTGCACCACAACTAGTCGTAGATAGCCCTGTGGAGGTCTTCTGCGAACTACAAGTCATGCAATTTGTTCTGTTAGCTAGACAGACTACGTGCTGTTAAAAGTGTATGAAATAATTATTATATCCTGAAAAGCATCAGTCAACGTTCGAGCTCCTGTAATAGTTTATCGTGCACAAAGAGGGCAGTGAGCAGATTGGGCAGCAGGCAAAGAAAGTGTTCAAGCGTCATATAGGCCTACACAAACTACACAAGCTCCGTTCTCATGAGGCTTACCAGATTGCATCTTTAAGTTGAAACCTTCGAATACCGTAACAAGTATGCGTCCGCACGCTCCGAACTGTGCTTGCTCTGCTCGTCCATGTACGCATTGCAACACATTATTTTGCACGTCAGTTATATCGCAACGGACGAATTATTTACACAATCGCAGGGATACGGTAGGGTTCGAGTAATGATAAAAAAAACGGTGAGACATTAGTATTAGTGGCTACGTTTACCTTACCGGCAATGACTGGTCGGGGACGTGTAACGGTGGGAGTAATAAACGTAAAACACGATGCTAAATTGGCAAAGACCGTAGAAACGGAACTCACTCGATCGTTGCCTTTGCAAGCGAGTCTTTTCATTCTCCATGAACCTTCGCCGCGCCTCCGTAATTCTCTTGCTCCATAACGAGCACTCGCTCGTCGACGGTGCCAAGAGTATTATCGGCTTTTTCAAATCCCGCAACCTGAGTATTTTAGACGAATTCTCAAGCGACTCGGCGATGCCGCTACTTCCATCAGAGTCGGACGTTCCTAATAGTGACAATTCATTAAGAAATATCGGCTGCAAGACAAAAACATTGCTTTTCGTTAAGGTAGCGCTTTATGTTATGGATCTCGTTAAAGCATCCGCTGTCGGCGTTTAGCGTTCACGTGGATGTTTGCGTCGGTGTACCTTTCTGTACATTTTGAACTTGTGATTCTCGCTACGTTCGAACGAAAACTGCTGGCCGCTGGGCAACGATTTGGTCGGCTGGACGAATAACAGAAAGTCGTTTGTCAAAAATCCAACAAGTTCCTTGCCGCTCTTTGCCTAAAACAGTCCATTTTCACTTCTTGCCTTGCACTTGGCGTTAGTAAAGAATTTAAGTGCAATAACGGCGATGGTAAGAAAGGGATTTGTTCTAATACGTTTCCACCATCATTTATTTCGGTCCTTATGAATATGATAATGGCTAACATAATATAAAACAAGATTTGTAACATTATGGAAATTAATAAAGACCGAAATATACTAAGGTCGAAACGTATTTGAAGAAAATCCATTCTACCCGGTCCCACCGTCGCAATTATTGCGTATAAATATGTACATTGAACTGATGTCAATACAATTTAGTGCATAGTTTCACGTAAAACAATTTACCTTGTGTAGAATACCGTAATGCAGCAGTTTTCGCGGACCCAACGAATTTGTTAAGGAGTTAAATACAAGCTGCTCCTCTAGTCCGTCGCAAGATACATGGTTTTGTAACCATTCCAATCTGTCGCTATTTTCCTTTTCTCTAACACCTTCGTTTACCTACACATAACATCGCTGAGACCATGGCACACAAGATATTTTACTTCACTAGGATATTTAACGCGTATACCTGCGTACAAAATTCCTCTGCCTTGGCAAGTGCTTCTTGCAAGTATTGTCTATCAGGATGATGCGCAGGTGTATGTTCTAAAATCTAATTCAAACAGATGGCATGCATATGATTGATAGAGTCCAAACAAATGATCATTAAATATTTTCAATTCTGCTGATACCTTGCCAATTATGAGCGGGTATTTTGTTATTCTTTGCATTGGCTTGATGAGAAAAGAACTCAAAGGCATCCCCTTCGTTCGACGATCCTGTTGACACGCATGTGCAACTTCTACAAATTCAGGGACGGTCTCGGTCAGTCTTTGAAGATAAACAGCGGCGGATATTTGGCAACTGCAAAATCTGATGTACGCAGACATTCGTGGTATCTAAAATCGAAGTAACAGAACGAGTGCAAGAAAGATCGTCGTATCATTATTGCGTGCACTTTGCTGCTGTGAGATATTTACGTTCTCGCACAAAATGTCTCCTATCATTCTGACGATCCCTCCTTCGCTATTGTCTCTTCTTATTCTTAAAGTTCTGAAAGCAACAAGTTCAACGTATTACGACGAGATTATTTCTTAAGTTTCTAAAACAGTTATAGCTGGAAGGGAAGAAAATTGCTACCTTAAGAAATTATCGTTACAAGCTATGATGTCCCTCCAATTGACGAAGATTTTATCCACTTCGTCGATGGACAATACTAAACTTTCAATGAGCGGTTTCTCGAAAACCTATAAGTGTCACTATCTTAGTTTTTCAATGCTGGTACGTGCAAACAGCATTTATCGACGGTTAACACTGTTCAATGGAATACCTCGTGTACGAGCCTCATATCTTCTATATACGCTTGTTCAGTCGTAATAAGTTCTTTGATATATTCCTGACGCTTTCTCTCCATTGGATCAAGTCTTTCCATAAGATCTGTCGTCAGGCCACTTGCTACACAAAAAATTACGTTTTTCCTTTTCTCATATACTTTACCGTTTTCTAATCGAGGAGTAAGTTTAACAGAGATCGTGAAACTATTTAGAAAGAAATACTGCTGAGTAAAACATCGTCATAATATACAACATTCAGAGATATCTTAAGAGACACAATGTAGACGGGGGGAAGAACTGCAGACTTCGAAAGTTTGCTCCGCCCTCGTGCAGTAATAATAAAATGGGTAATATGGTGACGTGAAAATCGTGCAATCGTCGTGCTCCACAACAGACAGATACTTTATTCTTTAACTAGCGTTCCTGCGGATGCGTCTGTGTGATTAAGTTATGGATATGTGTACATATGTATAAGAACGATCGTGTATATGTAAGAAGACAAAACGGTATCGTGTAGAAAGTGCGAACAACGGAATCAGTACGAAATATACAGTAATTGTATGTTGCCCACACTTTTACAATGTCCTCTATGGCGAAGTACGTCATGTATGACTGAGATTCACTTATGAGATTTTACATTACACAACAAACAAACAATGTGGATAGTTTGCAAATAGTAACAATCTTAGAGATACAGCGCTACATAAGTAATTAGTCTAAGGATAACCAGTTGCACAACTTGCTTTACATATAATCAACATCATCTCGGATAAAGATTACACACGGGCGCGTCTACAATACTTAATATAAAGCACACAATCCCTCTCGTCGCGGCGACCAGCCGTTCTTATGCACTCGTTCTGCGAAATGACATATAGAACGTGTAAAAGGATCAACGAGTGAATAAATACGCCGGCCTGTTGTGCGCTTTTCTTTCTTTTTTTTTCATTTTTTCAATTGCCGGAACCAGTCGTTCCACCTTTCTGTCCGCACCCGAGTGCGTCAGGACATTGTCAGTGTCATGTCCATATAGTGTCAGGACGTACAACTTGGAAGCGTCCCCTGGAAGCTTCGTGTCTACTCTAGCAATATAGTTAACAGGTTCCCAGCTAGTCTCGTCCTTTATAATGTGTCTCGTGATAGCATAATTACATCGGAATAAAGTGTGCCTGCAGCAAATGTAAAAAGTTTGCCCCGATACCTCAACAATGACTCGCTAGCAACGTGTAATCGCAGTCACTACAGAATATTGTCGTACACTGACATTAAGATATGTCCACACCTATTAAGTAGCTATGTACTCGAAAGTAATGGTCGTTAACATCGTAGCACTCTTAAGTATTAAACGTTACGTTTACGTGAATTATACCTTCTCGAAGCTTTCATCGTGATATTTGCCGTTGCACGGGAACGAATATTGCGGGACGAAACGATGGAAAGACTGGTTTGCTCGATAAAACATCGTCACTCGACAGATTACTCTCGCCAGTTAGCTGTAACATTTTGTTCAACATTGTGAAGGAGTTATTAACATCTTAAGAGTGACCGTTCTTTTCGTTAGGCTCTATCTTAAAAGGCTGCGAAGAAGGAGCGTATCTACGTTTCACCCGCTACGTTACAGTAGGATACAGTCGAGTAAACTTTCCGCCGAATAATAAATAAATAGAAACGAATTATTTTACGTAACGACCTAGTATTGTAAGAGAGCAAAATAATTTCACGTTGTTCCAACAAAGATACTCCTTGTTTCACGATTACTTAACATTAGTCAAAGTACACAGGACGTATAACGTAACAAAGGAAACAGATCCGACGAAAATTCGACGAAGCGCATTTTTGCGTGAGACATAATGTCATGTTCAGTTGAATGCTTTAATAAAATTAAAAAAGGGCAGCTAGCGTGCGATGTACAATGTATTAAAAGTTACTAAAAAATATAAGGCTCCTTCTCCTTTTAGATCAAATCCGAATAGAAAAGTGACTACTGTGGATCTTTGTTTCTTTGCTAAGTTGCTATTGAACCTTTCCTTTCCTTTCGTTTGTAGGCCTTAGCGCGATGAGATTATGATAAGAACCATCTGTATTGCGCACCAAAAGCACAAATTGTTGTTCCTCAAGATTACACCATGTCATGATAGTTTCCGAGAACGTACGCAATATTTGGCTAGGTAAGATACGCAATAGCTAGATCCCGATGTATATCAAATTATGTTACAATTCCTTTTACCTCGGGCACCTTAATACTGTCAGGATCTTTAGCCAAAGTGCAAGCAGTCCACTGAAATTGGTATTATGAGTGTGCAAATTCGATAAGCGGCAACGAGTTCGCAATTACTCGAACTAACAGTAAAACAGTTCAATTTCCCTCCGAATCAAAAGAAATTGCACCAAGAAAGACTCGCGACACCTTGTTAAGCTTATATTACATCGATTAAATTAACCCACGCTATCTGGCAATGCAGTAAATCGCGCAACGGTACGCGACTGTAAAATTTCTAGCGCATGTGTGCACGTCTGTATAAACGAAAATATACACGATTTGATACAACGGAAGTAAGGATAAATATATAAATAATATGTACATGTATATATACATGATGAGTATAAATTTGGCACACTCATTATATGGTCTAAATTTCATGTGTCCGTGATCGGCATCTTCGAGAAAGAAACGTGTGAGTCTGCGGACTAAATTCACTTTGACCGTGAGCCCTCCACCTGCTCTCAATTGAAATAGCTAAAAACAAGCCGTACCGTTTGACAGTCGAATCACATTGCATCGCATCCTGCCTATAAGCGGTGATTCATTGTTCCGGCGGGCAAAGCAAAGACAGGCAACATGTAATTCGCTATAAGAGCATAACAACAAATTTACAATACGCCTCCACATATTGAGATTGATACCTCAGAAACGGGCGAACGTATATGAGTATTCGATAAGCTTTAAGTAACAACAGTCCGATAAACTGTAATATCTCGAAACGATAAATTGCTCATTCTCAGTCTCTTATATATGCAGGCGAAACTGGAATACAGCTGAAGTTTGGTGCACATATCAGGTGGTCGTTAACGGCGTCACGCGTTCGTCTACGTTAATCGTTTACACATCTGTCTTGTGATGCGCGTGAACAATAGTTGCTACGCGGATTACACGCACAACGTCTGTGTCTCGATAATACTTAGGTAGATGACTAATGGTTACAGTGCTCTGGTAGGTCGCTGTAAATGTCTCGATAACAATTCGAATGAAGATGACAACAAGAATACAAGAGGCGCCTCGTATCGGAGGAAAAGGCTTGCGCAATACAGATTCGATAAATTGAGACGAAGAACCAGCTCTGAGTCTCTTAGATTTCTCTGTCATTCTCTTTCGCTCTCGCTTTATTGTCTCCACCGTTGAGAGACTTCTGGCTGTTACACACCGTGATGAGCGTAGGGACTTCTATCATTCTTATTGCACTTCAGATGTTTTTATTTTAGCCTGCAATGCTGCGGTGCTGCTCTGCTATCCTTTATGCTGCATGTTAAGCAGAGGCGAAAGACAACAATTAGTAATGGGAGATACTCATTCTGTGCGGGTGACGTAAATGGATGATGGGTATCTTTGAAAATAGTTGAGCTAGCCGTTGTGAGGTTTCCAAGAGAAGCGTCGTATGTTACGTTGAACGTGCACGAGGTACGTTGGAAATGTCGAATTATTGCGCACAGACAGACTTCGTTCAATGGTCATTATGGGACAAAATGCAAATGTACGACTCCACGAGTGTGTCGTTACTTTAAAAAGAGTGTGTGTGTGTGTGCAGAACTTACGTTCTACTCGACTCGTTAATGTGATACAACTTGAAAAGTATTTAATTGACGAAATGATACTCGGCAAGTTCGTGTAATCGACGTTAGAATGAAACAGCTATCTCAGACGGACAGACGGACGGACGGACAGGCAGGCATGCAGGCAGACAAGCAGGCTATTTTGCAAGTAGAGAGAGAGAGAAACGATTTTCCCATAGACATCCAGTAACCAGAACTATGTCATAGAAGAGGAAGTGATTTCCTGATCGTGCAAAAGTGACAATTCGGTGAAATTAACAGTACCCTAGCACTAGAGACAAACAAACAATCTGACGTGTACATTTGCAAGTAGCGCTGTCTTGCACAATGCCTGTTTGCACTAATATTAAATTCTCACGTGACGATGTGCCACTAATGAAGTATGTGTTTACAAATTACATTGAGCCGTACTATGCGATATATCATTGAAATGCTTGTCTAAAACGCTTTCTATGCAGAACGCGGTTTAGCTTTTGTTCGGTTAAACGTAAACGGTCTCAGGCGTGAACATTATCGACTAAATTACTATTGCAAACGGGTCGGGTATTACATAAATTTACAGTGTACACTCGTAGTTATACTTAAACGTATGATGTCCATAGAGGATCGCTTTATGTACCAAAATGTGTATATTCGTGTATGGATTTTGACGTTATTATTGGGGGATATCGTGAAGTGTAGTAAACAGACAGTTTCACTCAACTATATACATAAAAGTTAAACAATTTTCCGTATCCTTAATATAATTTACACTCAACGGTTGTCCGTCTATCCGTATTTTAAATAATAATGAAGAAAATACCTTCAACATCCGACTGACATATATTTTCTCAAAAATGTCAACGGTCCAAAAAAAAGCTAATATTAATTTACATTCATTCTTACACACGATCGTGTCATCATAATACATGTGCATGCATTTTCTGTCCTTAAGTCGTAATACGTTCTTCGAACAAACATTATCTCTCTGCGTGTAGATCAAGACCGTCGCAGCAACAGAAAAACGTTTGCATTTTGTGTTAGTAAGTATAACAAACGATTCAATAAGATACTTACACATAGGAGACACGTAGTTACTCGGGAAGACCCCAGAAAGTCCGTTCAGTTCGCCTCTCCACCAATCCTTCTCTTCCTTTGAAACTACTTTAATTACGTCACCTTTCTCAAAACTCAACTCGTCGTCATTTTGGGCTCGATACGGATACAATGCCATAACACGTTCTGCAATTAAAAATCGTGCGATTATGTACTGTACCAGCGAACGTCGATGTCCTCACATATGCGTAACTGACTTACCAACGTTGGGATCCGTAGGTGAATCTTGGTATCCATGAGACACAGGTGTGCTGCGATTACTGCTGCTGGTCAATGGTTTGACGTAGGATGCAGGGAACCAACCGATTTGCCTCTTTTTACCTCGTGCCTGCACATTATAGGTTTCAGATTTCCAATCAAGTTATTTCTACTTGTCGATAGTTTTGATATACGCACCTGTAGTTCTCCTTCCCACCATCCACTGTCGGTCTTTTTGCGGATCATTATCAGCTGACCTCTTTGCAAATTCAATTGTTCGGCGCTAGTCGCTTGATATGGAGCGATCACTTGTACGATCTCAGGTTTCCTACCTCTCTGTACGACAGAAACACATAATATAAGAACATTTTCTATTCAAATCTTGGGTGAGGATGAGTAAGGATAAATAAATATTTTAAACTCGTATGGAACGATTCTCATATTTTCGGACAATTCGCATGCAAACCAAGTGAGATAATTATATAGAAAGGCAGACAAATTAAATATGAACATATTTGAACTGTTTGTAAAACGGTCGTATACCTTTTGGTACTGCGATGTTCGATTGTCAGCAATAGCAAAAGCAGCAACGGGACAGTTATATTAGAAAGACATATCAAAACTTTTCTTCCAGGTATAATCCAACAATTATTACTATCTTAAGTATTTTTATAATTTAACTGTTTGCTTTCATTCAGAGTGCACATTTATAAATGAATCAACATATTCATGTTTTATTGCACAATGATTTGGCGGTGTTCATGATAGTAATAATTATTGACTGCGGTGTTCGTTGCTACAGGAAATAGCGTTACGGCTAATGCGTAAATAATTCGTTACCTGCTGTGCAGACATGGCAGCAAAGTCTGGCAATTCTGCCCTATCCTCAGCCGCCGCTCTTTCATCCTCGAGCTGCTCAGCCGTCTTCTCTGTTTGCTAAAGGTACGGATGATACGTGTATCTAGCTTACTGCAATTTCGCATTTTGTCTACGGATATCAACAGGAAGGGAAAAAGCACCTTTCCCTATCAACGCGCAACTAGTATTGAAAGTCAGTCGACTTTTCAACGAACCTTTCGCGCCAACACGATTGTCAGCACTTACCGGTGTTCCTTGTGTCGTTGTTGCCTCGACGGGTTCAATTTTGGCTTCTGCTACTGCTGGAGCTGCCTCAACTTTCGCCTCAGGCACACCAGGCGTGGCAGGTATGCCCTGCTGTGTTACCGTACACACGAATTAGTCACAACAAAAGCGAATTATGTTCATCATTTTTGTGCCTGTTTCAGTTTAATTGCTTCACTGAATTCGGTAGAGTTCAACAAGAATAAGCACAAAAATTATGAACATTGTCACAAAAAAGGGTTGAATTTACAATCAAGTTAGGTCCAATAAAGCAAATTATCGCAAAGACACGTGTTATTACAAAAATGACTTCACGCGATACGTGTTACAAGCGGCAAATTCGAGGTAGTTTTAATAAAATATAAGTTCTGATCTTTATTGATGTAGGGAATTAGTGGGATTATATCGTACGAATATTTCATTAGAGACTTTTGATCGCGTTGTTGGAATATATCATTAGCAATAAAGAATTAATGAAATGTAGTCAAGTTTAAAATGATGGTATACAAAAGACGACAATAAGAAAACAAAGCATTAATAGCACAGCATGATATGAATTACCTGTTCGGGAGCGTCACACTTTTCCACGTAATTAGATGGGAAGATGCCAACACGGTCTCCTATACATCCTGTCCACCAGTCGCCTTCCTTTTTCGTAACAAGTATGACTTCGCCTTGGTTAAAACTAAGATCGCCAGCTTCGTTCGATGCGTATTGGTAAAGTGCTACGTAATATTCTTTTAGACCGTCGGCGAAGCTCTTTTCAGCTGCGGGGACCTCTTTCACATACGATTTCGGGAACCAACCCTTATTACCAATGCTTGATTCCCCATACCACCAATCATTCTGCAGGAATCAATTAGAATTAATTATGAGCGTCTTATTACTTTTTATTTATGGGTTTATAAATTGACTGACGTACCTGCTGTTCGAAAACATTAATCGTTTCGCCTTTATCAAAGGTGAGGTGCTGTTCCGTGACAGGACGATACTGAAACAGTGCGAGACACTGTACATTACAAGCGACGCCCAGTCCCAAAGTCGGAATAATGGCTTCTACCACAGGCGGTTCACCGCCCAGCGATCCAGCGTCGGATACATTTTCGGGAACCTCAGCTATTCCTCTGCAAAAAAATAGTCATTCCAGTCCCATTTGCTCTTTGCTTTAAACATTATCTCAACGCGTATTAAACGTGTATGACTGTCCTTAAATTTGGTAGGAGAAAATATGTGTTTGTGGCTACATACTGGTCAAGATTTCTTTGCCTTCAACAATTAATTTTGAAAACACGAAACTCAATGTTTCGACACATCTGCGTGTCATCTCAGACAGTATATTTTATCAATAGATGACGCGCTTATTTGCAACTTTATTGTAATTGATTTAAATTATAAACACGATCGCTATCGACACGTAAAAGGAATATAAAGCCCGTTTTGGGTCTAAAATGCTAAAGCCCTTTTTGGTTCTAGATCCAAAAGCATTTTTAAGCAAAAGGAGTTTATATTTCTTAAGCACTTAAATAAACTATATTTTATCATGTTATTTCAACATACTCTAAAGTTCTCTTCTCAACACTGTCCTGTTGTATAAAAGCATTATCATTGGCAACGGTGTCCACCGGTTCAACGTAAGACTCTGGGAACCAACCCGTGTGTCCACGAATTTCTCCAGCCATCCATCCTGGCTCAGCATTTTGAACAGGTGGAACCTACAGAGAGTCACAATAATTTGCTTGCACGCATATGGGAAAATATTTGCATGAACGCTCCCGGCCTTACCAGAATAATGTCACCGGGCTGGAAGGATATTTCGTCTTGATTCCTGGCTACAAACTCGTATAAAGCTCTGTACTTCATGACGCCCGGCGTAGGTTCCTCCGTTGGTGCGATTATCGGCGCAGCATTGTCTACTGGCCACGCTGCCTCATTAATAGTATTTTCAGGTTCGCCCCAAGCACTGTCACCCCATGCCGAAGCAGTGTAATCTGTTCCGCCGACGGTCCCACTTGCTGCGCGAAGTTCCAACACTTGCGTTTTCTTATTGTCGAAAGAAATAAACAGCGTTTTGCAGTCGGCAACTAGATTTTTGATTTCCGTCTTGACATCCTCGAGCTGACCATTATTGTTCTCGATATCGGACATCTTGGCGTCGATCTGGTAAAAGAAAATGGTTACAACCCCGTTTTGATGAAGTAAAAAGAGCTGAAGTGACCTAAGAAGAAACGGACCTGTTGTTGCAGATCGGCGATCTTGTCTTTCATTTGCTTCAGAGTTATTTGCTTATTGTCGAACGCCATCTTAATGGCTTCTTGTCCAGCGGCGTCCTGAGCCGCGTTCATTTTGTTCTTAGCCTCGATTCGCGCTTTTTCTTGGCTCAGGGCCAGTAGTCTTTGATTCTGCTCGCGAAGTTTGTTCTTAAGCGCGGACATTTCTTGTAAGAGTGTGTCCCGAGTGGTGCGCATGCCGTCAATTGTCGTCTTGACGCCGGAGACGCCGACACGAGTGTCGCAGATTTTTTGAGATAACTCTTTCACCTTGTCGTTCTGTAATGAAGAAGGATGCAGTGACGAACAATGTGTTCGTAATCAATTTCTGTGTTTTAGCTACCAACCAATGTTCCTAATTCGATAGTTAGTGTCTGATTTTTCGCCTTCAGCTTAAGTAATATGTCTTGTTCTTTTTGCCGTTGCGCCTGGAGTTCTTGTGATTTCTGCCTTTCCCATTCCAATTGTCGTTGTCTCTCCATTTCTCTGAAAGGAGAGAAAGAATTGAGTATTTTTACGCCGATCAGCATATAAAAATGTTCTCCCAGGTTTCGCAAAGATCTTTACGCACTTTCGTGCTGCTTCTCTTTGTTCCTGCGCTCTCTTTCGTTGTTCTTCTTTCTCCTGCTCAATTTCCTTCTGTCTTAACATTTGCTTCTCTATCTCCGCTTGCCTGCGTCTTTCTTGTTCCAGCCTATGTGCAAGAAGAAATATTAACAAAGGTTTACTTATTTGACGGCCTGTTTAGGCCCAATTAATTGTCAAGCAAAATTGTGCTGCACCTTATTTTTTCTTGTTTTTCAGCTTCCTCCCTTTCTTTGCGTTCGCGTTCTTCTTGTTCCTTTCGCTGAATTTCCAATAATGCTTTACGACGGCGTTCCAGTTCTGCTTGGCCTTTCTCAAAGTTTTCTTTTCTTTTATCTTCGAAGGATGTCTGCAGAAATTACGTCGTATTGTGGAATTATATATTCAGTGATACAATGTGAATATTTTTAAAATCTACTAGATTAGATAAGCAGTCGACACTAATGGTTCACAAATATTAACTAAAATATTATAAGTGCTACTGTAAACTCAGTTGATTGATTCTATACAGCCCAACTGAGGTATAATTGTAATTTTTCAGTTACGCCCAATGAAATAGAGCAAGAAATTTATTTGCCATAGAATGCACGTGTATCTATCCCAAATATTTGAGCTACAAAAGATTCACTACTACATTTGCAGAGGCTATAATTTACTCTAAGTTTTAGAAGATGACAAATGTAATTTTACCTGTGGCATGCCGGCAGATGGATCCGCATTTTCCGTTAAACCCGGTGTCTGTGTTAAGCTACTTTGACGTTGGCGTCTAAACGTAGGAGGAATAAGGTCCGGTGGGAGCGCAGTAGGTATTTGTTCGCCAGCTTTCGCCACGTCACATAAATGCATTGCTAACACAAACTCGTCGCAACCCAACCGGCCGTCAGAGTCCATATCTGCTAAAGCCCTACACAGCATTTAGCAAAACAATTGTGCATCGAAATTAGAGTGCAAACTTAATCATTGTTAACCTTACAGTGTATATAAGTATATGTTCTTTTATCCATCGTTTAATCTCCTTTTACACATTCGTTAAACTAATTCATTTATTTGCAGAGGGCACGCGTATAGTGTCAAGACGTCGTATTAATTGCTTCTAAACCTTCAACCTTCTAATTAACTTAATAAGAGTCAGTAGTAAATTGCCTTCATAAACTTTACAATGTACGCAGTGTGGTTTAACCGTTTGAGTGCCAAGCGGCGCGATCGCGCTTCTTCTGTCTGTCCTCAAAACTGCAGCGTAATGACAGTCATGCACAACATTACGGTAACTTTTCAATCTTAGGTAAAAAAGATAAAATTGGAGTAATGTTACACTTTATAGGTCTACATGCTTTTATTTATATAAAAATTGCTGTAATATAACAAGCGCTGTTGGCAAGTTTCGACACGGAATATAACAAGCGCTGCGCCGCTTTTTCGACCGGGAAATGAGAAAGACCCGTGGCACTCAAACGGTTAACACTTTGACCGCCATGGTGGTCATCGGTGACCGGCGCACGGGATTTTACTGAAGATGCAAAATATTCGCAATGGGTAGCAATTATTGTTTTATAAATGCAGTTATTGTTAGAATAGTGACGCGATTCTTTGGTCTCCGATACCTGCACATTATTTACATTTTGCCTAATTCAGTCAAACGCTGTAGTATTTCATAGCATCGCCATTCTAATATAGTAAAATACGCTTGGCAGTCAATGTTTTAATGAACAATTTACATAATACATATATAAGCAAAGTCTAAGTTTCCACCATCAGAAGGCTTCAAAATAACTTGAAATGTTGAAGAACGTATTAAAAGAAAGCATCTTAACGAGCATACCATATTTGTGCCAGCGTTGCCTGCGGCAGCTGTGACTGCACCATAATATTTCTCGCCTGCGGACCCGACAGGAACCCTGAGCGTGTTCTGTCCCACGTATTGAAGAGCTGTGTATACTTCAGTTTCGTTTGATGCGGCACAGCCCATTCGAGAGCATGCGGTGATCCAACGGAATGCTGACTGTGCTGCGAATCTACAGATCCGACTCTGTCTATGCTCGGCGGTCGGGCAGTTGTACTTAGCGGTGTACTCGTTGACACAGGAGTGTGTGGAACTACACCGTTCATTGATACTGCAGTTGCCGTCGACGAAACTAATGGTAGACCTGTACCAGGTGCAGCAGGCACTACGCCAGTACCTTAAAACAAAGATGCACCAGATTAATGTCCTTACCGCTCGTTTTAAATGGTATATTACTTTCAATCTTATTATTAACAATGAATAATGAGAAAAAGCTCTTTTTATAGATCTTATTGAAGCTCTTTAACACGTTGGCTGTCGTGGGGGTCACCGGTGACCGGCGCAAGAGATTTTACTGAAGATGCAAAATATTCGCAATGGGTAGTAATAATTATTTTATAAATGCAGTTATTGTTAGAATAGTGATGCGATTCTTTGGTCTCCAATACTTGTACATTATTTACATTTTGCATAATTCAGTCAAACGCTGTAGTATTTCATAGCATCGCTGTTCTAATACGGCAAAATACGCACGGCAGTCAACGTGTTAATAATATAGTGTGTGTTAGTAGTTATACGCATGGGTTGCAATTTTCGAATTTACCAAATGTGAAAAGTACACCCACACATAACATTACGTTAAGGTACACCTTATTATTGTTTGTACCTGCGGGCATTGATGCCATTGTTGGTACGGTGCTTGTTATTCCTGCCATAGGTGCAAGTATGCCAGTGCACATTGCTTGCATCGGCATCGTTTGGCCCATGCCAAATGCGGCGATAGGAGTTGGATTCGTATTCAGAGGTGCAATTGGAGCAACCGGTGGTACAATCCCTACTTAAAAAAATTTGGTGAATTGTAAACTTACACGCTTTCCTTCACATGGTTGTATACAATCTTTCTACGTACACATCAATTCGGTATTACGTCTACAAGAAAGGCACAAAAGAAGAAACAAAGTAACACATATACTGAGAGTCTCGTTTTAATATGTAAACGCTTCTACCATGTGAATACGTAACCAGTGTTGTATGTTCAGCATTAAAAATAAATTGCATTTATACTATACTCGTGGTTACAGAATCATAGTAAGAATTGGTAAGTAATCGCGGAAATGCGGCGAATGAATTAGGCAATAAGTATTAACATTAATCTGTATTTGTTTACATTAGAACTCAAGTTCACATGCGCGCTTGATTGTTATTTCACACGAAAATCTTTTCATAAGGTAAAGCAACAACTGTCATAGATAAATCCATGGGACAGTACTCTTTTATTTATATATTTTTAATGTATTAAAACGAGACGATCTGTATATGCAGGTTGTTTGTTTTTATATGATATATGATGTAAAGCATGATTCAAAGGTAATTGATGCGTCATTATTAAGCTGTCACAACCACTATTAAATGACAAAAAGGGACATATAATATGAACGGAAAAGAAAGTAGAAAGCTAACAAGAACGATTGCATGAGTTTCGTATTTTTTTCGTTTTGATGTTGAACCTTGAAATGCATGAAAATTTGTTTGCCTCTTCAACGTTGAGTAGCTAAAAATGACTAAAGGTTTAGGCAAACTGACGTTTACAATCATGCACTAATTGCCACAAACTTATAAAATGATAATTAAAACACTGTGGAAACACACGTATTAATAACAATAGCTTAAAACGGATACCTGTCCTGAGTAACACTGATAATAACATTTTTATTAAGGCTTTTCTACCTTCATACGCGGCATTTCAAAAAGCATATTAAGGGACTTGAAATGAATTTATTTGGCCATGAGAAAGTCCAGGTAAAAGTCTATATGTCAGTGGAACAAGTATAGCTATAAACTAGCACAAAAGACTATAAGAAAGGAGCATAAGTCTAACATTCTGCAACTCGCAACCATACTCTCTGTAAAACTTATTCAAAAAGTATACCTTCTGACAACTCAAGATCGAGTAAGTCTGTAAGAAAAAATTAAAATTCGTTGAAGACTGTGCGTCATCATACTCCACGCATTGAATGCACACGAAATTTTACTTCGACTGACGATCGAAATTAAAATTACGGGGTGTTCTTATCATTTCACCGGCAATATGAATTTGTTAAGTTTATGACAGCAGCCGGACAAGGGATTGATGATCTTACCCAAACCGGATGTGGCCATAGGTTGTATTGGCTGGACTGGAGGAATGACGGCTGGAGAAACTGTTGGTGGGCCTTTTACTGGAGAAAGACCAGTTCCAACAGGACTGTTAGGAAACGACGGCGGCGCTGGTTTTGGAGGTGGACCACCGGCGACAGTTGGTGCAAAATTTGTTCCTGCAAATTCATAATGTTCGTTGAACACGAGTAACGCAACAAACGTAACGAATGCAATAAATATGCATTCTTCGGTAAATTCCATTCAATATACGTATAACACAGCCATTCCACTCAATGTCTAAGAAACATTATAGATCAGATACAAAATTACGTTTGATATAATACTAAACCTGAAAAGTAAGTTTATATAATATAGTGACTACCTGTTACAGCAATACATTAATTTGGCAGAAAGTAAATTTGATTAACACTTTGGCTGCCATGGTGGTCACCGGTGACCGGTGCAAAAGTTTTCACTAGAAATGCAAAAAATTCGCAATGAAGCCTATTTGTAATCTTGTCAAAGCAATTGATTTTCAAACGGTGCTTCAATACTTTGGCTTCTAACAACACTGCGGTACCTTAATTTTGCATGATTTAATCATACTCTGCAGTATTTCATCGCATCGCGATTCTAATGTAGCAAAATACGCTTGGCAGTCAAAGTGTAAAAACATAGACTCCAAAAGCATACATCGTCATGCGATCTTAATTGTAAACCGCGATTAATGCGGAGAAGTAGTATCGAAAAAAAAAAAAAAAATTAATAAGCCATAAGTGCGTGCATGTCAAGTCACCAACTGTGTAGAGTACTTAGAATAGTTTTCTATGTATATTTAATACTTTACATTACGAGAAAAAAAAAACAATCAAATAGTAATTTTAATATTGTTAACTCTTTCGTTTCCCTCTGGACATACCAATGTTTGCCGGTGGAGCAGGTCTCTGAGGAGGACTACTACTCCTGGCAGTTGTAGACGTTATGAGTCCTTTATCGCGGCATAAACAGCAGAATGTTATTAAAAAACAGGAAATGGTGTAGATATATACACAATAAAAGGAATTAAGACACAGTATAAAAGTAAACTGTATTGGTGAAACACAATCACCAGGCTACAATAACATAAAACAAGCACATCCACTGTGCATTCCATTTAACTTCAAAAAACTTATTCCAATAGTAATCACCACTGATTATATATTAAAAGGTACGGATTTGTTATTTACTTAAAGAGATATCCATAAAATGTTTGATATACAGTGTAAGCGTGCATTAAACGAACATATTTTCTGCTCCTTCGTAAATCGAAAATTATTGGTTAGCAAAAATGCATTAAACTTATATGGTACGTATATCGTTTCCAAGAACATAATGTTGGTATGATGCAATGTAAACTACACAAGTGGACAGTAATGTAGCGCAATAACGTCTTTCATTTTTGTATATATATGCTGATAGCGCAATCTGCGATATAATTGTCACATAAAAGTATGCAGCAATGCATTACTCACCTTGCAATTTAATAAAAAAAATAATGTTATTTTGAAAAAATATCAAAAGGTTGCTTGCATCAGGCAAAAAGAAAGCTTGCCTGCGTGTAAAAAGAACATAGAGTGTGTCATACATCGACGAACATTCAGAGTTAGTAACATACCCACAGAGGGTGGAGCAGGTCGAGCAGGTGGCTTTGACGTTGTGTGAGTTGTGGCATGTGTACTGGCAGCCACATTCTGTCTACTTTGTCGCGATGCTGTGTGGTATGATGCATAAGTAACATATAGACAAGTGTTGCATAAGGTCAATATGCTCCTTAAACTTTATGTAATGATAAAGGCACATATTGGCAATGGTAGTTGAAAAAGGAATTTGCAATTATACAGACGCCTCGCGGCAAGGATACTGAGCGCGACTTGAATAACCGTGAAATTAGTAATTTCACACAGTGAACATTTTAACTCTGGTCTCAGTTTACATATACCTTGTAATATGCTTTGTTTCATGAATACCATTATATGTCGCTGTTTGGGTTTACGTGATCCACGTGCACTGCCATGTTTCATAATGTGCACCTACTTGTGCATGTATTCAGAACGTTAGAATAGTAAAAATCATTCTTTATTTTACCTGGCAATGTCATCGGAGAGACAGGCCTGATTTGATGTCCAGGCAGCGGCCCATTAGTTGGAGGAGGACCGATTAAAGGACGAGGCGTTGGCGCTGCCACTGGCATTCCACCAAGCAGTGGTTGTGGCGGTGCTTGGCCAGTACCGGTTAAATTAACTAAAGAAGGCATAGTACTTTGTGGATGGATCCCAGGTGCTCCATTTGCTAACCCGACCATGGTATTATCTCCTAAATGAACAGATTTTGCATTAAGATTTTGTATTCTCACTTATAATATGTTTTTTCAGACATAAGAAAAATATTCTGCATTTACCATTAGAGAGGGATTTTAAACTTTGAACTAATGCCATTGGCAATGTCTTTGGTATTTCAAAGCCACGTAGTTTCAGATTAATAAGTTTACAGGCTATACTGAATTCATTTATATCCATCTTCCCATCTGCATCTGTATCTGATAGTGCCCTACAATGTACAAAAACAGTGTTATAACACATATCATGAGTTCTGAAATGTAAGTCTATAGCTTTTATTAAAATATCCACCATATCTGTCCAAGAATAGGTGGTGGAAGCTGGGATCTGAGCAAAAACCCCTTAGCCTGTTCTCCCGTGACAACTCCATTGATCGGTTTCAAGGAATCAAACTGCTCTTGATATCTAGCACGTTCTCTGGGCTGAACCATCCAAGGGTCTACTCCTGTACATAAAATAAATATATTGCATTAATAAATAAGGACAGTGACAAATATTAAAATGCATGATCCGCAAAGTTAGTTTTTCATAAGAGTAGCAACATAACTTCACATTAAATATAAGTATTATATAGAATTAATTGCCATATAGAATCAATTTGCCACACGTTTCAGACCCCAAACGTCGAAAGTCGCATAAAGATCGCAATACAGATTTCTTCGCACTCACGCGTTCATTTACAAAAAAAAACGCCCCACAACAACATTACGCTACTTCATCCACCCCCCAACTTCCGTGACAATGCTACAACGTCCAGAAAAAGCGCAGGCTCAATTCTTCGAATGCAAAACCATTCAGATTCGCTGTCAACGTGACACCCGACTGACAGAGTTGACAAACAATTTTTGCCCTTAAAAAAGCAGGATTCGGCAGCGACGTACCTGGTGTCTGGGGAGTAGCCATTTTCGTCGGATCGCCGGAAACCACGGGGATGTTCCTGGAACAGAAAATCGCGGTGTCTAGCTCGTTTGAGAGTCTTCGCGAAAAGCGCGATAGAACAATGCTTTCAAGGTTAGGTCGTTGTGATCGATGCCGTGCCGTTCTCGTTGGAGTTTCACCTTGCGACAGCAGTATCGTCGGGACGCCCTTAATTTCGTCTTTGAACCCTTCCGGACCGGACCTAATTAATCGAACGTACTGTACACCGTCGGGGAACTTGAAGATTGATCGGACTTTCTAACACACACGTATCGGGCGCTGAGTTTTATATTGCGGCGCGACGTCTACGACAGTGCGACGCTGTACGGCCTCTGTGACTTCGCAGACTTCTTGACGGCAAGTGAAGCGGTATGCATGGTTTTCGCACAGCAACGTCTATCGCCTCTTCCTACGAGACTGGACCGGAAAAATTCGTAAAACGATACCGACGGAACGCAGGTCGGCCCACACTGACCGACGTACGTCACTTTCGCGACCTCGGCAACCCTCGACCATCTTCGGCAACAATCGATAGACTGCACAAATCGCTCTCGGGGGGATTCGGGGATGTTCGGATGGGCCGAAACGAAAATTCAAATTTGGCGGATCATCGCGGACGACGAATGTTGCGTTTTCGAAAGTTTCTATTGATTTGTCTATTTAACTAATAAATGCGAGTTTAATGTGCACAATGCTCGATCGAATTGAGAGTTGTGAGGCTTCGGAATGGAAATCGTACATGGTATGTAGGCATATTTCTGTTTGCATTATCTTGTAGTAAAATGATCTCTCGAAGGAATAAGATTTGATAGGTTATAAATGGCGGCGTCGAAAAAGTGAAATGATTTTTTTTTAATAGATGTTCACGTATCCCGAGATGCAAATTTGGCGGATCATCACGGACGACGAATATTACGTTTTCGAAAGTTTCTATTGATTTGTCTATTTAACTAATAAATGCGAGTTTAATGTGCACAATGCTCGATCGAATTGAGAGTTGTGAGGCTTCGGAATGGAAATCGTACATGGTATGTAGGCATATTTCTGTTTGCATTATCTTGTAGTAAAATGATCTCTCGAAGGAATAAGATTTGATAGGTTATAAACGCCGGCGCCGGAAAACTGAAATTATTTTTTTTCGGTAGATGTTCACCTACCCTAAAATGGAAACGCAAATTTGGCAGATCATCGCGGACGAAGAATATTACGTTTTCGACAGTTTCTATTGATTTGTCTACTTAACTAATAAATGGGAGCTTAATATGCACAATGCTGGATCGAATTGAGAGTTGTGAGGTTTCTGAATGGAAATCCTACATGGTACGTAGGCATATTTCTGCTCGCATTATCTAGTAGTAAAATGATCCCTCGAAGGAATAAGATTTGATAGGTTATAAATGGCGGCGTCGAAAAAGTGAAATGATTTTTTTTTAATAGATGTTCACGTATCCCGAGATGCAAATTTGGCGGATCATCACGGACGACGAATATTACGTTTTCGAAAGTTTCTATTGATTTGTCTATTTAACTAATAAATGCGAGTTTAATGTGCACAATGCTCGGATCGAATTGAGAGTTAATAAATGCGTGAATGTGCTTCGAATGGAGTTGTGAATCGTACATGGTATGTAGGCATATTTCTGTTTGCATTATCTTGTAGTAAAATGATCTCTTGAAGGAATAAGATTTGATAGGTTATAAACGCCGGCGCCGGAAAACTGAAATTATTTTTTTTCTGTAGATGTTCACCTACCCTAAAATGGAAACGCAAATTTGGCAGATCATCGCGGACGAAGAATATTACGTTTTCGACAGTTTCTATTGATTTGTCTACTTAACTAATAAATGGGAGCTTAATATGCACAATGCTGGATCGAATTGAGAGTTGTGAGGTTTCTGAATGGAAATCCTACATGGTACGTAGGCATATTTCTGCTCGCATTATCTAGTAGTAAAATGATCCCTCGAAGGAATAAGATTTGATAGGTTATAAATGGCGGCGTCGAAAAAGTGAAATGATTTTTTTTTAATAGATGTTCACGTATCCCGAGATGCAAATTTGGCGGATCATCACGGACGACGAATATTACGTTTTCGAAAGTTTCTATTGATTTGTCTATTTAACTAATAAATGCGAGTTTAATGTGCACAATGCTCGATCGAATTGAGAGTTGTGAGGCTTCGGAATGGAAATGGTACATGGTATGTAGGCATATTTCTGTTTGCATTATCTTGTAGTAAAATGATCTCTCGAAGGAATAAGATTTGATAGGTTATAAACGCCGGCGCCGGAAAACTGAAATTATTTTTTTTCACAATAAAATGGAAACGCAAATTTGGCAGATCATCGCGGACGAAGAATATTACGTTTTCGAAAGTTTCTATTGATTTGTCTATTTAACTAATAAATGGGAGCTTAATATGCACAATGCTGGATCGAATTGAAAGTTGTGAGGCTTCGGAATGGAAATCGTACATGGTATGTAGGCATATTTCTGTTTGCATTATCTTGTAGTAAAATGATCTCTCGAAGGAATAAGATTTGATAGGTTATAAACGCCGGCGCCGGAAAACTGAAATTATTTTTTTTCAGTAGATGTTCACCTACCCTAAAATGGAAACGCAAATTTGGCAGATCATCGCGGACGAAGAATATTACGTTTTCGAAAGTTTCTATTGATTTGTCTATTTAACTAATAAATGGGAGCTTAATATGCACAATGCTGGATCGAATTGAGAGTTGTGAGGTTTCTGAATGGAAATCCTACATGGTACGTAGGCATATTTCTGCTCGCATTATCTAGTAGTAAAATGATCCCTCGAAGGAATAAGATTTGATAGGTTATAAATGGCGGCGTCGAAAAAGTGAAATGATTTTTTTTTAATAGATGTTCACGTATCCCGAGATGCAAATTTGGCGGATCATTACGGACGACGAATGTTGCGTTTTCGAAAGTTTCTATTGATTTGTCTATTTAACTAATAAATGCGAGTTTAATGTGCACAATGCTCGATCGAATTGAGAGTTGTGAGGTTTCCGAATGGAAATCGTACATGGTATGTAGGCATATTTCTGTTCGCATTATCTAGTAGTAAAATGACCCTCGAAGGAATGATAAGATTTGATAGGTTATAAACGTCGGCGCCGGAAAACTGAAATTATTTTTTTTTAATAGATGTTCACCTATCTCGAAATGGAAAAGCAAATTTGGCGGGTCATTGCAGACGACAAATATTGCAACGTTTTCGAAAGTTTGATACATCGTATTGATTTGCCAATTTAATTAATATATGGGACGTTAATGTATGTGATCCTCGATTGAAACTTGTGGAATTTCTGGACGGAAATCAAGCATGGTACATAGAGATATTTGTGTTCATATTATTTAATAGCAAACTAACCCTCAAAGGACTGATAAAATTTGATAGGTTATAAAGGTCGGCGTCGGAAAAAGGAAATTACTATTTCAAGTTTGGCGGATCATTGCGGACAACGAACATTGCGTTTTATACAGTTTCATACATTGTACTGATTTATCAATTTAATTAGTACATAAGAGCTTAATGAGTTTTCCGAACGGAAATTATACATGGTAGGCATATTTGCGTGTGCATTATCTAGTAGCAAAACGACCCACAAAGGACTGATAAGATTCGACAAGTTATAAAAGTCATCGTCGGAAAACTAAAATTACTTTTTCTAATAGGCCACTACGTGCCGTCTCCTGAAATATTCCTAAAATACATCATATACCAACAATAAGTATTAGTTCTGCCTGATTACACACAGTAAGTTACATGTGCACACGGCACTACACATCTTCCCATTTTTTCAAGTCTCGTAAACGCATTTCGCCCATCGCAGCATCGCCATGGGTTGAAACTCATAGAAATTGTATTAGTTACAGCCTCCGGAATAACAGGCTTACATTATGTCAGAATGACAATTCTATAATGCAGAAACGGTTTCGCCGAAAATGCCCCAAAAGACTCCAACAAATTGAGATTCGCCCGCAACTAATCTCGTACACACACCAGATTGCTGAGACACCCGGCCACAGGTGCCTTCGAAAACATAATCGCCGTGCCCCGTTCTATTACGTGTGAACGTATGGGATGAAGAACTTTGTCCAGTAACGAGTCGTACGAATCATACGAAATTATGTGTGCTCCGTAGTGGTCATGTCCTTGACGGTATATGTTCTGCTGTGCATGCATATACATATGTATACACGACCTGGAAATTGCAAAGCTCCGTTTCGCGGCCAGTTAAGCCCATGCGAACGTTCACACACAGTGTAAGTTTGCGGGAACGTCGTCGTTGCGTTGTAATGGCTAGTATTACTGAAATATGGAGCAACGTACGGTACTCACGGTTACTGGAAAAGAATACATGTTAGTCTCGCCGTGTGCCGAGCACGGAGAGCGAACGATCGGATTGTTTTAGAATTGACCGTACGTGGACGCTCGTTTTCACCGAATATCAGTGACAGTGAGGAACATCTTACGCAGAAATGTGAATGTGGCAGTGACCGTAAATGTTCTCTGTTGGATAGCCTGAATTTCTACGTTGTTCAGTGTATTGTTGTGAATGTCGTCGGTTGAACTTTGGACGTTATTTTTAAGGTGATTGTGAACGCGATGTTCGGTTACTGTGAGGTGAATTAGACAGGGACTGGTTCTGAAGGGCACACGGTGGATAGTGGAAACGAAACTTTGCAACTATGATAACGCGGCATTATTTAGGCGGTCATCGACGCTCGAAGCGTGGAAAATTAATGTGTGGTTCTGGCGTGTAGTCGTTGATATTTAATTGCATAAGACTCTAGGCTCGATCGAAATCCAAGGAAACCGGGAACGACTAAAGGTATGTGTACGTTA
The DNA here is from genome assembly GCA_033815515.1 of Cryptocheilus praepositus. Classification (NCBI taxonomy): domain Eukaryota; kingdom Metazoa; phylum Arthropoda; class Insecta; order Hymenoptera; family Pompilidae; genus Cryptocheilus; species Cryptocheilus praepositus. The sequence goes on along the minus strand of JAWWQZ010000222.1, from coordinate 1,357,367 downwards.
TCAAATTTATCCTAAGCTTGATTTCATCGTACTTGGTGAATACACGCAGTTCGATGCTGTTGGAAACTTTAGGTCCACTCTGATTTTTTTTTACTGAGCGTCAATCTTTTGAATTAATTTGAATATATGTATACGATAACAATGTATTTAATTCACGATTACCGGCTATTTATTTCGCACATTGCTATGCCAACAAGTTATTTAAGACCAATTACTTTGCTTTAAGAAATGCCTGTCGAGAATTATTGTTGTTAGCAACAGGTGCATCGTATATGGAGTCATTAAGCGGATTAAAATTACATCAATGAATCCGTAAGCAAGACGAAGTGACTTTAATCAGCTTTGCGAGATTGTAAATTACCAATAAATAATGAAGAAGTAACATGCGAAGTATACTATTAATCGTCGATTTGCAGCGATTATACTTTGTTATGTTAACAACACATGCATCTATAGATGCACGTGGCACTATACCGCATGAATATATGCTTCATAATGAGAATGTCTCAATTAAGAGAATAGATAAGGATTTGCATTAAATATGACCGATGCGAGATCAACACGGCTTTTAACAATAACCGCAATTGGATATGAATACATTTTATGGAACAATAATTTACGTTCACAACAATGGAATAGTTAAAAAAAGACAACCTGTTATCGCCACTATATTTACGCTGACGTTGGCATTGGAAGTGCGGGCAGCAAAACCACAGGAATGATTCACGTAAATTCCCTCACAACAAACAGAACGTTTGGTCAAGTTAAATACTCGTTAACTAAATATTCTGGCGTGGCGCTACAGTTTTCTCCTAAGCTGCACGGTGAAAGGCTAAAGAAAAGTTCGACGTTAATGAGTGCATCGTCGTAAACGGAGGATAAGTACAAAATCCTGATCAGTCAGAAATTTCAGAAAATATAAAAACTACATGAATAACATCCGCCTGCGGTAGCTTCAGTAATTAGATGATATTATAAAAGGCAACATAAGTACAACAAGACAACATAAAAGTAAGAATAAAAATCAATGCTATGTACACGTATATCACTGTATGCAATAATTACACGATATCATATGAAAGTAACATAGAAAAACTAAGAGTGAAAGTCAATGCTAGCTATACGCATCCGTTGTATTCAATAATTGGACGATACCATAAAGGTAACATACAAATCTAACATCTCAAACGTAAGAATGAAAATCGGTGCTACATATACGAATACCACTGGTTAATAAAAATGACTTGATAACCGCGAGAGGAAATAAGGAAAAACCGCATTATCAACAACAGGAACATACTAATTGCATATAACCACATGGATAATTTTCGGAAACGTGGGAAAACATTCATCATACACTATTTGCAAACTATATAGATGTGGCACTTAAAGCGAGTAGCTCCTTTGAAACTGCGATATGCCTTATCAGTCTCTCAGTGATGTTGTCGCGCAATTACGGCACAGTTACCATTGAGTATGAAGAACTTTAATGCGAGACGATTACGCGTCCAGTCAATGCCAATCGTTTACAGTCGAAGCCCCTATCACGAGAATGCGCCACGATATATAAAATTGCCTTCGTAATAACGTTTCTGCTGTGGGCGCATGCTGCGGTCCGGTTGCGATAATTGAAAGCACATTGCTGATGCAGAATTGTTGTCGGGTCTGTTGTTCCCGTTGTTTTATTACAATTGAAGGAGACATTGCTCATCTACAATTGTTGTCATGTGATACTCTGGTGTTCCCGTGCTTTTAATTAAAATTCACCTAGACATTGTTCATGTGAAAATATTCTCGGATACTGTCTTAATCAAATTTAACAAAGGAACATAAAGAACTAATGTCCCTCAGTACATGTTTGCATTAGATCACGCGCGGCCACTTAGGCATATTTCCATCAACAAGTAAAATCTGAGAGATTCATATAAACTTTGTCAGTAATACTGTAATTATGCTAATTGTGCGACGACTGACGGTCTCACGGTCACGGGGAAAAAATGGGGAACCGTGTAATGAGAATTCAGATTGAAGGAAGCGTTTAACGATATCTTTGCAGTTAATGTTGATTATAGCGTACATGCCATTAAGCACCTACCAAGCAGTGTTTAGGTGACAAAGCAGATAATTATAATGATAGAACTGTCTATTACTTAGGATCGCAATCTGTTCGGCGAAGCAAGACGCATTTTCCTCAGCTTCGGAGTTCTGTTGCTGTGCATGCACACGCTGAATGATTTCTACGCGCACCAGTACGCAACTATTTCTAGTCTCCACTAGATGTTGGAAGAATGTTAGACGAAGCATGCATGCATTCATAATGGCGGATCCATGGCACTTTCGTATGTTGCACAGAAGAAACGTGCATAAATCAGACGACTCTTAATATATATCATAAACGATTAAACTATTAAATGATAACCGAAACAGGTTTAGCGCAGGACGGTGCGTAAAAATACGCACAAAATTGCGATACCCTAAATATGTGGATTATGATTCTGTGCATCACTCATTAGTTCCACACGCCTGAATACTTTTTACCGCATCCGTGAATCATTTCGTGTGATATGAATGATGGTATTAAGAACGTGAGATTGACTGATGTGTATTACCGCGTACAGAAGGTTCGTCGGCAGGTCAAGTACACACATAATGATTAAAACGGAAGCAGAATCTCCATTTTAAACGTGCTGATTTTGCGCTCACGAATCGTTTACTTCTAATAAGAAGATTATCATACAATTTAACGATCGTTGTGTAGAGCGACTTAATGTTTACGTGTTTGCGTTGGCAAGTGTGCGCGTGTACCGGATGATCAGGTTGCTGCTTACATAATATTTTGAGTAACTAGTATTTCCCCCATTCTTTATTAATCATGTATGCGACATATAGAATTTGGAATTAGAACACTGAGGAGGAGACGAATGTGGGATATATATTTGTGTCATTCTATTAGCGAAATGCAGCAAAAATGGCTACAAAATAATAATAGTAGTATCTGTAATTGTGCTCATGAACTCGAAAGATGTAGTATTAACCAATCAATGTCCATTCAATGTAAGACTACAGTAATTCGAAAAATCGTAATGATTGGACAATGGATGAACACATACTTTGTTATTAGCCCTTGTTGTCTAAGACTTATAGTATCTCATTATGGAACTAAATTTTATCACGAATATATGTGTATAATAAAAAAACCCAGTATGTATGGCATTCAGTAGTATGTACAGTTTCAGCTAATCAGAAAGGATCCTGAAACATATTCTCTAAGTAAGGGAGGCTGCTGTACAGTAACAGCTTCTTACTTCGTTCGAATTACAAACTTTGATTGATATTAAACTTGTGAGCATTTTTTTGTACGGAGCGTGAGTAAGTTTTCTAAACATTTCTAGAACTACGACTACTTCTTGTAACCCACTTGCTGTGACCTTGTTCGCGACTCTCTGAATGGAAGAATTATTGATAAGGAACTGATATCGAAACATATAGGTTTGTCCGTTGTATCTTGAAATTGAATTTAACAACAAGAGACCTTGATCGCTGGATCTTGTACCGCAGAGAATTGATTCTGCTGTCCGCTAATGTCGATCTCTCAACATTCGACGTGTCTACCGTGACTATAATTTCATTTCGTTTACTAACAAAAGGTTTTTCATTCAATACCAAAAGACCTTGGTTGCCGTAGCTTGTACCCCGGAGAATTGATTCTGGTGTCCGCTAAAGTCGATCTCTCAACATTCTCATTCCTATCGAAAATATCATTTTCATTAACCACCATATTTCTCGAAGCTCGTATGCATACATTCTCACCACAGCGCAAGGTGTCCGGCAACTTCGCTAAGTCGTAATAAAGTAAAGACGGAAATTATAACATTGATACTGACCTATCTGGCCCAGTTGACCCACGCTAAAGATAACTTAGCTGCCACGTTACTTACTTATCCATACATTACCATCCACGTATCGATTTACGTGTACTTCGCGTACACCTACTCTCTTAACAATCTCGCCGACTCGTCCGCAGAAACTGCAAATGTCGCCGAGCGTACGTCCGAAAGTCGCAGATGTCAACGCCGGGACCTGGTCAATCAATAACTCCCGAAAATCGAGAGTGCCTTGCCGTCCGCCGCTGAGCGTTCTGGCGCCTAATTGTGAGGTAAAATAAAATCCCGTTATCGATAAGTCGCGCAGGGGAGGTACCCGATAATTCTCGCGGTCAGTCGCTTGCCGGTTCGCGCGTCGTAGGCCGCCATCTTCTGTGAAATTCGAGAAGCTGGGCGGCAAGTTGCGCGGGTGCAGCTCCGCTTTCTTCGTCGCCACTCGGGTGGCGTGCTTTTGACGTTTTGCCGTGGACATCGTGCTTTGCCGATTGCTCAGGGCAGGCGAGACGTTCGTGGCATCTCATGACAGAGAACGACTAGCGCGGGCATCCTTCGTGTTCGTAGCTGCGAGAGTATTGAGCCAGGCGACGCATGTACCGCGATACCGTGCGTTACATTTCGTCGGACGCATTATCGATTCAACCCTGGTGCACAGCCGGCCGGCCTTGATTGAGGCGAGCTGCAGTTTCGTCGGAGATAATTGCGCGACTCTTGAGTCCAGATTCCCGCTGCACCGCTCAAGGACGCAGGACGAATAGGCGGAGGATCAACGTGGACTCTCGTGCACACGGGTAATTACGTAGACGGTATATTTTCTGTGAAGACAATCTGGGTCATTGGCACGTCGTACGATGGTCCGATGTGTACGCGTGCGTTCGTGCGGGCGAGTGCGCATGCGCAGACAGATGGGGCACGCGCGCCACATTTTCTGCCGACAGGGATGTAGCTGTACAATCGGCACCCCATCCGACATGCGGACCCGCAGTTTCCTATGTTGGGGGATTTGCGGCTGTGGGTGACGATTTAACCCCTTGCCGTACCATTTAACCATTTGCATCATCGCTCTAAATCCGCAATCTTACTCAAAAATCCGACATGCGCAAGGAAGACTTTTAGTATTTATTCTCATTAGAAATAGTGTTATAGGGTTATTCAAATTATTGTATATTCCTCGTATTTTCCAGAACTATTTTTTCGACTAGTTCCACGTTGAAAAATAATTCGAAAACATCGCGCCTGAACATTCCATTGACGTTAATGGTTACACCACTTACGGCAGTAAAATCATGTAATGTTGGCATACAATTTCGTTTTTCCCATAAAAAATCTCCAGTTCCAATATTTTTTTGCGGACAGGGATGTAGATGTGCGATCGGTGCCTTAGGCTGCGTTCATCCGACATGTAGACTCGCAGTTTTCTATATTGGGGGGTTTGCGGCTGTGGGTGACGATTTAACCCCTTGCCGTACCATTTAACCATTTGCATCATCGCTCTAAATCCGCAATCTTACTCAAAAATCCGATATGCGCAAGGAAGACTTTTAGTATTTATTCTCATTAGAAATAGTGTTATAGGGTTATTCAAATTATTGTATATTCCTCGTATTTTCCAGAACTATTTTTTCGACTAGTTCCACGTTGAAAAATAATTCGAAAACATCGCGCCTGAACATTCCATTGACGTTAATGGTTACACCACTTACGGCAGTAAAATCATGTAATGTTGGCATACAATTTCATTTTTCCCATAAAAAATCTCCAGTTCCAATATTTTTTTGCGGACAGGGATGTAGATGTGCGATCGGTGCCTTAGGCTGCGTTCATCCGACATGTAGACTCGCAGTTTTCTATATTGGGGGGTTTGCGGCTGTGGGTGACGATTTAACCCTTTGCACTCGGACATGTTTCTTCACAAAGTAGCGAATAGCGCAACATTTCGTTTAAAATGGTATAGTTTTGAAAAAAAATACTCTGCTCAAATCATGTTTTGCATACAACTTTGCTGATACATTTATGTTGAAACAAAATTGAAATTTTATAGCCTATTCTTTTCGAATGCGTTATAGTTCATTCACCAATGTGCATTGCGGGTTTATTCAAACACATATCGCAGTGATAACTTGTTTATGATCTTTCACGTGTAATTTTTTCTTTCGACCATTATTCCGAGTATATACAATGTTTATACAGTAACTTGCAGTTTATCGTTCAGCCTATTGCAGGAATATATAGAAGGTTGTTCTTGCAGTCGCTAGAATTCTCCTCTCAGTTTATTGACCACGAATTTACTAAATATTAAATAGCACACAGATGATTAATTCTATCTCATTGCCTTAGCTTGCAACTCCCCGGAAAAATCTTAAGGAAACAAATATTTGAACAAACGTTTTTTGTACACACATTTTCCTCAGTAATAACACGAAGTATCTACGTGTCCCCTCAGAGGGGACAGTCGAGTGCAAAGGGTTAACCCCTTGCCGTATCATATATTCCATTGGCATCATCGAACTAAATCGTACGGCAGTAAAATCATATAATGTTGGCATACAATTTCGTTTTTCCCATGAGAAATCTCCAGTTTCAATATTATCGGGCTGGTCATCGTCATTACTATCTATTAGAGCTATGGCACCTTTACGGTTTAGGGATATTTGCATTTCTATGATTGAATCCGGATCCGAACTGTAAATATTAATTCTTTTAGTGGTTGGACGGGGACGCTAGCTGTCGCGATTATCTGATTTTGCATTTTGCAATGAGTGTCCTATTCTTTTAGGAAGTCGGCGACACAAGAGTAACAGATAAGTGGTGGATTCGTTAAGGCGTTAGAATAATTTTCAATGCCTCGAGATTGACTGTCCGGTGACAAAAAGTAAACGCGTACAAGACGAGAATCTTTAAGGCCGCTAATGCAATTCTTTGGGGAGTAACAGAGAATGACAACTAAATGACAAGCAGAGAATATAGAATTCTATTAAATTAAAATATACTAAACAGTAGTAATCCCGTTGAAGTGTTAAAAGAATTTAAAATGTCTCAAAGTTTACTTTCTCCAGTGACAAAAACTAAACACGTGCAAGATGGAAATCTTAAATGCCGCGAAACCAACTATTTTACAAACCCCGCACTCGATGACACAAGAAGTAACAGAGGGCGCGTAAATGGCAAGATGAGAAACCTAAAATCATGTTACTTCAAGATGTACTAATCAATGGTAAATTCGTTAAAGTGTTAAAATCATTTTAACTGCCTCGAATTTTATTGAGTCCGGTGATAAAGAGTAAACACATGCAAGACGGGAATCTTAAATGCCGCTAACAAGTACATGACGTCATAAAACTTTTATGCGGCTGTTAATTTAGAAACACGATATTTGACGATATATGTACTATTTCCCACGTGATTTCTACAAATCTATTACCCTTACAATAGCGCGATTTTATGTCGAAATAGCTTTTATGTCGCAAGCAACCATTGATGCGCAAAGGCGTTAATCAACGTACATTTTCGCACGTTTAAGACTTGTTTTCCCACACATCACAGAAGTCGCAAACGGAAGTGGATATTCTCAAAGATCGTATCCCTTCTATTGTCATTAAGTTCTTCTCTAAAAAGAACTAATCACGGCCACTTTCACGGACTAACAATACGCACAACCCTCTGTACACCATTTACATCAGCGATCAAATTTGAAGAAAAGCGTGGAAGAAAATAAGATTATGCACTGTTTTCGTTGACGTATGAACTTAAACAATTTTCTTGGTAATAATTCTGGAAAAAACGGTAAGCATAGTGCTCTCCACACTATTTATATCAGGTATCAAATTTGTAGAAAAGCATGGAAGAAACGTTACGTTCTCGTTATCCCACGTCCTTGAAGAATCTCCTCGGCAATGCTGAATTCTGGAATAAGTGTCAGTGCCCGTCCTTGAAAGCGTAGGGACGCTTATGGCAGCGAAGGTCGTCACGCCATTTGAACGCCATGGGGGTTGAGTTTCTAAAAGAAAGCGGTTCCATTGATTCTAAAGACAACTACCCATCGGTGGAAGTAATAAATGCACAACGCCATGTGATCGACTTATATCAGTCATTAAATTTGAAGAAATACGTGGCGGCAACGAACATTCCGTCCTCATTAACGCATGCAGTTAAAGAATCTCCTCGGCAATGATGAATTCTGGCATAAGGGTCGGTGGTCATCCTTGGAAGCACAGGTCGCCATTTGAAAGCCATGGGGGTTGAGTTTGTAAAAGAAAGCGCTTCCATTGATTCTAAAGACAACTACCCATCGGTGGACCCATGGTAATAAATGCACAACGCCATGTGATCGACTTATATCAGTCATTAAATTTGAAGAAATACGTGGCAGCAACGAACATTCCGTCCTCATTAACGCTCGCACTTAAAGAATCTCCTCGGCAATGACGAATTCTGGCATAAGGTTCAGTGGCCGTCCTTGGAAGCGTAGGGTCGCCTGTGGCCGCGAAGGTCGTCGCGCCATTTGACAGCCATGGGGGTCGATACTTTCGAAAAGAAAGCGACCGACATTCTGTTCGCCGGGTAGGAGTCCTGAACGCATATCCTCGGGCAGGCAGGGTGAGAGCAGCGTACTATGCGCCCTTGCAAGGACAGCGGCCTTTTAGGCTTTTAGCCTTTTAGGCTTTCGAGAGTAAGCGGCCGAAGGAACGGCCTGCTGGATGAGGGATTCCAAGGGTCCCCGGGGCGCGGAGGAGGGATGCGTGCGACAGAAGAGGAACGCGCGGATTCTCGACGACTCCCGAACACTTTGCGTTTCTCCTTTTCTCCCTCCTCGCCTGCCGCCCACCCCTTCTTTCTTCTCACCGCCTTAACCCCTCGTTTCGCCTCGCCCAGCCTTCCAGCGCGCCACTACTGTGTTTCTGGCTCGCAGGAAACCAGTCGCGATTTTTCACGCGATGGGAACTAGCAAAGCCGCTCCCTACTATAAATAGCCTTCGAGTTCGCTCTCTTGCACACCGGTCTCGGCCTCCAACGGCGACGAGAGTGGGCTGAAAGGGGGGCAACTATGTCTGGCAGGGAGAAAAACAAATAGAGAACATTGGGAAGGGACGTGGGGTTGGCGGCGGGGGGCGAGAGTGTTGGAATTTTTATGGGAGAAAAAAGATCCTGCATGGCAGCGGCCAATCGAAGAAGAAGACAGTATAGGCCAAGATCGGCGCGCGAGAAGGCAAGGGGGAGGATCGCGGTGGGAAAAAAGTCTACGCTCGTTTTATCGCTCGAAATCTCCTCGTGCTCTCCTCGTCGTCGTCGGTGCGCGCGGACTGCAATGACCATGCAAAAAGTCTCCGTCGCGGGCATTTGATATATACGATGGCGCGGATTTTAATCGCTTTTACTATACGCGGATCGCAACCGGTTGCGCCGACGGGTCTGTTTACTAATGACGCGCGACTTGTGTCCAGCGCATTATTGTTCTCCGCGATTATGTACGGCGGAGAGTGAGAAAACTCGATGATACGTGGGCAGAAATCGTTGACTGGCGTAAATGTGACATGCCTTGTTAATTAATGGAAGTACTTGTGTACTGTGAATCACTGCAACTCTAGCGCTGGACGTTTCGCATCATTTTCTTATTTATTATTCCTGCAATTCTGCACGTTTCTTGATTGTCTGTGAATTTTATTCCCCGATGCACTTAACCGCGAACGATAGTTGGGCTGCAATCATTGACTGGCGTAAATGTTGACATGCCTTGTTAATTAATGGAAGTACTTGTGTACTGTGAATCACTGCAACTCTGGCGCTGGGCGTTTCGCATGATTTTCTTATTTATTATCCCTGCGATTCTGCACGTTTCTTGATTGTCTGTGAATTTTATTCCCCGATGCACTTAACCGCGAACGATAGCTGGGCTGGAATCATTGACTGGCGTCAATGTTGACATACCTTGTTCATTAATGAATGTACTGTGAATTACAGCGACTCGAACACTTGACGTTTCGCACGATTTTCTTGTTTATTATTCGCACGGTTCTGCACGCTTGTTCATTGTACTGTGAATTATATTCCTTGATGCACTTCATCGATAACGATAGCTGGGTAGAAATTGTTGACTGGTGTAAATGTTGACATACGTTGTTCATTAATGCAAGTACTTGCATACAGTGAATCACTCCGGTTTGAACGCTTGACGGTGCGTTTGGTGCGATTTTCTTGTTTGTCTGCACGATTATTGAATATATTGTGAATTTTATTCATCGATGCGGTTAATCGATCACGATAGCTGGCGAGAAATCATTGACTAACGTAAATATTGACATACCTTGTTCATTGATAAAAATATTTGTTCACTGTGAATCACTCAGGTTCGAGAACTTGGCGGTGCGTTTGGCACGATTTTCTTGATGGATCTGCACTATTACTGATTATACTGCAAATTTTATCCGCCGGTGCGCTTATTCGATTACGACAACTGGGTAGAAATCATTGCCTAGCGTAAATACTGACATACCTTGTTCATTAATGAAAATACCTGTTCACTGTGAAACACTGGGACTCGGACGCTCGGCGATGGGTTTAGCACAATTTTCTTGTTGGTTATGCACTATTACCGGTTATACTGTAAATTTTATTCACCGATGCGCTTAATCGATGACGATAGCTGGGCAGAAGTCGGTTTGATAAACGGCACATTCATCGTGCACTTACTCACTGCTGTTCGCACATGATTTATGCATGTAACGTTTTGCAATTGGTAATATGTTTCAATAAGAACATAAAGGCCTGGAATGCATGCCCTTTACAGTCGGATCTAAAGAACGTGGCGAGATAGGGTAACGACATAAAGAGGGTTAATTTGATGCTTATCGGGTATCGTAATGCTATAATCTTATCTGTAACTACACTATCGGTGCGGTAAATAAATAGACACGATGTCGTAGCACTAGTGTACTCACCATCCAATTCACAACAGATTTATGTATTTACCTATCTGAAGACAGTATCTTTAATATCTTTTTCTGCCATTCATTCCTCCTTATGTGCACTGAAAATGAAAAATGCAGTTACCTTCTTATATCGCAACGAGTATCCACTTCTTGCAATGAATTTCTTGTCTGAAACTATGGTTGAATGGCCTCTTTCTTTCCGTCTACGTCGGTTCTCATTCCTTCTGTACTTGGCAAGTGCAGTCGTGGTGTCTTCTCATTCTTATGCTCGGCCAGACGTGTCCTGTCTTGCAATCTGTCACGGTCCGTCACGCGGATAGAGTCCGTGTAAAATAATTGTTCCTATTATTTGTCGAAATTACCATATGTCAGCACAAGGTAACCGATTTGCGGAAAATAGGTCGCTACACTGGACAACGCGAATTGAGTACTGAAAGAAACGTCTTTGAATAAGTGTACGCGTAATACTTCCAAATTTCCATCTGTACTGAATGCCTGGAGACCTAGAACCTTGAACTTCTGCGTCATTATGTAATATATTTTACAATTGAGCAGAAGCATTTCCAGGAACATACACTTTTCTAATTGCTATTCGCGCGGTTGTATATGAATCATATGAAAACATGTTTGCCAATGTAAAATTATCGTATGACGAATGAATTTAATCATCATAGTTGAATCCTTACGATAGGCATCAGTAAATCTATCAACGTTTGTAGTTCATTTCGCAATGTGGAAAAACGCTTAATGCACAGTTAACTGTACACGTTTAAACATTTCTGTCGTTGTTCTTCTTCCACCTTCATCAGCAACTAATGATGATCTTGTTCCGCTTAATTGACACTTGCTGCATCAGCTGGTCTTCCTTGTCCCGCCAGTATCATTATTACAAACGCTTGCTTTCAATTAGCATCTCCTTTCCCCATGTGTGATATCAAGTCATTCAATGAGAAAATTGCATTGGCTAGAATTCATAAAGTGTTTATTTTACGTTCCACGTCAGTGACCGCCCTCGATTAAGAGACGTCTCGATACCTGCTAGAAAACTGCATGCCGATGCTGTAATCGATCGCCTACACTATCGAGTTCATTGAATTTTTGATGGAGTTCTACATGGAGCAACTAAGATTGCGTCTGCTGGCCTGTACTAGACGTCAGCAAGTGTTAGTTAATTCCTTTTAACTAAGACGTTTCAGTTTACAGAACGTGCGCCGCCTTAGTTTTCTGTCTGACGATTGTGTTGCTTATGCAATGGTTTTGCTTACATACATCGAAGATTGCGCTTGTATTGACGCGGTAGTGCCACATTAATTATGTATGCGATAAAACTGAGGTCTTTTTTTACGTTACTTATTTGATTTCATTCAAATCATTTCTTACGGAGCTAAACTGGGTTTCCATGGCCGAATCGAGAGTGCACTGAAATTAGACAATAAAAGCACTTTTTACCACAATAAAACGAACCAACACAAAAATGGGTTTCGGTTTTATTGATCAACGCCACATTGACGTCGTCAATCCCTTGGGAATCTTGTTTTGAAACTTTGTTCAACTGCGTACTGCAGCATAATGATATTTTTGATGTACGAACTTTTTTGGCCTTTTGCAGAATTCTTAAGGTATAAGTAATTTTCGCAGCGAATTTGTCAAGACTTCAAATGATTTAGAACCCGATTGTGTATATTCGTAAACGTATTCAACAGAAGTACCGTTTCATTCTAGCGTGATGATTATCTTCAAGCCTTTACGCATAGAAATTTTATCACGTCGGAATGCTAATTCTCTGTATAAATTCTTTGTTGCATATTTTACTAATCAGTATGCGTAGTATTCCGTCTATATGAAGTGTGTACGTATCCTGAAAAAGTGATGAGAATACAATCTATCGAAATGCGGTATATAACTATGTAAATCGAAGAGGTTGAATCTGTTTGAGTAACAGATTTACAAGTGCGTCTCGATTAGTGAAGGTGCAGACGTTTAGTCAGTTGAAAGCAAGATATGAGGGGGACGGCGCAACATTTTGCCATTGTTTGCATGTCATTATGTAGTGAACGTATCAAATAAATGTCGCGAAGCTTAATAAGAAGTGTCTAAATATATAAATATTCCAACGTTCGAAAAACTTACAAAACATCCATGTTTGTTTCAATAAACCCTCTTCAAATTCCTTCAGCATACCAAAAAACCAACATCTCCGTCCCATTCGATGCACAGTTCGTCTTCAATGGCGGCGGCGGAAACGGCATGTTTCGTTCATAATTTTGCGGTAATACAATACCTAAGCAGACTATACTTTACGCGACGCGACTTTGAAACTTCTTAGCCAAAATAATAGCCCTTCGTATAGTACATCTTCTCTACGTATGAAAGCAAGGCACTGACATGTAACTATTATTTGCCAATAATAAAGCCTTGCTTTCATTTGATTAAATGGTCGACAAAAATAAATTCCCACATCTTCTCTACGTAGTACTTTCACCAGGATTCTTATCAGTTTAGCAGCATGGTGTCCATGCTTTAGAACACTTCGAAGAACCTCGAATCCATCACTAGATGTGCCACTGCGGTGCCAACGGCTGTTGTTCGAAGATTTTGCTGAAATTCGCAATGAGTATTTTATACCATACTACTTTTACTTCTCTGCCAACGCTGTAACTCTTTGTATCTATACATGATACCTTTAGTCATCTATACATGATACCTTTAGCAGGACTCTTAACTCAAAGGCTGTAACTCTTTGTATCTATACATGATACCTTTAGTCATCTATGCACGATACCTTTAGCAGGACTCTTAATTCATACCATGTTGATCCATTCAGGTATTTCGATCAGACACATTTCCGGTCCGTAAAGCTTCAAACACACTACGGTATCTACGCTTTAGAACACTTCGAAGCATCCCCAACCCATCATTAGACATGCCATCGCGGTGCCTACAGCTGTTTGAGCAATTTGCTGAAATTTGCAATACATACTTTATACCATACTATTTTTAAAGTTCTCTGCCAAAGCAGTAACTCTTCATATAGTAGACCTTCTGCACCCTGTACCTACACCAGGACTCTTATTGCATCCCCTGTGTCTATCCATTGACTTATTTCGATGGAACCCATGGTACGATTCGAAGAATCTCGAATCCATCACTAGATGTGCCACTGCGGTGCCAACGGCTGTTCGAACATTTTGCTGAAATTCACAATGAGTATTTTCTACCATACAACTTTTACTTCTCTGCCAAGGCTGTAACTCTTTGTATAGCACATCTATACATGATACCTTTAGCAAGACTCTTAATTCACACCATGTTGATCCATTCAGTTATTTCGATCAGACACATTTCCGGCCCGAAAAGCTTCAAACGCACTACGGTATCTACGCTTTAGAACACTACGAAGCATCTCCAATCCTTCATTAGACATGCCATCGCGGTGCCTACGACTGCTTCAGCAATATGCTCAAACTTGCAATATATATTTTATACCATACTACTCTCAAAGTTCTCTGGCAAAACAGTCTTTATATAGTACTTTTTGTACCCTGTACCTACACTAGGACTCTTATTGCATCCCCTGTGTCTATCCATTGACTTATTTCGACGAAACCCATGGTACGATTCGAAGAATCTCGAATCCATCACTAGATGTGCCACTGCGGTGCCAACGGCTGTTCGAACATTTTGCTGAAATTCACAATGAGTATTTTCTACCATACAACTTTTACTTCTCTGCCAAGGCTGTAACTCTTTGTATAGCACATCTATACATGATACCTTTAGCAAGACTCTTAATTCACACCATGTTGATCCATTCAGTTATTTCGATCAGACACATTTCCGGCCCGAAAAGCTTCAAACGCACTACGGTATCTACGCTTTAGAACACTACGAAGCATCTCCAATCCTTCATTAGACATGCCATCGCGGTGCCTACGGCTGCTTCAGCAATATGCTCAAATTTGCAATATATATTTTATACCATACTACTCTCAAAGTTCTCTGGCAAAACAGTCTTTATATAGTACTTTTTGTACCCTGTACCTACACTAGGACTCTTATTGCATCCCCTGTGTCTATCCATTGACTTATTTCGACGGAACCCATGGTACGATTCGAAGAATCTCGAATCCATCACTAGGTGTGTCACCGCGGTGCCAACGGCGACGACGGTGGTGGTGGTAGTGGCGCCTCTACCTTCGAGAAAGGGTCTGCCTTGTGCATCACGGGCAACTGTGAAGTTGAACAGTCAGTCGCTATCCGTACTCTGTGCGTGCAGGAGTGCGCGCTCGTTCTATGTCTTGACCCGCAACTCGAGCAGTAAAGTCTGTAAAAGCATTGATCGTCAGAATAGTTTCGCCGTGCCCCTTCGGTCTTTTGTACGGCCGATGCTGAAGTATATCGAGGAATCGCACGACGATCTCGTGAGGATAGAGAACGCGGTGTAAGGAAGTAACATTGTTAACTGTAAGAATACATTCTTAAGCGCCGCGCGGCTAGACGTACGCATTTATAGATCGATCTGTCTGCGCTAGTTCGACTGGCGCGATGGAGCTTGCCGGAACGAATACGATACTTGCAACGGGAACTTCAGGCACTTCTATAAATATTATGCACGAAGTTGCAAGTGTAACTAGCAACGTCCGTGACGCGTGTACACGGCACTCTAGCGGAGTGCAATGGCAAAGAAAAGGTAGATTGCAGATTGTACATTGCAACTTGTCTGCCATTATCATTTTTCTCGCGAGTGCGATTGCGTTATAGGAAAGCCGGACGCGGGCCACTTCGGAAAACTGTTTGCTTTGACGGTAGAAACGCGCACTTAGCCTAAATAAAGTATTTTTAGTGAATAAGCGTGATCGCGGCCACTTTTCTACGGTATCGGATTCTTGATAGTTACAAACGACGTGCATGCTGCGAATCTAAGCGAAGAAGTGCACTCTTTTATGACATCCGTATGTTATGAACGTGTTATTTGTCTGCGCTTTATAAACAGAAATTTTATAATTTTTTTCATTAATCTCAGCCTAACTAAAATCATTTTAGTAAATAAACGCGACCGCGCCTACTTTTGCAAGCTATGGGATTCTTGAATAGTTACAGACCGCGTGCATGCTGGGAATCTAAGCGAGCACTGCACATTCTTATATCCGCACGTTATGTACGTGTCATTTAATTTGTCTGGATATTATAAGGGGTAAATTTATCATTTTTTGATAATTAATATTAGCCGAAATAAAGTAATTTTAGCATATTTTAAACATTAATCTTCGTCTAAATAAAGTAGATTTTGTGAGTAAACATGTTCGCGGCTATTTTTGTACGGTATCGGGTTCTTGATAGTTTACGGATGATGTGCATGCTAAGAATCTAAGCAGTAAAGTGCGCTTTCCTATATCCTTACATTATGTACGTGATTAATTTGTCTGGACGTTGTAAAGAGTAATTTTTTCGTTGTTCGACCACATTAATCATTATGTTTCGCAGAATTTGCTTATCGAACAACTTGATAAAAAACACTGTACAATAGAGTTAGAGACTTGCTTTATCCAATTTTCGTATATCTTGTTGCGTAGCGAGATTAGAAGTGTGATCGAAGAATAAATATACAAGAGCTGCGCCTTTTCATATAAAATTGGCAATCGGTCGCAAGATCAACGAACGGAAGACACGCTATCGTGTCATCTCCCACGTGTAGAAATGTACTCTGAAATCAAACAAAGGATAACAACTGTAGATTGCAGGAAAAATCTGTGGGCTGAGATAAAGTGCTGATTGTTTAACCGATTCTACTTGTATATCCGATTTTAAAGTGTTAACATTATTAGATGGATATCTTTGTCAGGAAATTCATCGAACGAAACGGAAGTTTCGCAGATAATTGGCCACGCTCAAATATAAACTTGTACATCGCGTTACACACATCCACATACCTTTTGGCATCAGCTTACGATTTAGCATACTAAATAGCAAGGTGGTTGCATATTAGCACTCGCTCACTAACTTGCTGCAGTTTACGCACAGACTGGATTTCTTTAAGTATTTTTGTAAAGCTTGTAGTAGTCAAGCAGATTATTTTTTTCGGTAGAGTATTTTGCGATATTTGCTATTATAGTCTATACTTCCTGTGTAGTAGTATTTCAATCATCTACGCACTTCTTTCCGTGTAACGCAACAGGTTGATTCTCTGACCTGCAAGGTAGCACAGACTACTTGGCCTAATGCAATAAAGCGGCATATTGTTTATCGTGCGTTCGTTAAGGAATACGAGAAAGTAAATTATGGACATTCATCTACAATAGCTTTTTCACGATTTACCAGAAATTCGTAGGCGACTTAGGTTTACCGAAATTCCGTAAAGAATTATACTAAGCAGAATCTTTGCCAGCAAAATGATTTTTTCGGCAGGCGTCTATTGAACTTTCGCTGATAAAAATCATTTCCATCGCAGGCAATTTGAATTAGACGAAATTCCCCACAATTCTCATAAGTTTGCCGATAAAAGTAATTTCCGCCGCAGCCGCTTTAAACTCACTGAAATTCCAGAATGCATTTTCGTAAATTAGCCTGTATAGCACACAATGTCCCCGGGAATTTTGCAAACTGTCACGACCACCGTTATTGCGCCGCTCTACACGACCATGTACATCTCCCGCGATCTGGGTTAGCGTCTAGACAGATCAGCTCTCCTTTCGCGAAAGACGTTCAATTTAAAAGTACAATGTGCCGACAATGAACCCTACGCGACGGCGGTCGCAAAGAATTGGTTCGTTGACATTCTTCACCTCTGTTGCGGGTCCGTCACGATTCCTATCCGCGCGCATTGTGAGAGAGTAATTGCGTCACATCTTGGGCGCACGTGTCAGCGGTTCTGCTGCTGTCGCCGCTGATCGAAAGGAATCAATTGGTCGTTATGGATCGTCGTCGTACTGACCGCTCAACGTAATCCGTCCCACGTTGGTTACGCGCGTTACGCGGCTCATACATGTGAAGCACCGGGCACTTGGGTCTAAACTTGTCCAGTCTGTTTCCTCTTTCTCTCGGCCCCTTGCCCACCCCTTGCCCACCGCTTGTGCACCTTCCTTCATACCTTCTCGCGGTCCTCCGTTGCACTCCAGCGAACCCCCCTTCCTCGCGCTTTTTCGCCGGCCTTTCTATACGCGGCTTCGCACATTCTGCGCCTGCAAAGGTGATTTCATAAATGCCCACGTATCCAGATGTTAATTGATATACCGTGCCGCTAATCGTATGCAGAATGCCGCTGGAAAAATGCAGACGCACTCGTAGACGCACTGCGGAATGCGATGGGAAGCTTGAAATAGCTGGTGGACGACGGTGGTACGGTATTGTTGGGTTAAAATCGTGGCAAATTTAACTCTCTTGATAGTATTGATAATTGAGGCGTGTTTTGGTGGAATGGGTTTATTTCAGCTTGTAGGAGCCCTGCGTGGTTTGAGACCGTGTCTCCGATTCAGTAGGGATCTAGTGAACAAATATCTATCTATCTTAATTCTATGTTATGCCATATTCTATAATAACATTACGATAGACTTATGTACAAATAATACCCATTGCACAAGTAAGTCTATCTTAATTTTGTCCCATATACTACATTATTTCATATTCTATCCCATATTCTGAAATAGAATTAAGATAGACTCATTGGTACAGTAGGCTTCTGAAGGGACACCGAACATGCAGAGTTCCAGTAGATTAAAATAAAACCATTCAACCAAAACAGACACAAAAATGATTAACAATACGGTGTTGTTGATGTGAGATCCGACTTGCAAAATCAAAGTCTCAAGAGTGCGGTTTTTTGAGGCCTGTACACAGATGTTTGCCACTAGTTGTAATCTTGGTTCGATAGAATTGTAGTGTCACTGCGTAATAATCTCTTCAAGCATCAATAAATTCGGAAAGCTCGGCTACCAGTGTTCTAGAATAATAAATTTGAAATCAATTAAATTGTCGTGGCGAATATTTCTTGGTTCAGGTCAGCGACAGCTCGATATAAATCCACTGATTCAATACTACACTGCGACTCCATTCGCACATTACTCGATAAAGGAAAGTTTTGCGCCTTAACATCGGTGATCGGCAAACTGTTGATCGCGATTGACTGGTTTAAGACGCAGTAGTGCACGTGATGCATCGTTGCGGTAACAAACGCGACAGAATGTTTCGTTAAAAGTTGGTATGATTGGTTGTAGAATTTTTGTTACGGGGAATTTTAAATTGCGTGATTTCTAATGATTTAAACGTTCCATTAGTAATTGTGCCGAGATCTCATTCACCGAGACGGAGGTTTGAGAATATTTTTGTCACAAGGAAAAATGTTGCACAAATTTTTGTTATAAGGAAAAACGTTACGAAACGTTTGTTACAAGGAAAAGTGGTCTCAACATTTTTATTACGGAGAACTTTCAACCGCGTAAATTCTAATGATTGGAACGTTCTATTAGTAATTGTTACGAGATCCCGCTCATCGAGATGTAGCTTGAGAACAACCAATCAATGGTGATTGACACATAATACGCATCCATTAAGCAGTGCACTGATGCAGTATTATAACTGTATATTGTAATGTGAAAATGCTTGCGTTATTTTGCTTAAAACTACGTTTCGTCAGCGTTCATTCCGCACAGTTGATGGACGAAGGGCATATGCTAATTGATGAAATAACAGATTGGAATTTAACACATCAGTAATTGTGTTCCCTCCTCTAACCGGTTTCGCGTTTTAGTATTATAAACGCTCGTGATAACAACGTCAATACTACTGTAAACTTTCCTGGCATACACTATGCATTAAAAATTGCACAAATATTTTGTTAAACGTTTAACAACGTTACTCGTTTATTGATTGTGTTGTCTGAAAGAAGGTAATTCTACTGTGTAATACGGGAAACCGATATCGAAATGCGGGATGCTATCGACCATTACCTTCTTCAAGTTAGCTTAAATGGAGAGATGGTCTATCGATCAAAGCGGATTGTCGCGATCAAATAATAAGGAAGATGGTTCTTGATAATGTCTTACACAGATTCTGCCGAAAAAGTTCCTTATATAAATTGAGATATATATAGTAAGACATGTATACCTATTTATCGTAGAATTTTCAAAATACAGCATGCGAACATTATAAGTATACGTTAGTAATTCTGTATCTGTTCTGTAGTTGACCCGTTTTATTTAATCCGGTATAAACTCTACATGCTTCCAAACCTATGGGCCGCCTCTTCAGGAGCACTATGGACTTTTCATAAATTCCTCCTAAAGATACTCATCCTCCGATTTACTTTGTCTACTCTTTCGAAACTGTAGAAAAGCACAAACGTTATCACACAACTTTGAATCCCTAGGCAAGTTAATTACAAGCATATGTATGCAAATTACAGGTCGGAAGAGCGCATCTGACATCGAAAGGAAAATCCGCTGCCGTCCAATCCAGTTCGCCTGAATTCTGCGATACAACCTAGCCACTTGACGTAAAGCCGATTCAGCGCGACCAAGAAAAAACCCTCATTCTGCTACCTCACTGATCAAACGCAAGAATTGCCTCTAACCGGATTACATTAAAGAAGATGACGTGGGAGCGTTAACGATCCCGAAAGACATCTGACACACAACTACTCTCTTCGCCGACCGTGACTGCTAAACCGCCGCGTCTGCTAAAAATTATCTTTCGAAGTCGACGGAACGTCAGGGAAAATTGAAGATTCCGATACGAGAGCTTAATCTGTATCGGTACACGTGCGATTCGTCAGTTCGTTATCGGCACGGCGGAGGAAAGCGTGAAGTGCGTCGAGACGGATTCGACGAGCGAGAACAGGTGTCCGAGGAGGAAGTCCTTAAGTCCTGTCGCAGGACCGCGAAGACGTAGACGAAGGAAACGAAACGAGGACGCGACGGACAAATAATGGCGTACGACGATGTTATCCTCCGGATGGGGGAGTTCGGTCACTATCAGCGCAGAGTTTACCTGTTACTCTGTCTTCCGGCGATATCGTGCGCTTTCCATAAGCTCGCGGGCGTATTTCTCGGTGCCAAAATGGATGTCAGGTAAATTACTGAGCTTCACAACGCTCTAGTACGTTGTTCAACCGGATAGCCATCCTATTTTTGTGGTGGATGCGCGTGGAGGCTTTTGAAATTAATATGACAAAATGTATACGCTGTGGTTGTGGATCGGTAAACATTTTTCTATGTTTAACACTTTGACTGCCGTGATGGTCACCGGTGACCGGCGCAATAGATTTTACTGAAGATCCAAAATATTCGCAATGGATAGCAATAACTATTTTATAAATGCAGTTATTGTCAGAATTGTGATACGATCCTTTTGTCTCCAATACCTGCACATTATTTACATTTTGCATAATTCAGTCAAACGCTGTAGTATTTCGTAGCATCGCCGTTCTAATACAGCAAAATACGCACGACAGTCAAGGTGTTAACCAGTAGTAATGAAGAAATAGATGCATGACATAACAGGATAAATTTACAATAATATTCCAGTAGATGGTTTATCTTTCCACGCAACCCTTGCATCGCATCCAAAAGAACAAAGACATTTGTCTGCACCTTATTGCAAAGTACCACTAAACGTATCGTCCCATAAATATTTTGTGTACACATATAGACTCCTAATGATGGAATATTGCGTACACCCAATAAGATTTTATTCCGAGCAGAACAATTTGGCTTATTACTGAACGTAATTTTTTAAGTGTTAACCAGTAGTTATGAAGAAATAGATGCATGACAGAACAGGATAAATTTACAATAATATTCCAATAGATACTTTATCTTTCCACGTAACCCTTGCATCGCATTTAAAAGAACAGACATTTATCTGAACCTCATTGCACAGTACCACTAAACGTATCGTCCCGTAAATATTTTGTGTACACATATAGACTCCTAATTATGGAATATCGCGTCCACCCAATAAGATTTTAATCCGAGCAGAACAATTTGGCTTATCACTGCACGTAATTTTTTAAATCTAGATGCGTGCTACCGTACGAGAACGCAGAAAATGCAACGTACCTTCTACCTCAGGATGTAATGAACGCGAGCTATCCATGGGACTACGAGCTCCACGGTTGGTCACAGTGCGCTAGATTAGATCCCGTGAATTCGACGATATACGATCGACCGAATGGAATTGGTGCTCCTGTTCAACGGCCTATAGGTTCCCTCGGTGGCTTGGTCGGCGGAAACGTCAAGCCCTGCGACGAATACGTGTACGACAGGAGCAAGTACAGGAGTACTACCACTTCTGAGGTGCGAGATTGTTATACGCGATAAACGCCTATATGTTTGAACCATAGGAAAGCATTCACATCAACGCAGTCCTTTGCTTGTCCATATATGTAACGTAGTCTCGAACTTACACTGGCTACCTGTGAAAACACAGCTTCGAGTCAAGACCAGTCGTTACCGTTGCAACGATCGGTACATTCGTGCAAACAACCATTTTAGTGCCATGAAGCTAAGAGAGCTGTTGACATTTTGCGTGAAAAATTGGTACGGTGTTTAGCAGCGAAGCTCAGATGGTCAGATTTGATTATAATGTTTTTCGACGTAGAATCAAGGCGGTGTGGCCACACTGCTGTGCATTTTTTGCCATTTTTTTAAATGCGACCACGCCGCATTTTTTGCGAGTTTTTAAAAAGACCTCTGGCACTAAAACGGTTAATGACGGTAGTATTTATGCGTCTGACACGTTCGAACAGATCTCGCATTGTGTATTTTGTAAGGTCAGTTGACATATGCTTATACGCTGTAGTTAACGTACCTCCCATCTCCTTTGCTTTCAAAAGTTCCTTTCATTTTCAGTGGAATTTAGTCTGCGACAGAGCGTGGTTGAGGGCTACGGGGGACTCTCTGTTCATGGTAGGAGTCATGCTTGGCTCGATGATTTTCGGTGGTTTGTCCGATAAATTTGGACGTAGACCAATTTTCTTCCTGTCTTTAGTCATCCAGTTGGTCGGCGGTATACTAGTCGCAGTAGCACCAGAGTTTATTTCCTACGTAATCTTCAGGTTGATCGTCGGCTCGACCACCAGCGGCGTGTTTCTGGTGGCCTATGTTATAGGTGCGTCTTGAACTGAAATCAGATTCCCACACTTTGAACATTAATCCCATACGTATGTATCCATTATTTGCTCCGTTATTGGCTTATTTAAAGGTGCGAGCTCCATAGCGCATATAAACAAAATTAATTTTATGTTGACACGCTACTTGCTTAGACGCTGTAGTTTTCAGCCGATTCAATATTACAACACGATCTTGCGATCGATTTCATTTTTGCAAACCTGTAGCGTGGTAAATATTCCAAGATGACGTTTTCGTTGTGATTAAAATTTAAAAATACAATATCCTTAAGATATGCGGAACGTCCGCCAACTGAATAAGTTCATAATTTATTACTTACTGGAGAATAATGTTTGATTGTAACTTAACATATTCGCGCCTCTTAAGGTGACAGTACGATGCATAATTTTCGGTTCATTCGTAGCCCTTGAAATGGTTGGGCCAAAAAAACGTTTGGTAGCCGGTGTTGGTTGCCAGTTATTCTTCACAACCGGTTATATCCTCACTGCTGGCTTCGCATATTTTATCACGGACTGGAGGATGTTGCAAGTTGCAATCACCGTGCCCAGCATCGCGTTTCTCCTTTATTATTGGTAAGAATAGCTCCAAACTAAATTTAGATTTCACCAGGATGCATTAATCTGCAAATGATGCAACGATAGTCAAAATCTTCTATCGAAAAAGAAAACAAAGAATGTAATCCCTTGTTTGGGAATACAATGCATATTTAAATAATGTGGTGGAAGGTGTTCAGCTCAATAATCTTCAACCGGAAAGAAAACAAAACATTTAATCGCTACTTTTGCAGTATAATGCATATTTAAATAATGTCTACTGTAAAGTGTTCGCCTCAATAATCTTTTACCTGAAAGAAAACGAAAAATTCAATCGCTACTTTTGCAGTATAATGCATATTTAAATAATGTAGTGTAAAGTATTCGGTTCAATCAGAATTTGCATTTGGAAGTTAATTATCTTCTTGTGGATGATTGTTTTAAGTGAAAGTTGACATTCTGCAGGTTCATTCCTGAATCTGCTCGTTGGCTACTGACAAAAGGCCGCACGCAAGAAGCGAAGGATTTACTTCAGCGCGCAGCTCTAGAAAACGGCGTAGAAATACCGGACGACTCACTTGACACTCTTCTGAACAACAATAGCGGCGAGAGCACCCCCGATTCCAGAAAGCCGTCGCTTTTCGATCTCTTCCGGTACCCGAACTTGCGGCGAAAGAGCATTCTTTTGTTCTTCAATTGGTAATGTCACATTTTACTCATCTAAAGATCATTTGAAACGCTAGAATCATTGATGATGGCCACCCTGACAATATCTGCAAAAGTATCAGATAACCGAACATTGCGATGAGTGGAGATTTACTATCTTTAACGCGTTGACTATCAATTTTCATTTTCTGCTTTCGTTTTATGGACTTCTCTGTTCGATAAATGAATAATTTTGTATGCCAATCGATGTGTTTCTCCAAGGGTTCATATGACTCATGCAATGGAACTTTGTGCTTCGTTATTTATCTACTTTAAACGCTGCTCGAATTTTAATTATTGCATCTTTGGTGTAAATGATCGGACGTTTACTCAAATCATACTAAAATAAGTTAATTATGTAAAAATGAAAAACACTGTTTGCGTAATATATTCAATAGAAGCCCTTTCGTATTGGTTGCTTAGCTTTTAGTAGATTAATTACTTGCTCCACATGTTTAAAAACGACAAAGGTTTCCTCTTCAAGAGCATATTGTATTTTTACAATTAATTTTTATTGGATAATAGCAACACACTTACTTCTTGAAGAGGAAACCCTTATGGTTTGAAACGTGTAGAGCAAGCGACTATTTTAATCAAAATCAAGCAACCAACGCGGAAAAAAGGATTCAGTTAGTTTGAGTACCAAGAAAAAAATGGAACATTCGGTTACATTTAGCTAACAAACGTTTTACTGTGTCTCAGACCTAATTCTGTGTAACATTTCCCTGCTGTCCGCTTTAGGCTTGTAAACAGCGGCACGTACTATGGCCTGTCCTGGCACGCGTCCAATCTCGGTGGCAACGACTATGTTAATTTCGTAATATCCGGCTTCGTCGAAGTGCCTGCTTACACATTTTTAATCTTCACGTTAAACCGATGGGGCAGAAAAATCATTCTGTGCGGATGCATGCTGATCTCAGGATTCGCACTTCTCGCTACATTGTTCGTACCTGCTGGTGAGTTCCGTCAAGAGGACAGCGATCATATGCTCAACACGTTAAACACGGAGCAGATTTTACTTGACTTTCCATTTTGGCGATGCGTGAATACGGAAATTGCACTGGAGTGTAAACAAAAGGCAACAGCCAGGACCTTCACTTTTTCTTAAGATGTCTTAATGAAACCTGTTGAAAAATCTGCAAATTTATTAACACGTTGATTGCCGTGCGTATTTTGCCGTATTAGAACGGCGATGCTATGAAATACTACAGCGTTTGACTGAATTATGCAAAACGTAAATAATGTGCAAGTATTGGAGACCAAAGAATCGTATCATTATTCTAACAATAGCTGCATTTATAAAACAATTATTACTACCCATTGCGAATATTTTGAATCTTCAGTAAAATCTCTTGCGCCGGTCACCGGTGACCCCCACGGCAGCCAACGTGTTAATACCGCATGACTCAGAAAGGTATCATTTCTTAAAGACGTGTGAGAAACTGGCTTCTGCATATTACAAATGTTGCAATTCTTTCCGGGGGCTTCGGGCCAATGAAACCTCGTTTTTTCAATTCCGACGTTTTGACTACATAATAATAAATGGGTGCGGGATGAAGGTTTTTAACAATGTGTGCTAAGGTTTATATTCTCACTTCGTTACTGTTGAACGTCAAAATTAAGAGAACCTAAGTCCATTGGGCCCCGCCGAAAGACATCGCAACACTTTCATCATCCACCGAATTCGACACTGTCGCCTAAACGGAGAGTTGACTGGTTAAACCTCATCGCGCGCTACTTAACAAGTGATCGTTCGATTATTTGTGACCTTCCAGACGCGCCATGGATGATTGTGTGTCTGGCGATGATCGGAAAACTCGCCATCACGTCCTCGTACGGAGCCATTTATGTCTTTACTGCCGAACAATTTCCCACGGTCATACGAAACGTTGGCCTCGGTGCGAGTTCAACTTTCGCACGTATCGGCGGTGTCATTGCACCCTATGTTAATCATCTGGTAAGTAGTCCCTTTCAAACAGACTTCTCGCTAGACGCGGCGATCGACTGAAATTACCCTGTCCCGTTGCTTCGTTTAAGTCTGAAATCTGGATGCCTCTACCGCTGGTGATTTTCGGATCTTGCGCACTCTTCGGAGGAATGATGTCGTTGCTGTTGCCGGAGACGCTGAACAAGAAGCTTCCTGAATCAATACAAGACGGTGAACTCTTCGGAAAGTACGTTTCGTTATTTATTTATTATAGACTTTATGCGCAACCTTGCGTAATATGTGAGACGAAGAGACGCCCCCTGATTGGTTTGAGTTTTCTGTGCCATTAGGTGTAACTTCCTCCTGTTTAGATTTTGAATGAAAGTATTTTTGACATATTCTGTCTGCTGGTTGCTTTGTCTGCATTTATTAATTTTGATGCTAATACTTCTGTGTGATATCCATATGTGCTGAAGGTATGCTGCAGTATTGTGATTGATTCCATTATTCTTGGGAAGATGTAGATTAATTGCAGATTTTTTCTACATAATCTTGTATAATGTGTGATGTGAATTGATGAAGTGCATGATGAGAATTTGTCCCCTTTTCTGCTTGAATTTGATGTGGTACTTTCAGTTTTGGATGTGGTTAGGTGTAGCTTCCTTCTGTTAACATTTTATAAGAAAATATTTTTGACGTGTAGTAGGTCTCCTAATTTCTTTTATGTACACGAATTAATGTTGAAGCTATTGCCTCTATGTGATGTTCATTATTCTTGGGCAAATCGAACATAATTATGGGCTTTTTATGTTCAACCTTGTATAATATGAGATGTGAAGTATTTGCACTCATCTTGATTTGAGTTTGGTGCAGTACTTTGCTATTTACATTTTATAAGCAAATAGTTCCTACGTCTTATGTCTGCCAGTTTTTTATGTAAGTCAATTGATTTTGATGTTATTGTTTTTGTGGGATGTCCATATGTGTTGAGGGTGTACTGCAGTATTGCATTTGACAAAGCAAAGTAGGAATGTCCATATGTGTTGAGGGTGTACTGCAGTATTGCATTTGACAAAGCAAAGTAGGAATGTCCATATGTGTTGAGGGTGTACTGCAGTATTGCATTTGACAAAGCAAAGTAGGAATGTCCATATGTGTTGAGGGTATACTGCAGTATTCCAAATTTGTTATGCTAAATCATATATGTGCAAGTAACCAACGTGTAAATACGAAACCTATTGCACTGTGGTATACTTCTCAATTGCCGACTATTTCGGCAAACAGGTTTGAGCGGATTTAACCGTTTGCGTTGTTCGCAGGAAAATAAGCAAGAACAAGAAGAAGCAACAATTGGACATCGAGCAGCTGAACGACGTGGACGTGATCAAGCCGCTGAAGCCGCAGGAGAACGGCGTGCACGAAAAACAAAACGGATGACGTTAATTGTTCCCAATAAATGTCGACCATGCTCAAAATATTTATCCGGAATTTCCGCCTGTGACTGTACCTTATAGGCGTCCATACGCACGCGTCCATAGTGTTTTCCTCATGCGTAAGCATTGTGTGCATGTATGCGCGTGAATTCAAGAAGCACTCCGAAGTATCTAATCGGATTCTCGAAATAAACGGGGTCAATGACAGCCGCCCTTAAGCACAGCTTGGATTAAGTCCGCATCAAATTAGTCTCGAAGGACGCTCGAGAGACTCAAGTGTTGCACTCGAAATTCCTCTCACTTAACGAAACTTGAAAGTACTCCGATGTGACGCGGTTCGTCACGGAAAAAAAGATCAAAGTAACGCTCTGCCCGAAATACATATCATTTTACTATAATCTTGAATGTCATTTACAGTTTAAGTGCCCTTGCAGTTGTAAACGTGGTAAAGCTGTACTTTCGTGCAATATTATGAATTTAGAAATAAACTCTCTGAGTTTTTATTTCTTTCTTGAAGACAATGTGTTATTTTTTTACCCTTGACATTTCCTGCACGTAACCTGTTCATTGTTGCATTCGCCTGTTGAACGTCCATCATGCTTTAAATTTTCAGAAATTCTGGCGGCAGAATTAGTTGCACAGAAATATCAACGTTTACGTACATTGACATAGAAGGCGAACTTACTGGATTGTGGGCCGGAGACTTTTGCATTTACCGCTAGGTGCCGCAAAATATTTCCAATGTGTTATTTTTTTACCCTCGGCACTTCCTGCATGTAACCTGTTCATTGTCGCATTCGCCTGTTGAACGTTCGTGATGCTTGAAATCTTCGCAAATTCTGGCGGTAGAATTATTTGCACAAAAATACCAACGTTTACGTACGTTGACATAGAAGGCGAACTTACTGGGTTGTAACGCGGATTGTCACGGAAGAAAAGACCAAAGTAACGCTCTGCCCGAAATACATATCATTTTACTATAATCTTGAATGTCATTTACAGTTTAAGTGCCCTTGCAGTTGAAAACGTGGTAAAGCTGTACTTTCGTGCAATATTATGAATTTAGAAATAAACTCTCTGAGGTTTTATTTCTTTCTTGAAGACAATGTGTTATTTTTTTACCCTTGACATTTCCTGTATGTAACCTGTTCATTGTTGCATTCGCCTGTTGAACGTCCATCATGCTTGAAATCTTCAGAAATTCTGGCGGCAGAATTAGTTGCACAGAAATATCAACGTTTACGTACATTGACATAGAAGGCGAACTTACTGGATTGTGGGCCGGAGACTTTTGCATTTACCGCTAGGTGCCGCAAAATATTTCCAATGTGTTATTTTTTTACCCTCGGCACTTCCTGCATGTAACCTGTTCATTGTCGCATTCGCCTGTTGAACGTTCGTGATGCTTGAAATCTTCGCAAATTCTGGCGGTAGAATTATTTGCACAAAAATACCAACGTTTACGTACGTTGACATAGAAGGCGAACTTACTGGGTTGTAACGCGGATTGTCACGGAAGAAAAGACCAAAGTAACGCTCTGCCCGAAATACATATCATTTTACTATAATCTTGAATGTCATTTACAGTTTAAGTGCCCTTGCAGTTGTAAACGTGGTAAAGCTGTACTTTCGTGCAATATTATGAATTTAGAAATAAACTCTCTGAGGTTTTATTTCTTTCTTGAAGACAATGTGTTATTTTTTTACCCTTGACATTTCCTGTATGTAACCTGTTCATTGTCGCATTCGCCTGTTGAACGTCCATCATGCTTGAAATCTTCAGAAATTCTGGCGGCAGAATTAGTTGCACAGAAATATCAACGTTTACGTACATTGACATAGAAGGCGAACTTACTGAATTGTGGGCCGGAGACTTTTGCATTTACCGCTAGGTGCCGCAAAATATTTCCAATGTGTTATTTTTTTACCCTCGGCACTTCCTGCATGTAACCTGTTCATTGTCGCATTCGCCTGTTGAACGTTCGTGATGCTTGAAATCTTCGCAAATTCTGGCGGTAGAATTATTTGCACAAAAATACCAACGTTTACGTACGTTGACATAGAAGGCGAACTTACTGGGTTGTAACGCGGATTGTCACGGAAGAAAAGACCAAAGTAACGCTCTGCCCGAAATACATATCATTTTACTATAATCTTGAATGTCATTTACAGTTTAAGTGCCCTTGCAGTTGTAAACGTGGTAAAGCTGTACTTTCGTGCAATATTATGAATTTAGAAATAAACTCTCTGAGGTTTTATTTCTTTCTTGAAGACAATGTGTTATTTTTTTACCCTTGACATTTCCTGTATGTAACCTGTTCATTGTTGCATTCGCCTGTTGAACGTCCATCATGCTTGAAATCTTCAGAAATTCTGGCGGCAGAATTAGTTGCACAGAAATATCAACGTTTACGTACATTGACATAGAAGGCGAACTTACTGGATTGTGGGCCGGAGACTTTTGCATTTACCGCTAGGTGCCGCAAAATATTTCCAATGTGTTATTTTTTTACCCTCGGCACTTCCTGCATGTAACCTGTTCATTGTCGCATTCGCCTGTTGAACGTTCGTGATGCTTGAAATCTTCGCAAATTCTGGCGGTAGAATTATTTGCAGAAAAATACCAACGTTTACGTACGTTGACATAGAAGGCGAACCTACTGGGTTGTAACGCGGATTATCACGGAAGAAAAGACCAAAGTAACGCTCTGCCCGAAATACATATCATTTTACTATAATCTTGAATGTCATTTACAGTTTAAGTGCCCTTGCAGTTGTAAACGTGGTAAAGCTGTACTTTCGTGCAATATTATGAATTTAGAAATAAACTCTCTGAGTTTTTATTTCTTTCTTGAAGACAATGTGTTATTTTTTTACCCTTGACATTTCCTGTATGTAACCTGTTCATTGTTGCATTCGCCTGTTGAACGTCCATCATGCTTGAAATCTTCAGAAATTCTGGCGGCAGAATTAGTTGCACAGAAATATCAACGTTTACGTACGTTGACATAGAAGACGAACTTACTGGATTGTGGTACGGAGACTTTTGCACTTACCGCTAGGTGTCGCAAAATATTTCCAATTTTTTCACTGACGTTGATTCACGCACAGTTGCAATAAAAACGACGGATTCTGTAAATTTGAATATGAAACCGAGAGTGTAAAACATTGCTAAGAGGTATAATGGAATGGGTCAAGTGTAAAAGTTAACTTTTTCTTCGTGGCACTGTCCAACATCTATGATTTTTTTTTGTACAAGATATATACCACAGCACCGAGATTTCTTGTAACTATATTAGGTATTACAAAATAAAATAAAATTTAACAGTTATAGATTATAGTATGTCAGAATTGACACCTACCAGTCTTTCATAAATTATTCATATAGAAACTAATTACAGATATTTTTGGCACCTTGCTTCGTATAAATCCTGGGATTGTCCGATTGTAGAAATTCAGATATTACTGTGATAGACACCCATGACGTTTCCATATTATCGCCATCTACGTACAGCCCTAAGAAACGATGATGACGCCAAATCGATTTAAAACCCGTCTATTCTCTCGAGTATCGAAGCGCTGCACGTTTCTTCCAGTTTCCCGCGCATTTAGTATGTGCGTGCACGCTTAAAGAGTGTTTGAACACGACGTTTTGAAAGTTTCACTTGTGCAGTATTTTCCAACAATTGCAAACATGGGCACGACGGATACGGATCAGCGAATGGAAGATATTCAACGGGAGTATGTTGACTTTTTGGACGATATGGTGAGTGACGAGAAAGTATTAATAATAACTTCATATCGTAAAAGTCACAATCCTACCCGGCAATTGGCATATGCCCTTATGCTTTCTTTCAGGAGGATCAAGGGATATATGCCACCCTCGTGAAAAATATGGTTGACGAGAACAAGTACAGATTATGCGTTAACATTAATGATTTAAGACGGAAGAATCCTACCAGAGCAACAAGGTACAGATCACTGTGACACTTTGTGCAAAAATACACAGGTACAGGCAATGCAATTTTCCTACTCTCTAATGTTGTTACAGTTTGTTGAACAACGCGTTTGAAGAACAAGTGGCATTCCAAGCTGCTTTAAAGCAGTTCGTTGCCAGTATCGATACGGATTATGCGAAGGGGAACAAAGATTTTTTCATAGCGTTTGAAGGAAGCTTTGGCAACAAGCATGTGTCTCCAAGAACTCTAACGTCACGCTTTTTGGGTAACTTAGTGTGTGTGGAAGGAATTGTGACAAAATGTTCCTTAGTGAAGCCTAAGGTTGTAAGGAGTGTGCACTATTGCAATGCTACTAAAACTGTGATAGAAAGAGCGTATTCCGATCTTACTTCCATGGAAGCTTTCCCTCACTCAGCTGTTTATCCTACTACGGTAATTATCAGAACTAAGGAACTTATTACTGCTATGTTGTTTGTTCCTTAATTTAAATGCTAAGTTTAGTTGTTACTGCTAACGCTAAGTTATTACTCCCTTCATTACTTTAAACTATGTAATTCTTTATGTAATTCTTTGATCTTGTTTGGATCATGGATTATTTTTTAGCAACAATATTTTCTACTTATTTTTCTTGATGCTAGGATGAAGATGGTAACCCACTTGAAACAGAGTTTGGTTTATCTACTTACAAAGATCATCAGTCACTTACTATTCAAGAAATGCCTGAGAAAGCACCGACTGGTCAACTACCGCGCAGTGTTGATATAATATGTGACAATGACTTAGTAGATCTTTGTAAACCAGGTGACAGAGTGCAGGCTATTGGGAATTATAGGTGCCTTCCAGGAAAACAGGGTGGATATACAACTGGTAGTTTCAGGTAATTATTCATGATTTCTCTTCATACTACTCTTAGCGAAGCGCCAAAACTTCCTGTATATCAATAATAATAATAATATTAATAAAGATAATAATTTGATCCTTTACAGGACTGTGGTGATTGCCAACAATATCATGCAGCTGAGTAAGGAAGCAAATCTCACAATTTCTCATGACGATGTTGCTATGTGCAAAAAGTTAGCAAAGAACAATCCTTGTAAAGATATCTTTGAGCTCTTAAGCAAGTCGTTAGCTCCGTCCATACACGGACATGAATATATCAAAAAAGCAATCTTGTGTTTACTTCTTGGCGGCGTTGAAAAGAATCTGCCGAATGGTACCAGGCTGAGAGGGTAAGACACAGGGTATTATTTAAATCTGTACTTTTATCCATACTGTCATCATGACGGTATTCGGTTTAAACTAAAATGCCTTCTATCAAATCTCTAACCGTGATCTATTTTTCGCTTCAGATAAAGTGTTTTATTTCAACTTCATTCTCATTCACTTGAATATATTTATATAAGGAATATAATATAAAATCTATTTATATATTATTACTTATATATATATAAGATCTGTAGTCGAAAACATTTTCTACCAGAAAAATTCTTCATATTCCTGTTCCTGTACTGTACTTCATAGTCCTGTTGTTAAGTATTTTTCGCTTTATTTGACTGAAACATTACTTATCTCATTTCCAGAGATATTAATGTTTTACTTATTGGCGATCCGTCCGTGGCAAAGTCGCAATTGCTGCGTTATGTACTGCACACTGCACCGAGGGCCATACCAACAACGGGAAGAGGTTCTTCCGGTGTTGGTTTGACAGCGGCGGTGACAGTTGATCAAGACACCGGGGAGCGTAGATTGGAAGCAGGTGCTATGGTCTTAGCAGATCGGGGTGTCATATGCATAGACGAGTTTGACAAAATGTCAGACATCGATAGGACTGCTATACACGAGGTGATGGAGCAGGGCAAAGTGACCATCGCTAAAGCTGGGATCCACGCGAGTTTAAACGCACGCTGTTCTGTCCTCGCAGCTGCTAATCCAGTATACGGCAGGGTAAATAGCACGTTTCATTTTTGATGATTTGTTGGATTAACTGGATTGAAAATTCAACCTTTTTTTCTGTTAACATGAATAATTTTTATCCCTGTTTTCGGTTGAATGTGGTTCATTTCCCCTTGTAAGGCCTCCTTGGTACTTGGGACAACGTTTTGAAATATTTTCACTTCATTTTCCAGTATGATCAGTATAAAACGCCGATGGAAAATATTGGACTTCAAGATTCTCTATTGTCACGTTTCGATTTGTTGTTCGTCATGTTAGACATCATCGATTCGGAGCAAGATCAAATTATTAGCGATCACGTGGTGAGAATGCATAGATACAGGAGCCCGAATGAATTGGATGGGGAAGTATTACCTTTAGGCAGCAGGTTGGACATGTTAAGCACAAAAAATCCGGATGAAGTTGAAGCTGAAGAGTCGTCGACGCAAGTTTACCAAAAATACGATGCGTTGCTACACGGACAATCACGTTCAAGAAAGTACGCGGCAATGGAATATAAGCATCCCTTTTGCAGCCTGTTTATGAAAGACTTATGCGAATACGATTTTTTTCAGCGACCAGATTCTAAGTATTAGTTTCATGAGAAAGTATATTCACATCGCTCGATGCATGAAACCTAAATTGACTGAGGAAGCCAGTGAAGTTATAGCCGAAGAATACTCAAGACTTCGCTCAGAAGAAATGATGGAATCTGATGTAGCGAGGGTAAGTCTTTCCGAAATACTTTGTGAACTAAGTTTCGTTGTTGCCTGCAAAAAATACCGAATGAGTATCTACTAAGGGTGTTCAGGTATTTGAACTTGAAGTCTGGTTAAGTCCAAGTTTTAAACCAAATTGGAAAATAATGAGAAAGCATCATATGAGGTTGTGAACTTTGGGGATTCTGTACATTCCTAATATCATACTGCACGTATGTCCCTATCAAAGGGTTAAACATTCTAAGCTCATTGTGCAGTTAGAATCCTTTAAAAATATATAAGTCTGGAAGAGATCAATGTACCGAATACGCCATTTGAATTTGGGACATCATTAACGCGTTGACTGCCAAGCGTATTTTGCTATGTTAGAATCGCGATGCGCTGAAATACTGCAGAGTATGATTAACTCTTTGCGCTCGACGCGCTTTTCTCTCGGGCTAACCAGCAACTCGACAGTAATCCGCCGCGCGCGCACCTATTTCATGAGTTCGATTCTGTTAACTTAAAATAATTTTAGGCACAATAGCACACTTTAAACTCGTATATTTTAACATTACATACATTTATTTAACTTAATGAAGGATATTTATTAAAGATTACGTTCTATAATTTTTCTTCTTGTGGTATTTTGTAAAACAATCTCCAATGTGCATTCTTGGCTTGTCGGGGCATGTGTCACAATAGTACACAGTTTGTCGTCTTTGGCCTGACTTTCGTTGGGAACAAACTTTGCAATCCTTTTTTTGTCCCATCAAAATAACATGCAGCTTCCCAATGAGTCGGATCATTTCAGAAGTGCTCTGTGAAGTAGAAGCTGTGCTACGTTGGCTTTTGGTCACCTTGGCTTTCAGATTCACTATCGATTATTCGGATTTTTCGTCTTCTTACACCTATAACGTCGTCACTATCTTCATCACTTCCGTCTTCATTCTCATGGGCAAGCTGTCTATGTAGTGATGTAATTTCGTTCGTTATTGCCGAAAAATTGAACTCATCTTCACTAGAAGTCATTTCTTCGTCGTGTTCCATGCTTATTGGGCTCACTAACTTTGAAAGAAATATTGCGATTGCCAAGAAGGTTGAATTCGAACTAATGTCGAAGATAGAGTCCAACCCGCGTTTGCAAGTATTTTTGAGATAAGACATTTTATCTCAAAAGTGCGAAGACGGTGATTGGTTCTTTTTGTACCTTTTTTTGAAAGAAGCGAATTGAACGAAGCGTTGCGACGTCTGTCATCGTTCTATTATTCTGAAGACATAATGCACGCATTGAAATTCGTTTGTGTTTTTGAGATAAGACATCTTTATAGCTATGTAGACACCTCATAAAATGATCTACAAAAGGCCAGGTAGACTTGCCAAGCGATATTCGTTAGGCCAAACACAAATAAACACCGTTACCACTCAATTTACCGCATCGATGCGAGTGGTGCCTGAGAGGCACCGGTCAAGCTGGCGCAGCACATGCCGTGGTGCCTGAGAGGCACCGGTCGAGCGCAAAGAGTTAAATCATGCAAAATGAAGGTAAAGCAGAGTTGTTAGAAGCCAAAGTATCGAAGTATCGTTTCAATATCAATTGCTTTTACAAGATTGCAAATAGGCTTTATTGCCAATTTTTTGCATTTTTAGTAAAATCTTTTGCACCGGTCACCGGTGACCACCATGGCAGTCAAAGTGTTAATAATAATTGTTGAAATAATGTAGTGCACTACATGCACCCCTAATATTTTCGTACCTTTTCAGACACAACCCGTTACTGCGCGTACCTTAGAAACACTTATCCGTCTCTCTACTGCCCATGCGAAAGCGCGGTTATCGAAGAATATTACTGCAGACGATGCTCACGCAGCGATAGAGCTGGTACAGTTCTCCTACTTCAAGCGAGTGCTCGAGAAAGAAAAGAAGAAGCGAAGACGTTACGACAGCGGTGGTAGCTCTGCAGACGACGACGACGACGCTAGAAAGAAGAAACGCAGCAAGAGAATTGCCCAACAAACTCCTGGCGAAACCGATCCGTACGCGTACGACAGTGAAGACGATTCTCATATTGACGAGGCCGCAAAGAGACTGACGAGGTCACAAGTTGCCAAGCCATCAATTAAAACTAGCCAAGATACTACTACTGCTGAGAGTACACCTACCGAAAAGTCTGTTGCGACCATTACTGAAGACAGGTTAGTAATAAATACTCTTCATTGAACCTAAAAAGAAATACGAATTTACAAATTAAGGCGTCTGAAGAAACTAATTTACCAGCTAACAGCTATTACGATCAAAGCTGCACGAAATAAAAAGAAATTATCTTTTATGGGATTTTGCATGTTACGCGCTTTTGTAATTTTCTGCATAACAGATACATAGACGTGAATACATGATGAATAAGTTCAGCATAGTTGAAGTAAATTTATGAAGGCAAAGCAACACACGAATGTTAGTCTAATACTTATAATATTTTTCTTCATATTTTCCTACTATTACAGGTTGAAGGTGTTCAAGACGATACTTCACAAGTTGTTCCAAGTAGAAAGAATTACTTCTGTTTCCGTCCAGCGTGTTCGTGGATTCGTAATAAACCAACATACGCCAGAATTCACGCCTGGGGAAATCACCGCGGCGTTAGAGAAAATGACGGAAGAAAATCAAGTAATGGTTGCGGATGAGACTGTCTTCCTCATATAATCTGTCCTTGGCAAGGTATTTACATTTAAATAAATATCTTTTTTTTACATAGAAAACGTGTTCACGTGTCGATTATTTCCGGTTTGTCGTTAAGCTTGGTAATCTTAAGGTAATCATCAGGTATTTTCACTGTGAATCAAATTAGAGTATCTTATAATGTAATACCAACTTACCACAATCTACTGTCCGTATGAGATTAACGCTAGAACAATTGAAAAAGAACCTTTATCTAATAACATTTATTTACCCTATATATAGTACAACACATTGGCACATAAACTAGCAACAATGATCAACATTCATTACTGTAATGCAAATGTCATATAGTTCGCATCTCTAAGTCTTCAGTGTTTTTTTTCATGTAAATATATATTTATATATATATATATAAAATCAACTCATATAATTTCCATATAAATAGTTGTGCTATATCAATTGCATTCAACTAACATTTAGGCATTTTTTCTTAACGTACGTAAACATATATGTGCGTCTCCTATACGTTCCTGATAGAAAAATCTGTAATTCCAATTTTTTTTTACACAACATAGCCTGCGCAATTGAAAACCTATAATTATTACGGTCGCCGTCTTAATCTAGCCACTTTCGTTATATTAAAGTATTATGTACCCACGTTCAATCATCCGTCCCCCCGTCGTCCGCTCTTTATTGACATCAGTAACGTCCGCTGCTTGTGGCTCTTAAAGGAATCGCAATGCAAAAATATTCCGCTAAAATCATATTCTCCGGCTCGCTCGAAGTGGAGTAATCTGATTTTACGCTTTATGCTTTGAAATTTATCTAGGTCGTGCGTCGGGCTCTCCGTAGGTTCGCGCGAAAATTTACACTATTGCGAAACGCACCCGAAGTCCGTTCGACAATGACAACGCGATTATTTTTACAAACGGAAGTGCCATTCTGCCGTTCTCGTCTGGACTTCCTCCCTATCGCTTCATGTCCGTTAGACTAGTCGATTCTTTGTCGCTATGATACAGGCCTCGACGACGGAAACGTCGCCGCTATAAGAGAAGAATTATATGCCTTAACTCGCTATTAGATGATGTGATTAATTTCAACCTCGTCGTTTACTTAAGTGATGGAGGAATGCAAAGTCCTTTTCCGGTTGAAAATGCTGACCATAGAGCTCTATTACTGTAATTCAACAACTGAACAAAAGGGCTCTGTATTCCTCATTTATTTAGGTAAATTACACCAAGTAAGTTACTTGTCGTTTACTTAAGTGATGGAGGAATGCAAAGTCCTTTTTCGGTTGAAAATGCTGACCATGGAACTCTATTACTGTAACTCAACAACTGAACAAAAGGGCTCTGTATTCCTTATTTATTTAGGTAAATTACACCAAGTAAGTTACTCAAATTATTAAGGAATACAGAGCCTTTTTTTCGTTGGGAATTCAGACCCTAGAACTTTATTAGTGTAACTCAACGGTTCAACGAGAGACCTTTGTATTTCTTGATCATTTAAGTAAATTAATTCGCTATTGTACAAATTCATTGACCGACTTCTACGAATCATCACATCGTGAAGCGCCTAGCGCCATTAATACGATTCAAAGGGATGTTTCGTCATAAGCCATTAAAGGAGGGCCGGAATTGGCATTCCATGCGAAGAACAACATTTACAGATCGCGCCCCAACATTCATTGTACCCGCAGTTTGCAAGTGGCAAGTTCGCTGCCGCTGCTTACGTCGTATAAAATCTACTTCCACAGCTGGTTTAATCGTTACAACGTCGTACGCGCTATCGTTTGATGCCTCGATATCGATAATTAGCACAAAATATCTAACGTAATCAACGGATTGTTTTTTTTTTTCTTCATAGCGATATACCTAGGAGTATTGTTTCGGCTAGTCTATAAAACTGTGCGGCTAAGACCTGAGTATTTATCGAAGAGTTTCTAAGGTATTACGAGAAGAGACTTGACGCTGACGTTTAGCCGTGTCGTGAAAAAAAAGGACTCAGGGAGAGATCCGTGTTTAATCGTAGAATATGCATTTCATGGCAGTGATGATGTCAGAGTTCGCTGAACAAATCTTATATTACCGCCCGCCTTTGCAGTTATTGGGCAAATTTGTTCGATCGCCTTGCCTTCGTAGCAAAATAAAACGTTCTCTTCCACGCCTCGCCAATGAAGTACGTCCGGCCGTTTTTATGGTTTTGAATAGTAATTCCCTAATGCGCAAAGTATCCAGTTCTGGTAGCATCGACTGATTTTAGGTATCTTAGATCGCTTGGGACTAATGTTTTTTTTGCTAATGATCTTACGATCACAGCTGGAAGCCTAACGCATATGAGAAAAGTAGAGTACAGAAGAGAGCTACCCAAAACAATTTTGTACAACGATGACTCACTCTCTGCAACGACTTCAAAACGATCTTTTACGTGTTTTGGTGAGAACTCTTAACGCGGCGGCTTCATTAAGCACGTAAAACATCATCGTCCCTTGCTTCGACTATTGATGCGTAATTTTAGCGCAGGAAAATAGTTTACCGTGATACAATTCGTACTTTGCATCGTACAGGATGTTAGAGGATCCAGTGTTGACGTCGGCTTTAAAAACGTTATTTAGTTAAATCTCGAAAAAGTTACTCGCCATTACGCATCTCACCTATTCACAAGTACTGCTGTACATTTTATATAGACTGAAACCGTTTAGGCCAGTCAGCTTATTAAATGGTGACAAGCATTCTTCATTTAGATCCTGTTAGATATAAATAGGTTAATGCCGTACCAATTAGTTAACCCATTCGTCGTGCTCATTTGTTGTGAATCATATAACGAGTGTCTACCCAAATTTTCTTAAGCTTCGTTATGGGACAAAGGAGAAACTTCTTTCGGCTTGAATGGGTTAACGTCTATATTCTTGTGTGCTTAGCCAAATACTTCCCGTGGAATTCAAACCTCATCGTCACTCGACTCGCTGCTGTAAGCCAACTGCTCCTTCCACCATTCTCTCACTTCTAGCATAACGCTGGAAACTTTCGGCATTGCTACTTTGTTGTTGAACGGTTCTCTCTGTTGCCTGCTCTGTTCCGTGCTCTCCGTTAAGTGCGGTAAATTATTCTTTACCGCAGCTGAAATAACAGTCGTTAAATGTTACCTGACCGCCGGTAAACTAATTATTGGAAGCGGTCTTATAAGAGTACGGGGTAGTTGTGACGAATGTTACTTTAAGCAGACAAAATAATTATTACAAACAAACTTGTAAGGGTGTGCAGTATTAGTGTTCTTGCAACGAATGTCTCTTTGCTGTAGACAAAGTAATTATCGGAAGCAAACTTATAAGGGTGCACAGTATTTATGCTTTTACAACAAACTTACGGGATGGCCTGTTGTTTCGTTTTTTAGATGCCGCGATTTTGTCTTTTTCCGACCTCACGGACGCTGGATCCGATAGTGTTGGTGCCAAATATTTTCTACCAGATCCGCTGCCTATGCTATCCGATCGTGGGAGTACCACTGGTTTCTTAGGTTTATGTCTTGGTCCATCAGTATCCTTGTAAGAAAAGGATGCACGTATGGTGAATTTAGAACTTCGTATGGCGCGTACCAGTTAATCATTGATATATTGACATTTATGACAGAATGTATTAAGTAATATAAAATATATATCGCAACTAGTGTCGAGCATCCGATTTTTTAATACTAAATGTCAACATATCGTTTAATTGGCCGGTACATGCCAAGCAAATGTCGAAATTCATTAACAACAGCCGAACTAATACATTAAATCAGATCACGTACAGTGTCTTGCAAAATTTTGATGTACGGTAATTCTGTAGCTAGTTCTATAATTGTCATTAACTAATTTGAAAAGTGTCATGATTGGAATAGTTTACTTTCGTTTCGGTCTCCTCTTCACGATCCGCAGTCGTTTCTTTATTTTTTTCTTCCATGTGATCTTGAAGTGGTACCGTTACGTCATTGTTCGCTCGGAGACCAGCTATAAGGCTGTTTTGTTGTTTCTGAAACGTGTATTGGATTCAGTATTTTTAATTCCCTGTCATGAAAATGCAACTTACCCCCACCGCTCGTATTTTCTTCAGACATCCTTCCAGCCAGGTTCTAATGGTTTGCTTAGCAACTTCTTCCTCGATGATGTACTCAAACTCTTCCCGCGCTAGTAATTCTTCTAGCTGAAGGGCCTTTCTGATATCGACCGAACGGTATGATAGCATGCTGAAAAATAAGCCTTCAGTAACACAATTTAAATTTATACCTACGTAAAAAATATATATTTTTAAAGCTTGAAGAAGTTATTTTACACTTTATCGAAAGGCCTTCAATCAGATTTCAATCAATAGCGTACTGTTATATCCTCAAATGCAAAAATGGCATTAACAGTGACCCGGTTAAACTTAACAAGATACGATACACGATGGACTCTATACTCTGCGGGAAT
The DNA here is from genome assembly GCA_033815515.1 of Cryptocheilus praepositus. Lineage (NCBI taxonomy): Eukaryota > Metazoa > Arthropoda > Insecta > Hymenoptera > Pompilidae > Cryptocheilus > Cryptocheilus praepositus. Next base: position 1,316,128 of record JAWWQZ010000222.1, on the reverse strand, counting down.
AATTTATGGTTTATAATATTTATTCTTACTTAATAACGTCGTGGAATGTGACGTCCTCGCCGTTGTGCAGACGTTCCAACTCATAGCACATGTACTTAAACAGAAGTCGGTCCTTTTGCGGATCCGTTTCCAATCTACCTTTTAACAGCCGTAAAATAAACTTCACCTGAAACACACTAACGTATCATTATTTGTCACCATAATATTTCAGGCGATTTGAGTAGGCATTCCGACACTTTTATCTCTGTCCGTACCCGTTTCACTGGTATCACGCCTTTCTGATGATTGTCAACGACGTTCCACGTGTTCTGAAAGTTTCTGATATCCGCGTATGACAGAAGAGCGTCCTCTTCGTTCGAATAAAAAAGAGAGAAGTTCTCCATGATGATGGCTGAAGAAGAATGTTTAAATTTCAGTACTTAATTGATTTGTCGATACATCATGCAGGCTTTCACAAAATTACGTTTGCCCAATTGTACCTGGCAAGTGGACTTTGAATAAATGGAACATACTACATGGGTTCTGAACAAACGGAATATGCTTCATTGAATCTTTTGTAATATAAAAAAAGTGGGGGAACTGGCAAAAGCTAATAAATATGTTCACAGTTTCTTGAGTCTCGTTTCAGTGCTTATGCCGTTTCAAGATATATAATTTATAGCATAGCTTTCAAGTATCGCGTACGTACCGACCAAGAGATTCAACACGATGTAAGTTATGATGACATAGAATGTACAAAAGTAAATCAGAGAAGCGTGAAAGTTGCCGCAATCGGTTTCCCAATAATTAGCAGCTGGCGTGCAATACGGCGGCTGTATCATACAGTCGTGCATAATTTTATTCCAGTCTTCCCCGGTGACGATGCGAAACAGCATGGCAACCCCAGTAACAGGTGATTCGAAGTTAGCACGCCTGAGGAAAATCGTTCAGTTAATGTCGATTGAAGTACTGATGATAAGAACGTTCATTAACACTTCTAAAGACATGTGCGACTTCTGGTTTTCATGGCCATGACAGAAATGATTATTTAGGAACAAATGATCACACGAGAAAGATATTACGATTATACCAAAACATTTTAGGCAACGTTAGCGAAACATCAGCACAATTTACCTGAAAAATGCGAGTTATAGATAAAATCCCAAATAATCATCCCTCCATAAGCGCGCATTGAGGCTTATTATACGAGCATAAAAAGAAAAATATGCGTCTATACCTTCCTATACCTTCGCCATATTTTACAGTACCGAAGATTATGGTCCCGGCGAGGGCATAGAAGAAAACGAGGAGAAACATTCCAAATATGATGAAGAAACTTTTACACACGGACACGCCAACCGTCAGCATCAACATTTTAAGGGTCGTGTGCTTGCCGGTAATCGTGAAGAATCTGAGAATCACGACCATAAAGCCGATCACGTACGAGAGGTCATTCTGCAAAAAAGGGTGAAATTAGATGAGGCCGCGATCACATTAAATAAGCTACGTATTTTTAAATATCGGCAAACGGCTGGAACGTAAAGAATATTACAGAATTGATGTACTTCTGATGCTAATCACGTACCTTCATTGTACAGTGAATGACGATCCAAATGACACCCACGACTGTCACGAGCAAATCATATCTGTTTCTTCTGGACTGCCAATAGCCACGTGGTGTAAAAGCAATGTTTTTCATAATAACTTCCACGAGGAAGACCAGTGTCAGAATCGTGGAGACCGTAGCCAGAGCTTCCGTATGTTCCTCCTCGATTCTCCACTTAACGATAGAGAGAAAGAACACGGAATTAATAGAAGAAACGTTCCTTAATTTACTTTTACCACGGTCTAATGGTAGCCGGTAAGGAACAAATGATTCAAAGTAACAGTCTTTGCGTCTATATTATACTTTCGGTTCTTATTACTTCGTACTATCTCTGGTTACGTGCGACATTATACGAGTAATTTAAGGATTATTCTCTATCTTTTTGTAACGTCTTTTTTTATATGTCTAAATATAATAAACACATTCATTACGTTTGAAAGTAAGCTGACTCACAGAGACACACAGGAGAGCGCTGTTTATAAGAACCATAACTGCGATGAATCTTTTAAAATAAATGTTTTGCGTGATATCGTAGATGAAAGCCCGGAACTTCTTTCCGTCTGGCCGCGGCGGCAGATGCAATGGCTGTGCAATTTTCAAACGCTTTTTTAAGTCACACCTGAAGCGAGCAAAAAATATTTCAACGTTACCTACATGTACTGTGCGCTGACAGGGGGTGCACTATTGAGGCAACGACTTACCATCTTCTTTGATCAACCGTAAGCAAAGCGGTTCCTTTATTCTCCGAGTAATTAGCTATTACAACGCCCACGAATAGAGTTAATCCGATCATACAGCCGAGGAAAATATAAATGTGTATGTAAATTGCATGGACCTGTAAAGGAATTATGTACTTCTTACAGGCGTACGATTATGTACACTGCTGAGCTACAAGCGGTCAGGTCTTCTTGTTATTAATTAATTTAGCATTAGTACTTACTGGACCGAGGGCTTTGATGAGAACATCGCGCACATCGAGCCAGCCTTTAAACGAAAGAACCTCAAACAGTGCCATCATAGCATCACCGATATTGTCGAAGTTGAATCTTCTGGGATTAGCCCTGAAAAATATTATATATAATATATTTTATTATATGTCAATATTTTATACTGTTCTTTGTTCCCATGTGGGCCTGTTTGGCGGAACATACCAGACGCGCGGTACCAATATGGACGGATAACTTTCATTTTGTCCCGGTCTCAATTTCATCTTTGTCACAAAGACCCTCCTCATGAACACACCAACGCATTCCTCGCGTCTTAAGATGGTTGGGTCATTGCAACGAGCCAACCTACCACCGTACAACTGCACCCCGTAACTTGCAAACACGAACATCAGCAGAATCAATAACGTGGATACCTAAAAAGCACGATGTCACTTGCCGGCTGCCTTTGCGGGTAACTTTCAACTTTGTAGAAAGTTCAGTATCGTTTTTAAAAGTGTGATCACTGCAACAACTTACTAGCAAAATTTCCTTAAACCCTCTGCACAGTTCGTAAACTACCTTCCTCATGTGAGGCACAAGAGTAAAAATTCTCAACGGTCTAACGCAGCGCAATATCATAAGCAACTGAGCGCCGGAATTAGGCGGCACGCTTCTCGGCATCCAACATAAAAATACAAGGCTGACCTGTAAGTATCAACTAATGCATAACTGTTCCTTCCATCGCCAACACTTGAGACGCGAACAACGTACAACGTAAATGAAGACATCTAAAACGGACGCGACATCCTTGATGTAAGCTTTCGGCGTAAAAAAGAGACCGTCAGCCAGAATTTTAAGGGCTAATTCGATGCTCATGAATATCACGAAGCCGTACTCGGCTATTTGCAACGCCGGCACCTCCATTACTCGATAACGAGGCGTCTCGAACATCATTGATATACAAGACATCGTCGTTGCGCATATCATTACCCAGTCGAGGTATGTAACAAGTCCAAGAAAGTTGCTGGAAGTACACGATCATGTAAGTAAAGCAAAGGGTTTACATGCACGTTATCAGTTGCAACTCAACACTTGACTATAAGCCTCTCCACGATTATATGGATAACGTGAAGAAGTTACGTGAACGTTGCCAGTTGCAACGTGACACTTACTGTAAACTTTTGTACTGCACTTTTCTTTCTTTTCCAGTGAGGGGATCTTTCAGTCTTGCGTCATACCTCGCGTATACGAGCAACTGACAAATTTTGCGAAATTTACTCTCACGCGGCACCGCGAACAGAGGCGTGTCGAAGAACGGATGATTCTCTCTGAGATCATCCTCTCGCTGATTTCTGCAACAGCCAGTGTATGTGTCATTTACAGTATTTAGTAATTATTATAACGTTTGCTGATTACGCATATATAAATTGTTGATATCATATATCAATAGAATCGCTTATCACTGACCTTCGCATCTCAGCCTGCTGTCTTTTGGCCTGCAATAATTTTATGTCTAAATCATGGGGTCTGCTACGGGACGAACTCACTCTGTTTATGCCCCCTATGTCGCCGTTCTCCATCAAATGTTCGTAAGTTTGTTTTAATTTAATTGATCCACTGCGAACGCTTCTCCTGATGGATCTATGATCAGAGATTTATTACAGTGTTTCGTATTTATTACATTTTTCTCAATTAACGACCTATGCAACTTACAACCACAATAAATAAATAGTAATAATAAACACTTTCCACTTAGTTAAAACGGTAGACTGTCGTAAGTCGGGGAGACCCTGTACTTACTTCTTTTGATCAATTCGAAGTTGTTTAGTACTGCTAACTGTTCCCTGTGGTTTCAGCAAACCTTTCCCTGGTACCGGAATCATAGCAGAATCGCCTAACAACAGTCTTTGGTTGTTTGAATCGCTGGGCAAAAATGGAATCAACATACCATGTTACAAGAAAGTAAGTACAATTGAATTGAGAAGAAATTAGCTGCGGAGTTGTCGGCTTACTTAATAATATAGATTATGGCTGCCTTTTTCAAGCTTGTAACGACGTTGCGCACTTTCGGCGGATTGTTTAAAATCTTGACTGGGCGCTGCTTTCTGTACACCATCTTGGAGTCGAATGTTTCGCTAATCTTCTTGGCGCCCTCATTCTCGTCGTCCTCGACTTCCAAGACAAACTGTCGCATAAAACTTTCCCGTACCTGCAAACGTAGATTTTATATGTGTGAGGGGAGAACGATGGAATAAGAAACAACGAAGAAGCAAGCGACTCAATTCTTCACGCACCTTGGGAAGATTAAAATCGGATGGCACTTTATGGAGGCATGTCATCTGCGGACTATCAGGGAATTTCTCGAAAATCCTTAATCTAAACGGTAAAGTCTCCTTAATTTCGGCGCTTTGCTCGCGAAACTTCAATTGTTTCAATTTCTTGATGTCCTCGTCGAGCTCAAGATTATCCAATATTACGGCGACAAACAGACTCAACACAATCTAAGATAATACATAACATATACATTTGAAGTAAACCCAACAAAGATATTTTATAATAATAGTATTTATCTAAGATTAGTATAAGAAAAGGTGTCCACGATATTACCAATGTGACGAACAGGTGATACAAAATGAAATACACAGCGACGAACGGTGCCATCGTCTCGTGGGTTCTCAACATTGTCTCATCCATAACATCGACCCATGCCTCTTGCGTGAGGATTTGAAACATTGACATGAATGCCTAGAAGCGACGAACATGGTATGTGAATTGAGCGTATTCTCGTTCAGTACTTCTAATTGCATACCTCTGGAAACGTCTCGAATTTGGTGAAGTCACATAGGAAACAAAACAATTGCATGGAGATGCTGGACGATATTACCAGCAGGCACATTGTGAAGATGATAAGGCTACCCAATTTTTTCCCCGGTCCGAAGATTTTGTACACAAAATCTTCCAACATCGGAGACGCTTTGATGAGTCTAACTACTCTGAGAACCTGTTGGGAATAAGAAAAGGCACACTGGAATATAAAGTATCTACAGTTTGACACGAGAACCAACCGATTGCAGAAGGGTACCTGAAAATAGGTGAATCCTGTGAGATAGAAAAATGGTATAATGTGTATGGTCGTGCCGATTGCTAGTAACAGCTCGAACTTGTGAATGGAGTGTTTGTAATAACTGCGAAAGCCAAGACACCAAATCTTGAATAACGTCTCCAGGTCGAGGAATATCGTGAACGCAATCTCTGCGTAGTAGTAATTATCGTAATACGTGTGTCTCGGTTTCTCGTCGTGCTTAAAGCTCATCGTTGCGGTTGTAATGCCGTTAGCTAAAATTGCGCACATCACTACCATCCGAAAGTGCGGAGACCTTAGGATGGCATGGCAGATTGGCGATGCCAATCCACCGTGCTTGTTTTCATCTAGTGTTACCAGTTTCCAACCGTTATCGTCGCCAGTTAAAATCTGCAATAAAAGATATAGTTATTTCGGATTTGTTAAGAAATAGGGATTAAATGGGACGTAATTATTTCGACAGTGAACTGTGTGTGACCTTTTTATGAACTGCTTTAAACATTGACAGTATTAATACATTGAGACACATACCTGTGACGCTGAACTGTTACTAATATGCCCCCTTACTCCCCACATTTGCTGAAATTGAACCCGAATCTCATTGAACGTTTCCGTGATTACAGCGATGAAGACGTTTTTCACTAGCCAAGCCAGAAAGAATATCATTGTGCTGAAATAGAGAACCGCTCTCCAGGCGGGTAGACTATCAATCGCACGATACATTATAAACACCCACCCCTCTTGAGAAGCAGCTTGGTACACTGTGAAAATACTGGTTGCTGCAAAATATCAAGAAATAATGAAATGAAAATATTAATCATCCCTGAAACGGCGCAGCAAATCAATCGCATTGACAATAGTTACCAAACTCGTCAAATCCGTTAAAACCCATAATATACTTCGACAACTCGAGTTTCATACAGGTCATTCCTTCAGGACACTGGTATCCTGATTCCGGATCGGTCGAACAAAACGTGTCAGGAATGGCTAAGCTATTTATTGTAATGTGATGCGAATCCGTTGTATTGAGGACGCAGTGGTTTTTGAGTTCTCCGAAAAACTGAACACCGAGGAGTCCGTAAAGGGACATGAAGAAGAGGAAGAAGAGCGTCACGTTGTAGATCTGCTGGCTGGAACGTCTAAAAACGCAATACACCCAAATTCGTACATTATGTCAACTCTACCCTCCAAGGTCGTGATCATCATTAACCGTTCTAGTGCCAGGGTTCTGGTTAAAAATTCACCTAATTTAACACAACGCGATAGCGGTTATTTTAAATAGTTGCAAAATATGGAAAGCAATGCGCGTCTTTTGACTCTACGTCGAAAAATGTTACAATCAGATTTATACGTATTGTCAAATGAGCATTGTCGCTGAACGCCGCAGTAATTTTTCATACGAAACTTGAACAGCGGTTGATGGTACTGGCACTAGAACAGTTAAACAAAGTATTCGTACTTGAAGATTTGATTAATCCTAGCTTTAGGCATGGAGAACTTGAGGAACACCCGAAGGAAGCGTATCATGATCAAAGGGCGCGGTGCGCGCATTATGGAAGCATAACTGAATCTCAACACAAAACCGAGCATTTCGAACATCTGCAATATCACCGACAGCCAGAGGAAGAAGACCATGCTCGCATCGAACTGACACCAGTGATCCTTCAAATACGACTTATCCCTCTGCAAAGCAAAAATCAGTCAGGGTCACTTTCGTCGCAAACACAACATCCAACGTAACAGAAAACAAAATACTCCTGAGGGGAAAAGTCGTGTGTTCCAAGACATGTCGAGTTAACAAAAAAAAGGTCCATATTTCAACCATACAAGGCGTATCACTTAAAATACTTTGAAGTGGTTGAAAAAAAAACTGTATAGAAAGTAGAACTTTATGGGTCAAGTCCACATCTTTCGACTTGACAGAAAACTTCTACATTTGATAAGGTGCTGCCTTCCAAATGGATGCTGCATTTGAACTCAAATTGTGCCGACGTTTCGCAAACATTGCAGTTTGCATAATCAGGGCTAGTATATCCTCCTGGTTAGTGCTGAATTCAAATGCGCCATACATCCGGAAGTCATCAGCACATCAAGCGAATTCTGGCCGCGAAATCTTGAGATGAAAAAGTTCTACTTTTCAATCACAAAGAGGCGTATAATTTCAAAGTACCTTCAGTATACCACGAATGTGCATTTTGGCGATCATCTCAGCGGTAAACAAGAACGTGACTACTAGGTCGCAGACGAAAGTAACATATTGCAGAGGCGGCACTTTCTCGAACGTTTTCGGCGTGTTTAAGCAGACGGAAGCCAGTGATACCAGGGCGCAGAACCTCATCAACCTCCTGACCCACAACTGAAAATGCGTTAAGCGTGTTAATTTCTTACTCATGAAGATACCTACGAAGTAGCGTGTTATTTTGGCTACCTTGTTGACCCATTCAATGTCAGCGCTCTCATTGAGGGACTCTTCCGGACCGTAATCGGCCAGGACGGGTTCCCCCTTGAGGCTCTGCTTCCGCCCCAGCATCATAATAGGGATTATGTTCGCAATGGTGAGGCCTAAATTGAACAGATTTATTTAACATTTCATCGGACATTTTTCGAGTACAGTTACATAAATGGTTTCATATGTTGAGCGGACCCTCGAAAGATCCGACGTGACTAACGTGGCGAACTCATGTATTGGGGGCAGTTGATAAACTGAATAATGGATATATGGAATAATTAATAAATAAATACTGATATTTTCGCGTTTGCGAAGACTGACAGTAAATATGATTGCATATTGTCGATTTGGAGCTATGAATGGAACTGGCAAGGAGTCGTAAAGCATCATGAATCATCAAAATTCTCTGGGTATCTGAAACGACAGTTATTTGCATTGAAATGGAATGTGTTGCACTGGGGTCCGATTAAGAAGATGAGGACGATGTCCGAAAGGAGAAATAACGATGCAATGTCACCACGTACATTGTCATTAACGGAGTATATGCATCATGAGTCAAGATTTGCAGATGTCAATTAGACTTACCTTTTTGTTCAACGTTTCAGACGATGATCCCTGCCTTTACGGCAATTCATATAAACTACATTTCAGTATAAAGCAACGGCAAAAGTTAACGTATAATAAACATTTTAGCGGTAACAACAAGCTGGCGGCATGGTGATGAAATTTTTTGGCCAAATACCGTGCTTTCCAGCCAGCTGAAAGCATAGGCACGGGGCATGAGCAGTCTCAGCAAGTTGTGCACAAATCAATATTTCAAAGCCCACCGTACCGTTGCTGCTCGATCGGTCCAGTATCTTGCCGTACCCGTGTGGACTCTGTTAGTATTACAGATTCATTTGGAAAACATATTAAACAATGTTTATTATACTGTTATGGGCAAGTAAATATATACAATTTGATACCTGCGAATTGAATCAATTTTTTCATTCTACGTTGCGCATGTAACACAAATGAATCTATATTATTATATACCTAGGGGATGGCAGGCATAGAGTAATCTTATAAACAAGATATTTTATTGTTAGGCAATTTTTGATTGTACATCTGTTGATTAGTAAAACGACCGGAGAACAGGAACTCTCGTTACTTACTATCAACGTTTGTGATGTATGTGTATGCCGTGATTTTTGTTTATTACATAGTCGTTACTTACAGTTTGATAATGATTAATTGTATTTGTTCGGAGAAAAGAAAATTAAGAATAAATATAAACATGTCTGAAAATAGTTTCTTTTAGATGGTGTCGTACCTCAACGAAGTTAATTATCATTCAATATGAATTATTTACATTCACGTGCGTGAAAACGTCTTAAGTCAACCTATTCGAGCTCGCAAACTGAATCTCTGAATACGGTCAAAGTTTGTACGCTCTTATGGTCATTGCGCCGTCATATTGTTCTCTGCCGCTGCCATCATTTTGGCAAATTCAGTATCCGGATTGCTGAGAAGTGCATCAGGTGGACCTGATTCTACTATACGACCGTTACTCATTACAAGAATCCGATCATACGAAACGACAGTTGTCAAACGATGAGCAATCGTCAGAATCGTACAATGCGCAAATTCTTTTTGTATCGTACTGTTAACCACTGCTTCTGTTTCCGGATCTACAGAAGCAGTTGCTTCATCCAAAACCAGAATCTGGAAATTAACGCATAATTTATGTTACAAAATTCCGTGCCTTTGTTACGCAGACCAGTAATACGTTTCTGTCTATTGTAAAGTACTGACTAAGTAGAACAAATAATCTAATAAACGAGGAATTAAAATGTTGTACCTTACTGTTACGCAATAACGCTCTTGCCAAACACAAGAGCTGTCTCTCACCGACGCTTAAATTGTTTCCTCCGAAACCTACCGACGCGTATATATGACCCGACATTACTTGTACCCTGTCCTTCAACTGTGTCTTTTCCAAAACTGCCCAAATATCACCGTCCGTATGCTCATTAAAAGGATCTAAGTTAGACCTGCAACATTTTCGTGACAACGCAGTTAGCGTTTAATATAAATGTTCATAAACTGGGAGCTAACAACATACAAACATAATTTCTCTTACCGTATGCTACCACTGAATAGCGCGGGATCCTGTGGAATGATGGAAAGTTTGCTCCGTAGAAACTCTAGATTCACTTTGGACGCGTCGATGTCGTCAATCTTTATTTTTCCACTACAAATCTCCACCAAGCGAAACAGCGCAGAGATCAGAGAACTCTTCCCAGACCCTGTCCTTCCCACGATACCTGCAAGAATTTTCACAGGACAACGTAAAAGAAATCTGTTCATAGCCCAAAGTGTGCTTAAAGAAGTCATTAACTCACCTATTTTTTCGCCAGGTTGCGCAACAAACGTAATATCAATTAACACCAGCGGCAATTCCTTCCTGTACTTCATCTGTACTTTTTGGAATTCTATTTTACCCGTAGCTGGCCAGTCGACTTGTGGTTTGATAACAGCTTTTTCCTTATCCCCTTCTTGCTCCAGAGTCTTAGAAGTCGATCAAAAGTGAATGAGCGTACCTAAATCGGCGAAATTTCTATTGTACGTCAAGATGCTTACCCTCAGGTAATAGTTTATTCTCTCCACACTTATGAAGCGTACTTCAGTTTCTGCCATTAGTCTGACAGTATATTGGAAGACACCTGACATTTGCGAACAATAAGCCATGGCTAGGCCAGCCAGAGCAGGTGAGATCTGTCCTCTCAGAAGAATAACTAGAAATGCTGTTATGCATGTCGAAGCGATTGCTAAACTATCCAGCCTAACCGCTGACCAACGCATACCCGTTTGACATAAATATAAGCATAAATTATTTAAGTCAAACAACTCTTCGAACCTGGACAACGGGAAGACGCGTTAATATGCACGCTTGCAGTTACGATGATCATCAAATCTATTCAAATAATTGAGAAATGTAAAACCCCTTTTTTTTTTTGTTGAAAGTTCTTTTGATTACCGAACTTTATTACTAAAATTCTCAACGTGTTTCGGGACCATTGATGCCCGTCTCTTAGAAGTCTACAAAAATGTATATTACGATTTTTTTTTTAATTTGCCGGTATGGATTGACTTACGTTGAGAATTATATTAATAAAGACATTAAATATTAATTTAAATAGTAAAATTTATAATAATTTAACTTAGTAAAGGTTCTATAGCCAAAAGGATTTTCAACCAAAAAGGACTTTATACTCCTTAATTAGTTAATTAATTTGAAATTAAAAGCAGAATCTAATGTTCATAAAATTGTACGCACTTGTCTACAAAGTCTTTCTCTTTCTTGAAAGCATGTATCGTGTTAAGACCCTGAATCGTCGTCGTGATGAAACTTAAGACGGGCGCACGGGAGACACTCTCTAATCGCTTGAAATCTCGCATTGCTATTCTGCAAGAACATTCACAGGTTTTCGTAACGATCTGAGAAAGTTCACCGGCATAATGCTTACCTAAAGAGCTTGCTGACCAAAAAGAATGTTCCGCCAAGGAAAATCAACGGTATGGAATACCAAGGCAATACGGCGCAGACGAATATAATTGCGAAACTACACGTAAATATGTTTTGTATCATATTTTCTATTGAGATCGGTAAATAGTTGTCCACTGCAAGTAACGAATAAGTAAAGTACTTATATAGAACGAATATATTCATTCCGACGATTATATATCGTACTTATATATTACGAATAAGTATAGTATTTAATTAATATAAAACTATAATGCAAATAAAATATAATTTAATTATCGTGCAACGAGAGTCGCGTATCTTACCTTCATCTGTGTCGCGGCTAAATATGTTTTGTATCCTACCGCTGGGTGTGGTTTCAAAAAATTTCACCGAGGATCTAACCATTTTCTTGAAGACTTTGTTGTGCAGATTGGTCGAAGCTTTTATGGTAGTGTATGTGATAACGAAACCCCGTATAAGACTCATCGTTAATATAGCTGCTATACAGCCAGCGTAGACAGTCTGATAGTATTCAAAGTCAGGATTGTCGTTCAGATTTTCAGAGTAAACTGTCTCATTGGTTGCGGGATCGGTTACATTCTTTGGGACAAACGTTTTCCTGTTAATTTATTTAGAGGTACTGCGTGTTTGAGTTGTTACGATTAATCAACTTACGCCCCCACCGGCTTTAATCCATGTGGCCAGCCACCATGAACTGAACGCCGAACTACCAACGTTCAGGAAGAATATAAAAACAACTAAGCCAGCGACAATGTAACCACCAGCTGCTTTTACATATGCATCGTATGTGTGACATTTTACGTGGCCGACTTCACTTTTCTCTTCTACTGTAAGGGTGCCCGTGCCTGGATAAATAATTAACTTATTATTTTTAATTTTGCGTGTGCCTCGATGTTGGCGTTAGATACCATGGAATATATTTTTTCCAATTTCATATACTTCAAGAGACAGTCAGACTTTTCTATGCATGTGGTATAATAAAGTTGCCAGAAAACGGCTTATGGACATTGACTAAAATTAAATAAGACCACATAAGTTCCACATACCTCCGCCTCGCATTCTGTCCGGCTTTCCTTCGTTCTGGTTTTCTATACTTTTTATGGTGATATCCTTTGCGTTGTCCTTTCTATTTAGTATTTGTATAAGTAAAAAAAAATTGTATAAGTGTTAATGGAACAACCTTGGTAAACATTTGTACATTGTATTATGGCGATTTAGAGCTGAGAAGTAATTTGCTTGGTGTCTTGATCGACTTCCCGTGAAATTGATGAAAAAATATATATACATCATCGTCTTCGACGTGTGTAAAAGCAGTTAATATCAAGAAAATATATCCATAATTGCAAACACATGTACGCAATTGTTATGAAATTCACTTTAACGAAATATTGTATAGAATTCAACTTAGCATGAATATGTTGACATTATGCATACCGTTTAGATAAATTATCCTCCACTTCTAACATCGTGCTATTCACCATCGACGCGTAATCTCTGCTCACCTGCATCAGTTCCGCATGTGTACCGCTTTCTACGATCTTACCACTATGCATCATATAGACTAGATTGCAATGTTTCAAGAACTGCAATCCAAAAATTAATAATAAAATTGCTGATTAAAATATATAAAATGTTTGCTACTGATATTACTCTGTACAAAATTACAAATTCAACTAATAATAAAAAGTTTGATCGAACCTACTTGAACTTGATGTGTAACAAATAGTACTGTCTTTCCCTGCAATGCGCGAAGAATCAAGTTCTCGAATATATAAGATCCGACCTGAGCGTCAACAGCGCTTAGCGGGTCATCTAAAAAATATATATCCCTAAAACGGAGAAAATATCACGATCATTTATACGCATCAACACTTAAAATCTAATAAACGATTCCAAACTCCGCATAAGAACGCTAATTCTTAATTTACTTAAATTATTGTGGAATATAAAGCCCTTTTTTGGCTGAAAATGTTGACTACATAAGGAACATATTACGGACTATGTTACTTATAGTATACTATAAGTATATATAGTATATATAGTATACTATATATAGAACTTATATACCATGTTTAAGAATATGAAACCCTGTGTTGCTTGAAAATGCTGACTAACGTTCTCAATCATTTAAGTAAATTACAATAATACATACATCCAATGTTAATTCTTAATAAATTCCTGTAAAACCTTACCGGTTCGCGTATAACGCCCTGGCCAGAGAAATTCTCTGCTTCTGACCACCCGATAAATTGATTCCCCTCTCGCCTATCTCAGTCTCATCGCCACCGGGTAACATATTCAGGTCTTCCTTCAGATTGCACACAGTTAACGCTTGGTAGTAGCGCTTGGCATTAAACTGCTCGCCAAATAAGACATTCTGCCGGAAAGTGGCGTTCACTATCCAGGCTTGCTGGCTGACGTATGCGCAGGATCCTTCTCTTGAAATTTGCCCCTTTGACATACGCAGTTGACCCAATGCCGCTAATAAAAGACTTGATTTGCCACTACCCACTGGTCCGCAAATGCCGATCAAAGTTCCTTTCGGTATATCAAAGTTTATATCCGTCAGTATCTCCACGTATTTGGAGCCCTCAGGTAGATTTAGTTTTTCCAAGGCGTTGTTGGCGTTGTCATTCGCGACTGGATATTTTCTGAATGAAAGCAGAGACTTGGAGATGCGGCGACGGGAAGAATTAAATAATTTGCGTGAGTGAAGAACACCTACTTTTTTCTGTCGCGGGTAGTGTTCGTTGTGTCTTTTTGTGCTTCTATGCTGTCGCAGAGAAACGTGCCGTTCGAAATCGAGATTGCCTGAGACTTGATAATCGGCTTTGATATGCGGCAGTTCGTTTCTTCCAAGAGTATCACGGTCTGTGTAAATATAATTGGATTAACAGAAGCAGGTGGAGTGGCTTATGTTGCGAATAGCTTAAGGCGAACTTTACAGCGGATTAAAGAAACATTAAATCACAAGATTGTAGTATGACGCGTACAATACAGTCATAAGCGGTTTCAGTACGCGGAGCATTAGGGAAACGAGCAAGACGTTGGCACAAAGGGCCTCTCTATTATGAATGCACCTAAAACTACATCACTTCAATATACGCAGACACAATTAATCACATGCCGGACAAAGCAATTATAGTGCATATTTACCAGCACCAAGAAATGCATCAGACAAATTAATAGATGCGCTATCATAACAAATGTGACAGCAACAACTCGCGCATCATACACAGTTTTGCGTTGCACATAAATCTTTCACTTGCTATGCACAATCAGTATTCAACAAACACAGAGAATTAACGTATGAAAATAGACAAAGATAAACACCTTTAATCGGTTCAGCGCTATTTTTGACTCAGCAATATTAACTAATGCCACTTGTATGAACATGAAAAACGAACGAATTTGCGCGTTGAGGAGTGATACAAACGGAAACACCTGAAAAAGTAAGGCAGTGCAAATTTTACGTTAGGACGTTAAAAACATTATTCACATTGTGCATGTGGAGAACATCGTAATTCAATGAGATACAACAATCACCCGGTGCATATTAGAACAACGCACTCACGGTATGCATGTATAATGTACACTGTGTAGATACATCTTTACCTCGTGACGAAAATTATACAGTGTTCGCTATTCACCTTAAGGATCCAGAAACATCCTATGGTCATAGATATGAAAATTAGAGACAGCCGTTCAAATTAGAGGCAGTTTTGTAAGAATGGCTGGCTGATGCAAAACATCTGAACACCAGGTTAAAGGATATTCTTTGTGGTTTTTGTTAAAAGCGCTTGTAACTCACCTCCTCTCTCATAAAACATTTCCACACTTATGATCATAGGATGTTTCTTCATCCTCGAGATTAATATGGTAGAGTCTCAACATAATCTCAACATTTGGCCACCTACTTTAACATAATCCTGTACAATGGGCCATGTATATTCTCATTTTTAAAGGGAGGCCAACGAAGGACGGCAAATAAATAGGAAACACCATATTGCCTTAATTTAGGAGGCATGCAATATTTTTCCTTATCTACCCTAACAGATTACCTACGATTTATACTAAAAGCTTTAACATTTACCCATAAATGTGTACTGTACATTGTTATTAGAATAATTCTCACGTACTGATTATGGTTTAATATGAAACTTCGGATGGATTTATCTATTGATGTATCAATATAATTAATTATTATTCGTCTGTTATCATAGGTTACGATTTGATGGAGTTTTAAAGTAATTAATATAATTACGAGATGTTCATCGACTGTTAATGGTTAAAACGGTAAATCTATACTGCTGGTTTTATGTGAGAATTATAATTCTAATAACGAATGCACTAAATTATCCCACTAAGCTGTATTATAAACCGATAATATTCGGAAACCTTGATTCTGCGAAAGGCAACAAAGGCATCAACAATATATCTTGTTGAATCCTTAAGAGACGCGAGGGCCAGTCTGAGTGAGTTCCAAAACAATGTCGTAATTGGGAAAGCCTGTAATATACATCCCAATAAATGTAAAACTGGAATATACCAAACATTACACACATAATGCTATTTATAAAAAAAAATGTGCCATATTTCAATTCTACTCTAATGTGGTACATTGCCTAATTTACGTTAAAATAAATTTAGTATCTGTCATAGTACCTGCAAGGTATAATTTTAAATATTTAATGTGAAGACGTTTGCGAAGTTCATATTTGCAATAATGCCGATTTTGATGTTCGTGATTCTTTTGAAAATGGTTAATTTAAATGCCTGTAAGAAATTACATCAATAATTGTGACTTATTGAAGAGGAGGACAAATTTCAATTGCAAACGATTATACAAGAATGTTATTGCTAAGTGTACTGTATATTTCGCGACCTTGAATAGGAGCCTAAAGGCAGATAGATTGGAAAAAATTCTTGCGGAAAAGAAGGAATAATGGGAAACAACTAACAGGCCGTGGAGAAAAAACAAGGGACGGCATAACGATGATAGTATATAGATGATATAATAAATATTGTATAGTTTCTGCAATAAACATAATAGGCATTGCAATTATTGAAATCTGTGTTGGCCAAAGACCAACACTTAATATACATCTTGTAACTTATGAACATGTCTAGTTGGGATCTAAGATTGTGTATCATATAACAGAACCAATAATTACCTCCGAAGCTCTCAAGCTTTGTCCAGATGACAACTGTGCCAAAAATGTGATAATAGCTGATATCGCAGGCACAGCTGGTGTCAGGGAAATACTAAGACTTTGAAAGTACGCGGTTCTGCGAAGCAGTGATTGCTCATTTTTACGAATATCTGTGACAGATTGATTATTTCAATGTTACACTGGTTTAACCACTCAGGAGGAATACGTACCAAGAAGACGTTTGCTGAAGTGTTTCTCCCACGAATACATCTTTATTAATTTTATGCATTCAAGGATCTCGTTCATTAATCTGACCCGCATGTCCGTTACTTTGACTGTTCGCGCACGGAAATATCCAGTTATGCGGGAAATTAAATACTAGAAATTTTTAAATTTCGAAAATGTAAGAAACTTTTAACTATTGGTTATTTAAAATCTAATATTCACCTGGCATGGGTAGAATAGAAGAAACACGACTATTCCCAGGAGTGCCACGGGATTAAATATCCAGAGTATGTAAATTATACCACATGTCACTGCTATCGGTCCACTAATTATCATGGGCCCATAAAGCATCACATCAAATAATCTTTGACTGTCATTGGAAAATAAGTTGATTAGCTAAAATTGCGAAAAAGCCACAAGCTAGTGAATCACAGGACAATGTCATTGGCTAAATGAATATTGGCGAAAAATTACCTCCCCCATGTTTTTATTTCCGAGGCTGTTTAGTCTAATAATCTTGCGGTACAGCATAGCAGTACACGCTGATTTTAATCTGATGGCAGTTCTGTAGTTTGTCACCCATGTCCAGGCAAAAAACGTTGTGCGCAAAAAGTCAGTCAATGTTAAGAGCGCAACCCATTTTAAGCCATCCCATATTGTACCTTCCGTAGACTGTACATGTTCTAACACCTTCCTCATCAAAATGGCCTAAAAAGGTTGAAAAGTTATTTTAAATAAATTGTCTGCCATGCAATCTGATAATGGCAATGCAAACGAAAAAGGATAAATCATACAGGGCTTAAAAATCCAAATATAATTGAGCATGTCAATATGAAGCAAGAAACAAAAATTCTTGTGCGCACAAATTTCCATGCAATCTTTTTAAAAGATGCACTGGTCGGTCCATATCTGCTTAATTCCTCTTGCCAAAGTGCTTCTAATCTAAAAAGAAATGCACCTTGCTTTTCAAGAATCTTATGCCTCTAAAAAGCTGTTTAGAAGATGCAATGCTATGTCAAAGGCTTACCTCTGTGCATTATAATTTGCAGAGTCATATGGTGAGATTGGGGGTAAATCCTTTATAGTTATCCCAGTTTTATATGCTTTCCATAAATATGGTGTCATCCATTGGACGTAGATGTGAGAAAACAGGCCTGCTTTGTCAGCTGGCATCATTTTGTCGCTATCACAATATAATTTTATGTTCCTTTTTCTTGCCATAAATGTGTGCATTCAAGTGCATAGCATACCTGTCTTTTGGTCGCATTGGAATTAAATTTTTTAGTGCCGTATTATATCTTTTTATTCCAGGTTTTGGAACATAGTCCTGACAAACTTTCTGCGTCCTTGCAAACGGGCTGGGTAATAAAAAATGCTGTGGTCCATTGATATCTGAATACCTACAAAAGCATCAAATTAGTTTCATTGGACACAGCGTTTGCAATAATAGAATTAAACTATACTACCTGTTAACAGGATCATCGTCATTTTCTTCCTTCTTGTTTTCTTCATTGTTCACAGTCACACTTTCTTCTGCTTCATCCATAATATTTGTGCAAATATCACACTACACGGTACCGAAGATATATCAAAATATCCTGTTTATTAAAAGAAATTTATGAAACAATTATTATAACATTTTGTTAATATTATTTTTTACATTATTCTGCTGATTCAATGGCAATATAATTGTGTACCTTATTCAAAGAATGCAGTCGAATTGGTTTATTGTATAACTGGGCATTCACAGAACTATCTCATGAATCTAAGCTCTACAGCAGCTGATAAAGGAAGTAATCTCTTCTAATTATCAGTGACAACGGGGAACATGAAGTTAAGCTGATACGATTTGCCGTCTCGAATAATCATACTTAATACATTGTCACGTGCAAGAGGCACAAAATCGAGACCGAATTATTGTTGACTCTAATTAACCTTATTCCCTGTCAGAGTGCGTTCACCTTAATCTTCGGTGACAGGAAGATTTGTCTGTCCCGTTCATATTTTTCACGGTGATAAACGATATTGGCAACACACATCTGTGAATTGAAACGCGTTTGCGGCACTGATATTATAATGACGACAAAATTAGATTTTTTATTCCGTACTGTTCCAATAGTGACAAGTTTCCGTTGCTTTGTGCTATAAAAAAAAAATGACAGAAGTATTCATGCGATAAGGCATTGTCCAGTTACTCATCATTTATACGACATTCATACAAAGCAGCGAATTGTTCAATGTATTTCTCGATCTAACATCTGTTCCAATTCAAATTTATTGTAAGTTTATAAATAATGTTTTATGCGACTTGTACTCTATAGCTGCAAATATCGCCCTGCGATTGTCAAGTTTGACTTTAGGCATTCCGCGATCAAAAGGTTAATAAAGACATGCCTAATAAATAAGGGACTTGTTCTATAAAATGCCACATTTTTATTCCAGCTTTTATCGTAATATGCCAGACGACAAACCTGTTTCCGATGGAAAATTTTCAAGTGAATAAACGTCATCTATCCATTAGAAATGTAGGATTTTTATTATCTCTCATTAAGCACAATACACATCAAGCATATGTTGATTTCATGCACAACTCGATTTATGAGGATGCGTTATTTCATTGTGTACCATTGAATTAAAATCGTGTAAGATGTACAAAAAGATATCGTATCGTACGTCACGAGTAGGCTCGAAAGATGTACATTTACTTCGGAAAATAACAGTAACGTTTTCATAATTCGTCGTGTGGAGTGAAATATCACAATGTTTCAGTTTATGAGTTGAACAGACACACAAAACCGAACCTGACAGTCCAACAAACACTGTTTCTATTTTTCGTGCGAAAAATCTTTGTGGTGTAATCAAAACGATTAGCCTCGAGAAAGTGACGACCGTTTCCGGAATTTTACTCTCTAACAGCGACGACTTCGTCTCGTCTCATTGCAACGGACAAAGAGACACATTTACATTATTGAAAAATGATGACCATGGGGACATATCTATAACCACTGATGTAACATCGTGAACGTTGCATTATTGTTGGGGGGTGTAGCTTGCTTTTTAGCACATTTAGGGGCACTAGGGTTGACCATGCAAAATATATAATTCAATTAGGTGTATTTCCTTTTGCGTAGTCTCCGAACATTTCGGAGACGTTAATCGTCATTCCTATTTTGAAATTGTACAATGTGCATAAGAAAGACACACACACGCGCGCGCACGCATACACAATGGGTGACCGTACATCTTTTAGTGCTTTTTCTTCTTCTTTCTATATATCAGATCTGTGAAAAACAAATTAATTTACCAATATCGAGGTATGACTTTCTAATATATAAAGAGTGGGACGCATATGCACGTTTCCTGTGTGCATAAATAACTGTATCGCACTCTGTCCACGTCTTTTTACAGTTTTTACAGTTTTGTTCATAATCGTGAAAACTTTTCTGCTAGGAGAGTAAACGGAAATGCACGAAATACATAAACAATCGTCGAATCTAACATAATTCATAACTGAGTCTGCACACATCTTACTTAATCGTATATACTTATGAATGTATCTTAATGTTATCAAATTTATTGAAAAAGAATTCTTATTGAGTACTGATATTTCCCACGGTGACCGAACATCTCGTGCCAAAATTTAGCAGATCAACGAGCGAGCTCGCTTCTTCATCCAATACTCGACACCGTACATAAATAAAAAATACACTGGAAATAATCATTACGGGAAATTTGATTTTTTGAATGCTGCTTTATCGTCAATCGTTTAAGAAACGCGCCGGCCAGACTCAAAAACTATTGTAATTGCTGCCTCCCAGCTGACTACTAAATCCTCTGTTCGGAGAATATCCTGGTCTGAAGTTGTTACCTAAACCTGCCAATTAACATATGCACATTATTTCGTAATCGTAATTACGGTTACAACCAGGACTAGACAAACCCAAATAGAATACCCTTGAACTGATCAAGTGAAACAGTCTCTGGATCGAAATCCACATTCAATTTTATCAGTTCTACACAGAACTTCTAAGTCCAGGTGCTGGAAAACATTTCGAGACGCCACGAATTTGTCTACTCCTGGTTAAATTAAATTTATTTCTGCGTATGCAACATAACAAACACGTACCTCCACAGAAATTGCCAATTCCGCCTAGTGACATACCACTGGAATCATTGTCGGAATTAAGAAACAGTTCAATGTACCTGTGTGACATGTGGCTCTTGTCCTATGCAAGAAGAAAAACACAGTTTCGATACATACATATACAATATTTTCAAGAGTAAACTAATGTGCAAATACACTTCAATGCGAACCTTGAACATAGCTCTCACAGCTTCTTCGTGAGTAGCGAATTCAACGTCTGCTTCGCCAGACGGACGGCCACCGTTTTCAAGAATTATTCGAACATTTACCGGTACAACGGGTCTGAAGAACTGAAACAGCATTACAATGGGTATTTTGCAACGGTGTTGAAAAATGGTTTAACACGTTGGCTGCCGTGTGGGTCACCAATGACCGGCGCAAGAGATTTGACTGAAGATCGAAAATATTTGCAATGGGTAGTAATAATTATTTTATAAATGCAGTTATTGCTAGAATAGTGATGCGATTCTTTGGTCTCCAATACTTGCACATTATTTACATTTTGTATAATTCAGTCAAACGCTGTAGTATTTCATAGCATCGCCGTTCTAATACGGCAAAATACGCACGGCAGTCAATGTGTTAATACTTTGACTGCCATGATGATCACCGATGACCGGCGCAAGAGATTTGACTGAAGATCGAAAATATATGCAGTGGGTAGTAATAATTATTTTATAAATGCAGTTATTGCTAGAATAGTGATGCGATTCTTTGGTCTCCAATACTTGCACATTATTTACATTTTGTATAATTCAGTCAAGCGCTGTAGTATTTCATAGCATCGCCGTTCTAATACGGCAAAATACGCACGGCAGTCAACGTGTTAATACTTTGACTGCCATGATGATCACCGATGACCGGCGCAAGAGATTTGACTGAAGATCGAAAATATTTGCAATGGGTAGTAATAATTATTTTATAAATGCAGTTATTGTTAGAATAGTGATGCGATTCTTTGGTCTCCAATACTTGCACATTATTTACATTTAGCATAATTCAGTCAAGCGCTGTAGTATTTCATAGCATCGCCGTTTTAATACGGCAAAATACGCACGGCAGTCAACGTGTTATTCAATATAAATGTAAAAATAATTCAATAATCAGTACAAATGTAAAATTAAATTTTTCCATCCGCGTAATACTTGTAATACGCTTGCAAGAGACTCACGTCGGCTATATCTTTGTCGGTAGCTTTGAACGGTAATCCCCGCATGTGTATACTATGCACACCAGAATTACCGCTCCATGTGTCACCACTGCCGCGGAAGTTACCGCCTTTCATGTCCATCCCACCTCTCATGCTGCTACCGCGAGATCCAAAATTGTTCCCACTGCCCCAGGGTCCACCGT
Organism: Cryptocheilus praepositus; assembly: GCA_033815515.1. NCBI lineage: Eukaryota > Metazoa > Arthropoda > Insecta > Hymenoptera > Pompilidae > Cryptocheilus > Cryptocheilus praepositus. The sequence goes on along the minus strand of JAWWQZ010000222.1, from coordinate 1,293,682 downwards.
CAAAATCTGAACACATTCCAATTTATTCGGTTATCGGTTCTTCACTGACAGTAAAAGTACGTGGCTACGTTAGTCACCGCAAAAAAAAAACGATAAAAGAAAACTGCGCCAACTAAACTTGACTTGCATTCTCATAAATAGTTCTATACGGTAGAAGTTAATCTATGTATAAATATGCAGTAATGTGCTCACGCGGAGGATTCATTTTATCATACATTTAACGAGGAAAAAAACTCGCTCACTTGCTATCAGCTTCCATAAAACCAACGCAGTTAAAGTCCAATAGATATAAAAATAGTGATAGTATCTCCCGCAACAACGCAGTTAGAGTCCGATAAAAGGCAAAATTAAATGTTATAGTTCATGCATTACTAGATATGATTCTGCAACGTTTTACATTTAAGACTTTCGCGGACAAAACTGTGAATAATTATGAAACTGGGATACAGTTTTTTCAGAGGTTTAGATTCGTAGACGCAGAATGCAACGTCTGCGAAACGTCGGCATTAAGTTAAGTGTAAACGCGACAACCATCCGAAAGCCAAAAATGTTCGTAATTCTGTAACGTATTAAAATATTTTCGTCCTGGACATTCTTTCGAGTACCTCTATTTCTGGAGCCACGTCCGTTGTTGCTAAAGCGATTCATGCCGCCAAAGCGATCGCCACGTGCATACGGTGCAGGTCGTTGATTGAAACCGCCCATTGGACCACCTCGCATTTTTGGTCCGAGACTTGCACGTACCTCTGACAAACTGCTCCGAAAGATTTCGATGTACCTGTCAAGGACCGGTGTGCACCGTATTAATAGCGTGCATCGTAGTAATCTATCATAACCGCTCATATAAATTGATATCGGTTATCATAAAAACTAATCCTGCAACTTTCAGATCCTTCAAAGCGAAACATATATACATATGTATATATACATACGCATACATATATATATTCCATTTCGTTCAAGTAAGCTTTTAGACACATATGTATATTCAGAACAGATATCGAAACCATCTAGACAAATAAAAACAATTGAATGAAGTAATCGGTATTGACGAGTTCTCGTTGTAGCGGAACAACAATTCATACTACACCTCCACTTTTCTCTTATACTTTCGTCGACCACCCTCCCACGGTGAGTTTGCTTTGTGACGTACCTATGCCAACCCTAGCCCTTGCGATGACGATGATCTTCCATAATAGTGGCCACTGCATTTTCCAGATAAAAGATTTTTAGACTATCGTGACAAATCGCTCTCATAACGTGGCCGGCGAACCTTCGACGTGGAAAATGCAGTCGCACACGTTGCCATGTGAATGTAACTGACTGATCAGATGACTACTACCTCCGTAGCACCCACCCTTCCTAGGGTAGCCCTACCCACCTCCCATGGGATTCGGTGACGACGTAAGAAGGGGGTACCTCCCGCCCGGCACCCACCCCCAGGTTTCAGTCGGGCCAACAGTACTTTTGCTTACGCACGACTAAGTTCATTTTGTATTCTCAGAGGGAGGCAGTTTCTTTACGCAGCTAAACATGTGCACTGAATGGCGAAAGATGAGAACGTTAGAATTTCATTTGAATTTAACTTTACTTCAACGCACTCCTGGCCCTTCCAGCAGGAAATTTTCCGTAGGCAAAGAATACCGAGTCGGTACACACTCCCAGACGACGTAAATGCTAAGTTGTACCCATGCACGTGCGGCGATTTTCTTCGTCACGCAACATATAAAGAAACTGCTTCCAAGTAAAAAATCTTCTTCCCGCTATGTACTAACAAAATTGTATATACCTACGTGTACTACGATCATAAAATGATATTGAAAAATCATATGTATACCCAAACCCAGCTAGCGTCAGTGCCCCACCTGTGTCCTATCTTTTCCTTGTGTTTCTGCAGAGCGCGCTCCGCAACATCTTTGTTAACAAATTGAACGTAAGCCTCCCCAGTACTGCGGCCCGTGTAGTCTGTCGGTAGTGAAATCCCGTTCGGCAATATCTCCAACCCTGACCCACACATAATCAAACATCGACATTGTAGCGAACACCCATTATTAAGTAAAGTCAATCGTCAATTTTTTTATTTAAAACCCTTAGAAAGAAACAGGGCTTGTAACTATCCATCGCACGTACGTGCAGACTGTCATATTCCAAACTTGCGTCTTTCCGCAGTGGAAAGGCGAAACAATTGACTATGCCAAAGTTAAGAATTAAGGTTTGCCGTTGAAACGAAAATATTCTCTAACAAGTGTTAAACACAAGATTATGGTGAGGATTGTTAATGCGGCTCAATTTAAACAAGGAATAAAACATGGGGGATGATGATCTTAAATCTTAACTCAGGCTGTCTGACTAGTGTGAAACACAGAGACACTGCTTGGGACGGATGTAAAGTTAAGCTACGTTATGCCACAATGCAGCTTTTTTACTACAATTAATTGTAGGCGAGGTAGTTTGCTCTTTTAATACAATTACTGTATTGTAGGTGACAAACACGCGCTGACATCGGTTTTAGAAACAATTTCACAGAAAATGTCTAGACACGTTTAGTTAATTCTTGTTCTATTGCAGCATCATAAATTTACTTTGATTAGTAATGCGTTATGGTACATTATGGTATACTATACGTGTGATTGTACCATATGCATGAAATATATAAACTCAACTAATAAGTTAAACATACATGCAATTTAATGTATGTCAATATCAAAATATGCAATAACTTATAGATGTAAGCACTGTATAGAGAAAGAAATATTGATTATTATTTGAAAATATATGTAAGTTCTTGACAAAAACACACCAGAATGATATTTTTCATATCCAAATTATTGTCTACAGCTCAAACAAAATATTAAGAATAATTGTTATCCTATGGCCATCAAAAGCAATTGGTCCCTGTGATTCATAGTTAAGAATAATATTGTGCCATGTACATGTTATCTACTCGTTCAGCATTAAAAACAGGAAAGAAAAATATTACAGCAAAAGATATTGCACGTTGAGTGTTCATCAGGGTTATATAAAATTTAAATAATTATTGGTACATTGATAGTAAGCTAGTATGATATTGTAAAGTACAAATTGGCACATACCTGAGAAAAATTGTGCAATTTCCTCTTTGGAGCAGCCAAATGGTAGTCCTCGCAACCTGACGCATCCATCATCCATTACATTTTCCAAGTTCAAACCACTTCTTTTGACCACCCATTCCATCTCACCTCTCTTTGCCTTAAACACTGTAAAATAAAATAGTAATGCGCAATAAGATAGGTAATAAATAATAAATAAATAAGACTGAAAATTATTGTTCCAAATAACACCTTGACACTATTATATACTTTTTATTATTTACCTTCAATATACCTGTGACCCATATGATCTCTGTCCCTTTTACATGCCTTTTCAATGTCTGCTGGAGTCTCCATTTCTATATATGCCTCACCACTGGGACGACCTTCCCGAGACATGGTCATATGTACCCCATTTTTTCCATTAGAAATGGAACAATCACTGAAGAATTTCATGATTTCATCAACAGTAGTAGACCATGGTAAACCACGGAGTTTAACAACGTAACCTTCATCATCATGGTCTCCGCTACCGTTCGACATGGCTGATACTTCTGTTGCAACAAAATTATACTTGAGTCTGCAATCAATTTACAATTCATTATGAAAATTAGACCTCTAGCGCAAAAATTGGGCCAACTATATGATTCATTTAATTCGTTCTGTGGACATGAATGATTAATGCTGTAAAAATAATAATTGATGTACTTGATATGCTGAGGAAATAAAAAAATTACCAGAGGCAATTAAAACAATTACGACGCAATTTGCTTTTCAGCACTAATATACGCAATCCTATTTGCATCAGAAGATGCATTTTTAACGTACCCCGTTGCGAAAAAATGTTAAGACGCTTAAACGATCGGACCAATTACCGTTATTTTACAATGATACGTTCGTTCAACTTACATATTACGGACGATAGTTCTGTTAATAACACCTTGGAAACGGGTAATAGTTTATAATTAATGCGCAGCACTAATAATTAAAACGGTATTGATACGAAATGCACTGCCATCGACACTGCGCACCTAAAAACAGTCGGCAAAATGGCGCCTCCCGAAGTGATGATGCTACGTGTTCAGCAAACTATGATTTTTGCCCCAAATCTCCGTTTCTAGTTTTCCCTAGAAGTTTACTATATCATCAAATACTAAAACGCAAAAGAAAATTGCCGTTTCAACTATTTTGTAATATACCAAATTCGCTAGCAAAGACATCAATACGTAAACAAACGTCTCAAAATTCACGAATATAGACAATTCTAAATAGTAATTTCTTGTACTTTTTACTCTGCCAATATCTCTATCAAATAAATAATTTCGTACTTGTTATTTATATAATTGATCGATTAAGCCCAAGGATTATTGTGAAACTGTAAGAATTTGTAAAATGCTACTGTTAAATAGGACCGCTTTCCAGAGAAAGATTCTTAGGTTAGGACGTCTTGTTACAAGGTTTAACACGATTCGCTGTAAAATATCTTACTTTAATCCCACCCAAAACGATCGTCGAATGTGTTAGTTGTACGAATTATCGACATACTCACCAATTTGTGTTGAAGCTCCTAGCGTACTCGTTTATTCGCGTTTCTTGTGAAAGCGCAATGACAATGGAACGTGCCCAAAGCAAGGATGTACCGACATACAGATGAAGCCACAAATGTAACGTCAGTCTTTTGAGCTTAGGGCCGCCATTTGTATGCGGTAACTAGGGGTATTGTCGATAAAGTCGTCAACAAATTGTCGCTCGCGATGCAAACGCGGCATTAAGATTCCTTAAATTGTCTTAATCACTAATGTTTTTAATTACATTTCGTTCTAAGAGTATTAGAGGGACCTCAAGACCCTTAGTTCTAGTTTGAGACAAATCAAGCAGGGGTTTCTGTCAGATTGAGTATGCTTAAACGTGAAATAGGCTGAATAATTTAATAGTTTCGATACTTGTGATAAATAATAGTAAACGATAGCCCTCGGATTGGGATATTAAACAAATTAGACGTTCGCATTTTTCGGTGGAGCAAAAATTTGATACTCTATAAGAAGTATGGATTGTGGAAATGTTATATGTTTTGATGGTGGATATATAAGAGTATTAGAGGGACCTGAAGACCCTTAGTTCTAGTTTCAGATAAATCAAGCATGCAGGGGTTTCTGTCAACTTGAATATGCTCAAAGGTGAAACGGGCTGAATAATTTAATAGTTTCGACACTTATGATAAATAATAGTAAATTATAACCCTTGGATTGGAACATTAAACAAATTCGACGTTCGCAATTTCCGGAGGAGCAAAGATTTGATACTCTATAAGAAGTATGGTTTGTGCAAATGTTATATGTTTTCATGATTGATACGCATATGTAAATTTAATATTACATATGATGTTTTCTGCATCTGCAATGAAGTTTTGGAGCTATTAAAAACCTGAAAAACTTTTGAAATTTAAAAATCTTCGGATGCCTCAACCCGTCTCAAACTATGAGTATTAGGTAGAAAGTTGAAAGAACACATGACATCTACTCAAACCTTTCCAATAAACGAATCTAACAAACGCTCGCGGCCATTAAAGCCTATCAGTAGTATTTCGTTTTTCTAACGTTTGAGAATTTCTCAGAATATGAGTACCAGCGCGAAAATTAGAGAAGCCTATGGCATCTAGTGGAAAGTCACAGAATCTCTGGGCCGCTTGGCCATTGTCGTCTAGATTCACGTCCATAGGTGCGTCGTGACGGAAACCGAAACCGTCGAAATTCCGTGGCAAGTGAAACGATTGAAGTCGAGGGATTATAAAAACGGCAGTTGACAAAACCGGGACGAGCTGTGTGGTGTCAGAGGCAGAGTCGAAGTACCCCTCGCCGGATACCGTTGATCAATTATCGTCGTCGCAGTGTGTTCCTCCTCGGTACAACAACAACGCGCACGGTCGTACGGAATCACAAGGGAAACGTTTTCGTGGAAAGGCCATCAGCCGTGAACGCACAATGAGCTTCCTATTGTAAGTTTTTTCCCGTGAAAATCTACTTTCCCCAGAACGCTTGCACTCGACTGCAGTGAGAGTGGAAGAGTTTCGTCAACTCCGGACGAGTCAGTTCGGTAGTTGTTTATCGCGCGCGTGTTTTTCGCTAAATTCGCGGCAGCGTGTTGAGGGATCGAACGATCGCCGATGAGGAAATCGTAACGTCACCGAGAGTCAGTCGGAGCTGGGGGCGATATCGATGGGTCCCTTTATCCGTCCGCTCGGTCCCTGGCCAATTTTGGTTTTCCGAGTCGTGTTGTAGTCGAACTCGTGTATACCGCGAACCAATCGGTATGTGGCTATAAATAGCGCGGTCATATGATTTCTTTCAAATTCCCTTTATTTACGGGGCGTCGCGTGTACCCCGCTCGGCAATGTCGATTTGTTGAAAATGTCATTCGCGGGCGCGATTGCGTCGTGACAATTAGTCATCCGAGCGGAAGAGTGATTTTTGAAGTCGGTGTTGATTCATTCGCGCTCCCGTGCCGCTATGACAGGCTGACACATACGCACGTTTTGCCGAGTTCAGTGTCGTGTTGACAATATATTTTTTGCTCGCCGAAAATTTTGATCTTGTAATGAGTGTGAATGTTACTGATGATGCTCACAGTGGAAGCCGTTCTTCGAAAACTTTCAAGCCAAAGAAGAATATCCCAGAAGGTACTCATCAGTATGACTTGATGAAACATGCGGCTGCCACGCTTGGCTCTGGAAATTTGCGGCTTGCAGTTATGCTGCCCGAAGGGGAAGACTTGAATGAGTGGGTCGCTGTCAACAGTAAGTTTAATGGAGTTGAAGGATGTACTGGTTTGACGTAACATTAATGCGGTACTTATCAGCAAAACTTTTCCAGCTGTTGATTTTTTCAACCAAATCAACATGTTGTATGGCACGATCACAGAATTTTGTACAGAGGAAAGCTGTCCAATAATGTCAGCAGGACCAAAATACGAATACCATTGGGCAGACGGTCACACGGTTAAAAAGCCAATTAAGTGTTCTGCGCCAAAATATATTGATTATTTAATGACATGGGTACAGGATCAATTAGACGATGAAAACTTGTTTCCATCAAAGATTGGTAATACTGTTTTTCCATGTACTTATCTGTGCCAATGTTTTTTTTTCCAGTAAGTACAGCATTTTGTAATGTTTTGCAGGCGTCCCTTTTCCAAAAAACTTTTTATCAATTGCGAAGACAATATTGAAGCGGTTGTTTAGAGTATATGCACATATCTATCACCAGCATTTTAGTGAAGTGGTCCAACTTGGCGAAGAGGCACACTTAAATACATCTTTTAAACATTTCATATTTTTTGTTCAGGTAAAGATTATAGTAATTGTTTTCTAACAATAGTAATAAGTGCAACAATAATATAATGACAATTCTGCTGATATCAATGTTAACACTAAAATGATACACTGTGTTCAGTCCTGGGTTCATTGTTTGCATCATCATTTGTAGGAATTCAATTTGATTGAGAGAAGGGAATTAGCACCACTGCAAGAATTAATAGAAAAATTGACAGCAAAGGACGCACGATGAATGGTCTTCCCGCTTGTCGTACTGAAAATTCTCCAAAGAATCTCACCCACGCTGTCTTCGGTAACAAAATGTGTAACAACGTATATTATTCAACTAACCAAATCGTTGCTAATATTGCCTTTGTCTTAAAATACGAATCGGCGGTACTATAATCAATCTGCTGATGTACATGTAAACGGACTTATAAGCGTTTTGATGGAGTACGAACGTACGAACGTTTATTTCACGCAGTATCTAGAGTAATTTCGACAGCACTTAAATGTAGTATATATTGCTTACTACGGCCACTATTGAATGGGGTGAGACTTATTGATGTAGTTTCTTTGTAAGATAGTTACTTTGTGCCTCGTTGCATATGTTCGGTAATTAATTTGTCAAATGCTTCGGAATAATGCTCTTATCGATAAAACTGTTTTATTATAGTCTGTAACTTATCACACATAACGAGCTTCTATACTTTGATATAATTCGTGTTTTATTGTTAATCAATTAGACTGCACTTTGATGTACTGATCACGACATTGAGTGCGAATCAAGAATGCCTGGGGCATCTATAGTAAGTTTAACGAAGTTCTTTTCTACGCTACGCTAACGATAATACTCGACTTGCATAAAACTTACGTTCCGTGAATTACGTAGATGACAATCCGATGACGATTGCCATCCACATTTGCAGCTTATCAATTTTACGACCGCTGTTATCATTTCGATGAATTTAGTAGCGAGTATTGACATTTTACCAAGACATTGCACATTGTTGGTATATCCTGAGATATTAAGTTAACGTAATATCATATTATTTTACAATGTCGTAATAGCATTAGAATACGGTCAAGTTAAGCGCTTATAGAATAATTTATAGAATTAAGGATTTTATACGCACTGCATTTTACACTTTTAATTCAGTTCATCAGCCTGTCCTTCATCAGAATGTGTACTATTGCTAGTCTAGTAACGACCGATTATTTAAAGGATTTTACTGTAACACATAAACACACCTATATGTATATATAATTTGAAGAATTTACTGTTTAGTAGCGGTAAATCATTGGAAACGCATATATTGATGGGAACTTTTGTTCGACAAATGATAATGTCTTTGAAAGTCGCATAAGCATGCGTTTTTGGCATGCCTGCACACGTGCGAATTAAGTCGTTATGCAAATTAATCATTGTGCAGCTGCAGCATGCCCTAAAATGACATTTCGAGTGCACTTACCGATACGAATACGTTGAAACGTTTATTTCATTCGTAATGTACCATCTCCTTTCGTGAACTGTGTACTCTCGTCATTTCAATACAAATTTCGTACATTCGGCGCATTTTATGGGCGCTTTCAAGAATATTCTTATATTCGAACAGAGGCCATTGTGCACGTTCTTTTAGAGTTTCAGGCTGACATAAAGAAAAAAAAAAAATCGGACGTTGTGTGTCATCGATGGCACAAAACCGCGTATATATCGATGATAATTTATGATGTGATACCTTCCAGGTCAATCGCGAGGATCAAATAAATTTTTCCGTGGTCCACAAGTATACAAATGTATTTTATTATAATGACACGAGTACATTTAACTTTCGTAAAATGGCGACGTTGTCCGGTATAAGAGAAAAACGTGAGTGGCTAGATATCACGGGTTAAGCTTCGAAGTAACTGACGTACTTTTTATGAGTGATAAAGAACGTGTACCACGTAGATAGTAATAACAATGATGGGCCGCATCGATTTACGCATATACATATATACGCGGTACGTATATATATATATGTACTTAAGCCGACGAAAAGAGCATGGGAACATGAAACGTGCGAGAATTGTATTTAATTTTGAATTCTTGCGGTCGCAATTGCGTCGAGCTCGCAAGTGACCGTCAAGAATGTTTTCGATGCATTTGTGTCGCGAAACCTCGATCTTCGTCGTAGTCTGTATCCCGTTTTTAATTTCGTTATTTGTAGATCATTATCGTTGCCATTATCGTCATCATCGTCATTGCGCTATTGTTATTATATGAATTGAACGAAACAATTGTTTTGGAAATTGTCGTCCGTTAAGCTACGATAATCAAACGTTTTGAAACGTTTCGTGGTATTTCGTGTTTAGACACATGCCGTTCGATGCGCGCCACTCTTCGGACTGACCATTTGTAGGAAATTTTTTAACTACGAATCATTAGAAAACGGCTATTCGGATTTAAACTGTAAAACTGTAACGATTACTGAAATAGTCGCCGAGGAAATGTTCGATTTTAATAAATGTAGGTTTTATTCGTGTATCCTTTAGATACATTAACGTACTGATACTTATTTCCGGTTATTTTGTAATTAAAGTTATACGGTTTCTACATGCGAAAAAAAAATTAAGATAGTTTCTCGTGTTTTTTTTTGTTTCTGATGAACGAGGAAGAATTTTATACTACGTCGTCCTGTTTTCGGAGAAATTACTTTCCTCGTTAGAGCTTTCATATAAACTGAATTGTCTACTTGTTTAGTGACGCTGGTGATATATCTGTGCAATGTAAATAATATTTTTCTCAAATAAATGAACGCTCATGTGTAAACGATGACTTCGTGATGCATTTAATGTTCTTGTGTAACTGTGTATCCAGTTAAGCGTGCATTAGAGAAGTAGTACGGAAATCAATGAGACTGTTTACTTTAGAACATACACTGTAATTATGTACGTGATTTTGTTAATGCGAGGGTGGAAAGTTCTTTTCGCGGACAAAATGAAAAAGTGAACGTCTATCTGTTTGTGTGTACTATTTAATGTGACACTTTCCATACGTGTAGACATCGCTCGAAAATCTTGAATAATGTCTACCGCGTCCATGATAAATCCCCGTACATAAGAATGTACTTAAGTAAATACACGATTGATATGACGTCACAATGAGAAAAAGTGAACTTATGCGAACACAGGATATCATTTGTTTCCGTGACATTGAAATCCATATTGTAGCATATTCTAATATATTGTGAAACATTGTTCCTACGAGTGAAAACCTACGAGACTTACGATCAAATAATATTTCTTCAGTTAAACGTCTGTTGAGGAATAGCTGGCGATTATGTGTTCATTTACCGTTTACTCTGTTAATTATGTATTTCCTAACATGTTGCGCAATGCCTCTCAAACTATCATATCAACAAAATTAGTTTCTTGAGAGCAATTCGCAGCGTTTCTCATCTTAACAAGTCTTGTCACAACAAGACCGCGCAATGAGAAAACTATTGTCGCACATCGTACTTTTATATCGTACATATTCCATAAAAAAAGATCCAATCAATCTTTTGCGGCCCAATTGTGTTCCGGGCACATCAGTATCTCGCATCTGGTCCAAGTGACTAAAGGGCACAGCGCTGAATAAAATAAAATGTTTCCTGTAAGTACTGTTATATCATTCTTCGTTCTATCGATTCTAATCTTAACAAGACCAAGTAATGAGAAAACTATGAAAAACAAAAAAGAGCCAATCAACCTTTTATGGCCGAAATCTGTTCTGGGCACATCAGTACATCGCATCTGGTCCAAGTGACTAAGGTAGAGTGCTGAATAAAATGAAATGTTTACCGTAAGCACCGCGATAACATTAATTCCAAATTTTCTTATTTCGCAGCGTGGCATGCAAGACCATCAGACGCTGTCGCACACCAAATAACGATTTGGTCCTTGACAGCAATTTGCACCGATTCCTAATTTAACAGGTCTTGTCTCAACCAAAACCGAGCAATGCCCAAACTATTACTGCCCATCATACTTTTATATCGTACATAGTAAGCACCGCGATACCATTAATTCCAAATTCTCTTATTTCGCAGCGTGACATGCAAAACCATTAGACGCTGTCGCACACCAAATACCGATTGTTGCTTCTTGACAGCAACCTGCACCGATCCCTAATTTAACAGGTCTGGTCTCAAGACCGAGCACCGACAAAACTATTACCGCCCATCATACTTTTATCTTGTACATGCACCATAAAGAAAGCTGCCAATCGATCTTTCGATCGAACGACGCATCTGATCCGGGTGTCTCAAGGGCAGAGCGCCGAATAAAATACCCGTTTCCTCTAACTACTGTGACATTCATACTAAATTCTCTTATTTCGCAGCGTGACATGCAAAACGTCGCCACACGCACAAGAAATGTCGACCGCAAACGACCAGGTCCGAGGATCCACGCTTTCTGAACAGGATCCCAGGACGGCACTCGATCTGCGTCAATATCGGCGGTCAGCGTCGATCGGACGGCACCGAAAGGTCTTCATCGTCTTCTGCCAGCCCCACTCGGTGGTTCACTTAGCTTGCGGTAGCATGAAAACGGTTTTCTTTTCGTGTAGCGGTGTTCTTGGCCTGGTGGCTATATACGAATCAGTCGCAAACGTACCGTTCACCGCGTCCGGCTTTACGAGCATCTCGCATTCTCATCCACCGCCGGCACCTTGCTGTTCGCACTTGCTGTCTCCTCGTTTACCGTTAAAGAGTCTCCGACAGACTGGGACGTTGTGTTTCCACGCGACATCGGACAAAGTAAGCGCGAGTGACTGAGATTTGTGCCAAAGAGGGTGCGAGGAGTAAAAGTATGAAGTGGGCGTGTTGGCTTCAGAACATCACCGTTAGCCATCAGATGCTGCGTTTCATTTCGAAGTCATTGTCATTTAGTTGAATGATTAAGGTATATGAAGTCCTTTTTGGGTTGAAAATGAAGAGTGGAACTTTAATATTGTAACTCGAGATGTTTCGGGACCACCTGTGGCTGCGATACAAGAGTCTGCGAAAATGAATGTGTGTCATAAAATTAGTTTCTGCAAGAATAAGTAGAGTGTAAAGATTCAGAGTTATGGTTAGTAATTATGCCAATCAGTGATTGAGGTGATTGCTATTCGTAAGTTCCAATATTTACATTGTGTATATTTTTTTTAAGAAGGTTGACAATATGTGCTTGTTGTAAACAGTATCCGTAAGTTCGTTTTTAGATTATATATATATCTTTTAAACAAACAAATTTTTCTACCATACATCCATTTTCATAAACTCTTTAATTGAAAATATGTCTAATTGATATTTCAAGAGTCTACAAAAATGAACTGATGATTGAACTGAATGATTGAATCGCTGATTGACAATATGTGATTGATATAATTACTGTTCGTGAATTCGAATCTTTACATTGTATGTATTTATTGCAGAAACAATTTTTATCACACATATCCATTTTTGCAGACTCTTAGAGAGGTGGTACAAGTGGCCTCGAAACACGCTAAGTTACGGTAACAAAGTCCTATAAACAGGTTTCTCAACCAATAAAGGGCTGTACATTTCTCGATCATTTAACTAAATTACCGTTAATAATTTCTTGATGGGTTCCCTTCTCATTTCTCTCACACCGACCATTTTCCATTAGGAAACTGTCAGCCTTTTTTGTTTAGCGCGATTGCCCTCGTGAGTTTTTCACAATGTGCGCTCTACGCGTCCTTGAATATGAACTTCGTTCGATGGGAAGCGAAGGAATGCAGTTTGTCTTGAGATTCTCGTAGTTACGATCGGATTTGTGATTTTATGGAAGGAAAACGAAATGTCGGTCACGACGACTTAATGTCGTTTGTTATGAGAAGATCGATCTGTACGGGTTCGGTAAACTTAAGGTTGTACGCTCGAAATTAGCTATACTTTCTATTGACCCTAATTGATTCGTGCGTCATATAATTGGGCAAACCATTCGCGTGTGGACGGCATTTCAATTCAAAAGAAAGCGGCGGTCCCTTCTGCCTCTCGTCAAACATTGCGTACTTTTGCAACTAACGCCTAGTCTGAGACTTCAAGATATAGACAAGTGAATCGGCGGTACAGGTAAATCGTAAGTACGATCTTTTGACAGAAGCGCAAAATATGTGGCACGTTATTGTGGCATCAGTGCCATTATAAAATCTAGGAAAATAATCAATTGTCTCAATATAGTGATAAATGAGTATAACAAAGGCCACAGTTGACAAAGTATGTACTTTGCACCTATATACCGGTCAAAGTTATTTTATATTTAAACAGTCACCCAGAATTCACAAAACTCGACTTTATATACAAATACCCAATGTGGCAAAAAATTTCACAAACAATTTTCTTCCCACTAAATAATTCGCAATTGTTTTAAATAATTTTTTAAATATCACATAAAAGTCATATAACACGGCATTGACTGTGCATACCATACCCACTACAAATATTGAAAACTAATCAATTTTCTAAATTATAATAATAATAATAATAAGTTAAACTCTACTTTGCTGAAAGTACATGCCCACGTTACGATTCGACGGATTTGAAAATAACTGCTCGTGAAATATCATGTGATAATAGCTCACGCGTTTATCCACTTTGTAGACATATGATCCATTTTATCTCTTAGTTCGAATTACGTTGGCACTAATGATTTAAGCGTTAGGAAGAGAGAGTTCATACCAGTAGAATTTAATGAGAGTATAATTGCGCGCATTGCAAAATCGGCATAACGAAACTCAGAAGTTTCGTATCGTTACCAAACGCATCTCTGCAAATTACATTTGATCGCATCCTCTCTCTTTTATTCCGACCTGACATTACCATACAATTAGGAATCGTGATTTATCGAGATGTCGAAATAAGAGAAATATATTAAGCCTTGCGGAATTCCTTAACAGATCGCGCACGCACTTCTACTTGCGCAACTTGCGATTAGTTGTTTTCTTTCAATATAATTTACCTGGGAATCCATGCGTTAGGGTGTACTGTCAAAAATATTCTATCCGCCGCATCGTCTTTGTTTAGAACTTTGCATTTTCCGCGATTAACCGTAATGTTAATCATTTTTATGCCTGGTTTGGTTGAGTGGTTTTACTTTACCATGCAGAAGCTCTATGTACTTTGAGTCTATTATATAAACAAATCTATCTTAGTTTTATTGTCCGTGTGTTTTTAATACCATGTAACATAAGAACATACGAACAATAGGAATTAGATATTTAAAATTGTGCTTAATTACCCATGCACAATAAAAATAAATTATAAAATACGTATTCTAAGCACACTGTTAAATACACAGGAACAATAGAATTAAGCTAGACTTACGTGTACAGTAGACTTCCTCACTGGAGGCCCATGGGGCTCGAAACCGACAGGTCTACGCGACAAAACTACACCATTCTACCAAAACGGGCACAAAAATGATCATTATTAAAACAGGTTAAATTTGCAGTCGACCTAAATATAGCAGTCATCCGGCGTTTTTTTTTAAATCCACCGGATCTTGCCAAAAAAAAGAAATACGGCATCCATTCATCTGCATAGAAACTGTCAAGGTGCCCCAGCATTCCTCGTAATTCTCTCTCTGAAAGGAGTCTGTCATTACATCATATTCATGCAAACATGGAATTGTCAAACGTCCGTCTGTTTTGACTCTTCGTCGTTGCATTAAGTAACGCTACGTAATGCATTTTTGAAAGCAAGCAATCTGTCATACGCATCGACTGTTGGTCGGAAAACTCGACGGTCGAGTGCCGTTGGATAATACGAAGGTCAATGGTGCATATGCAGACTAGGTAATTACCCGAATCGAGAAGGATCGCAAATTTCAATGCCAGTAGTGAGATTTAGCGCGTAATATGCTTGACCCATCGGCCGAGAACAGTCCGATAGCTCGGAGCAAAGAAACTGGTTCTCGCGTGAATTCGGCCGAATTGGTCAATTGGTATTTCGTCGCTGGTCCTCGGCGGCGATTCTCCGATTTCACGGGTGCCGATTTTGGCGTACGGCACTTACGTCAATCGGGATATCTGCGTCGAACTTGTCGACGAGAGTGAAAACAAGCAACTTATTCAGTGTCTACGTGGATAGCGGATGGCACGTGGCTAATTTGTTGCGAGATATATAAACTGATTTTCGCCGGTGATAGCGTTGCCGATCCTTGCTTTTACGAAAAGGTGTTGCATCTGTAATTCGGCGCTGGCGAGTGACGGTGACCGAATTCTTGGATATCGAAACGTGAGAAATATTTTGCGGCGTGTGCGGAGGAATGCTCTGAGGTAGTTACTGCTTATTGGACAAAGAGAATATATGTGTGTGTTTGTTGAAATTAATAGAAACACGATTGCCGACATCGAAGGAAACGAAAAAATAATGGTTATGAGTAAATATCCCGGTGTCAACTATATTTTTACAACACTCGCGACTCTATAAAACCCTTTATATATATTTATCGAAATAAATAAACTTTTTTTTTTAAATTAACATAGCTAAAATCACAGAATGTTTGCAAAAATGGCATACCTTTCAATAGCAAATGTGACAGTGTACTGTATTTTTATTACATTCATGGTTCCGTAAAATTCATAGAAGTCAAGGTATTAATTCGGTCGAGGTAAGGGCTACGATCACGTATTTTCTACACACGTGTGCGACTGTTTAAGTCGATTGGATCAACGAGTCGGGAGAAATCGTGCCAGCCAGACTCAGGAATTATGTTTTGGGAAAAGTGCGTTTAAAGTTTTCTCAGGCGCCTGGGATCCTGGAAGATATATTGCCAAACGCTCTGTATCCCAATTAATATTTCGAATCCCGCTTCAACATATTATTATACGATGCCACAGGTTGAAATTAGCAACACAAATCGATTTTTGAACCAAAAAGGGTCAATACGTTTTTAAGAGAAATCCGCTTATTTCTTCACGGAAAGTGCAAATTTACGTTTTCAGCATTCATAGAGTAAACGCTGCCTATAACGAGATCGCGGGGAAGTGTAAGTTTATTAATACGCATTATCTGTTCATACGCAATGTTATATATAATTACGTGTCGTAGAGCAAAAAACTGCATTAATGAAAAAAATACTGCGACGAGATCACGGGCAACTGTAAGGGTCATTAATACGCATTATCAGCTCATACGCAATGTTGTATATAATTAGATATCATAGTGTAAAAAACTGGATTAACGAAAGAAGTACTGCCACGAGATCGCGGGCAACTGTAAGGTTTATTAATATGCATGCGTAATGTTGTATATATAGGTGACATAGTATAATTAACGGTTTCCCATTATTGAACATGGCAGCCGTATATTTGGGAATAAGAATGTTAAAAATAACCTGAATGTTAAAAATAAGTGAACGGCTTAGTATCCATGACAAGCTACATGATTTATATATGTTTTTACATGAGAGTAATGTGCTCTATGCTTTTACCTGCCACATACTTCGTTACATAAGGGTTCGTTATAATGTATAATACTAAAAGCATTTATATAGCTTTGGTTATTGAAATCGCCGACAATACGCGTATTTTACCATTTTCCCTTACCAAGAAAATCAGTGATTGACAAGGTACATGAATATTATTACGACAAAACCTTCATTTTCATATTCTGTGACAAGTCTCAACTGACATTGACACACTGACTACGAACAATACGGATTTTATGAATAAATAAATGCATTTCTTCTTCGACACTCAATAATCCGATAAAATTTTACAGTACATAAGAAATGCGAATTACAAAACGTGCGCCGTTTCATCGTAAACTATAACAGTCTTTGGACCCACACTGACGATTGGTCAGTTGGTTAGCACATGACCATCATGCGTTCGTCACAAAGCGCACCTATGACAAACATCACCGTATTTCTGTCATTCGGTCGGATATTTCTAATATTTTTCAGCGTTGCGCAACTATGTCACTTATAATTTGCTTGCGCACATATTTGCGTAGTCGGTACCGCCGACTGATCATAGCAGCGCTATTTTCAAGGATGGAAACCGTTGAGAATTTTCCCGGCGCGCACGCCTTTGCGCGACAGCAGAAAATCGTGAGGTCAGAAACGTTGCTTTCAGGAGAACGACGTGGGAGATGTTAATTACAGAAGTGGCTCATGTCGGCTCTACTTCCTTTCAAAATGGTGTCAGTTGCGCGTGTACCCACAGTAAGCAGTTCTTCTATTTTCATGGTGCCGTACTTTGTTCGTACGTGAGGATTTTGTCGGAATATTATATCTGGGGGCGATCAGTTTTTCCTTGGCAGCGGTTTTGAAGTTGTCACTTAAGCCGGTTTGAAGAAGGGTTGCAATCAGTTTGAATAGATAGTGAAGGAAGGATCGTTCGATGCATTATTACCAGCAAAGTGGAAAACCGGTCATTGCGTAAAATATCTAGGTATTCTATATAGTAAGATATAAATAATTTAACTTAATAAAATCTTGCCCTATCATTTGGCACGGAAGAATATACACGGAAAATAAATAATTAGACTATGCAATATAGTAAATTCGTAAGAATGCAACTAAGCATCTGCGTATACACATACTAACATTTAACTAACTTGATTTCGCTTTCGATTATGCCCGACAGTCGTAAGGAAAAAAATCGCGACAATAAAATCTCGCGCTGTGATTT
The DNA here is from genome assembly GCA_033815515.1 of Cryptocheilus praepositus. Classification (NCBI taxonomy): domain Eukaryota; kingdom Metazoa; phylum Arthropoda; class Insecta; order Hymenoptera; family Pompilidae; genus Cryptocheilus; species Cryptocheilus praepositus. The sequence goes on along the minus strand of JAWWQZ010000222.1, from coordinate 1,275,636 downwards.
TGTACGCATTGCAGATTGTCAAGTGCAACTAAATTTCCGTTTGAAGAATAAGCAACTCTAGAGCCTAATTGTCTCATTGAAAGCCAGGCAATTATGCTAATCTTTATCAACAGTATTGTGTTGAATTAATAGTCAGCCGTTCCAGATCTTAACGTATTCATTGACATCGCCTGTACATTATTGACAACGATAAAATCACGACCAAAAAATGTCGTCCTATCATTCTGTACGCATTGCAACAGATTATCAAATCCACAAAAAACTCGTTAGACGAATAAACAACTCTAGAGCCTAACCGTGTGACTGCACAGTCGGCCAATTATGCTATTCCTTATCACCATTAGTGAATTGAGTTAATGGTCAGCCAGCCCAGATCTTGACGTACTGGTTGACAGCGATAAAATCACCGCCAACCAGATCTCGTCCTAGCATTTTGTACGCATGGCAGCAGATTGTCAAATCCACAAAAACCCCGTTGGATGAATGAGCAACACTAGAGCGTAATCGCTTGATTGAACGGCAGACAATTATGCTAGTCCTTATCACCATTAGTGAATTGAGTTAATGGTCAGCTAGTCCAGATCTTGACGTACTCATTGACAGCAATAAAATCACCACCAACAAAATTTCGCCCTACCGTTTGTACATATACCAATAGATTGTCAAATTCACGAAAACCCTGTTGGATGAATGAGCAACACTAGAGTCTAAACGCTTGATTGAACGGCAGACAATTATGCTATTCCTTATCATCATCAGTAAGTTTATTTAATGGCCAGCCGTCCCAGATCTTGACGTATTCATTGACAGCAATAAAATCATCATTAACAAAATGTCGCCCTACCATTTGTACGCATGTCAGCAGATTGCCAAATCCACAAAACCCCGTTAGATGAATACACAACGCCAGAGCTCGACCGAATGCCTGAATGTCGGACGATTATGCTACTCCTTATCAACGGCACTGTGTTGAATTAATAGTCAGTCGTAGCTGATCTTGACGTATTCATTGACAACACCTGTACGTCATTGACAGCGAAACTCCGGAGTCTCGCTTCCGCAAGAAGGTGAGTCTCTTTCACTCATCCCCTTCCCTCGAAGATCGACAGTTCGTCCAAATACCCCACCATTGGCGTTTTGTCCTTTAAGTACGGTATACGCATGCCGTTTCGGTTTAGTCCCTGTCCCGACTGCCAAAATCAGACGCACCCGCTCATTTGCATGGCGATCCTCGCGGGTTCATCGAGTTTTAAAATTTAAAATGCCTGCTCGCCCGTCTCACTCTGAACGCAGCGAGTGGCTTGCCGAAAATTCTAGCCGCGGTTTCGTCACACGAATCTAACGAAGACGTAACTTTCTCGAGGCGCGCGTCGAGCATCGCGTGGACGTTTGAATGAAAGACGGGTTGAACGGCGAAAGCACCGTGCCAGATTGAAGTTGGCGGCGTTAAGGTGGTAAATTAAGGAAAGGCGGGCGCGCGAATGTGAAATCGCTGAAATTAACGTGCGGTTATCGTGGTGGTGCGATGTGCGAAATGCACAGTGTGACTTTCGTCGAGTCTCCTTTGTGCTTGAATTACTTTGTTTTGTTGGCATAAGAGCGGAAAAGGTTCGAGACAGAGGTGTGGTAATTGAAGAAGCGTGTGAAAATCGCGAAATTGCTAGGGGAGAAACGAAGAGCGAAAAATGGAAGTGGCGCTTTCGATTTTGACGCTTCTGTACGCAGATCTCCACTTTAATTTGCTGGTAAGTGTTAGTAATAAAATTGTGTAAATTAAAATGTCCGCCGAACGCTTGAATTGTGATGCTGTGGAGTTTAACGCTTCTGTACGCAGTTTTGCACTTTGATCCGCTGGTAAGTGTTAGCAATAAAAGCGTATGAATAAAAACAATCGCCGAGTCCTGAAGTTGTAAGGTCTTAAGCTATAATAATTCGCATGAATAATGCGGCAATTAATGTACATTTTTTCAGACTCGCGCGAACGTGGGAGTAATTATAAAAATGAATCGTTTACTAATCTTTGTTGCCAGACGGGCAGAATTGATTTGTGTATTAAAAATAATGATTGCACATATCGGAATAATTGGTAGCTCCGATTCCAGGAAAAACAAGTCCATTATCACCTTCCACTTTCTTTCCGTAGCACTCTGTGACAATGCAGTTTCCTTTAAAAGAATATCGCACAACCGCGGATCATTATTTCATGTGCAAATATTTGCTATTTGATTTTTTTCGAGTTAAATAAATAAGGAATGCGGACAACACGTGCTGACGCCTGTAGCCATCTGCAATATCAGTTGGGACTGCAATATTCCGTAATTATTGTATGTTATACAAAAAGCCACGAAAAAACTTGGAGTTTTTATCTTAACACTTTTTGTTGTGTCGTTGATGAGCGAAAACACCGCTATTTTTCGCATTCTCATTTTCATCTTTTTAACAATGACGATGCTCATAATTACGTCCAGAGGTGCTCTCGAAATAAATGCACTGTTTGCGTTAATCAACACTAAACGACTACAGACGCGGATTATCGTAAGTTTGAAGTGTGCGCGAATACTTTTCTGCTGACTTTTAAATAAGTCAAGATGCAAGGCACAAGCCGCGGAAGAGCGCACAGTGAATGCTAATAAATTAGGAAAACGATTGACAGACTTAATGCTAGGTGTACCGAGAAATACGTAGGTGCATATTAAGTGGGAAAATATGTAGTTATGCGACGCACAAAAAAATACGTAGTTACGTGCTATGAATTGGACACGTGTTCGTATGATACCGTTAATAAAACTTAATAAAAGCTGCCGCAAATTAATAGTAGTAGTTTCTATGTGAAATGAAGATTTGCCGTCTTCTCGGTATGAGACTTTACGGTGTTCTTTATACTATTTTTAATAAAATCTTTCTATACTCTACATGTTTCGGAACCGTGAGTTTCCTCTTCAGGGGTCGATGTGTGTACGTAAAGTGAAATGAATAATAATGAATAATATTAACAATTTACAGTAATAGAAAAATAAATACTTATTTTATACACTTACTTCTTGTAAGTATTCAAATAAGTATTTATTTCACATTTTGTACATTTTTACACAAAATAACTAAATTATAAAATTATATATTATTACAAATAGTGAAATAAGTATTTAACTTATTGCATACTATTATGTCCACTCCTGAAGAGGGAACTTACGGTTCCGAAACGTGTAGATTATTAAATATAAATGATTATTTATAGAAAATAAAAATTGTGCGGCGATAACTTGACGGTATCATTTCCTGTGCTTTTTTCCGTGTAATCCGAAGTCCGTCACACTGACGGTTCCCGCTAATCTAGTGTTGAACGAATGTTTTTGAACTCTCGGTTAAAGAAACGGTTACTTAAGATTTTATTCAGCCAGATCAATTTTCCATCGCAGGTCTCGTACAAATGTCCTGCAATGCACGCTTTATCACTCGTGTAACGTGAGCTAGATGATTGCTCATTTGCTTGTCGATACATGATCATTTGGCAACCGTCGTTTCACAGCCTTCGAGCAAGAGAAACAATTTCGTCAGAGTCTTCGTCGGTTAATTTACTCGTTTAACGATTTCGCACGGAAACTCTTTCGCCCGATCTGTCGAATTACATCGTGGCAAACGACATAACGTTTACACTTGCGCAAAGTCTGTCGCACCGTTTCGCAACGTGCCGTCAGACGGTGTTCAACGTTTGGATGGTTTTCTGCAAGTTTATCAAAAAACCAAGGTCGGATCGTCGAACTTACGTATACAATTAAGTGTGTCTGTTATCGTTATGAGCTGGCCAAAGATTCGGCTTATTTTGATTTATGAGCGCTGACGTAACGTCCGTAAAACACCGGGGTATAAACGAAAAACATTTAAATGAGCAGGAATTATTATGTACGGCGGACAATAGGTATAGCATCTTACGATAGGCCATTCACGTTGCTCCGACAAATCGTTAAAGGATTGTGCCGTTAGGGCGTTCAACTTACATTACCATAAGCAAATATCACGGCAAATTTTATTCTGGGTAGCATCGCTGGCTCCTTAGGTAGCGTCGCCGATGACCGCTGAGAAATCTGTTTTCCATTCCCACAGTCAATTAGACATGTATGTAATTAAAAAGAAGTCTCGCGTTTCCGATGATCGTAACAGTTTGTCAAGAATTTGTAAGCGGTTAAGCAATTATTTACGTGATGCGAAGAATTTGCTCTTTTAGTTTTTTAGTTGACACGTTCCGGAACCGTGTGTATTTAACAATAAACGCTTACATGTTCATATGCTTAATTCCACTGTACAATAGGAGTCAAACAAAATTGCCATTTTAAATGTGACATAAAGATTGCGCATAACGATGAACTCTATTTTTTGAAGCTATTCCATTCATTTCCGTTTCCTTGCATTTTCGCTATTTTCCTTCTCAATTCCTTTGTCCCAGTAGGTATTATTTTATTATTCTTCCAATAGAATTAATTTAAAATCGATTCTATGGATGGTACTTTACTTACATTTCTTGCATTGTTCCTGTTCTAAAAAATTGTTCAGAATTTAATGACGTGAAATTGTTACTGATTTCACTACTTTATTCGCATCTTCTTTGATTTTTATATAGGTAGCTGATCTATATAAGCATAATTATTTATTTCTTTTCGGTATAGTTTTCACGCGTTTGACAACTAAACACCGATTTACGTTCCCATTGATACAGTCCAACCCATGAAGATGGCAATTTCCTCCTGTCACATAACGTACAAGAGCATCCGAAATCGTTAAGGAATTACTTATTGAAAAATAACATCCGTCGCGCGCAAAATTTAGCAGACGCAGTAGCGTGGCATGCGATAGCTGCAATTACGCAAATATCAAGCGATCCGATTACATTAATTTCACGTAATTTCACGTTATTTCTGTAACGCAAAATGCGGCCACCCTGAACCGCTGCAGCCGTTGAAAAAGCAGACAGTGATAGCGTGTAAAAAAATGTTACATTCGATGTATTTGACCTCTGGCGATGTGGTACATTGAAGCTATGTGATTAATGTCCGCACACGCTGATGTCTGGCTCGAGAGTCAGCGACGAAGAACGTTCAATAATGGCAATTGACTCGGTCGCGCGCTGTTAACGATTATTAGATCCGATGGATCGACTTTTGGCAAGTCGTTCGCACGCGTCTGAGACTCACTACTTAGTTTCATTTTCGCGGCAAACGGGAGCACGTTGCCCGGAGTCGTTTGTGATCAGTGCGGCAGCGAATTACAAACAAAAACAGTGTTGCGTTTGTAGAATCGTAGCGTGATATTGCAATTTTGCATAATAAGATATCGCGACGGTGTGCCCGTTTGCGTTTCGATATTTTCCTGTCCGACGCTTTGTTCGAGTGTTCGTCGTCAACTGAGAAATTATATGGTGCGTGTGTTGCTTCGTGCTGCAGATGGGAAAGTGGATATTCACCGAAATAGTTCATGAAAAATGTAGAATAGATTTGTTTATCGCGCGGGTTGATATTACACGAAAAAATACGTGGAAACGTAGCGCAGGATTTTGTTTTACTTCGAACGTTTACTTGAGTGAAGGTGAAAATGATTGACATGTGCTGAGCCGTTTACGAAATTTTCTTTACTTTGACAGAGGCATGCATGGACTGTCGACACGTGAGAATATTTATTTTCAAATTTTTCCTTTGATAGGGCACGCGCACGGACTGCCGAAGCGTAAGAAATTTTATTTTCAAACTTTTCAAGCATTGAAATTCTTGATCATTTTATTACTAGAGAACGGCACATGCTAATAATAATCTTTACCTTCATAATTTATAATTTTTTTCCTTCTCCGCACATTCCGCCGAAGTGTTAACATTTTTATTATCAAACTTTTCAAGAATTTAAAGTCTTGCCAACTTTATTATTACGGCCAGGTACATGCCAATAATAATTTTTACCTTCATCGAAACGTAATATACATTTCTCACAATACGATACAAGACTCACAATTTCTAACACGTTCAATTAAATATGCTGGATTACCACAATATTTATCTAATCGTCATTATTTAATATTCGACTGTGAAATGCCATTCTGCTAACGGTATATTAATAGTTATTCCGTATAATAATTATTTCAAATAACGCGAGTGTATGTGTCTGCGTAGTAAAAAATCTTTTAATATTTACTGTTACAGGAAATGATCGACACAGCGGTCAATAGATTCTTGAGAGGGCTTATGTTCATCATCAGTATCTTAGTCATACCGATCGTTCGAATTCGTGCCTTGGGAAAACGTCCACGATGCCCACCCATCAGAAACACGACTCTATTATATTCGGCAACTGAATTATCCCAAAAAATTCGCCGAAAACAGGCACGTTTTATACTACGCTACTATTGGGTTGACATAATTGCAAATGCACCATTTTTGTTATTTTTAATACTTATTTTTGGTGCCCTTGGTTGTATGTCTCCCATTTTATCCTGTAAGGCCTCTTCTTCAAGAGCCTATTCTACAAATAAGTTTACCAAAATTTTATAGTTCGTGTACTTTTATGTCACGCGTTATTTAAAATTGTGCTTAGAATCTACTTGCACTATGAATTTTACACAAGTTTCCCCCGGAAGATACTCATCCACTTATTTATTTTATATACTGCTTCGGTTAGATTTTCTACATATTATATCTACACTAACCCCAACCTAAAATTCTACCTACAGCTTTTACATGATAAAATAAAGCCCCTTCAACCAAAAACAGACATAACAATTATTAACGTACTAACGTACTTTATTCTTTATTTTGCCGGTGTTTCATCCGATAGCTTCAAATATTTTTTGCAAGAGCGTCTTCACCCAATCGTTCTCTTTTTGTTAACCGTCAAAGTCCGAATTGTTAGACTTTGCATTGTTTCTTCTTTGCATGCGTTTTGATAATATTTCGGTGCAACTGTCATCGAGTATTTCTCTGGATGTATGTCATTGACGGTATGAAATGACTGTGATAACCTGTGTCGACAGATCAGCAGCGAGGAGGTCATTCTGGCGTATATTGCGCGATGTAAAGAAGTTAATCCCGTGCTGAATGCCATTGTCGAAGAACGATTCAACTCGGCAGTTGAAGAAGCTCGCGAAGTCGACGCTTTCCTAAGATGCTGCACGAAAACTGAAGATGAACTCGCTCGTGACACGCCACTGCTCGGATTACCCGTCACTGTTAAAGAAAGTATCGGGATAGAAGGTGAGCATTATCCAAAATTGGCGAAATATACCCTCCGTTTACGCCAGTAATTGGTTCTACGAAAATAGAGTGTAAATCAGTTTCTGTTCAATTCAATTCATCTGTTCTGTGCCTGTTTTTTGTTGAATGTGATTTGCATGTGTACACATATTTCGTATACGTGTACATGTGCACATTAACACGTTGACTGCCAAGCGTATTTTACTATATTAGAACGGCGATGCTATGAAATACTACAGCGTTCGACTGAATTATGCAAAATGTAAATAATATGCAGGTATTGGAGACCAAAGGATCGCATCACTATTCTAATAACAACTGCATTTATAAAATAATAATTGCTACCCATTGCGAATATATTGGATCTTCAGTCAAATTTCTTGCGTCGGTCACCGGTAACCATCATGGCAGTCAAAGTGTTAATTGGAATTATTTTATCTATTGTACAGTAGAACAAGTAGAACAAGGCCTGTATAGAAAATAAAAGTAGATAAAATAATTTCAATCACGGTATGACTGGATTCCTAAGGGGTATTCTGAATTTCAAAAATGTGAATTCAGAGATTTTCTTGCATCTAGAGCCTAATGTTTAAATTTGTATGCTTCAGTCAATAATTCCATCCTATCAGACGCATAAATTTGTTTGCTGTTTACGAGAACGCATTTATGAGTTTCCGAATAGTATGATTTCATCGAGATAACGTCGTCGAAATTGCGAGGTTATTACCGATTGCCTAAAATTCATATTTCGAAGTGCGTCGTTCAGTCGTTCTTTCCCATTACGCCTCACACTCCATAATATGGTACTCGCCGATGCAAAGTGTTTCCAATGTTATTTGCCTATCGTCATGATCTGTCAGGCCGGGCGTTAAATGTTGACCCCGAAATATTTCGATCCTTGGACTTCTTCAATGACACTCCGCTCACTGCCTGACGTCAGTTTTTCTCATAAACTTAAAACAAGTCAATTTTTTCCGGGTACATTTATACATTTCATCTTATGAATTATGAAGGAACGACTGAGGAAACGGTCGATCGAAAAACGTATCATAATTCATTTAGTACCGTCGCGGATCTCTTAATCAAAATCGCAAAAACCATCAATCTGCGCACATATTATCTGCATGCATAAGCGCGAATTAGCTTACTCTTGAAAGACGTAGAAAAGTCTGCATAACATGTTTGCCCGCCTTTCGTGTTCGAGACCCTTTCTCAATCGGCCGCTTTGCGGTTCCACGTTTGGTTTGGTTTCAGGTTGTCTTAAGTTTCGATAGTTATCGAATTACACGCAGCTATTCACACCTTTATATTTATTGTCTTCAACGCGTGTTTTTCACCCGGCAAGAAGACGTCACGGATGACACGATTACGTGAACGCACGATTTTTTCCTTTCATACCACCGGCCGCTCCTACGTCAAGCTCCTAATATGTTTGTCGTATGAACAGATCATTTTTAAACTCTGAAATGTATGAATGTATCAAGATTGTCGTTCGGAGGAAACCGGTTTTGCATCGCTGCTCGACTCTTAAGATTCGGTTCAAGGTTTCTTCTTGCAGCGATGCGACTTATTGTGTCGGAGTGCCCCAAAAGATTCATAAAAAAGGTACTCGCGCTGGGACATAAATTTATGTCACTGGCGTGTCGTGTTTTGACAAGCTTATTCTGAGGATTTGTCGGTCGTGGACCTTGGTAAATATAACTCAGCGTTGCGGCGTTTATATCCGAAATGTATCGACCCCGCAGAATTTATTTGGATCCTATGCGTTTTTGTTATCAAAAGTTAAGAATACTGAGACAGTATGGAGTTTGAATGAGATAGCAAAAATGGAAATGATGTATAATAGTCCTTCAATTGCGTTACGAAATTTGCAATCTATAATTAATTTTGTAAATGTGAAATCTGTAAAAATTTAATGTGGAATAACGAATATAATTCTTGTCCCATCTCTTGAAATTTCGGTTACTTCATATATAGTGTATAGTCTGAAACCGGATTAAATATTATATTATAAGCAAAGGAGCAATTGATGTCAATACACCAGCTTTCCTATTTTTTATTATTGTGTCACGGATCTAATAGGCGTTTCAGCAATACAAAGACTACAATTGCTGTGTTCATAACAAGTATATGTGCACAATCCATATTAACAGAATTCGTGTTGGTTATTCGTGTATTAAATCTTTTAAATAGTTATCATAGATTTTCGTTTTGTTCCACGCTGCTCTGTTCTCACCAGCATTGCAACTTATTCTGCATCAATACCTGTTGTGCTTCTTAATCGCGTTTTCACGCGGGTTTCGAATCTCAATGTTTCCAACCTTTTATGCGTTTCGCATTTTTCTCAACCTGAATTCTACGATGCAACGTTCACACCGGTCGTAACATTCTGTCGCAGCAGGTCCTGTGTGCGAATAATTGCAGATCTAATATTTACACAGTTCCGACCCACCTTACACCGCGATGCCTCTTGCTCTTCTTTGAAGCATGGAAATCTCCGTTTGGAGCGATGACGCAATGAAGAGTTGACTCTACAACGATACGTTCTCTATTGCTATTAATCATCTTGCCAGTTTTTTTATAGTGTTCTTTTTTTGCGTTTTTCCGCGCGACAGAAAACGTTTTATGTTCAGTATTAACATTCATTGACGCATTTGTATTGTAATCTGAAATAAAAATAGCCGTTTCCTCTAAGAATGTGTAACATTGAAATTCTCTTTGGGTTAAATTACTTATTCTTGGGTAACGCAGCTTTTGTCGGAAAACGTAATTGAAAATAAATATCGATATTACGTAAAATTTAACGTGCGTGAAACAGTATGTATGGAGATGTAGATTTAACGAATTTGCTTACTAATGTTTTACTTTTCTTGGTTTGAGATTTTAAGGTGTTTTATTGTTCTTGAATAAAAATCTATTCATTCGACCTGTTTCGAAACCATTAAAAAACATGTAAACATGAAAAACATAACACGAAGAACGCTTTCACACTGTGTAGTTCTAAAATACTTTCTATCATTCAGTACAACTTTTATGCATAATAGAATTATGCATAAAAGTACAATGTATTTCATTTTATACATACACACGCACACCTGAAGAGATTTACGGTTCTGAAGCATATGGAGTAAATACGTTTTTATTCAAGAAGAATAAAATCACGGTCAAATTTCAAATCAACGAGAAGGTAATTTCTCCGCATTACGCAATGCAAAACGTTGAGCACAAAATACTTATAATTTCAGGTATGAGTCATTCGGTGGGCATGAAAGAGAAGAAACCTTTGAGGGCTATCCGGGATGCTGACGTTGTGTCAAAGGTCCGCAAAGCTGGCGGAATACCGTTACTAGTTAGCAATACCCCGGAAATGTGCATGTGGTGGGAAACATACAACAATATCACTGGAACCACCTGGAACCCTTACGATACGAATAGGACTAGCGGTGGTTCGTCTGGCGGTGAGGTACGTTATCTTATCCGATTTCTTTTAATGTGTCATTTAAATATTTTTAGTTGTTCGAAACAGTACGTCGTTTTATGGTTTTCCACAAAAATTACGAGCATATAATAATTATAGAGAAACTATTCTATTACCATAAACGATTTGACGGTAAAATAACTTTTTAAATGATACGTCTTTTACATTCGGTAATACTTCACTGCACACTGCGTACTATTCACTTAATATGAAATATAAACATTTGATATTCTCGTCACATTGATTATTGTAATAGAATAATTATAAATCTCGGTTAGAGTTACACTGTACTTATTTTCGTTGGTACAGTGGGTCTATAGTCAAACAAAGAAAATGGCAAAGGTGATCGGGTTAATTATCTGCCGGAGACTTGTTTTGTATCACAGCAAGAAACGGGACTGTTGTTATTTAAAGTCCTTCATTGAATTGTATATAACCACAAATACTGAGGATTTTAATTGAGGTATGAGTGTTGATATGGGAGTTTAAAATTGCGTTGCACATTAGTCGGTCAACGGTGACGCTGATTGTTACAGACGTATAAAAGATCAACCAAGAAAAAAACGCTTGGGTTAATGTAGAATGCAAATGTCAGCTATTCGTTCTGCTTAATTAACTGTAATATTTAAATACGAATTAAAAGGCATCTGAATCCCTGACATTAAAAGATGCCCAAGAGTGGGAGATGATACGCAAAGTTCCGCACCTCAAATTCTGACATTCTTTGAGCCATCCAAAGCACGGACAAAAATATTACAAAATCCCAATTCAATAACATGTGCAAATATTTTGTGGCGCGTCAGTTTTGTTAGATCGTTGAATTTAGAAGTGATTTTTCTAAATTTTACTCAGAACGCAACATTGCAAAATGACTCGAAAATAAATTAGGTTTAAATCTCAGATAGGAAATGTTCTTTTTGCAACGTTTTAGATGTATATAATTGTGTAACGATAGTGGCTACGGAACCAAAGAAAGTCTCGTATTTGGTGAAAGTTTCTGCGTGTTACACCGAAGACGAACGATAGTTAGTCGTTAGCGTTTTACAAGACGCTTCAGACGAACATCCCACCGCATTCAAGGAAACGGACTTTATTTCGTCACGGGAAAACTAAATTATTCCGAAACATCCGAAATATGCTGCGGTTAACTGCCGAATAAAGTATCTGTGGTGACTCGTGATATAATGATATGCCGTCATATGTGAACAGTTATATACAGTGCATTGTAATTGGTCGAGTATTTCAATAGAAGTGAACAAACGAAAGATATAAGGAACGAAAATGTATGAATGCTTATTGTAATAAACAGGCTGCTCTTCTGGGTTCCGGGTCATCAATTTTGAGTCTTTCATCAGATATCGCAGGCTCGGCCAGACTTCCTGCTATGTTCTGCGGAATTTTTGGTCATAAACCCACACCGGGTGAGTCGATGGTTTTCAAAATTTTATACATTATCACCGGAATTGATTAGAATTGCTATTCCGGTGTATTTCGACAGGTTTTGTCTCGGCAACTGGCCACAGACCAGACTGTTCCAGTAAAAATTGGTCAAACTTTTTTACGATCGGTCCGATGGTCAGATACGCTGAAGACCTTCCTCTCTTACTGAAGGCCATGTGCCAGCAGGAGGACACCGTTCATCGTCTGGACGAAAAGGTGTGATTATTATTGTTTACTAAATTGTAAATAGTGTTGGAAACAACCTTCTGTGTGATAGTACATTACATGAAATAATATGTCTTTTCACGGTCGAAATGAAGGACTTATTTGTTCACTCGACATTTAACAGTCAAGAAATAGTATATTACAAACTAAAGCCCCTTTTTATTGGTTGTTTAGTTCATGCATTAAAATCAAATTTTGCTTTGCATATTTCGAAACCACATAGGCCTTCCCCTTCAGGAGCTCTCAAATCTAAAATTTTATGTTAAGAGATGGCTAATATTTTAATATGATACCTGTGAAAAATATAAAATTTTTAATTATGAAAAATTGAATCTCGTTTATACTCTATGCAAATAATTACTTTCGTACTACCATTGTACCTCCATTACATTACTCACGTTTCAAACATTATAAATTGCATAGGTATCTGTAAAGCTTCTGTGCTTCTTTTACATGGACGACTAAGTGCTAACTATTTTCCCGCATATATTTGCGTTACTGATTCTCGTTTGCACTTTGTCCAAGTAATTACTTTTGCATTACCATTTTATGTATGTCACTATATTCGCGTTTCAACCTTATTATAATTTTGATTTAGTAATGAAGCAATCTATAGATCCGTTTCATGCTTCATAATTCAAACGTAAGACGGCATTATGCATGCCCTTATTATCTAATTAAAGACGGTATAAACTACAGGTATTCATGAAGGATTTGCCCTTCATTTAAATGGACGTCTAAGTGCGTGTAACTTTTTTCGCATCTCTTTATGTGATTAAATATCGTTTGCACTTTATCCAAATAATTACTCTTCCACTTCCATTTTATTTTCATCAGCTTATTCATATTTTAAGTTGTATACGTTAGATGATATCTTTACTTTCAATCTTATTATAATTTCAATTGAGTAATGGAGAAATCTATAGAGCCGTCTCGTGCTTGAAAATTCTATAGTCAATATTTTCAAACGTAAGAGGGCTTTATGCCTTTCTTCACTATCCAGTTAAAGAGTGTATAAATTACGCAGGTATCCATGAAAGATCTGCGCTTCTTCTACATGGAGGACAACGGCGGATCGGGTGCTACGAACGAAATTGATCACGAAATCAAGGCGGCGATACAGAAGGTGGTGCGGCATGTGGAGTCACTCCACGGGGTCAAGGTTCAAAAGGTGCGAAGGTGATAATTTAAAAAATGCGGGCCTATCGGCAGATCCGCCGTATGGGATTGTTTACGGTTTCGCGTTCGGCGTGACATTTGAATATTCAGAACGTCAGACGCTCAGCCCGCATAATCACGGTATCTGATTTCGCATTGACAGGCAAACTTGGATATGAAGCCTTCCTTCGAGGTAGCCACCTCGATCCTCTTAAGCATCGAGGGAGCTGAATGCGTCTACAGTAAGCAGGGGAATCCTGAGGTAATTTCAATTTTTTGACGCTTCGCTCGAGGATTCTAGGAATTATATCGCGATATTTTACAAATGATTTTCCACCAGGAATGGAAGAGCGTGTTCATAGAAGTTTTAAGGTATATTTGCTTCATGTCGCCATATACATTTCCGAACATAGGCTATGGAGTACTGAAGCGCATATCAGACAAGCTGCCGCGTGCTCATCATCAGCGAATGACGCAGAAGAGTGTAGCGCTGAAGAAACAGTTTCAGGTAATTTTTCTAAATAATTTTTTTAAATCATTTTTTTAAATAAATGGTGGCAATGTAGTGATAAACGTGGAAAAATTGTGTGCGCAGGAGGTTTTAGGCGACAACGGTGTCCTGATCTATCCGTCTTTCGTGGGAGCGGCTCATTATCCGTTTGAAATATTGTACAAAGTTTGCAACGTGTCCTATATGATGATCTTCAATGCACTGGGTCTGCCGGTAACGCAATGTCCAGTGGGTCTTAATAGACACGGCCTACCGATTGGCGTTCAGGTAATTAAGAATTTACTTAACACGTTGACTGCCCAGCGTATTTTACTATATCAGAACGGTGATGCTATGAAATACTACAGCGTTCGACTGAATTATGCAAAATGTAAATAATGTACAGGTATCGGAGACCAAAGGATCGCATCACTATTCTAATAACAACTGCATTTATAAAACAATAATTGCTACCCATTGCGAATATTTTGGATCTTTAGTAAAATCCCTTGCGTCGGTCACCGGTGACCATCATGGCAGTCAAAGTGTTAAACAATTATGGAATGCGGAGATCTTTCGGTTGAAGATGCTTGAGTCGAGACTCTTGAGAGTCAATATATACTCGCATATGTATTAATTAAGCGGTTATTCAAATATAATTTTGCAATAATATTTACACATGATTTGCCTTTGTGCTCGAGGAATATTAGCGACTGAATGTTTAATTACAATCAATTATTAGTTTATATTATCTGCATTGTGTTAAATTCAATATATTGCGGATATAAATACTCGCGGAACTTAATAATTACCAACCACGTCAATTAGTAATATTGGTTACTACTAATTAGTGAAAATGGTAAAGGAAAGTTGGTTTGGAAAATGCAAGTAAAGTTAACTTTGTGAACGTTACAGGTCATTGCAAATCCCGGATGTGATCGTTTGACAATTGCCGTGGCGCAAGAGATACAGAAGGCATTCGGTGGCTGGCAGTCATCGTTCAGTAACGAGAGGACAATATAAATATCCTGCACAATTCTAAGACTTTCCTTCGCGGAAGAGAAATGAACTTCGTCGTTGATCGCCTCTGGAATTTGGTGTGATTCGAAAGTAGCCCATCGAAAGTGCTTCTCAGATGGACCATTGCGTGGACTTTTTCTACTGAACTCGAACAGGAACGTTTAATCGTGTTCTCGTGTCCCGTTCAAGTGATATTATTATAATGTTAGAGTAACGTTTAAGATTTCTTACATAGATATTTATAAGGCGTAGACACTGTTACATTTTATCGTGTCCCAACTCTGAATGTGTACTGTATGCTTGACTATTTTCAGCACAGCGTACTTTACTGTTTGGCCCAAGCAAGTTCAAGAGTTTCCGTAGATAAAATGAACTGTGTGTAATTGTTATTAGGTGTTAATGCTTTCCTGTCCTGTCATTCCTTTGATATTTTTTGTACAAACGAATCGTGCGGGTAAAACAGAAGACAGTCGATAGACGTAAATAGTGTAGAGATCGTTACGGCCACAAGGTGCACTGACAGAAAAGTTTCATTCAAATTTCACTCAAATTTCAAATATTCAATAACAAAGAGCATTCGTATAATGGGAGTGATACTGAAGTTGTCTGTACAAAAATAAATGTTTTACTACAAAAAGAAATCGTCCGATAAAAATACTTTCAAATGATGTTCTCAAAAATATGAATTTGACTATATAATAATTCTACACAAAGGTGATATTTGTTTAAACTGCCTCTATATAAATTAGTATTATAGCATGATATATTAATGGTTCAAGCAGATATCTAACTGCTATTTGAAAGAGCTTTATCATTCAGCGATGAGTTCAAAGCAACTTGTTATCTGTTGAGTAACGGACTATGTCTGCTTTATCTACTGATGTATATAACGAAAGTGTTACTTATTGTTAATTATAGATCATTTCAAAATTGATAACGCTGACGACGAAACAATCTTAATAAGGATCATTCACAGTAAATTATTGTGCGGAATTTTATGTTCTGGACAAGAGTTTTCTTCGAATACAGCATAAAAACCGAAGCTCTTGCTCGTAGCACAAAATATTGTAA
This sequence comes from Cryptocheilus praepositus, assembly GCA_033815515.1. Lineage (NCBI taxonomy): Eukaryota > Metazoa > Arthropoda > Insecta > Hymenoptera > Pompilidae > Cryptocheilus > Cryptocheilus praepositus. Next base: position 1,259,525 of record JAWWQZ010000222.1, on the reverse strand, counting down.
GGAATAATCATATATATTTTTGTACCATCATTTACTGTAATCAAAGCTAATTAAGATAATATCATTGCACGTTAGACTCCTGAATAAATTGAAACAAAAAGAAATTGAATAAAAACTTATTAGTTATACCCTGATCATGTTGTGGAGTAGTTATACATTTTCCCATAATTTTTCGTGATACTTAGTGACAATCAAAATAACGAAAACAAGATTTTTATATTTTGGACATATGGCCAAAAATAAGTAAAAAATGTCAATTTTTTTTTGTGAGAAAGTCGCGAAAAATCGCAATTTTTTGTAACAAACGAAGGTTACCCGATTTAATTACGTTTTTGACACATTAAAGGAGATCAAAAATAATCAAGAAAAGCGTAAAATTACAGAGTTGTTAGTCTTGTCAGTTAAAGAAATGGGTGAGTGCAATAAATATTTATGTTTTACCTTTCTTTATAAGTGACTCCTTTACGTGACGTGAAAGTTAAAAAAACTTGACATGCATTTTAAACAAGAGCAAAAATGTATTGTCATACTCTATTTTTTGTAGAATCAACTAAATAACCTGTTTTACCAATTACGTATTTTTTATGTGTATTATTTTACGTCATTGCTTATTAGCACGGGTTCAGAGACAAGGCCGTGTCTATTAAAAGTGAATTATCACTATATTCTTGATGTTTTTCGGAGTATACGTCAATCTACGTTATTTTAAATCTGATGTAAATTGGTGTGTAAAAATAACTCGACTAGTTCCCATTCTTTAATTTATACAATACTATAAATTAAAAATGTTTTGCTTATTTTGTCTATCTACATTTATTGTTTGTTATATCATTCCGTAATACGCAAACCCGAATAAAAAAGTATGAAACGTCACAAATAAGGAAAACATTTAAAATCCATTTATAAACGTGTCTCCATATTTCACTTGCAAGCTTTATACTTGACATGATAAATTAAAAGAACCGCAATACTCGGCTTTGCTCTTGTTCAAAGCTCTGCACTGCTATTTGTTACAGTATTTTTACTTATTCAACTTGTTTGGAATGGCTGTTCGTTGCTTGTTCTTAGTGTGACGCTCATGGCTATTGTGAAGAAGTGGTAAAATCATTCATGCTTTTTTAAGAAAATCATCTCACAATAAACACATACAGACGCATAAAGAAGAATGCGTTTTCTAATTTCAGTGGAAGGATCGTATCCAAATTTTTCCAAAATCGTTCAATTATGTGCCGGATTTACTTGATTTATGGTAGAAGAAGATATAACGTTTTTATAATGTTTTGTCGCGACTGAAAATATGGCATCGATGCGTTGATGACGTTGCTCTGTGCCCGGTTTAACCATATTTAAGTAGTAGAAACGCATAGTTCGTCCTTCTTATCTCAGAAAGACATCGTCTTTCTGTTTACATCATTAAACTTGAACCGCTAAGTGTTCGTTGCGTCTGAATAAATACGTCCATGTTTGCTTAAGTCGCCTCATCTCAGAAAAGCACTGCAATATTTGCAAATTCTGTTTCCACTTTTATTTTACTTCTTCGCCAGTATTCTTGAAGCTTATTTGGAGTATAATGCGAAGCAGGAATCGAAAAATTCTGCTTTCTACTTCTATCGTACTCTTTCCAGTTTTCTTGAAGTTTTTTTGGAGTACGGTGCCAAGGAAAGAATCGAACAATTCTGCTTTCCAATTCGATCATAATCATTTGTCGATTTTCTTGACATTTATTTACAGTGGGATGTAGAGGGGGTATCGAACAATTCTGCTTTCTATTTTTGTGGCGCTGTTTCGTCAATTTTCTTGAAGCTTATTTGGAGTGCAAAGGTGGCATCGAACGTGCTTATTTGTTCCCTTTGTAAGCTCCACCTGTGGGCAACGCAGAATGAGTTGCAGATAGCGAGAGTGGTGCCGGATTTGTTGTGGTTCGCGGTTGCAGTATTGGTCAGTCCGTCGCATGACATCGTAATCGGACGGGAGCGTCGGTTGGATTTTGCGGATCTTAAACGTAGGTGGTCAATATCATTAATACCTACTGTAAACCATCAAGAATTCTGTGCCGCCTTCTGTGTATCAACTATCTCATGTGCATGAATGGTGCAATTTCTAAGAGTAATCCGGCCTGTCAAACTGCAGTGATTGTTTAGAATATTGCCTTGGAGATTGATCCTACACTGGTATACGTGTAGCGCGTAAATATTTTTCGTTACACAGATGAATTCGTCTGAATAAAATCAATTAATCTGGTGACAATGATGGAGTTTATGCAGAGATTGCTTTTCCCGCGTGTCAATTTCAATTCACCGTTTTATTGAATGTTCATCTTTGAAAGGTATTTCGAATGTTGAATACATTTCGAAATTCTTGGTGAATGGTTCTTCGATGCATAAAGTTGTTTTTATTGGATATTTTTCGAAAGTGTAAGTAAGCCCGACACGAACATAACATATAATTTATCAGCTCTAAGCATCGTGTAGTGTATAAATTATACCTATCTACCGCGGACAACGTTAGTCGTAATTTTCTCATACTATGGTATTTTTCTTTCAATTATCTTCTACGAACATTTTTATTACTTCTGTAACTCCAGGGATCGTAACTGCGAAAAACCCAACAGTTCTGCACTTCAAAGTTTCTTCATAAAGTCTTTATCAAATAAGGGTAATTTAAAGTAATGGCAATTAGATACAAAATATATTGCTCATGTGGTTCGCCCCAAAAACAGTAACTATGCAAAGAACAATTATCAGTAAAATTGTGCGCGTACCGTCAATTGTGCATCGCGATAAAAATAGTGGGACTCAAACGGTTAAAATAAAATGTACCGAAGGAGGAATCGAATAATTAAGTTTTCTACTTCTGTCATACTCTTTTGCTAGTGTTCTTGAAGTTTATTTGGACTCCGATGCATAGGGGGGTGGAACACTTCTGCCTACGTTCGGCTGGACGTAGGGTCTCATTAACTACAAAAAAAATGATTTCGGCCGGCCCCTGCCTAATTTGCGTCCGATCGCAGTAAACATAAATGCGTCAAAGTTGTGGACATCGTCAAGCGTCACCAATAAAGCGTACTGCGCAGACTTTCATCGAACTGTTTTAATTGTTCCGTCGGCCCGCGACGTCGCCGCATCTATTTGCCCATCAGTTTGTTCCACAATTCGACACCGCCTACAAAGCCCTGATGCGAAATCGAGAGCGATGCAGAGAGAAATTGTGTGCAAGACCAGTGCGTAACTGGTCTCGGCAAAGTGAACATGTGCTCGAGGAAGGTGTCACGAAGAGAAAAGTGCATGACACCGCAGAGCCGCCTCCGACTTCAACTTGTGCGTGAGAGAATCCGTGCCGACGTGCATCCGCGATCGTCTAGGCAGCATCTCTGGTACAGACGATTCCACGTCCTGTCAATCGCGCGGAAATTTCGGTAGCACGCTATTTTCGTCGTTCGTATTGTCCTATCGTGAAGCAGTGTATAGATGCTGGAAAGTGTGCGCAGTCATTCGAAATAACATTCATGCCGTTTTGTCGATAACAGAATCCAATGGTCTTCGGAAAAACAGGCTGAGGTGGATGCATGTTAGGTGCATAGAGTGCTGTCGGCGAGATGCTAATTACAAAGTTAGATTTGTCCGCTGTTAAGTGCGCAGAAACTTCGCTAGCTTGGTATTTCTATGTTTTTTGGAACATGCGGATATTTTTGCTTCTCTCTTCTAAAAATGACAAAGAGCTGCGACTCTTTCGTGTTACGCTTCCATGAAGTAGTGTATAGATGCTGGAAAGTGTGCGCAGGCATTCGAAATAACATTCATGCCGTTTTGTCGATAACAGAATCCAATGGTCTTCGGAAAAACAGACTGAGGTGGATGCATGTTAGGTGCATAGAGTGCTGTCGGCGACATGCTAATTACAAAGTTAGATTTGTCCGCTGTTAAGTGCGCAGAAACTTCACTAGCTTGGTATTTCTATGTTTTTTGGAACATGCGGATATTTTTGCTTCTCTCTTCTAAAAATGACAAAGAGCTGCGACTCTTTCGTGTTACGCTTCCATGAAGTAGTGTATAGATGCTGGAAAGTGTGCGCAGGCATTCGAAATAACATTCATGCCGTTTTGTCGATAACAGAATCCAATGGTCTTCGGAAAAACAGGCTGAGGTGGATGCATGTTAGGTGCATACAGTGCTGTCGGCGAGATGCTAATTACAAAGTTAGATTTGTCCGCTGTTAAGTGCGCAGAAACTTCGCTAGCTTGGTATTTCTATGTTTTTTCGAACATGCGGACATTTTTTTTCTCTCTTCTAAAAATGACAAGGACTCTTTCGTGTTACGCTTCCATGAAGCAGTGTATAGATGCTGCAAAGTGTGCGCAGTCATTTGAAATAACATTCATGCCGTTTTGTCGATAACAGAATCCAATGGTCTTCGGAAAAACAGGCTGAGGTGGATGCATGTTAGGTGCATAGAGTGCTGTCGGCGAGATGCTAATTACAAAGTTAGATTTGTCCGCTGTTAAGTGCGCAGAAACTTCGCTAGCTTGGTATTTCTATGTTTTTTCGAACATGCGGACATTTTTTTTCTCTCTTCTAAAAATGACAAGGACTCTTTCGTGTTACGCTTCCATGAAGCAGTGTATAGATGCTGCAAAGTGTGCGCAGTCATTCGGAATAACATTCATGCCGTTTTGTCGATAACAGAATCCAATGGTCTTCGGAAAAACAGGCTGAAGTGGATGCATGTTAGGTGCATAGAGTGCTGTCGGCGACATGCTAATTACAAAGTTAGATTTGTCCGCTGTTAAGTGCGCAGAAACTTCGCTAGCTTGGTATTTCTATGTTTTTTCGAACATGCGGACATTTTTTTTCTCTCTTCTAAAAATGACAAGGACTCTTTCGTGTTACGCTTCCATGAAGCAGTGTATAGATGCTGCAAAGTGTGCGCAGTCATTCGAAATAACATTCATGCCGTTTTGTCGATAACAGAATCCAATGGTCTTCGGAAAAACAGGCTGAGGTGGATGCATGTTAGGTGCATAGAGTGCTGTCGGCGAGATGCTAATTACAAAGTTAGATTTGTCCGCTGTTAAGTGCGCAGAAACTTCGATAGCTTGGTATTTCTATGTTTTTTCGAACATGCGGATATTTTTGCTTCTCTCTTCTAAAAATGACAAGGATCCGCGACTCTTTCGTGTTACGCTTCCATGAAGTAGTGTATAGATGCTGGAAAGTGTGCGCAGGCATTCGAAATAACATTCATGCCGTTTTGTCGATAACAGAATTCAATGGTCTTCAAAAAACACTGAGGTGGATGCATGTTAGTGCATAGAGTGCTGTCGGCGACATGCTAATTACAAAGTTAGATTTGTCCGCTGTTAAGTGCGAAACTAACATTTTCTATGTTTTTTGGAACATGCGGACATTTTTTCTCTCTTCTAAAAATGACAAGGACTCTTTCGTTTGTATAGATGCGATGTGCGCACAGAATAACATTCATGCCGTTTTGTCGATAACAGAATCCAATGGTCTTCGGAAAAACAGGCTGAGGTGGATGCATGTTAGGTGCATAGAGTGCTGTCGGCGAGATGCTAATTACAAAGCTAGATTTGTCCGCTGTTAAGTGCGCAGAAACTTCGCTAGCTTGGTATTTCTATGTTTTTTCGAACATGCGGATATTTTTGCTTCTCTCTTCTAAAAATGACAAAGAGCTGCGACTCTTTCGTGTTACGCTTCCATGAAGTAGTGTATAGATGCTGGAAAGTGTGCGCAGGCATTCGAAATAACATTCATGCCGTTTTGTCGATAACAGAATCCAATGGTCTTCGGAAAAACAGGCTGAGGTGGATGCATGTTAGGTGCATACACAATAACAAAGTTAGATTTGTCCGCTGTTAAGTGCGCAGAAACTTCGCTAGCTTGGTATTTCTATGTTTTTTGGAACATGCGGATATTTTTGCTTCTCTCTTCTAAAAATGACAAAGAGCTGCGACTCTTTCGTGTTACGCTTCCATGAAGTAGTGTATAGATGCTGGAAAGTGTGCGCAGGCATTCGAAATAACATTCATGCCGTTTTGTCGATAACAGAATCCAATGGTCTTCGGAAAAACAGGCTGAGGTGGATGCATGTTAGGTGCATAGAGTGCTGTCGGCGAGATGCTAATTACAAAGTTAGATTTGTCCGCTGTTAAGTGCGCAGAAACTTCGCTAGCTTGGTATTTCTATGTTTTTTCGAACATGCGGACATTTTTATTCTCTCTTCTAAAAATGACAAGGACTCTTTCGTGTTACGCTTCCATGAAGCAGTGTATAGATGCTGCAAAGTGTGCGCAGTCATTCGAAATAACATTCATGCTTTTGTCGATAACAGAATCCAATGGTCTTCGGTAAAACAGGCTGAGGTGGATGCATGTTAGGTGCATAGAGTGCTGTCGGCGAGATGCTAATTACAAAGGTAGATTTGTCCGCTGTTAAGTGCGCAGAAACTTCACTAGCTTGGTATTTCTATGTTTTTTGGAACATGCGGATATTTTTGCTTCTCTCTTCTAAGAATGACAAGGATCCGCGACTCTTTCGTGTTACGCTTCCATGAAGCAGTGAACACACATTGTTAAGTGTGCGTGATAATTTGAAATAACATTCACTTCGTTTTTCGATAACAGAACCCAATGGTCTTCGGAAAAACAGACTGAGGTGGATGCATGTTAGGTGCATAGAGTGCTGTCGGCGACATGCTAATTACAAAGTTAGATTTGTCCGCTGTTAAGTGCGCAGAAACTTCACTAGCTTGATATTTCTATATTTTTTCGAACATGCGGACATTTTTGCTTCTCTCTTCTAAAAATGACAAGGATCCGCGACTTTTTCGTGTTACGCTTCCATGAAGCGTTTTTCGATAACAGAATCACCGGAATCCGAAAAAACACGAGAAAATGAATATGTGTGAGGTGAATAAAGTGCTGCCGGGGATGTGCTAGTTACGAAGGCACCTTTGCCTGCTGTCAATCGCACGGAAAGTTCGCATGCTCATTATTTCGATCTACGCGTAGGAGTCACGCGGACGAGCTATCATTTTCCCGTTTCTCTTCTAAGAACGGTAAAGATCCGCGACTTTCGTGTTGTGTTCCCGTAAGGTAGTGTGTACGCGCTGTTAAGTGTGCGTAATAGATTAGACTAACATTAACGCCGTTTTTCGATAGCAAAATTGAAAGATCCCGAAAACACGCCAAAATGGATGCGTGTTAGGTAAATGTAGTGCTGCCCGCCATGTGTTAGTCACGAAGGTAGTTTTTCCCGCTGTCAATCGCACGGAAAGTTCACTTGCTCATTATTTCCATCTGCGCGTAGGAGTCACATGGACGAGCTAACATTTTCGCGTTTCTCTTCTGACGCGTTGCACGACGTAGTCTCGGCTCTTCAAAAACGCTGAATGACAGGATCCGCCACTCTTACGCCGTGAAACCCGTGTAAAAGCATGTATAGGTTGTTAAGTGTCCGTAATCATTTGAACTAACATCCACGCCGTTTTTTTATGAGAAAAATCAACAGACCCAGAGAAAAACTTCGCCGGTATTAATAGACTGCTGTCAATTATGTCAATAATTTTTGCCTGTTACGGTCATGTTTTGCAGCTTCCTCTTCAGGAGTACTGTAAATTTTTCGCAAACACTGTGTTGATTATCAAGTTAACTTCGTCCGTTGTCAAGGTTCGATAAACTGATTCGTCTTGAGCAGACACCGTATGGAGAGTATGTCGAACGCGACGTTTGACAGGCAAAAGCAATTATTTCAGTTGGATGAGTGACGTGAGCGACACTCCGAAAGTGAAGATGATTTTAATCTATATCATCGGCTGGCTTCCATGTCATATGGATAGTGCCACTTTTCCGACGCTTTCGCGAGATGAAAATGGTTGGGCTGGAGAGTAAATACTGCGATGTTGGAACAAAGGTGCTGATGATTTTGAATACGCATTTTTAAGACGCGTCAGCGACTCTGTGCACATCAAATGCCACTGTTATTTAGCGTCAATTCGTCAAACAGTATCGCATAATACAGCGAAACCTTGACTGTTACAAAGAACACAATCGGCGTCGTTTGTTTCACACCGCTTTTTACGTCAATCGCGTTAATATAGTGACATAAGATAACATAGTCCTTTACCACGTGTCGACTCATAGACTATTCCGATAATTATATTCTCTCACGCGTTATTCATTAATTTCCAAAACCCACTTTAGAATCATATTACTAACAGAGATTTTTCTTCTTCTTTGAAGTAACGTGGTAGTTAGTTGGTTAAAAGTTTGCCAGCGACAAGCAATGTTAATTTGTGGGGCAATGTTAAATAGATGGAGGATATTTAAATGCGATGTCGTTAGGTCGTTTCCGCCGCTCCGGACAAGGTTACGTGCGGTTCTATAATGTTGGCGCAATAATGAGGAACAGTACGCAAGCGATCATCTACGATGATTGACAAAATTAACTGAGTCATTATTCCCACACCAACGATGATAACAAGGAATAAATCTAATTGGTACCATGTGACATCTCTGTTTTGTTTCGTCACAAGATGTCACATGATATGAAATGTAAAGAAAATGATCCCTATGAAGTGATCATAGACAAAAACAATGAGGTCATTCACATTTAACAGTTTATTCAAGTATGATAATTAGGCAAGACCTATGTCAAGTTACTTATGTTTGTGATACCTTGCACCTAGAATAGATCACTGCGGTGAAAGATGACCTTTTACATCGAATATTCTTCCTACAAGCATTAATGCCTTTTCTTTGGTTTGTTTACCAATTTTTTTGTGCAACACTATTTGGGATAGTGATTAAATTTAGTGGAAGATGCTATTAATTGCACTACGAGAACTGCAGTCGTAGAAACGTCCCATTATACAACAGTTACATAAGCAAAAGGATACATTGTGTTGTTGATACACGAAATGTACTCTGAATATCCAAATTTATTCGTCGGAGAGTTTGTCAACTACGTTGTATTCAAGTCGGTTTTGATGTTTATTAAAGAGAAGAAGAGTGAGTAGGCATTTTGCGGTGCAATCTTTATATTCAGGTGACAGTAAGTATCCCTCTAGTGATTGACACAGACGAGGAGTGACACGCGAAGAAGAACGAGTTTCACATTTCATTGTCAAGTGACGTAATAATTGTTCTATATTATTAAACAAACATATAAATATTACCAAAACCGGAATTCTATATAAGAAGGTATATAAAGCAACATTGGTCAATTTAAATGGCACGAACAGACTTAAACTGTAAATCGAGCTGTAATTTCAAATATTGTGTAGTGCAAGGAATAGAACCAATATGACTTTTATTAAATCTGGCTGGCGTAAATATGAATCAAATGGTCTTATCAATATCGTGCACCACTTGTTAATACTCATTTGTAAAGAAACATACAGTTTCTATTCACCCCAGAAAATATATTTTTATCCATGACTCCAAATTTCTGAATGAATATTGATCTTTTCTTACTTTATACCAATCGTTAACTTATTGGTTCAAAATGGGCCAGTATGAAAAAAATTATTATAACTTTAATACCTTATTTATACCTATATCGACACTTCAAATGACTTGTACGAATTCTGGACATTAATGGGAAAATGTGAATAAGTCTTCAAATTTATTGTCACAGTTTCTTATTAGAATTCATAGTCAGTTCCGACCAAAGGCTAACTCGGCAATATCACACTTTTTATGAACACAAAAAAAACTTACTTAAAAAGTGCGATACGCGTATAGACTAATGATGGTTAAGATTTTTCTCGGTAAACACGTAAGCGAATTTTACCTGCAAACGAGACAAGTTCTCGATTTCAGCGCGTCGAATAAAACTAGAGTCCAATATGACGTGTGTTTCACAGAATTATGACTTACTGCCTTATCGGCGCACGTCCATATGCTTCCAACAAATCGTCTTGCCCTTATCGGGATACTTTCTGAAGAATTCTAATAAGTCGGGTACTTAGTCGGTTTAGCATGCCACGCTGCCCAAAATTATGACAAGCAAAATTCAACCGAATATTGGTCTCTCTTTGTCGTCAGCGTACAATTCGTTCTCAGTTACTCAGCAGTTTATCGCGGCACGTTATTTTTGTCACCACTCCTGTAATTAGGGGGCAAGTGCAATGTCGTCGGAGCGTCACTTCGTATTATGCAGACAAGTGGACGACGATTCCTCTCTGGGAAATCAATACGAATATCCGGTTCACCTTACATCAACCGGTCGTGTTATCATAACGAAGAGCGCAGTAACGTAACATCCGCATTATTACAGAATACATTAAGTCATGCAAATGTAATACGGCACGATTCAATACGTAGCTTCGTGTGTATGTGTGGTTACAATAGCTTCACGTAATGAACCGATGAACAAATGAAGTTTTTATGTGATATTATTTGTAATGCGTGATCTACATCGTTTTTGCGTACTGTTTGTGTTTATGCACGATACGTGTCTTGATCTTACAATCCAATATAGATACACCAGTGCATGCGTGATGTGTATTAAGTAGTGAATAAGAAGATTTTGTATCAACGATTTCCTTGGGAAGTTATTATTTCGTTTAGTTACAAATCATTAAAATCAATTTCTTGGGCACTCAGACAGTGCATTAAATGTTCTTGCCTGTTACTATCGAATGTTAAAGAGTCAGGTTGTAGAGATCCGTGTTTTTCCGCTTTATCTCATATATCGAATATTGGTCAACCGTGCATACAGCCGACTATAAGAAATCCGTGTGTATAATCATTAAATTCCCGTTTTTCCGCTTTACACCTCTTCTCATGGCTTCTGACCCATTGGAGGTCACACACTATTATCAACGACCGTGAAAGAAGTCAAGAGCGGGCAGAAAGTTACGAATCAGCATACATATTTACTGCACAAATGTAGTAAACATGTAATTACAGCACAGCACAGTTGTTGTTAATTGGAGTTGTCTAACTACGCTTACAATAACGTATTATAGAGTTTGCAGTATGAATCAATTCGATTACCTATTCGCGAAGATCGCAGATATGGACGATTAACAGAGCATGTATAAAACATTAACAAGACTTTGTCGTTTATGTAAGAGAGATTACGTACATCGGTTCGACTAATTATATAATGAAAGACTGTGGACGCAATTCAACATTTATTTCCTTCCGATCTAGTCTCTACCGCGGGAAGAGGAAGCCTAACCTATTTTATGCTTTGTTTTCAAACAGTAGCGTATTTGACATTTCCAATCTTAGGGTCGCAGTGCAGTAATTACTTCATTATCGTTGACAGCATTACAGAAACAATAAAACAGTGTTGTATTCATTAATTTCACGCATAGATGAATTTATCTCACCATTTAATGACTTCGCGAATGGGTAGACATTAATGTTATTTACACTATATGTTTGATTTGCAGCGAAAAAATTATTTCCTAAAAGTCATTCAATTTTCAAATAAGTTCGAGGGTTTAAAAAATAAAAATAAATAAATAAATTCGTGATTTGTCACATCAACGTTATTTGCACCAAATTATTTGTTTAGGGTGAAAAAATGATTTCCTGAAACTAGTCCCATTTTCAAACAAACTCCTGAGACTGGTGCATGCCATGCAGGAAAACTTTTGCAATTTCGATGGAATTCAGGTTAAATTCATCGGCCTCGCGGAACATTACCACCACTTTCGACTCCCCATAAGGTTGAATTTTTTCGTAAGTCGTTACGGCCTGACAAATACAGCGAGCGCAACCACGGTTGCTGTTACTTCTCCTATTACTCTGGCGCCTGCAATCGGTATGATTCTGCTCGTGCCAGAAATGTTACACTCGCTTTCGAATCCCATCAATGTTACTTTAGCTTTCCACTATCATTTTCGTCTTGCTCCGCTGGAAAAGTATTACAACACTCGCGGTATGCGGGCGGGAGAAAACAACGAACGAAGCTGCGGAATATATGCCCTTACCTTCTTCAAGTTCGTTGCCATTCTGTTATGCATACCTGAATTCAAATACGTATTTTGATTACGTTGACAATTTTTATACGCGTTTCGGTTGAATGATTTTATTTTCTGTTGCAGAAGATAAAAATAAAAACAGGTAAAAAATAAAACCATTCAACCAAACCAGGCACAGAAGTTGTTCTTCTGCAGCATACGTAACGTTAATAATTTCTGTGCCTGTTTGTTTTTTTACTATAAGATAAAATAAAACCACTACGGCCAATTATATTAAAACCAAACCAGGCACAGAAATGATTACCATTAGACACACTGTAGAACAATTCAATACAAACGTAACAGGCTCTTTGTAACTCGAACGATCGACAATCTTCTCATGTTCATGAGCAGTGCGTGGCGTGTTAAGAGTCACTTATAAGAATTGTAATGCGAACGCGTCACCGTTGTCAAGTAATAGACCTACCGGGGTGTTTTTCGACAACACCGTTGCGTAGATTCGATTTCGTGGGCCGTGATGTGACGTTCAATGAAAAGTCGGCAGTTAGTAGTCCACCCGGAGTCGGAAGTTCGTCGATGTGCCGCCCTCGAAGGCGGCAATATTTATAACGAGACTCCGGCTAACGGAAAAAGGCATTCTTTCATAGCCGGCGTACTTTACGATACGTACAACTTCAAGGAGCGCTGATGACAGTAGTAACATTCTTATGTCAGACGCCGAGGTAACAGAAGAGAGGGGATAAATGAAGCGGCAATTACGTAGGCGCGCGCGTAAAATTTTTATGGATAATCTAGCAAAGTTTATGACCGAATTGTTGCAACAAGGCGCCACGGAGCTGGTGCGTGTCAAGAACGACTGCGAATAGTGTTTTTCTAATAATAGTAGGCGACCGACTGGTTGCGACGTGATCTGGCTAGAATGCACTGCGCTTTGTGTTTCTACTTGAAATACTTTCTACGTGCTTGCAATCTTATCCTAAAATGGCTGCGTCGAGCACTGATGTCGTTTTTCCAAGACCTTGGCACTGATTCCAATACTGAATTAAACAGTACTACGTTCCGATAATCGTGTGTAATGTGCAAAATTAACTTTGTGCGAATGTACATGTCCCTCTTATCCGGAATATTAATATTGTTTGAAAATTGAGGATAACTATCTTTTATTCTATTTTTGTCATACCAATTCCTTCATATATGTTCTCCGTTTTAAGTTCATTCAACTCGTGGCAAGATTAAATTACATCCATGTAACCAGTCTGGAACAGCTGCGAGTCATTTGGACGATAGAATTGTGCATTCACACAACACCTAACTACGACGTATCATACAGTAGAAGAAAAATAAATAAGCAGGAAGTGAGCGAATATATCGTATTTCATGCCACAGGTTATATAAAAATCATTGTTCAAAATTATTTTGTTGGCTAAATGAAATTGAATAATGAAATTATATATTAAAAATAACTTGGAGCAATATCTGGTTACGTCTATTAACATAAAAAAAAATGTTACTAGAGTCGATATATTATCAATATATTTGCTAAATATTATCCGCCATTATAGTCCATGTAAATTATATACTAGTAGATTCAAAATATACCTATGAATTTGACGATGAACGTACTAATGTAAACCATTACACAGGATACGGGATTCATATGTATGCAAGTTAGAAATACATATGACCTTACGCTATGCTATGTATAGCGATTATTCAAAATGGCATTTTGTTCTGAATTAACCTTTCACTCCAGGTTCAACTCGTCAAGAAATCCATTAACACTTTGACTGCCACAGTGGTCACGGGTGACCGGCGCAAAAGATTTGACTAATAATGCAAAAAATTCGTAATGAAGCCTATTTGCAATCTTGAAAAGCAATTGATATTGGAACGGTGCTTCAATACTTTGGCTTCCAATAACTCTGCGTTACGTTCATTTTGCACGATTTAATTGTACTCTGCAGTATTTTACCGCAACGTAGTTCTAACATAGCAAAATACGCTTGGCAGTCAACGTGTTAAGCTATCCCCTCTAATAAAATACCCATCTTTACATTCTGCAGATCATGTATATCAGTACATATTACAGGCAAACGAGCAATTGCGTATACGGAATCGGCGTGTGGGAAAGTTGAATTTTTAGTCAGCCAACAGTGACGATGTACGTTAGCTAACTAAATCATCGTGTCGTAAGCATGGTGTAATTGTGTGTTCTCATTCAGCTTTCCTAATAATCGTTCGTTCCGCCATCACCTCACCCTGCACAACCGCTATCCCTTCTCATCACCTAACTTGACCAACGTATCTTAGCAGCGATGTGCTTTGTTACAAAATGACGTAACCGATAATCAACTGAACGCGGTTGTTTTAGACATTAAAGATTAAGATAAGAAGATTTCACGACCGTATGTTGATAACAAGCGGTGTCAAATTTAACGAGTAACTCGTAAGCTCATAAACGGTACCACCTATTCTTTATTACAATTCACGAGAAATTTCATCAAAGTCTTTGACAGGTTATTTCATTCTCCTTGTTAAATAGTCCACAATTTCTAAGTGAATGTGGTTCGTCGATGCTACAGTTCGGTTCATCTCACAAAAATTAATACAATTCAAGTACGAAAACTAGCGATGCTATATCATGCTAAGGCAATATGCGCAATATGTAGACAAGATAATTTTGTTAGTAGATCAGATTTGCCTCAACTATTATCGAATCAGCTGATACGGTATTATTTCTAAAAATAGCCCCGTAGCCTCTTATTTTGACATTGTATCTATTTTCATTAAATCGTATGTAGAATTTCTAAGAAACATCTTCAGACTACCGCTGAGTTTTTTTTTTTTGTACTTAACACAAGATGTAATACATCAATCTCCCACACACCTTTCAGATCCAGAGACTTTGAGTTTGGAATCATTTGTTCGTAGAAAGTTTTTCACTCATTTCCAGCCAACTGTGGCATTCTAATGCACTTCGCTAATCGATATATTCCCGAGAGTTAAGATATCTCTTATCATTGACACTGGTCGTTGAATACGAATCAGTTAAGAAAAAATTCAATAGTCTATAAAGTTGCGATCCCGTGGCTCGTGCAAGAAAAACAGCAGAAGAAGTTGACGGTCAAGTGATAGTAAACCATTACGGTAGACAATATTATGGAATTATGAAACGGTCACGTGCATTACGGGTCCTCTTATCATTGACACCGAGTTCGATGTTCATACTGAATGTCATTGAGTTTTACAGTAAACGACAGTTGTTTATAATCAACGCGATATTACGCGATCTGTATTTAGAAGAATATTACGCAAACTCCACTCGCAATTTCTGTTGCATTTGAGACTTATAAAAACTTCGTACGATTTTACGTATAATAAAAATGGACTTTACCGTACAATAAAGTCACACGTTTGATATTAATTAGAATACGTTACGGCAATGTTATGCAATCTGTCTGATACGCGTTTCGCGTGAAATTTAGTTGGTGCAAAGATTCATTATCGTATACGAAAATTTAGCAGATTCATTCTGTAACATATTTGGTCTTTGGTTTCCAGAAACAGACACCATGGAGCTTTTACATCGAGTGATATTAGTTACATATAAGATCCTGATCTCTATCGTCACTTTTGTTTGCAATATTATTTACCGCAAGAAGCCATTAAGAATCACTCCAGTGACCGATCCCTTACTAAAAGTGACCGCAACTACACTCGCCAAGAAAATCAGGGAAGGAGAGGTGAGACCGTAACTTTGTATTTGCGTCATGAGACAGCATGCGCGACGACTCATTAACTAAACGCTCGCGTATTCGCAAGAGTATTAAAAATTGTTAAGGAAAGATGGTTACGCTTTTTTACGAGTGCAATGGGTTGTGGTTGAAAGTGACACGGACTAACTGATTAGACGTAATTCAATTAATTCCGGACACGTACATTTCAATGGTGCCCGCACCCAATTTAGTGCACTTTAAAGTGTTCATTGTGTAACATAAATTTCACGCGACTGTTTCAGTTTCTAGCGTACGAAAAGTCTGCGCATAAGAATTTTATTTTTATATATATATCGAATAATTGACGTCAATAACAGCTATGCAATTATTTATGTTATACGTTTCAATACAATGTGCACGCACGTGCGTCCGATCGTGATGAACGAATACTGACTGGTATGCTTTAATACATAGCTATCAAGCCATACCGTGGTAAAAGCTTATATCGAACGGATTAAAGAAGTAAACAGTCTCTTAAATGCAGTGGTTGACGAGCGGTTTGAAGCGGCTTTGAATGAAGCTAAAATATGTGACGAGAAGTTAAAGGCAGGCGAGGTGACCATTCTTCAACTTGAAAAGGAGAAACCTCTTTATGGCGTTCCATTTACCGTAAAGGAGAGCTGTTCGCTCAAAGGTATTTTTTTCACCCCAGTCTATAGTTCTACTACATCGGAACAAACCTTATATAAAAGTGTAGTTATATATTTGTGCATGGCAATCAATTACTTTTTAATTCGTAATTTATTAATTTTTATATGAAACAACGTTATTCTCAAGTAATATCGGTTTTTTTTTTCAGTTCAGTATTATCAATTTCTTGCTTGAATCAATTGAATAAGTTGAATTTCTGATTATTTTTGGACATCTCTGATCGGAATTACAGTAAAAAAAAGAATGTCTGTTGCCTTAATCAGCAAACTGTATGATGAATAGTCGTCTGTTTGTATTCCCTGCGTCAATATATAAATCAATTATATCAGTTGAATTTTTATATGCTAAATAAATGTGACAAATAATAGCAACATATTTACGTCAATACGGAATGTACAATAAAAAAATAATGTCTATTGGCTTAATCGGTGTACAGTATGAATAGTCGTTGTCTCTGTTGCCTAGACCAGTATCTAGATCAATTATATTAGTTACATTTCTACATACTGAACAAAATGTGACGAATCGCACGAATTCATTTACGCCAATCAACTATTGCAGGTATGAGCCTTACAGGAGGTAGTTTGTGTCGTAGAGGCATGAAAGCGACCGCAGACTCTTTTGTGGTCGAATGTTTGAAGAATGCCGGTGGCATTCCGCTCTGTGTAACAAACACGCCAGAGTTATGTACAGGATTGGACACGGCCAATTACATATTCGGTAGAACTCGCAATCCCTACGACATACGGCTCAGTGCTGGGGGTTCATCAGGAGGAGAGGTAATTGCAATGTTAAATTTCAGCGGTTGTTACCGATAGTCCATCTGCGAAAGTTCGATTAAGCGAAAGCCTGATCTCCGAGATCTTGACATTGGTATACTTCATATCGGAAATATGAAAGCATGATCATGTTACTCGTAACTTAACGATTCTAGTATCAAATGTCATTGGTGTCACGATATTAGTATAAGATTTATTTAGTGACGCTGTATAATGTATATACAGACTGCTGCGAAAGTTTATGTAAATCATATACATTATACCTTATTTTCTTTTTGATGACAACAGGGCCATTTACCATGGCAATAGGTACTGATACATGTTGTTACAAGAAGCCTAACTATAAAAGTTTAATTAAGCGAAAGCTTGATCTTAGAGTTATTGATATTAGTATACTTCATATCGGAAATATGATCATGTTATTCACGATTTAATGGTAATAGTATTAGGTGTCATTAGTGATGCCGTGTAGCGTATGTACAGGCTGTTGCGTAAGTTATGTAAATCATATACGTTATGTCTTATTTTTTTCTTGTATAGCAGTGACGCCGTGTACTGTGGCAATAATTGTACGGATATCAGTGATTTGTTATTATGATAAATTAATATTCTATTTTAGGGCGCTTTGTTAGGTGCAGGTGCATCCGTAATTGGTCTTGGTTCAGACATAGCAGGATCGATCAGAGTGCCGGCTCTGTTTAATGGGGTTTTCGGTCACAAACCAACACCTGGTAATGTTTTTATCATTTACATAAAGGTTGATATATTTCTAGTACGACTTTATTCGTTTGCTTTGCTATAATACCATAGAATATTATCCTTTGTTCTCTTGCGGATAATGTTCCTTTTAGCATGAGGAATGCGGAAAGAAACCTTAGAATACTATTTTTATGCACATATTTTTGCCCACCGACAACTGACATAACATTCGCAACAGACGATGCATACACGTTAACATGTTTACCTGTTTCGAATCCAATGATGCGGTTAGACTAACATTGATAAAATTGTACTACTATTAGAGCAATTGCCATACGTAAAAATGATACATATCCGCAGGCATCATATCAATTAGGGACCATTATCCGATGTCAAACAGCCCCCTGTTTCAAAAGTACCTTGTTCTCGGTCCTTTGACGAGATACGCTGAGGATCTTCATTTAACGATGAAGATACTAACATCAAAGTATGATGGTAACCTACGTCTAGACGAGCCTGTCGATCTAAAAAAAATAACAGTGTTCTATATGGAAGACGCCGGTCCATCATGGGGTTTGTTAGAAACAACGTCGGACATACAACAGGCGATCAGAAAGGCAGCTATGCACTTTAAGGATCGTTACTCAAACGCCAACCGGGTATGTACTGCTTGTGAACGTTTAATTCCAAAAAGTTTATGACCCAGACATAATGCAATATTCTTTATTTCCCTAGGTTCCATTCAATTCTCTCACGGACGTGGCAGAGATCACCATCGCCATGCTCTTTTCCATAGAAAAGTGGCCGCAGCTTTTGTTGGACCCATATGATCCAAAGGTGATAAGCATAATAACGTCAATTACTTCCTTTTTTGTGTCTCTTGGACTGTCTCATAACGAAAACGTAATTTTTGATCATGTAGCACGAGAAACCCGCGATTATTGAACTGGTCAAGTCAATATTCGGTTTGTCCCAATACACCAAAACTTGTATCGTTGCGAAAATCATGGCTGACGTAAACGGTCTGCTACCGTCGAGAAAAAGGGCGTATTACACAAACAACGGAAAGCAACTACGTCAGCAACTTATTGTAAGTTGCTCTCTCTCTCTCTCTCTGACATGAAACAATGCTAATTACATGATTACTGCTATATTGTTCAAAAATATCTAACTACTTTATCTCTTCAATCTACTCTACGAAAATGAAACTCTTATGAGTGTGATAGAAATTCAATGAATTAACATAATAGAGAAATGTTTATAATTAATAGATTATGAATTTCATTGAAATGGTCAATGAATAGGTTCTTCGTACTTATTGAACTTCACCTATTTGAATTATTTTGCAGGACCTACTCGGTGATACTGGTGTTCTCTTCTGGCCCACTTATCCCGTAACAGGGCAATATTCTGAACTCATAATCCTTCAGGTAATTGCCGCTATGTATTGTATCCTTATTAACGTCTTTGGCTTTCCTGCAACACACGTGCCGGTAGGATTGAATGCAGACGGAGCGCCTATTGGATTCCAGGTAAATTATCCCCAGGCCTGTTCAGTATTATCCGTTATTCATCAAATACATTGTAATATCACGTGAAACATTTCCGTATACCGAAGCGTCTCGATTTCTACTACACTGCAAGGTGTTAGATTTTGTCTCGATAATGAAATTTAACATTTTTACAACTTTACTACATTGAAATATTCAAAAACACGTAACTGCGGGAATTTTTTTCACATTACTATCACCTACGTACAATACTTCTAGAAGCTCCGTTTGATTTATACGTTACCAAAAAACGGTATTGTTTGTATAGGTAATTGCGGCACCTAATCAGGATCGCCTTTGTCTGGCAGTAGCTAAGGAATTAGAGGAAGCATTCGGTGGCT
Source organism: Cryptocheilus praepositus (assembly GCA_033815515.1). Taxonomy (NCBI): domain Eukaryota; kingdom Metazoa; phylum Arthropoda; class Insecta; order Hymenoptera; family Pompilidae; genus Cryptocheilus; species Cryptocheilus praepositus. The sequence goes on along the minus strand of JAWWQZ010000222.1, from coordinate 1,239,774 downwards.
GGGTACCGCCATCCGCGAGCTGATCGACAAATTGTAACCCACGTCAGTAGAAGAGTGTTTTGGAACATAATAGTGTTTGTGATTGGACCTACATGTCCGATATCGCAGTTTGCGATTCGCTTGTATACTTTTAATCTATCGAATGTATTTTTAGACATCAACCTTTGTTATTATGAGACGCAGAAATTTTTTATAATTATAGTATAAGTTATATGTTGCTTTTTTGTTTGCGCCAACACTATGATGAAACATGTGCAAAAGTCTGAATATCTCAATCATTTCTCGCGGCGTATGCGGATATTGTAAAACAGTATAATTTCGTCTGTTAAAAGTGTTTGTAATGCGAAGTGATAAACTTTCGAAGACGCGAATACGTGAAAATACACGGTATTTTGAAAACTGGGGTAGTATTTATGTTTTCAAAATCTGTCATGAAAGTAATCGTAGATGTTATATATGACGGGTATAAAACTAACACAATTAAACCATTATTATACAGAAGCCGTCATTAACACCTTATTCACGACATTAACGTAATAGTTTTGGTCTTTTGTGAGAAAATATGAATCATAACTAGCACCATATATGAACCGCTTTATTTATTATCTCTCACAAATACCCGTGACTCAGCAAATTTTCTCATACATAAAATTTCATTCGCTTCATGAGGAATGGAAAACCAGTTGGTTCCTGTTTATACAGGTTCACCTAAGGTACTCCTTCGACGTATTCAAATGTATCTCGTGCGTAATAAACGAAAACAATGGTTAGACAATAGAAATAATTTGAAATAAGTATAATATCCTAAAAATGTGTCGACTTAAAAATTCCCTGAAACTACTCGTCCATAAATTTCTCTTTTTCTTGAGGATTTTCATTTTCCAGACGAAACGACAAGAGAAAAGAACTCGAACATTCCGTCTCAATCGATCTACGTCTATCATCTAGTTTCAAACATAATATTTTAATGAAGATAGGAATGAACATTCTCGGAGCGAACGAAACAGTTTGCACGCTAAGACTACACTTTTTACTTTCTTTGAGCTACGGATCTACGCATCGCTTTTTTATGGAGAACGACGTGCGTTCTCTCACGCGTGTAACAAGTAAGGCACAATGTACAAGGCACGTCAAGTGTTGCACCATGCATTAATACGAAACGTATTAATCTCCATGCACTGCATGGGTCGAAGTGACCCGTTACGGAAGTTTCCAGTTTAACCTTTTTCAATCCACGTGTTAAATTCGGATGAAACTCAATAACTCACTAATTTTGCATATACGAAGCACGGATCAATGCAAAAATAAATGTGTGTTCTTGATTTGATTTGCCAGTGCATGAGGGCCAATGTAATACGTATCGGCCGTAAAGCAGACATTCCACTGAGCATAGCAAGCCGCATGCCATCTGTCTACGCAGTGACTTGCGTACAATAACTTTCATCCACTTATTAGTGTCGATGTGATATTAGTCAGAACACTGGTCAAATTGACGCACAAAAATCAATACGTATCATATTGACATCTACCCAACAGTTGAGTTCATAAAAGTCGTATGGCTACTTTACTGCAATTATCTGATTCAAGCAATGCCGCTAAAAGATTGATGAGACGATTTTTACGTTACGCATCACTGAATTATCAATTGCATTTTGTGGGAATGCAACTTGCCCTCAAACAGACTGTTTCCGGCAATATCGTTATCATCCCTATTTCGTACGCCAGTTCCATATACATATTTAACTTAATTCGTACACATCGCGTTGCCTTCAACGCGGCAGCAGTGGAATATTAGCTTACTTTACCGTCAGGGCGTGACCATTAACGTCAACAACTTTCTCGACCATTAAGTTACACGAAGTTCTAAGTTCTCCATCCTCATTTAATCTCTATATTCGTCCTTCTCTCACTTCTTACGATCACACGGGGCCATATATGGTTTGCCACCATGCTTTTCCCATTCGCGATTAAATTCGTGTTCCAGGACCTCAGCCCCACGTTTTCTTGTTAGTCCGGTCTCGTCTAAACTCAGCTCGCACATTTGCATGTCGTCCACGCCTGCAATGTAGCATTTTTATTTAATAATTCAACATTGAACATACTAAAAACGTAGACAAAATGTCTTGACACACTACAACATACGAATTATATGTATTTACATTATGCATATATCTAAGATAATGCCGGATAATTGTCGGACGAGTATATGCATCCGGAAGCCAACGCCTTATCATATGTAAGATAATGTTTATTCGAAAACGTGAATACTCACCAGCAACGAGGAGAATCGGTGGTTTATCTGGATGTAGTTCCATTTGTCTAGCAACATACTGACCATCAAAATGAGCATACCACCATCCTCTTTTTCCTCCAGGATGATTCTCTTGCTGTCCCGATGCAGCTGGACGAACGAATGGAATCCTGAAGAACCTTTGGGACGATCCGACTATTGGTTGCTTCATTGGCGTCCTAGGTGTTTTTGCGGCTGAAATTCATATTCGTAAATTTAAATTTCGAAAAAGTTCTAAACGAGTAAAGAGCTCTAAAACGTGTTGCAGATTCGAAGCTGAACGATTTAACTAGCTGAGTGCAAAATAATGTTCAAATAGCTATTTCCGACAAATAATGAATAGTTTATTGTGAATAGTTTATTCACCGGCCTCCATGATAGACTTAGGCGCCCTTTCATTCTCGTCCATAGTAGTTCTCCTTCTGTTCCTTGCTTTCCAAGCATGATAAACTTTTAATCGACGATGAAATTCGTGGCGGCAAGCCTGTAGCAATTAAAAAATTGAAAGCTCATATGTTGTCCAAAAACGTATACTAAATTATTCTAAGTTGCATTTCCATGCACCATAAGTAATAGAAAACGCATAGGACTAATATATATCACAGTATTTAAAAATAACCATTAATAATATATTTTGTACCTACCTCAAGTAATTCTATATCACAGGACGTGTTTATAGCATCTCGCAGTTCTGAATACTTCCACTTAGATAGATCATACTTCTTGTTACTCATGGCTGCCTGATAATTGCGAACTTGTTCCGACCTGAATGAATGTAACAAATGATTCACAGATATTACAAATTGACATGAACGTAGATTACGAAAAAATGGAACGTGATAATTTTAACTAATAGAAGGCTGTAATGATGTGTGAATTGATGATACGAATAATGCTAAAAGAACAAAGAACATTAAGAGTAATAGCACTGTGAGGATCATTTATGTGTGCGAGCCAGTCGGAAATCCAAGGTGCCTTTATATCCAGGGCATGCTAGGGTATAAAACGGCATTAATATTTAGTACAACGTTCATCGAGGAGAATAAGAGCATGCTGTAGGAGGTGTTAAGAAAAAATGTCAAATATTTGGTTAGTATCGCTTTCACTACGTTTCTATAAATAAACATAAATGGAGTAAGAGGTTTCAGGGTGCAACTTCAAATTTCGTCAATACGCAAGAGTGACTAAGTGATGTCAAGCGAGCAAGTTATTGTTATTCGTTAGTCTCATTGTCAGTAAGAGCGTCCCGCAAACAACGTACGATACCTTGTGAGCTTGTTGTTGTTCGTCGGTGGTACTCGCACATCAGAGCCACTATGCATTCGGAAGAAAACATTCTTAATCTTTATATAATTTTGTCAGCCTCGAGACTCGTGAAACATCGTAAAATATTCTTTTCAATGCGCCAGTTAATATATCGACAATAACATGTTGCAGTAGCATACAATGGCACTTAATGTGCCATAATACGACAGTTAGCCTCCGGCATATTCAACCCTTAGCATCTTATAAATCGTCACATGCTTAGTCTTATAAAGCAGAGTGGCATGCAGAAGTTTCCAGTCTTTCATATTTTTTTTTCTTTCGCCATACGGAGAACAAATGAAAAGAATTTGATAACGTCACCCTTACATTTCGTAATATCGGGGAAACAGAAGTGCTACTAAACTAATACTAATCGTAATCTGATGTATGTGTCTTTATATAAAATTAACTGAAAGACTGACTGACCGGGAACTTGTACAATTACACTGCACTCGACTGTTCTAGTTAATATTATTATGGATACTGATCAGTATCATAACTGTAATTGTTCGCGAATGGTTAAAATATGGAAATCAGGGTGTGAATGATTACCTTCGAACAGGCGGAGGAGAATCCTCCACTTGACCGTTAGATTCTTGAGCTAATCTGACCGCAAGTTCGTGATCTCTTCTCTCCTGTTCCAACAATTCCCTGTACCGGCTCTCCTCCATTGCTTCCTTTTCCAATTGTGCCTATCCATACAATAGGTATAAGTTATTACCAAAACATTGTATTCAAAAATATCTTTACCGTACAAGACTTTCGTAATATTTTGATATATTGAAAATCACGAACTTAATCAGGACCTGCAATTACTTTCCTAAGATGATTTTTAAATTATCCTTACCAAAACATCTATAAGCTCTTTTCTTCTCTCTTCTAATGATTGATTCCATTTGATACATTGTATTTCTGATTCTGTGTAAACACGTGGTGCATATGACGCACGATTTCCCATAATTACAATCTAGTTGAATCACCTTAGTGACACCCGTAACAGTCTACACTTTTTTGACACACACAATCAGAAAGGGACAACCATTTTGATCAGAAAACGCAAAGGTTCTAAATGGAATATACCTTTACCGTACGGTTATATCACGCACGTTATCTTCTTACGGTAAACGTTATCGTAGTTTTTATATAAATGTAAGATTACAAACATAAAAAATAGTGACAACTTCTACCCGTAAATACGTGTAACTATGATAAATCAGATATCGTTCGATAATCTAACACCTTTATACCCTGCATTTTTTGTGTTACTTATTAAATTTGTCGTATGCAATTTCCCGACTTACGTCCGATCAAATTACCCGGTCAGAGTGGTTTTTCCCATCGTAAACTTATGAATGCAAGAATCCCCGAATGAGAATCTTATCGATATTATAATTTCGGAAGACTTAAAAAATCGACATAGTAGTACCTGAAGAGCAGCAGCCGCCTTTTCATCTTCTTCCTCCTGCCTCTTCCTCTGCAACTCCTCAGCTTTCCTCCTCGTCTCGATATCAATCTTTTTCCTCCTAATCTCCTCCTCCTCTCTCTTCTTTCGTTCGTCATCTTCCTTTTTCTTCTTCTCCATTTCCATTTGTTGCTGTATCTTCCTCAGACTCTCTTGTTCCTCGGCAACCTTCTGCTGCTTGACCATGTCTTGCAGGGAACTCATCTGTTTGTTCACCTGACTTACCAGTAAATTATAGAGGCTGTCGATTTCCGCAGGTTTAATCTTCGGATCATCTTTGATCTTCTTCATACCCGCGTTCAATTCACCCCGAAGTCTCTTAATATCGGTTTCACTCTTTTCCCGAGCGCTCTTCAGTTGAATTGAGATCTCTTGCATGCTCGTCAACTGATTCTGCAGGTTCCTGATCATTATTATACCCTTTATGCGAGGTCTGTGCTGCTTCTTGGCGATGTACATTCTCGCAGTTTTCTGGAGGATAATCAGATGCTGTCTTCGGTAGATGATTTTGTTCTTCAATTTAATCACCGACAGCGCGCAGAACTGCATCTTGTTCCAGCGAGACTTAAGCAGCCATTTTTTCACGTTAGCGACAAGTTTCTGAAGGTTCTCCGGATCGGATTTCATGATCTTGTCGAACTCCGCAAACTTACCGGGCTTGAAAAACACTCTCGTTATACCGAACTTAAAATCTTTCTTGTTCAGCTTCAAGCTATGTAGCAGCGCTTCGCAGAAGAATCGCGGTTCTAATCTGGCCAACTCAGGCGGCAGGTATGATTTATACATATTGTAAAGCTCCTGGAAAGGAACCCTGCTGGGATATCCGTGCTCCATCAATTCAAGAACGGATGTCATTCCGGAGCATCGAAGTTGGCCCATAATACTATTTCCATCGAACTGATGAGCGACCATCTCGTTATTCGGCTTGATACAACGGATAAAATTCGTTCCGTTGCTCTTCAGCTTATCCATCAATTCGCCAAGCTGCGTTTTGAACTTGCTACCGACGCTGATGAACGTAAGCTTTCCCTTTTGGGAGGAGTGATTGGCAAATTGAGTTCTCAAGAATTTATTGCTGCTTTCTTGAATGAGACCTTCCAATGAGGCGTGTAGAGCGTCGTTGTTTTTCTCGATAAACTGATTCGTTTGATAGCAAACACCGCCTGCGTAGTGACGAATAACGAAACCTTCGTCGTCCCTCAATTCTCGATGCGCTTTCAAGCGGGAAGTTCGGGGTAAAGTAATCCGGAAATGACCGTTCCAAGCACGATGTACCTCGCTGGTGAAATGTGCGAAACTGCGGGTTGGTAGTTTCGATTCTTCATCTAGAAGACTGAAGACGCCCATATTTTTGGACTCGATCAGGTCGATGCAGTCTTGATTGTCGACGTATGAGATTTTCGGAACATTCAGGGACTCTTTCGCATAAAGATCTTGTTCGTACTTCAGGATTCTTTCGTTAAAGAATTGCTGCAATTTCTCATTGCAGTAGTTGATGCAAAACTGTTCGAAGCTATTCACTTTGAAATACTCTGTTAAAAGAAACCCGTGTGAAACTACATGTTACGCTGGATAAATTAGACATTAAAGACTGGAGTCGAGGGTGATAAAGCAAATTAAATGAAAGTAAAAAAGAATTTTAATATATCACACTTACCGAACCCTGCGATATCTAGGACACCTATGTAGTAACTTGAAGCCTTGAATGGTATGCTTTTATTAATTCGTGCGACAATATGGTCAAAGAGCTTGCTGTAGATAGCTTTCGCTAACGCGTCCCTCGCGCTAGTAGCTTCGTAAACTTTCAAAGGCACCCTAAAAACGAAACATTATAATTAATATATCAGTATTAATGACCTTTCGGACATTTTATAAATGTTAATGGATAACCAACATTATTATGATGTGAGTTCATAAATATATAGAAAGCATTGCGCAATAAATACTGAAAGGATAATAAACTTGATTATCCAATGCCATGCTTCATATTCTACTCCCATGCATTATAATGTAAATCCGGTTCATGATACTATAGATAGGACTCATTGAAAAATTCACAATTGGAAGAATAGGGCTCAGCCATATCGTATAATTTTATATAAAGTCTTATTGTATACGCACATAATGACAGTTCCCTTGATGCCACCACGACTCGTCTGCATGACCTTTGAAACAAGAGCTTGCCTCAGTTCATCAGAATCGACGCCTAACAATTTCGCCGTCATCATCACCGCCTTCTCCGAACCGGCACTTATTCTAGACCCGCCCTTCGTGTCTTCTGGATTATCCTCAAAGGTAATATTGCCAAGGTGTAACACAGCCGCAACCATTGTATAAATTTCCATTCGTTCCGCATCACTTAAACCGAGACGTGTTAATGCCTGTATAGAAAAGAAAGAATTACCATGTAATACACACGCGAATACGATATATAATATATGAGTAACGACTACGAAATACTACAATACTGTGAATTTGAATATTAAGCTCATCACTCATAGTATAAAAAACTGTCTCTGAAAGAATTTATTTAATATTAATGTACCGAATATCGCCGTCTGTATAATCAGCTTATAATTCAAATGAAAAAAAAAAAAACATTAATCGAACTTAGGCTTTGTCCAAAGGCACTTCGTACATGAACCTATTGCTATATTTTCTACATAAAATGAAAAATGTGTATCCAAAATGGTAGATGCATGATTAATACAAACACAGAGACAAAGTTACCGTTGCGCGTTCCTTTGTGCAAAGAAAAAATCCACAATTTGCAGGTTGGGGAAGGATTAAGAAGAAAAAACGTATTAATAATCGGTTTGAAAAAGAACCTTCAAAAATCTGTCGGTTAGGTGCGATCAAAGTTCAGGGAAAGTTCTTTGCCGGATTGTCGATTCTACCTGATCAATCGCGTTGAAACCCTCGGCGTCATCGAGAATTGGATCGTGGAGGCTACCTATCGTAACTTGGTCGTTACTCTTCTGCGCGTCATTCAGTTTTTTCTCCGACGCCGTGTTGCAAAAGTATTGCGTGCAACCGTTCTTCAGGTAATTAAAGTCGTCCGGCTTTGTAATTCCGAGCTTGGCTCGTAATTCTGCCGGTGCCCCGGCGCACATCATGTAGAAAACGTGGTAATTCCTCTCATCGGGACTCTGGAGACACACTCTTGACTTCTCCAGAAGGTAGTGGGATATGTAGCCCCCCACGACTTGACATTTTGAGTCGAAGTGAACTTCCATGAACTTGCCGAAACGCGAACTGTTGTTGTTCCTCTTCGTCTTAGCATTACCAAACGCCTCGAGCACCGGATTGGCTAAATGTTAATGTCAAGATAGAAATTGAGGATGTAGGTAATAGTTGTTCAGCGATAATCAAATGCGAACTTCGACTTTCGTACGGTTTCGTTCAAAACGCAAGTGACGTTATATTTTGAAACGAGCGGGGCGAACTTACAAATAAAGCAAATATATTATTGTAAATACATATACCAAAAACGTGTCCTTAAAATAAATTTATATGCTCTGTGAGAAACTGCGATACGTTAAAAAAATGCTATCTCAGTGTCAACATTAATCAAGCTTTACTTTGCTTACGCCTGATTCACCTGTATATGGCGTGGATTAAATGCTTCAGCGTATAATTTCTTGTGAAATGATTTTCATAAATATTTACGAAATCATATTAAAGGAATTTTATATACCTTGTAAGAAACTAGGATGTGTTAAAAAAATCCATGTTAATCTCAGTTGCATCTGCTGTTATAGTAAATATTCTACATTTTCGTTTGCTTAGATTTGATTCACATGTATACATCGCGAATTGAATATTTCAAACGCATGGTTTCTTGGTAAATGGTTTTCGCAAATATTTATGTAGGTACAGAATACACGTAACGCAATAATGAACACGAAGCCCTGCAATTTCATAGAAAACGGGAGCCGTATGATAGTCGAAGTTGCCTGTCGCTTTCAGTCTATAATAGCGATTGTTACCATCGAGAATTTTCTGTTCGATCGGTCCTGCCGTCGAACCCCACAAATCGCAGAGATACCGAAGTAGATATTTCGTGGATTCAGTCTTGCCAGCGCCAGATTCGCCAGACACAATGATACTCTGCGATTGCTTTAGAACTTTCATATCCCTGAAAGCCTTATCGGCTAAAGTAAATTGCACAATAAGTAAACTTCGACGAGAATTGTAACCATGTGATTCATAATACATACAATTTAGTTGTGAGAAATGTCTTGCAAGAAAGCACTTGACCGTGCCAAATTTGAAAAAAATACATTTTATAGAGAAACATTTGGGATCATGTTAAACAGTACATTTTCGAAATAATTGTGTTATTGGTATTTATGGTAGTCTCCTAATAAGAGAAATGCAAAAGTGGTTTTGATGGAAGAATATCACCGTTATTTGACAGTGTCTCTACTGGGAAGGAATGAAGTGCTGCGCACTGCTTATCATCAAAAATTACCTACCAATCGCAAAAACGTGCGGTGGTGTCTCACCGAGAGACTTTCCTTGATAAGCCTTGATCGTTTGCGGTGAATAAAGGTCTCTTACCTCGCAGTATGGATTGACAGCGATCAAAATGTTGGCAACGTACGTCTGTAATAATAAACTTCATTGAAATTCAATTATGGTGTTGAGATAATAGTAATTTCAGATTTAAACGGTATTAAGAGAATACAAAATCTTCACTAGAAAATCATGCAAAATCATTTCTGCATTAAATTTGGCCATTACTCACATAGATTCTGTCCTTGAAATAGCGGGTGCGGATATTGTTCAGTAGCGTGGCCTCGTTTAGATACATCAGAGCACCTGGGACAGAGAAAAAAGCAGCAAATTGGTGAAAGTGGACTTCCGAAAGAGCGAAAGTCCTATAACGCGGCATCTCGCGATAAACGAGCGGAACATCGAGATCTTAGCTTTCGTTAAGACGAACGACGTGTATCCTTCGATTCAACTCAGCTCTTTATCAACTGGTGCATTTCTTCGCGAAGCTACTGATTGCAATCATTATATGGTAGAGCTACACGGACGAAATAAGCTTGCATTAGGAAGAAAAATTATTTACTCTGCTTCAATCCATCTTCAATGGTATAATTAGACATTCAGTCCATCGCGCATTTTTCAAATCTCTAGAACTACAACCCACCACTTACAATCGTGGAAATTAAATTTGAAAGAACCGGGTGGGGGAATGCACCTGTAAATCTATTTTCGGTTGTGTTTAGATCTGTGATTATCGGAAAGAAGAAACATTTATGATACTTCTGAATACACGGTATGGACGTCGAGAAATAGCACGATTTAAATAGTATTTAGGAATGACGAATGTCTGTCTTATGATGTTACACGTGTCATTTTATAATATTCCTAACACATTCGATCGACTAAGCAGTTCGCATAATCAGTGTTCCACTCCCTCTTTCTCAATAACAACAGAAGAACTCACAGTTGTCCTCGACATCTTTCGTGTATTCGCCAGCAGGGTAAACTTCGTCCAACGGACAAGTACGTTGTGGATATTTCGGATCCAAGGGTACGATCAGGGCATCACCATCGACCATATCCGTAAATTTGCCGATGATGAAACCCTCCTGTGGGTCCCGCACCCACACTTGCTGGTTCTCCATCCTTGCTTAAGCCTCGCTGCAAAAAGGCATACAAATGGCTCTATAATTAGTTGATAGTAACCTGCTTAGTAACTCTAATGAATGGCTTCATCGCTCGCAAAGTATCGCTTATGTATAGTAATAGTAATTCATGTTATGCACGCCATAACACTTCACTATTACTTTATTAAGCGTACTTGCATAAATTATATTAAAATAGAGACATAAATGATTGGACTGTTTGACTTTCTTGTGTAGCGCGTGAGAGATTTAGCGCAAATGACAAAAGACAAAAATAAACAATATGATTCTGAATGAATGGCTCCATCACCTGCAACTATTGCTTATATAGAATAAACGAAAGTCACGTTGCGCATGCCATAACACTACACTATTATCTTATTAAGAGTACTTGCAGTGATACAAATATAAGGGCATATAAATTATTGTGCAATTTGACTTTCTTGCGTGCCGCTTCATAGATTTTGCGCAAATGACAAATGTCACGGGTGAAGGATATGATTCTTCCTGAGCCGATACTTTCTCCGCTTTGAAAAGGAAATTTCCGGTGAAAGCCGCAGCCGTAAGATTCGTAGATTAGACAAGCGGCGAATTGTTAATAGCATCAATGCAGATACACTTAAAATGAGGCAACGGATATTAGTACGCGAATTGCAGCGCGGAAAATGAATCCATAATGAGATACGTCTCATTCGCTGCTAATTCAAAATTAGAAGTGGGGTCTGGAAACCGTAACGTACTCGTCTACGATAATGTATTATGCGTTTTACGATCAGCGAATACACACAACTAGTTACTTTCGCACGTATCTTAAACTTTGACCCTCGCTGTTCACGAAACAATAATACGTCTTCGAGATAATCTGTTCAAACTTTAGAATTTGGCGAATAAATCAGAAATTGTTATCGATAATGATTTCGGAAGTGACGCTAAATGGTATAAGCAGGTGACGAACGATAATCGTGCCAAATCTCGTCTTGCGTAACATTATTTTGTCGTCGACGCGCTCAAAGGTCCGAAACAATATAACACTGATCAGCGTGACTTATTCTGCTTCTTCAATTCAGTGTTGATTCTAGCGCATCAGTGAAGCATTACGGGATCAATATTCAAGTTGGGACTCGTAGTATGTATATAAGTTTATCCTCTAAACCATTTACGACTTTACCCGGAAATTTATTTCCTTCGCATGATTGCTGCAAAATTTAATATATTTGTCCTATTTACAGTTAGAACGCCGAGCTGTTCATAATTTTTCGATCCGGTTCTAAATCATTTGTGACTTTACCGTGAAATCGCATTGCTTCGCGTGACAAAATTTTATCTATACGTCATATTTAAAATTACAACATGAAACTGTTCATAACTTCCTGATTCTCTTCTAAACTATTCGCGACTTTACGCTGAAATCGTATTGCATTGCTACAAAATTGAATATATACGTCATATCGTATTTAAAGTTCCGACGTCGAGTTGTTCACAACTCTTTGGTCCACTCCTAAACGATTTGCAACTTTACGCTAAAATAGTATTGCACCGCGTGACAAAATTGAATATATACGTCGTATTTAAGGTTACAACGTCGAGCTCTTTATAACTTCTTGATCCACTTCAGTTTACGTAGACGCGAAATCGGAACATCACATTTGCCATTGGCGCACGTGAAGCATCAAAAGTGCCGCTTCAACGCCTCGGTCGATAAGACTTAAGAGCTGGCCACAGTCGTGTACGAAGGCTACCAAGGAAGGACGCTAAAAGAGCGATCTTGTTATGCGCTTTGGCCATAATATCTATCTAAGATTAAACTGTTCTTTAAAGGTAAACACGGCTGCACGATAATCGGCGATAATAACGTTCGATGTTGCGGCTATCATAAATTTCGTGGATGACTCTGATCACGCTCGCCGACCAATGAGGCGACTGATACTGTCAGGGAGGTCATTCAGTTAAATCCCTGCGGACGAGCGTGATGCCCTTGAAAATGAAAGCTTTCGTATTATGGTAACGATCGAACTTTCAGCAAATTATTTGTTTCGCGTATCTAAAAGCTCTCAATCCCATGAACCGAGGATCAGTACGAATACTGAATAACGACCTCAACATTTGCGATTCGCCGTGATGGGATCCTCGGTGTCTATAAGCGTACGGGACCGAATTTGCTGGTTACTTTTATCACTTATCTCATTACCTTATCGCGATAACGATAAAGCGAGGACGGATGAGTCGAATACCGTCGACAAATTCGAAAATTGCGATGACTCATCGTGTCGATCCAGTAATCGAACCGCGAGAGGAAAAAATTGAGTGTTACATGGAAAATAATTCGGCACACAGAATTACATAGGCAAAACATAGGCGTCAGACAATCGTCATCATGAGTGAATTGTTTCTGTGCAATGAAGGAATTGCGCGGAATTCATCTTCAATGTTAAATTATGCATTGAACTTCAACATTACAATATTTTACTGGGATAATAGAGGAATATATACAACCCTTTTATGGTTTAAATGCTTGATTGTAACATTTTATCACTGAAATAGGCTCTTCAAGAGTCTACCAAAGGTGACTGTATGTTACAAGACTTCATTTTCAACAATGTTGAGAGTTTTAATGATAAAATCCTAAACTCAAACGTTTTCAACCATAAGAGGCCTGTATATGTGTTCATCGTAAATTGAATTAAACTGAAGGAGAACAAAGTACATCGTCACACTACTTTCAAACACGTTCCCCTATCAATGAATCATTGCAGGGTAGATTATGTCTTTAATCAACGTATGAATCATCAAGCCTTATATTTTTCTAGATTAAAAATATAAGATAAATACAAAAATACGACACAAAATGCACGTAACGATCTTCGTGTTCCAATAAACACGTTTACCGCGGATTCGACAGCATGTAGGCATTGATTTACATTTAGCCACGTATGTGCGAGTTTGCCGTAACAATAATGACAATCGCTACTTCACGCAGAATTATTGGTTTAAGACATGACTCGACATTATAACGGTGAACAGAAGGATGCTTGCTTTGCGGGTACCGAAGCGATTTGTTTTGCTGGACCATGACCATCTACGTAATCATCAAATGCAACAGCACGTTGAAAAAACTACCACCCATTTTATATATTGCCCCTTTTGCCATTTTGTACCGCTAAGCGTCCGGCAGTTGACAGGAACTGCGTGACAAAAAGTAGTTATGACAGAATACGCGATCGTCTTTGTTGCACCACGCGTGCCAAGTTACCGTAACAGAATTTTGAAAACCTCCTTGTTGCTCCGGATACTCGGCTCCAGAAAAGAACGCCGAAAATGTAAATCAGTGCAACTTTAATCCGATAATGAAGGAGTGTGAAAAGCCTTTTTATGGTGGAAAAATATTCTAACAGCCCTTTTAAAGTTGCAAATAATGTTAAAGTCAATTATTTTAATATAAAATATTGTTTAATGTAGCAATATTGTAATAGCCTTTCTAGAGTAAATAAAATAGAATATTGACAGAAACCCTTTTACGGACGAAAAAAATGTTAGTTAACACGTTGACTGCCAAGCGTATTTTACTATATTAGAACGGCGATGCTATGAAATACTACAGCGTTTGACTGAATTATGCAAAATGTAAATAATGTGCAAGTATTGGACACCAAAGGATCGCATCAGTATTCTAACAACAACTGCATTTATAAAAATACAATTACTATCCATTGCGAATGTTTTGGAACTTCAGTAAGATCTCTTGCGTCGGTCACCGGTGACCATCATGGCAGTCAAAGTGTTAACATTTTCCAACCGTAAAATCCCAATAAAATCGAAATTTAATCCACAATCTAACAGTCAGTGCAATATCAAATGTCAAATTGCAAAGTTACTGGTCGAGTTTTCCTATCGTTCGAGTGAGAATCCTCTCTCATCAGTTTATGGATCTTCGCAATTTCCGTTTTTTTTTTTTGCTATATTTGATGTCGCTGCTCTTGTGCGATTTTTTTTGTGTTTTGAACAATTCCGCGGGAACTGGAGATGCACTTTAAACGGCCGCGGAGATAAGCGCAAAGTGTGTTTGCGCGTTTGAGAAACCGCGGGTACTCGCCCGATTAGAAGTCGCGAAACGAAACGAATAATCTTGCGCTTCTCGCGTCCATTCGGTTAGCTGCATCCCGTTAGAGATCCCGTAACGGTAAACACGGTCGTAGATCCTTGCATCGATCCTTGGATCCCGTGCGAACCGACGTTGCGTCTTGAAAATTCATGAACAGGCAGCGCGGAAGAGTTCAACAATGACGAGGAAATGTTTTTATTCCGCCGCATAGAAAAATGTTCTTCATTGAGTTAACCTATATAGCGTGTATGGCGAGAAAGTTTGCTTCTAATTCCCATGACATTTTATTACGTCAGTGTACGCTCGCCGCTAGGCATGCGAGTATTCTGTAGTCTTTTTTTCGGCAATAGCAAGATATCTATAGAACGATACGATTATGGTACGGTTATAATAAAAATAATTTTCGGGCAACTGACACGCGGAGAATTAGTAAATGTGACTCTACTTTAATGTAATCAAAATATTATATCATAAGTAGGAGGTCAAAGTCTTCGGTTACCATAATTCAATTAATTAACAGTCTTAACAATCGGAGCTTCCCTGTATTTATAAACAGACCACCATAAGTCAAATGCATCGTTAACTGCTAAATACTTGAAATGGTTGAAATAAATCACTTATTATATGTTAAAATTGTGTACATATACGATAACTTTTCAAAATATATTCACTTTTATGACTAGAATTCTGTTCTCATAACCCGAGAATGAATAAAGCTGCGGAAACTCTTGTTGGAATACTATTTTAACATTTCGCCGACCGCTGACGTGTCCTACGTCTACGAGATACCCACGTTACTACGCCAATAAGAGAGAGGCTATGATGCAGGATTGGAAAAAAGAAGGAACGAATCGCGTGCATTGGTCCGTTCACCTTAGTCTCCTACTTGCAAGAAACTCTAACGTTCAGTTGTGTTGCATCACTGTGCATCATCAATTTACTCCTCTTTTGTTTCTCAGAGCTTATTTATTTTTACGCATAATTTGCATTTGTGTACATTTGTATATTCGAGATATTATGCACCGCAAAAGGAAGAAAATAAATTCAAAGAATATCACAAACGAAATAAATGTAAAATAGTCAAGCGATTTTACTAGTATCTAACCAGACGAAGTTATCGATACATCAGGATGAATATGGAAAATAAAGTAGCGGTTCGTTCCCGGTATTTCCATTTTCAGATTCCGAACTGCAACACCGGTTTACGAGGAACCAAAGGTAAAATAGTCAAGCGATTTTGCTTGTACCTAGCTATACCAAGCTATCGATACAGGATGATGGCCATAGGTAATCACAGTTGCGGTCTGTTCCCGCTATTTCCATTTTCAGTTTCTGAACTATATTACCGGATTACGAAGGAAGTAAATGTAAAATAGCGAAGCGATTTTACTTGTAGCTAACCATAGCGAGCTATCGATACAGGACGACGGACATGGGTAATCACAGTTGCGGTCTGTTCTCAGTACTTTGATTTTCAGATTCCAAAGTACAATGCCGGATACGACGGCACGGGAATGGAATATTGTTCCAGGATAGTGGCGCGTAACTACGGTGTCCAGGGGCCGAAGGGGTGCGTTAAAATGGGCTGAATGGAACGCGAAAGGAAGCAGGAAATAGCAGGTGGGACATTCGGGAAGGGGGAGATACGCGTGAGCGCGCATCCATTTTCAGACGAATTTTTAAGGGTCGACTGGCGCGAAACAAAAAATTAACTTCAACGTCGGTACATTGTCTGCACCCGACAAATATTCTCTTCTCATTCATTATATAAAATTGCATCGGTCTCCGGGAGAAGTTACCATGAATAACTTGATACTAACATTTTGCGACCCGACTTTTCATAGATCGCGGTAAGTAATAATAAATGGTAATATTCTATTGAGCTTAATACCGGATTATTCATTATCACCGCCAGTGGGCACTTTGGTAATGAGATACAATCTGCACGTCGTTAACATAATCCTGCGAAGCGCACTTGAATCGTGATGCTAGATGTGTATAGAAGGCTCTCTTGACCGAAAAATATTAAAGTAATCAGTCCTCCTGGCATTAATAGAAGTTATTGGGACATGTTTCTTATCACTATTGACAAATATTAATATTTCCCTATCAGCCTCTATGACTCATTCCGTCACCAACGGTTCCGCCTCGTCGAATAACAGATACGTTCGCATTTTACCAGAAGCAGAAAGAGAGAGAGGGAGATGATTGCATTTGATATCGAAACATTATTCAGTCGGCAGCCAGACACTGATCAAAGACCATCAACGTCTGAAAGGTGTCTCGACACTTTTATCGCCACGACTGTTTCCCGGTGTTTTACGCGTACATACATATATTGAGAAAGTAAGAGCTGGCGATCTGTCGTTATGGTCAACGAACCCCAGACAACCACTTACCTCGCACTCGCGTACGGCCATTACGGATTACGTCTGCAAATGTTACGAACGTATTGTAGCGTAACATAAGTGGGCATATTTGCATTACGCCGACGTCGTTAAGGAAGATCCTGCGAGAGAACGCGTTGCGAAGCTCGAGTTTGGCCGGAAAGGCAAGAAATTGTGCGGAAAGATTTATATCATCGAGCGCGGAGTTTAACACTAGGCTTACGGACATTTCTTATGTTCTTGTCTCTACGGATACGCGTTAAATTGACAGATGAACGAAATCCAATGTTTTCTTAAACGGACATTCTTTCCAACATTCTCTACTTTCTTCTTCAATGCATAAACCCAAGAAAAAAAATGAAACTACTATGCTGTTTTTACGCCGTGAGAGCAACTGAAATACTGAGATTCATTCATTTCTTTTGATACATATAGAGATATGAAGACAAGTAGGTACACCGTGCCAACCACTGCAGATCTTAGATATTGGGTTTACAGTATTTCCGTTGCATTGTGTGAACTCACTGTTGACGATGACTTTGTAAAAACTTGATGAGTATGATATTTATTTGTGAATTAATGCTATCATGTGTGAAGCCGATTTACTAGAATTAATCCTTAATTTACGATCGCGCCAAAATGACCTGTCCCGTAAATCTAGTGTTAATTTAGAAATACTAAATCTACCGGAAAGTTCTATCCATGTTTGAACTAAACCAAAATAATAAATTGTCAATGAATAATACTGAGATGATGAAACCATTGTTTCGTACATTTAGAAGAGCACATATGTAGGTACCCAATCGTAAACAGAGACAGCCATAATATTCAAACACATTCGTACATGCTGAAACTTAAGATGACATTATCGGACAGAACCTTCCGGTAGACCTATAATATATTAGTCTTGTCAACTGGATAAAAGCCAGCACAAATAATGGGAGAGAAATGTGGACAGGTTCGGTCGTTTGCGTTGAGAAAATCGGAATCCGCGAAAATGACGTGAATCTAGTGTTAAACAAAGCGGTCGTTGGTCGCGTCACCGGAATGAAACGCGGAGTCTTGACAACGGATTTACTACGATTACGTTAGAAGGGAGAGAACGGTGGCACCTTCGCCCGTAAAGCGCCCGGTCAACGAACTGTGTCCGAACGAAAAAAGGAGACCGAAGAGAAGAAAAATTTTGACGGGACAAAATTAAAGACATAGGCGATCGACGCTCCGCGTTCAGCTGTTTCAGTTTTTCTACATTTATATGCCTTCGGTTTAGCGTCTCGATATTAGCGAAGGTACGCGGATGAGAGTTGTGTTTTGTACGGTCACAGTAAACATAGTACAGCGGTGCGTCAATTTATACTGTAAACATATTATCGATAGCAACTGCCAGACGCGAGATTAATTAGGAAAGCTCCGAATAATATTGTTTTTTGCAAAAATGTGGGTAAAACGTAGCCCGTTGCGTACTGTGCCTTACTTCCAAGGATATATCTTTAACTGAGTTAGTCTTTTTTCTAGCAAGTTCCATGATGTTTAAAAATATATTTGTTAGGTATAGTTAATTCAGTAGAAATGATAACAAACAAGACAATACGTTACATATGTAGATATATTACACACTACCCTTATACCGAATTTGATGACCCATAATTCTAAAAAAAACCTCTTAATTTGCATGCTTGCGTGCTTAAAAAATACCCGAACCCCCATCCAGTCACGCGGCATGCCCCGTATTTTGTACAATAATATTCTTAGTATTTAATTATACCTATACCGAGCTCGGCAACTTCCATATTCCGAAAAATCCTTTTAAAAGCACACGCACACCTATCTCGTATTTTGTACTGTGAGTAAATTAAAAATGACAATATCCGTATTCCGAAGAACCCTCTGAAACTGCACTTCTCCGTTCTTTGAAAGTACACGCACACCCTTATACCGAATTTGATGACCCATAATTCTAAAAAAACCTCTTAATTTGCATGTTCGCGTGCTTTAAAAATACCTGTACCCCCGTCCCGTCACGCGGCATGCCCCGTATTTTGTACAATAATACTCTTAGTATTTAATTATCCCTACAGCGAACTCGGCAACTTCCATATTCCGAATAATCCTTTTAAAAGCACACGCACACCTATCTCTTCACATGGCATATCTCGTATTTTCTACGGTGAGTAAAATAAAAATGAAAATATCCGTATTCCGAAGAACCCTCTGAAACTCCGTTCTTTGAAAGTACACGCACACCTGCCGCGTATCTTGCCGACGCACATTTCATACTACAGTTTATCAGCATGCGAAATGTGTACTCTTCATAAACAAATTAGAGCCGAAGCGTACAGTGCAGGGATCCCCGACTTCGTTTAACTCGCGATTAGGAGAGTGGAACGGCTGGATGAATGCATGAAGGCGGATGATGCATCGCGTGTGAATTAGCTCGTGTGCCAACGTGCGCACCCTCCCTTCTCTCTTCTTGCACTCTTCACAGTCATCGTTCCCGTCTACGTCTTCCGAGCGTGTCCAATAGGCCGCGCGTAGCGAATAAAAGAGGAAAAACCTTGCGACTCGATGCATGATGAAAGCTCCTCATCCGCGTTCGTCTGTTCATCGCGAAGGAACGAACGGCCGCATATGGCTACCAATTTTGAAATCGTTAGCACCGCTTAGTCGCAAAATCTATTGCGAGCACTCGGCGCATTGCGAAATTTTTCGTAGAGGCGCTTTCGAAAAAGTGAACGTACTGTGTGGCGTCGAACATGGGGCGTGTATTATTCGCTGCTGAAATTAATCGGGGATGCTTGGATGTTTCTGATTTTTTTTACTGATTATTTCAACCTTGCTGAAATATTTAACACGTTGACTGCCACGGTGGTCACCGGTGACGGGTGCAAAAGATTTTACTCAAAATGCAAAAAATTCGCAATGAAGCCTATTTGCAAGCTTGTAAAAGCAATTGATATTGAAACGGTGCTTCAATACTTTGGCTTCTAACAACTCTGCGTTACCTTTATTTTGCATGATTTAATTATAATCTGCAGTATTTCATCGCATCACGGTTCTAACATAGCAAAATACGCTTGGCAGTCAAAGTGTTAAAGTAATACGACTTTTTATGATTAAAATGTGGAAACTTTATTTGTTAACCCAACATGTTTCGAGACCACACGGATTCCCACCTTAGAAGTAATCTATTTTTTTATCTTGTAGCAAAGGTTTCCCCTGCGGCAACCACCCCCGCGCGTTGGTAGACTATTTTCCTGTTTCCGAACTTTCGGCGCGTAACGTAATGATACGAGAAAAACAGCCGCGATAGAGTTCGGTTAACACGTTGATCGTCCAGCATAAATTCAAAATATCGCTCGCGAGACGCAAATCGTCAATGTGCTAGCATAT
The DNA here is from genome assembly GCA_033815515.1 of Cryptocheilus praepositus. Classification (NCBI taxonomy): domain Eukaryota; kingdom Metazoa; phylum Arthropoda; class Insecta; order Hymenoptera; family Pompilidae; genus Cryptocheilus; species Cryptocheilus praepositus. The sequence goes on along the minus strand of JAWWQZ010000222.1, from coordinate 1,219,199 downwards.
AAGACCCTGGTGAATTATTTCTCTGTTTTTCCAAAACGAGTGGTGCTGTTAGAAGATAAAGTAAAATAACTTTGGCGATCTTTTAGTTACATATTTATCATGTCCTCAATCTAATAGCACTGGCAATATGCACCGGTGTATAACACACGGTCAGATAACTGGAAAAAGTTTGCCCCGAGACAATTAGCCGAATATGTATTTTTGTTGCGAGACAAGTAGAGAAAGTGTAGATCGACGAACAATTAGAACAAACGTAAAAAAACTGTGACTTATAGAAACATTACCTAGCTCTTCTGATATGCCACAACTTCATTAAATTGGTTTGATAAATATCACAAGAATATGTAGTATCACATATTTTTTGCGTATCAATACTTATAAGGGCTTATATGTAATTGTGTGTGTTGTTACTATTAAATCCTTTCGTTACCATTAGAAACTGTTCCAAATACGCGGTGGTTTGTCTATCACACGTATCGGGGTGACAAGGCGTTCAACGTGTTAAGCTAGACTCAGGTAAAACTGCGGGAACGTATTGTCTTATTTTCCTTCGCAGAGTCACACGCACGCGTTCATTTTCTTCCTTTTTGTCTAACGCGCCGGAAGTGTCTCATTCCCTCGACTGTTACCACGTAGCAACATACTCGAAATATTAACAACTGTCTAGAGAGTTCTGGAGAGTTCTTGAGATACAACAAGTCCGCGACATTCTAACGTATGTAACACTGGCTGACCTGCATAATACGGCATCTAATCATTAGCAGCATACTTAAACGGCAACTACTGGACCACGCAGACAATTAAGCGCAAACTTTGTAATTCAGACTAACAATTAACAACGTCAATCAGATCGAAGTAACGTTGTGGACATGTACACTGTGCCAATTAACTTTTTAATTTCTTTCGTCCCAATCTCGATGCCTGCTTTCGGTCATTTGCATAATACGTTGGTATATAAAATTGAACAATTGAATGAACCAAGTAAACCCGGGAAGTATTGTATAAAACACATACACAACAACAATAGTTCTGGAAAGTTCTTGTGAGATAGCAACTACAATGATGTGAGACAGTCTAGCATATGTAGCACTGGCTGCCCTGTATTACACGACATCAGATTGTTAGCAACATCTTTAAACAATAGCTACTGGACCATCTAGGCAATTAAGCGCAAACTTTATTCTGGGGCCTAAGAATTAATAAGCGTTAATCAGATCAAAGTAACGTTGTGGACAGATATACTGCGCCAATTATCTTTGTAATTTCTTTCACCTTAATCTTGATTTTGATTCTGATTCTGCTTTCGGTCATTTGCACAATACGTTAGTATGTATAATTGAATAATCGACTTAACCAAGTTAAAGCCGGGAAGTAGAGGATAGAACACATTGCAAAAGGCGCTAACACAATTGGCGAAGTTTTCGCTTCACATGATACACTCTCGATTTCAACGACTTGTATGCCAAAGCGGATTTCTCACCGATTTCATTTAAGTCACTGAAACCACAAACTCTCTTTTGTCAAACCACATACAAAACTCAGTGCTGATGCCATTCTTATTTATATCGCACTTTTTGTTACACTAAATGCATAGATGGTATTAATGCTGAAATTAATGAGACATGGGGTGAAAGTAAGGAGAATGGAACATTATTAATTCATAATGTCCACGCGTGTTCCATTTTCGAATTCTCACACTGAAAGCGAATTGATCTAACTAGGAGAGCACTCGCACACAGAAGTGAATCATAGGCACGTATCAATTTCACAGTATCGAGAGCTCACATTTCGTTATTTCCTCTTACAGAAAGCAATCCAGGACATTAATCTGTTGATTTATTACTCTACAGACTCGAGAAACGAAAAATCGATCATTACCTATAATCACGATTCATTAATTATCAACTGAAGTAGGGAAAGATCAATGGTCAACATTGCGTGTTGGTAATCGGCATGCGACACTGACATGATATGTATGTGGGATCTCAGATACAGGGTCCTCTAGTTGGCGAGGAAAAGTCACCTATGATCTTCATTTATTATATTGAGGTATCATAGGTGACGAGTTTACTGAACTATGTTATTCGATTGCTAAGGAGACAGTTGACGGTAAGACGTGAAGACGAAAAGGCGAAACGATGAAACGACGACAGATTAGGAAATAAGACGAAAGTGGCTTGATTGTGTTGTCATTGTTTATAAATATTATACTCTCTAGTTTCACGTAATAAATTGCTACATGTATTTCCTTTGATTCCGATATGCTAAACATTGACGATTGCTAGAAAAACAAATCTTGTTCGCACGTGAGGCCATCGACGGTGTCATCCTCGCGGGGGAGCACGAAATTGAGCGGCAAACGAGTGCAGCACAGAAAGTACGACCCACACTCTCGACCTAATCATTCAGTGCGTCTGATGACAGCGACCGAGAACGAAGGCTGTTTCAATTAATATTAAACGACCTGCAGAGTGATCGTGTCGCTACACGTGATGTGCGAGGTAAAAAGCACACATCCTCAAAGAGATTGTAGAACAGCTGTACCGTGACACATCACGTTTGCGGCACAACTAATTGTTATTCTGTGTTCCACTTTAATTATGCTAATCGAATGTGAAAACCGTACTCCGTTAAGTACGCTAATTCTTCAGAAAATCTCTCCTGCGTGTTCTCAGCTACGTATGCCAAAATTAATACCTAAGATTGAATTTGAGATTTCGGGAAGAAGATTACAAATGGCAAGTGTGTCAGATTGTCGTCGCCTTCCTAATATCGAGACAGGAATTGACAAGAAGAACGTCAAACGATTGCGCAGGAAATATTATGTATTTATCTCTAAACCCATATATGCTTAATATGTGTCTTATATACATGTATTATAATTCGTATATGCTTTGTATATATAATAAAAATGCAATTTGCCACTAACGCAGAGAGTGTTTGATACCAAAATATCGAATAAAAATTCGTTCATTTTAACTAGAAATTTATTAGAAGTTGAAGTTTGACATGCTTGTGTTTCTGGTGAAAAGTCCCACAATTCGGAGAATTCTAATGACAATAAAGCGTTGGCCAATTTTTGAGGAGGTAACCAAATAACGATTGCACAACAGATACTATGTATTTATCTGTGAGAAATTAATAAGTAAATTGCCATTGCCTTCTCAATAACAAGACAGGAGGGTCAGAAACGAATCGAGGGAAACGGAGAGAGCACGGTGGCATATGGTGGATACAAGTAAACCTGAACTTTGCTAACCCAATTTCTATAGAAACCGACACCTGCTGTTTCACGTAATGAGTCTACCTTCTTGAAACGACAAACAACTCTGGTGATGAGAAAAAGAAACTGTACCGCCAACAAAGAAAGTGACGATTGAAGGTGTATTCACTAAGAATACAACTCGTACAAACGAGTTTTTAAGAGGAAAGAAAGACAGCCTAGCCAGTGTCAAACTAATTAGTTTCTCACAGCTGTTCTAGACAAATTAGATTGGTTTAATCGGTTACCACTGCCTAAGGCAGGTGTAACAAATTAAACACTTCTACTATGTTTTCCACTAACCTGTACTGATTTGAAAGCAATCGTAAACATTCTTGAAAACCCCAACAACCGCTCAATTAATGGCAAATGCTTGCTATAACGAAAAAATTATATCAAAGTATTCGTTTGCCTATGCTTGCCTACGTTTCCAATCATTCAATCACAGAACGGAAGCTAAATTCAATGATGAGGTATTCACATATATTTTGCATAGCTACCAAACAGCGTTACCTGAACAAACGATTACTAGAATCCTGTGCTGTCAGTAATCTGTAGACGTTCTTTCACGTTTTTCAGCACAAACGACCGGCACGGCTCCAAAAAGCGTCGATAGCTTTTCGAAAGAAGAAAGCACGATGCTTCATAAATTAGATATGAGCTAAAGTAACCGGACAATTTGTCGTCGTCAGCGAATGTGTCACAAGCACAAATGCACATGACCACGGGGTTTCGCGTATCACTTGAAGCCACCTGCTCGTTACTCCAGAACGTTCCCACGTTTAGAAAGGATTACATATATTGCGCCTTGCTTCTCTAGCTACGAGTATCAAGTCATTCAGTTTCAACCTTCCAAACATCCCTATCACAACACGATAGATTCTACGGAATAGCGTGATGTCGGATCGGTCGTTTAACAATATTTGTTCCCTGCCGATAATCCGGCTAGAAGTACAAAGCACCCTCAGACCCCGCGGGACCACAATGACACACGGCCAATCGCTAGTCAAACGCTCGTGCAAAAATCATTTCTCATCGTAACGTTCGTAATGCAGTAAACCGCTCATACATTACATAATCGTCCAGAATACGACCGAACGTCGTAGTGCAATATAATAGCAACCGAACGACGTACGCCGCGCGTCAATTCAAACCTGCTTTTTCTACATAGACCGAACCAGCGCAAATCCACCGGAATCGTCGACAATACCTGGAAAGTCTTTGTCCACAATTCGCCTCCAGCACCCGCGGTGATCGCTACCCAATTTCTCTGTGAAGCTCGAACTAACGCAACAGCGACTTTGTCGACTATTTCGCGTACCTTTGCACGTTTCAAAAGCTCCGACCAACGGTGACAGGTTTTCCCTAGCCAACCACATGCATCACTGTCCCGAAGGCGCAGGAAAATGCGCCCGCACCAAGACGAAATCGAACCGATCGAATGCCGGAACGAGCCTGAACAACTACAAACGGCAGAGTCGCGTGAACTCTCAAGGTGGTATGGAAAAAAGCTCGATCTAACGCAATGAAACGATTTTGTCGACTATTTCGCGTACCTTTGCACGTTTCAAAAGGTCCGGCCAACGGTGACAGGTTTTCTCTAGCCAACCACATGCATCACTGTCCCGAAGGCGCAGGGAAATGCGCCTGCACCAAGACGAAATCGAACCAATCGAATGCCAGACGAGCTGGGCAACTACAAACGGCAGAGTCGCGTGAACTCTCAAGGTGGTATGAAAAAAAGGACTTATCTACTCACCGAGCTTGACGAGCGAAGGACAATGATACACACGACACGACGTGCGATACACAACTGTCGTTTCCAACAGCGATCCCCACCGGTTCGGTCGTTTCCGTGCTTCTCCGCTGCTGCCACGCGGCAACGAGTAATCATCCGGCGAACCGATTCACCGTCATTCACCTGCGAGAATAATGTCAACTGCGGATGGTGCACACGCTGCCGACCACCGTCAATTTCCCGTTTTGCTTTTCGTTCCTTCATTTACAGCCTACGAGCATTTGCCGATCGTTAACAAATTGCGTACGGTTTTCTTGCTCACCCAGATCTCGCATATTTTTTAACATCCTAAAAAGTTGAGTACAATAAAGCTTTTTTTAATACGTTGACTGCCACGGTGGTCACCGGTGACCGGCGCAAAAGAATTTATTGAAATGCAAAAAAATACACAATGAAGCCTGTTTGCAATTTTGTAAAAGCAATTGATATTGGAACGATGCTTCAATACTTTGGCTTCAGACAACTCTGCGTTACTTTCATTTTGCACGATTAAAGCATATTCTGTAGTATTTCATCGCATCGCGGTTCTAACATAGCCAAATACGCTTGGCAGTCAACGTGTTAATACTGACTGATATGTGTACACTTTTTCGACATTCTAACATTTATGTATTTCGCAATTATACTATTCAAAATTGCCGCAAGGCTTCATTGCTTTAACAACGTACCGGTCAACGAGATTTCTCGTGACTCGTACGCAATGCGTTAACACTTTGACTGCCATGCGTATTTTCCTATATTAGAACGGCGATGCTATGCAATAATACCGCGTTCGACTGAATTATGCAAAATGTAAATAATATGAAGGTATTGGAGACCAAAGGTTCGCATCACTTTTCTAACAATAACTGCATTTATAAAGTAATTATTGCTACCCATTGCAAATATTTTGGATCTACAGTAAAATCTCTTACGCCGATATATACGAGAAATCTCGTTTTAATATTAACCGGTACGTTGCTAAAGTAATGAAACCTTGCGGCAATTTTTAATAGTATAATTGCAGAATAAAGAAATGTTAGAATGTAGAAAAAGTGTACACGGATCAGTCAGTATTAAAAAAAAACTTGTATGTATTGTACTCAACTTTTTAGGACGTTAAAAAATGTGCGAGACCTGGGTGAGCAAGAAAACCGTACGCAATGTGTTAAGTTGGCCGGTGTGTCATTTGCAACTTATTACTAATCGCGGACTATGAGGAAGAGTATTCTGGTTGAAATTGGAAATTGATTGAGAATTCTGGTTAGAACGTCTTTATATGTTTTGAAACATCCAGTGCCGCCGGGTCAAGAATTTTGCGACAGTAAATAGCGTTAACGTTATACGTGGGTGTGTTATTGTAATACAGCAAAACGTTTTTCTCATTGTTTACGATTAATTTTTAAGTGAGAAAGCAAATAATAATTATGCGGGTTATTGTGCATTTATCTGCTAAAGGGGACAAGTGAATAAGAATGCGTTGAGTTGCTAAGGCAGAGAGACTGTTTGACAGCAAAATTCAGAAGGAAAATCGACTTATTTTTGAAACTGTGTCTTAGGAATCGGGACATTTGATTAGAAGTTGAAATTTGGCGTGCGTCTTGGATGGAAAGTCTAACAGTTTGAAGAACGACGACAATAAGAGAACATTTGCTAGATGTTAAGAAGGAATCTAATGACGGACTACGCGGGAGATAATTATATATGGAGAGATATAAAATCGAAGTATTTATCTATAATCCCATAGAAAGGAACAAGTACATAATAAGAATGCAATAAATTACTAACGGAGAAATACCGTTTCATAGCAAAGTTCACAATCAAATTTGTTCACTTTCTAAAATTGTCTTGCGCATTGGAACATTTGATTAAAAGTTAAAGTTTTATATTCTTATGTTTCTGACAAAACTTCTAACAGTTTGGAGAACTGTAATGACGGATTATGATTGACCTTTATACTACTTTCTCCTGCAGAAAGCGAGTATCTACCGATAGCATGCTATTTTATTATAAATTTACGACTAACACTCAACTAACACTTCACAAAATCAACGATTTTAGAAGTTACTATCTGTTTTAATATATAAAATCCAACGATTCAACTGCAAATACTGTCAGCATAACTTATTAAAAATAATGACGTTATTGCCGGTGCGGATACCAAGATGCCCTCTACTAGCAATTATCTTTCTATGTGGATAATAGCATATGAAACGCTGATAACAAAGAATTCTACTACAGTTCACACTATAACCAACAGTAGGAAAAACAAGAAAGTATTCCCTTTTACACTGCAAAAGAATTTCAGAACAGACCGAAATATACGGTATACTATATCCAATTCATTTTTTTTTATCCCCTTATCGTATTTTTAAGTTACATGTACCATTATCGGTGGGGGTATGAGAATAGATCACAGCGCTGTGCCTAGTCGAAGTTGATACTAACATAATTTCTAGCAACGTACATTTAAGTGGAAAATAGCGTGAGGATGTCTTATTTGCCTTTCTAATCACCACCCATATCTAAGAGCAAACTAAATGAAAATTAAATGCAGGTCATTAGACATACTTGCCTACTCCTAACAATAATGACATAGAATAGATAGACGTAAGGAGATGGAAAGTGAAGAGACAGAAATAACAGAGAAATGTTATTGAAACGACTCTTTAAATACCCGATAATGTAATTTGCATTGAGAATGCGCACATTCGTATAAACGTTACAAATGTTAAAAATTTGTTGTCTTCGGGATAATTTGAGAATATGATTCTATTGATAAATGGCCAATGATATATTTGCGATCACTGTAAAGAATAATGTATTATGTTGAAATCTATATATTGCGTGTAAAAAATATCAAAAATGAATTAGTGATTAATATTAGCGTCATGTCAGCATTTCCGTGTAGCGCTCCGCGGATTGAATGATACAAAAAATAGCAGCCAGATTAAACAGCGCTCAGCATTCCACAGCTTTTACACGAATATACGAGTGTATACGAATATATATACCAATATGTACACATATGTATACGAAAATCTTAATTTTAAGTTTTCATAAAATTATATTGACAAACGACAATTTACAAAGGAATGCTAATCGCGAACACATGCAGCAAAAATTAATTCACAATTGATATTGTACTATTCCTTAATTCCCGAAAGAAAATAAGGCGTACCATGATCACTGAATGTAACATTTCAGCGGCGCATTGACTCGTTATCGTTCGAGTACGTATGCGCTTAAGACGTAATTACTTGCCTAATGACTTAGATAAGCATTTACGTAAGAAACACGACGTGACGAGCATAGCGACTAACGTGGAAACTAATCCCACGACGAAAGCCCTTTTTATCTGGGCTACTTCAGCTCTATCAAAAGAGCCTCATCCTTCTTCGGACATGCGTATGCAAGTCCCCACTGATCGGAAATCGTGAAACAGGGATCGAGCTTTTTACATTGATCCGATCACTTTTTCATAGGCAAAGCGATAACGAAATTGTATCTGTACAACAATGAATATAATAATGTATGTGCTGAGTGGTATATTATTTTCAACCTTATTACAAATCGTCAATAATGAGTAAAAAAAAAACTTTTTGATTGAAAATTTTAATTCGCTTGAGGATTTTTATTACAGAGTTTTTATATAGACTTCTAAGAATAAATATTCTCAAGAGAATTCCACTTTTCAAGCAAAAATGTTTTTTTTACTCATTATTCGCGAATATGTATGCTTGCACTTACATTGAGTTTGATTCTATACAACTGGAAATTATATATATATAAATATATATATATATATATATATATATATATATATATATATATATAGAGAGGGAGAGAGGAAGATAATCATCGCGAATGCTCGAGTCGATGGAAAATTTCGATCCCTGTTTTTCAAAAGTTATATGCATGATTCGAAATATGAATAACTGAATTCGCGAGCAAAGGCTGACACGCGTGCAAAAATTATTGGCTATACACGCATGCACATTTAATTGGATTTCCGATCAGATCAAAATATGTACAACGTTTGTGCAGTGAAGTACGTTCCGGTTGTCTTTACAAGCATTGGAGACTGACACGTGTAACATGATACTACATGCTTTCGTGTGACACTACAATCCTCGACTATGCAACGGAGTGTACTTTCCTGGTGTAAAATTGTACATATTTGTACTTAAAACTATAAAATAGCCTTAAAATTAGTACTTGACTCTTGCAATCCATTACTATTGCGTGTACTGATACAGCACTTATGTGCGATGGTAATGTCGTTGGACGAAATTTAATGAAATGCTTGCATTGTTACTTTATGGGTGAATAAATGTTGGCATATTGAAAATGTGAGCCGTTTATTTTGAAAGTGGCCTAACTCCGTTTTTCAATATTTTCCGGTTACCATGGTTACATGTACAAATTCATGTCATTTATCAGCAAATGTTATTTATCTCGATTTGAAGATAAGTGGAGTTAGGCCACTTTCAAAATAAACGACTCATGTATTAAAATATTCCATTGACCGGCCACCGTAAAAATGTGACGCCGCGAGCAAAATTTTCTGATTGCAAAAGCCAAGCGGTTCCCAGGTAGACATATCACTTGAACGCCTAACACGTACTCGCGAGAGAATAAGTGATAGCCCCACTCTGGCCCTATCTACTTAATATTAAACATTCACACTCTAGTACGCTACCTGCCTGCCTGATTCCTGTATTTAAAAATTGCAAACCATTCACACCGACACACTCGCTCCACGATTCTCACACAACCGCCCGGGTGCAAAATGCCTATTCCTAGAGAGTACGTCCCGGGACGACTCCGACACCCGAGCTCATGCTGATCCAAACACTTACGAACTAGTACGTACCAATGCTGAAATCGATTGTAAAGCATAATGACCAGGTAAATCTAACGCGTGACTCTACAAATTCAAGTTTTTACACGACCAAGTGCCGTGCAGAATTATGAATCTGGCGGTGTAGTGTATTTAGTTACGGAACAATATGGTGCTCGTAAAAGGCAACATATGAGCATATGATGTATGCAGCGAGACAGTCTGTGATGTTTGATGGAATTATAAAAAAATAAAAAATAAATAATGATTCAACCCTTTACCCGATGTACAAGCCTCAAAACACTACGCAATCATACGGAGGTATGTACATCGGCAGTCATTATGACAATACAATCGCTAATCTACGGCTTAACTTTAAACCCAACTCACCGACCTGCACCATGCATGTGCCCAGGCGCACATGCATGATTACAGGTCATAATGTCATGAATCGGGCAAAATAGAGGGTACAAACCGTTACCGCTGAAAGAATCCTGAGCTAAGGTTAGTCGTATATTAATTAGATACAAATGTTAACGGACTAATGGCTTGTGATTTAATTGTATTTGCCAGACAATATTAACGTTTTCTGATTATATAAATTTAATTTAATTTTAGGTCAAAAACAACATTTCCATGCACTAATGACTCGATGTTTCGATTGTAAAGTGACTCTAATTTGTTACTGTGTATTTATCATGCAGTAAAAGTCCTCGAGTAATTACACCATAGCGGCGACTTTTCTATGTCACGAAAATATCACATACAGTATTGCTCTATGATGTAATTTACTCGTCGCGAAATGCCATCTTGCTCATTAATACTAATTAGAAAAAAGCGTAGACGGTACGTTCGTAAATATGAACGTATTCATTCTATCATAATATGATTCTAACATATACCTAATCATTATACTTAACTTCCTAAAGCAGGTTAATTGTGCGACATTTTGTCGAATAAAATACTAAAAGCGCGACCGCGGGCAAATGCATTGCATGAAAATTGAGCAAGGGAGGCCTATCCTATGCTAACATACAGACATGAAAAATTTACCTAACAAATGCCACTCATGACTAGTTTTTGCATCGCGCAAGATCTACTCATGATCGCTATGCTCGTCATTAAGAAAAATTGCAGAAAATAATTACAACTAATCACTCGTGCCGCTTCGGACCTTTCATCCTACGACATGGTTGAGTGACTGGAGGGATTTAAAAATTCACTCATCGCCTGGTCAGCATACCACTGGAACACGTACCATCGACGGATCCTTGACCCTCAGTTCCTAGACCCTCTAATTCTGCATTCTGAATCCCGGACTGTGGGCAGTCGACTTGAGATTGCTGACTTTCTTCATTTGGACGACCACCTTTTCTATTGCCAGATATCGGACGCCCAAATCATTGACCATTAGATGACGAATTGCCAAACCAAAGACCATTGACCATCAAGTATCATCAAGTAGACAGGCCCAGACATCACAGACCCTCAGATTGAACGATTTATGGACTTCTGGACTCCAATCATCTATCTTCTCAGGTTGAACGAGGCATCTTCTTGATGCACTGATTCTATTACACGTTACGTCCGAAATCATTTACGGATATCGCGACCGAATATAATATCATCGACGAACATGACTCTATTCTCGCGAACGAAATAATTGTAAAATTCGCGATCGAAAGATCTTAAATCGGCGCAACAACACTGACTCTACTAATTTAGATCACGATTGCGTTATATGCGTTTCGGTATACGTGTTCGCGATCGGCATTTTTATTAAAAAAAATAAAATGCAATAAAATAAAAAAAGTATTTTGCGGCGAACAAACACTGACTCTAACGCGGCACGAAAAAAAAATATGATCGCTGGGAATTATAACGGCGAAGAAACACTGATTCTACCCCGCGTGATTCTATAATGTAATGCAAAGGTTTGAAGCTAAAGAGCCTGTACGACTCTGGGGAAATAAATTACTCGAAACCAAGTTTGGCTCTAAGATCGCATTGCACGCGATCACAAAAAAATTAAAGAATATTCTATGATACACCTACCCCATATCTTATAATTCTAAAATGCAAATACAATCTACGCTCAACTTAATAAAAATCATGAAAGCGAATTATCTCAAAATCGACTGACATGTTAAAATAAATCTAAAGTAGAGATACATGGAATTTTTTAGAAATATTAAAATCGAATTCTTTAAATTGGGTACAAAGTATGACTAATACATTTGGTATAGAAAAAATGTTGAAATTAACTTGCATAAGATATCAAAATATATGGGGTGTATCATAGAATACTCCTTGCGCTTGATTCTAATTCGCGAGCTTCAATGCACACGGGCAGAAGTTGTCGAAATCACGACGCCCAGCTTCAACTTATGCGGCTGGAAGCAGACGATTCCGCGGATCTCAACATTCACGGATGGAGATCACCGGACTGCGCACGTGTCTCAACATTCGCAGATGGAGACTATCGAATTTAATAAAACAACACTGATTCTAAGACCGACGAGAGGTCGTAAAGTTACTGAAACATAGAAGGAGAGTAGCAAGAAAACCATAGTTTTATGAACGGACTTATTTTTGCGTTACTGAAAATGCTGACATGATCGAATAAAGTATATTTGATCGGAACATATCATCAGGTAATGAAAAAAAAAAACGCGCGTCGCAGCTATTAGTCACCGTGACCCTTGATTCAGACAAAACATCTGATTCAAGCATAACAGTGTCCAGGTCACACCACGTGGAGGTAGCTGCGAATAGTGACCTATACTTTAATTCTAAGGAGCTATATTTTAACAGAGCACATTGTAATATACTTTTAATGGAACATGTATGGTGAAAAGGCCAGAATGCACAAGAAATAAGGATAAGGCCAAACTATCTTAGTGTACACAAAAAGTATTGTAAAGAAACAATATCATGTACAAAAAAAACCATAAGTTTTAAATTTACTTATAGGAGAAATAAAATAGGTTGGCTGTGACTACCGTCAAAATTTTGATCCCATTGTACTGAAGGTACTTAACACAATACAATTAATATATAAAGTAACAACAAAACAAACCATAGCATGTAAGAGACGCTGAACCTTAATTGAGAAATAATTTAAACTTATCCATGCAATCCAGGAATTCATATTACATTCGCTACCTGAAAGGCTGATGCTGGAAGTGGGAAGAAACTTTCATTTTTCAGGAGTACTGGATTCAGGGGCATGAATAGGAGCATTGTGGTACAGGCCAATTCCAGTTTTATTGTGGAAGACCAAATATGTTCTCTGCGAATAATATAATAATTCTTGTCAACAAACAGAAGTCACACATGGCGCATGTTTTTATTAAAATACTCCATAGAGGGGACTCGCTATATTGCTGTCATACGTCAGCATACATTTTAACAAGTCTGCACAAAAATGGATTAGGAACAAAAATACAATAAATAGGATCATATGCGAATAAGAAATAAAATCATAACACAAACAAACGTAATCTCATTACCATAAAAATGTTATTTTCATTGTTCAGCCACAGTGTATGAATTTGACGATAACACCCTGGCTGCAGACTAATCACATTCCTCTTACAGGATAGGATTACTGTAAGGTAAGAAAGTATTGGTTGTAGCACGCAGCATCACTGTTGTCAGGCAGCATACTTTTCGAACAACATAAATTTGCTCGAAACCATGATCCCTGTACACTATCTTGATAAATTGCTATATAATGTTCACAAAAAAAGTACATAGAATATTGATGCACAAAATGGCGAATAGAAGAGTGAGTAAAAGACTATACTAGATAAATAAATTTGTATATAGGTGCCTGAAAATGTCATACATCATAATCTAGCACAAATATAATCAAATCATATATGTATTTAAAGACACCGCTCAAATTATGAATATTCCTATACGTAACCCGTATCCATGAAAAACGGAGCGTAGCCTCTCGTTACTGAAAATTCATTAAATCCACCACATCTTGGCGAGTTGTCATGATCCACCGCGGGATACCCTAATCACCGTTCATATCGCGTGGGACAGTTGAATAGATCGAATGAGGCATATTTAATCAGGAAAATCTTACCAAATGAATTCACTGTAAGGAGTCCCCTCAGGCATGAGGTGCCGTCGCATTCTCGTAATGGCGGACGGGGACGCCAGTGTTCGATCACGGACGGTGATCAATTACTGGATCGATATGACGTGGGTAGGAAAGCTCTGGATGAAAGGACTGCTGAATTGGATTCGTCTTACGTTTCTGCAGAGGTGAGGTGCAAATTCGGTTGTGGGATGAAACTTGGTGTGGCTTGAGATGCACGAAAAGCGAGGAGCGACGTGAAGTGTGGGTACCGCCGCCATTAGACTAGGCCGAAAGGGAAGGGGCAAATGACGATCGTGTTGAAGAAGGAACAGGAGCGCCACCTTGTGGATCTAGGAGGAAATTATGTTTCTTATACTTTACATGTTAGTCTCTAACCTAAGTACATATAGTTACATTAAGTACATAAGTTATGGAATGCATCTTGTGATATTACCAATTATTTGGTAGGTTTCTCACAGTAAGTTATTAATGTCAGAGTTTAAATTATATAGTGAGTTTTCAATGTTTTGTGAAAAGGTACGGTGGAATAATGTGTTGTAGAAATATTTTCACTCTGTCAGTTTGCTGAAATGTTTTTCAACCAAATTGGCCAACACTATATTAACCCTTTCGCTACTACGGGTGACTATAGTCACCCGCCAGAAAACAACACCCATACACGACGGGTGACTATAGTCACCGGCTACAAAATGATTGCTCAGTATTATGTTATAATTATATATTTTGTTGTGTAATGTAAAAATATCAATTATATTGTTGAATTAAAAATACATTCATAAGAAAATTATGAACACAAATCATTTTCCTTCTAAAAGTAATATCACAAAGTCATTTTTGAGACAAAAGTCGTAGCCCCGGATGCGTACCTAAAGACTGCGCGCGGTTGATGTTCCCATTTTCGGCGGGACCCGCCGTAGCGAAAGGGTTAATGCTTAATACATTTTTCAAATGTACGCTTTAGCCATGTACAGCTGATATTGTGAGGATGGATTCGTCTCACGTTTCTGCAGAGGTGAGGTGCAAATTCGGTTGTGGGATGAAACTTGGTGTGGCTTGAGATGCACGAAAAGCGAGGAGCGACGTGAAGTGTGGGTACCGCCGCCATTAGACTAGGCCGAAAGGGAAGGGGCAAATGACGATCGTGTTGAAGGAACAGGAGCGCCACCTTGTGGATCTAGGAGGAAATTATGTTTCTTATACTTTACATGTTAGTCTCTAACCTAAGTACATATAGTTACATTAAGTACATAAGTTATGGAATGCATCTTGTGATATTACCAATTATTTGGTAGGTTTCTCACAGGAAGTTATTAATGTCAGAGTTTAAATTATATAGTGAGTTTTCAATGTTTTGTGAAAAGGTACGGTGGAATAATGTGTTGTAGAAATATTTTCACTCTGTCAGTTTGCTGAAATGTTTTTCAACCAAATTGGCCAACACTATATTAACCCTTTCGCTACTACGGGTGACTATAGTCACCCGCCAGAAAACAACACCCATATGTTACACGACGGGTGACTATAGTCACCGGCTACAAAATGATTGCTCAGTATTATGTTATAATTATATATTTTGTTGTGTAATGTAAAAATATCAATTATATTGTTGAATTAAAAATACGTTCATAAGAAAATTATGAACACAAATCATTTTTCTTCTAAAAGTAATATCACAAAGCCATTTTTGAGACAAAAGTCGTAGCCCCGGATGCGTACCTAAAGACTGCGCGCGGTTGATGTTCCCATTTTCGGCGGGACCCGCCGTAGCGAAAGGGTTAATGCTTAATACATTTTTCAAATGTACGCTTTAGCCATGTACAGCTGATATTGTGAGGATGGATTCGTCTCACGTTTCTGCAGAGGTGAGGTGCAAATTCGGTTGTGGGATGAAACTTGGTGTGGCTTGAGATGCACGAAAAGCGAGGAGCGACGTGAAGAGTGGGTACCGCCGCCATTAGACTAGGCCGAAAGGGAAGGGGCAAATGACGATCGCGTTGAAGAAGGAACAGGAGCGCCGCCTTGTGAATCTAAAAGAAAACTAAGTTTCTTATACTTTATATGTTACTCTCTAACCTAAGTACATATGGAGAAATTATGGAATGCATCTTGTGATATTACCAATTATTTGGTAGGTTCCTCACAGTAAGTTATTAATGTCAAAGTTTAAATTATATAGCGAGTTTTTAATGTTTTGTGAAAAGGTACGGTGGAATAATGTGTTGTATAGATATTTTCACTCTGTCAGTTTGCTGAAATGTTTTTGAACCGAATTGGCCAAGACTATATTAATGTTTAATACATTTTTCAAATGTACGCTTTAGCCATGTACAGCTGATATTGTGAGGATGGATTCGTCTCACGTTTCTGCAGAGGTGAGGTGCAAATTCGGTTGTGGGATGAAACTTGGTGTGGCTTGAGATGCACGAAAAGCGAGGAGCGACGTGAAGAGTGGGTACCGCCGCCATTAGACTAGGCCGAAAGGGAAGGGGCAAATGACGATCGCGTTGAAGAAGGAACAGAGGCGCCGCCTTGTGAATCTAAAAGAAAACTAAGTTTCTTATACTTTATATGTTACTCTCTAACCTAAGTACATATGGAGAAATTATGGAATGCATCTTGTGATATTACCAATTATTTGGTAGGTTCCTCACAGTAAGTTATTAATGTCAAAGTTTAAATTATATAGCGAGTTTTTAATGTTTTGTGAAAAGGTACGGTGGAATAATGTGTTGTATAGATATTTTCACTCTGTCAGTTTGCTGAAATGTTTTTGAACCGAATTGGCCAAGACTATATTAATGTTTAATACATTTTTCAAATGTACGCTTTAGCCATGTACAGCTGATATTGTGAGGATGGATTCGTCTCACGTTTCTGCAGAGGTGAGGTGCAAATTCGGTTGTGGGATGAAACTTGATGTGGCTTGAGATGCACGAAAAGCGAGGAGCGAGAAATTATGGAATGCATCTTGTGATATTACCAATTATTTGGTAGGTTCCTCACAGTAAGTTATTAATGTCAAAGTTTAAATTATATGTGAAGAGTGGGTACCGCCGCCATTAGACTAGGCCGAAAGGGAAGGGGCAAATGACGATCGCGTTGAAGAAGGAACAGGAGCGTCGCCTTGTGAATCTAAAAGAAAACTAAGTTTCTTATACTTTATATGTTACTCTCTAACATAAGTACATATGGAGAAATTATGGAATGCATCTTGTGATATTACCAATTATTTGGTAGGTTCCTCACAGTAAGTTATTAATGTCAAAGTTTAAATTATATAGCGAGTTTTTAATGTTTTGTGAAAAGGTACGGTGGAATAATGTGTTGTATAGATATTTTCTCTCTCTGAAATGTTTTTGAACCGAATTGGCCAAGACTATATTAATGTTAAATACATATTTCAAAAGTACGCTTTAGCCATGTACAGCTGATATTGTGATGGATTCGTCTCACGTTTCTGCAGATTTCGGTTGTGGGATGAAACTGTGGCTTGAGATGCACGAAAAGCGAGGAGCGACGTGAAGAGTGGGTTACCGCCGCCATTAGACTAGGCCGAAAGGGAAGGGGCAAATGTCGCGTTGAAGAAGGAACAGGAGCGCCGCCTTGTGAATCTAAAAGAAAACTAAGTTTCTTATACTTTATATGTTACTCTCTAACCTAAGTACATATGGAGAAATTATGGAATGCATCTTGTGATATGTAGGTTCCTAGAGAATTTATTGTGTCAAAGTTTAAATTATATAGCGAGTTTTTAATGTTTTGTGAAAAGGTACGGTGGATGTGTGTTATTTCAGTGTTATTCATTAATGTCCTAAAGTAATTAGTACGTCTTAGAATTTACAATTTTCACAATAGTGGCAACAGATACTTGATAAGGAAAATATAATAAAAAGGATATAATCTTCAATTGACAAATAAGTCTTCCGTCATATCTTGTGTAGACTTATAGCTTAGCAAAATCAAATATACAGAAACATGTGTATACAAACAATACAATTTGTAAATTTTAATTAATCAGTAATCGTAGACAATTAATTAGTAAGAAATAACGTGCGTATTAAAAAAATTAAAAACAGGAAACATTGACTTTCTAACCTTAGAAATTGAATTCAGTAGTAGTTAATAATTTTGGGAACCAATCAGATTTAAGCGGCAGCCATTTGTAATAATGAACCAATCACAGTTCACATCAGTATGGCCACCCCGTCCTGAGTTTGGTGCATTTCGTAAAAGGTGAGCTCCTATATTTATGCCGATTTATTGTTAAATTATTTAATCACGGTGTCTAGATTTATTGAAATATTGTGAATTTAGTTACGGGCAACATGTATTGCGATGTGGCTTTGCGTAATTCATTGAATTAATCGATATATTCGACTGTGATTTCAGGCGGGCTTGTGGTCCACAGAAACGATGGACGCCATGGAATGGCAGCATCATATTTTGCAGCTTTTACATCACTTTCGGTAAGTTTGACTACATTTAAGTATTTGATTCGTTGCAGGGCCTGTATGCGCAAATAATTAGTGACACATATTGGGATTCTCCATTTTATGTTTGCCAATTTAATCCGGTATTGCGATTTTCAATATGCAGTTGTGTGAGTTAGACAACCACACGATTTCACACACACATACACACACACATTCATTCGAATGCACTTTAACACTGTACGTACAGTCGAATCAAGATTTCTCAGTAACTGATTATAGTAGACTGTTTCCGTTGAATATTTGTCATTTGTTTCTAAATGTAGTGTCTATAGAATTCTAGTTTTGATGCAAATTTTAACACATTGACTGCCGTGCGTATTTTGTCGTATTAGAACGGCGACGCTATGAAATACTACATGTAATTATTACAAAATATTATTATAATTATTACAAAATACATGCAATATTTACAAAATGTAAATAATGTAGATGTATTGGAGACCAAAGAATCGTATCACTGTTCTAACAATAACTGCATTTATAAAATAATTATTACTACCTCACAGTAAGTTATTAATGTCAAAGTTTAAATTATATAGCGAGTTTTTAATGTTTTGTGATTGCGAATATTTTGGATCTTCAGTAAAATCTCTTGCGCCGGTTACTGGTGACCCCCACGGCAGCCAACGTGTTAATTAATTATAATATATTTGTTTAAATATTGAGGGTAAAATAATTTTGTTAAAAATAATTCACACTAAGGTTAT